>CM065118.1:31552500-32152500 GCA_033026305.1 Cirrhinus molitorella | reverse complement strand
AGAGCCCTTTGAAGCTGCACTAAAACTGCAATTTGGACTTCAACCCATTAATCCCAATTGAAGTCCACTACATGGAGAAAAATCCTGAAATGTTTTCCTCAAAAACCTTATTTTCTTTTCAACTGAAGAAAGAAAAAAAAAGACATTCTCAGATGACATGGAGGTGAGTTAATTATCAGTTGTTGTTTTTTTTTTTTTCATTCTAGAAGTGAACTAATCCTTTAGGATATAAACATAAAAATGGAGAGTACTATAAAGTAATAATGGAAAGTAACACAATGAGAACATTGAGTGCACATTCACATTCACTTCATTTAACAATGTTTCTTAGCAACATTCTTGCAAAAAAAATGCAGACAGATTCTGCTTTGGCTTACCTTTAACTGTGAAAACCACAGCAGGTTTTCATGTATAGAATAAACACACCATGCATGAAACAGCCCAATAACCCCTGCCAACAGTAGTCCTGCTGCTATGACAACAGCCGGCCAACAGTTTTGTCCTGAAATGTGATTCCATGAAAGCTTTAGGCACTCTTCTGTTCCCCTCTGCCCGCTCTTGTAATCCCTCAGATTGTCTTTTGCCCCAAAGTTCAGCAAAGTTGGTCTGTCCTGGGTGGTCCCTGCGTTATCATCCAAACTGCTATTCCTCCTGCGACGAACCTTCATCCTCGAGAATTATTATCCTCTGTCTTCCCTGTCTTTCCTAAAGTTCCCTCTGTCTTTCCCTGTTTGAGACCGCAAGCTCTTTGTTTATCAGTCTTTCCAGAGTTACTTGCCCAAAACCTTTGTAGCACACGTATTAAAACAATAAAACAAAACCTCATGAGATCATTCTAAGCTCCAGCCGGCACCAAACAGCCAGAGAGACATTTTACATGTGATCAGAGAGAGGGGCTGAGACAGGAAGGAAGGCATGTGGGCCGCACAACTGGTGACCTCTTGGTAGTCAAGGGGAAAAAAAACACACAAAAAAAAGAATAGGGGGAAAAAAAGCTTGGAACATCATTTAAGAGCAGTTAACAATAGAACAACATCCAGATTGAACTTAACACTGCGTGGCGCTATAACCGTCATGGACATGACTTCACACACAATGAATTTAAAAGTGTCCCTAATGCAGCAGCTGTCTCCCACTTTAGGGTTGTGTCCCAGAGAAGAAACATACTGGATTCCAAATGCCTTTGTTCAAAAATAATGGCAATGTCGTCATTTATAAACTTAGTATAATAGACTAACTCCTGCTGAGAACATTTACACAGCCTCTGCTGCTTTTTCCCATTGAAAGAATGGAAATGATTATAAAAACAATGCAGAATTTGTTTGTGCTTCTAATGGAGCTTTCTGCTGCAACATCTGATTAGCTGTCAACCAGTGGACATTCCCAAAGTATCCTCTGAAACAGAACAGGTGATTCATTTGCCTGCAAATAAAGCACACGCTTTCTCAAATGCTCACTCAGAGCTGGAGGCGTTCTTTATTCGGAGAATGACAGAAACACATGGGGACGAAAACTGCAGTTATCTAATCACAGCCATCATTGCAGTCACATTCAGAAAAGCAAGAGTACAGATATGTAAGATGACTCATATAGCAGACAGCATACAGAGCTTTCTTTTTCCTCTGCTGTCGCACTCTGACTTACTTTTAAACTTGAGATGACCTTTTGTGCAATCCATTTCACATGCTACACTATACAGTCAAACCAAGATTTATTCAGACACCTTCAACATTTCTTACATTATCACAGTGTATTCACTATAGTTTAGAAAATGATAAGAAAATATGACAAGAAACTGTGTCAGAGCAAAAAATATCTTGATAATGTCAGATAGAAAGGTATCTGATGGATTACAATCAATCAACCAAAAAAAAATAAAAAATCATACTGTTAGTATGGCAATATTTACACAACTATGAATACTTTGTTGACCAGTTACCAAGTAATGCTTAATTTTGTTCAGTTTCTGGTGTAAGAAGATCACATTACCACATTATTATTATTAAAGAAAAACACTTCATCCAAAAATGAAAATGGCAGTCAATGGGCACCAAACCTTTGAGTGTGAAAAAACATGCAGACAAATCCAAATTAAATCCTGCAGCTCGTGACGTTACATTGATGTCCTAAGACACAAAATGATCGGTTTGTGCGAGAAACTGAACCGTATTTACATATTTTTTTTTTACCTCTAATTCACCTCAATGTCCTACATTCCTAAACGCGTTCACAACAGCGGGTGTTTGTGTGGAAGTGACCTGTCACACATATCTCTTGTGCGTATGCTCTACTTGCACGTTGGCTCGCCATGCAACGCTGTTGTGAAAGTGTTTAGGGCTGTATAAATAAACTGTACAAAATATGATATAAATACTGCTCAGTTTCTCACACAAACCGATCGTTTTGTGTCTTAGGAAATCAATGTATCGTCACAAGCTGCAGGTTTTAATTTGGTTTTGTCTGTGCATGCTTTTTTTTTTTTTGCTCTCAAAGGTTTGGTGCCCATTGACTGCCATTATATGACTGACAGACTCCAACAGTTTGAGTTAAAAATCTTTGTTTGTGTTCTACTGAAGAAACAAAGTCACCTACATAATATTTTCATTCTTGGGTGAACTATCCCTTTAAGCCACACATGGTCAGGTTAAAGGGTTACTCCACCCCAAAATGAAAATTGTCATCATTAATCACTTACTCCCATGTCGTTCCAAACCTGTAAAAGCTTAGTTCGTCTTTGGAACACAATTTTAGATATTTTGGATGAAAACCGGGAGCTTTGTGGCCATCCCATTGACTGCCAAGTAAATAACACTGTCGAGGCCCAGAAAAGTATGAAAGACGTCGTCAAAATAGTCCATCTGCCAACAGTGGTTCAAACATAATTTTACGAAGCTACGAGAATACCTTTTGAAAAGAGAAACAAAAACAAAAAACAAAAATAACGACTTTATTCAACAATTTGTCCCCTCCGCGTCACCATAGCGCCAGTTTGGAGAGTGTCCACTGGACGCAAACAGCGTGCGCTGTTCTCTGTCAGCCGCAGCACACAGACACATTTTCTATGTTTATTTATGCAATGATTTAAACGAAAACAGCGTATCTGCGTGACGCAGCTTACAGAGAACAGCATCCGCTGTTTGCATCCAGTGGATACTCTCTAAAATGGCGCTATGCTTTTTTTGTTTTTTGGGAGTGACTGTATAAACCACTGCATAACAAAAAATTTATTTATATTCCTGGGCCATTCTATAGTATTGGATCAAAGTCAGAGTTTAAAACATCTTGAAAAAAAAATACACTTTTTTTACGCACAAAAAAAAGATTTCTAATAATTGTGCAGTTAATTCTCATATTGCATTTTCGGAATGTTTTGGAATATTTATCCTCTCCCCAAATTTTTCACTACCAAAACACAGAATATATAATTTAATAAGAAGGGTTATACTTTCCTATTAAGTTTTTGTTTACATTTACCTTGTAAATATATTGTTTTTGCTATTTTATGAACAAGTTTTTAGAGGGAAATCAATAACAATTAAATTTTTAACAATATTTCAAGTGTGATTTATGACATTTGTTCTATTTTTGAATCCAATCATTCTTTGTAAAAGGTATTAAGATCATGCTCATTTTAAAGTTAAGGATTCATTAGTCTGAATATCCATCGAGCCAAACACTATCATAATATCTTAGATGATAATTCAATATACTTTATTTTGAACAAAAACATCCCATTTCGGTTGTGACTGCACAGCAATGTTTTGGTAGCGACCACATTACAATACTGAATCCTAAATACTAAAACAAACTAAAATACAAACAAAAAAATTACATCACTGTACTAAAATTATTCCTTTGCATATATCACATTTATATTATAATGTAATGCTGCTGGTCGCTAAGAGCTACCAAACAAATGTAATTGTATTTTTATAATGACAGTATAAAAAAAGTTTCTATTCTAAAATTTTGTTTATTTCCCCTAAATAAAGGATTATGTATCTTTGCCGAAACAATGATGACATGTTTTGTTTGTAAGTGTTATGGCAGTGACAATTTTAGATACTTAGATGTTATGTAATAACACCCAGAAAATGTTGCTTAAGTAAAACAAAATGTGTTTGGTAGTGAACACATTTAGCTATAATAAAGGGACACAGGAATATTTTCTGATCATAAATGTAGGTGTGTAGTTGAAATCAGTCTCAGCCAATGGACTAAAACATACAATCTTTTGGTAGAGACACGAAAATGACACATTTGTTTTTTTACATAGTTTCATTTCATAAATTTAGTAGTTAGGGATTGGGACAGCCACCTCCCAATTGAAAGTACCTCAAAAAATATGATTTTAATATATATTAAGCTTACTGACATTTTGAATATAATTGTCGGTATTAATAGATAATAGAAGGATCTTAGCAAACATCTAAGATTTAAATTCTTAAATGCTTTTTAAATGTGTTTTTTAGTTGTTGGAACGGTAGTGTGCACCAATTCTGTAGAATGGCCCTCCTAATTTTACAGCAATGTCCCCCTTATGTCTAAGAACCTCTACTAATAAGCTGAATCTGGTGCATTCATTTAGGAAGAAAGTCCTCTAAAAGTTGGGTTTGGAAACATAGTTAACACTGTCCACTTCATGTTGCATCTTTAACATAGATGAAAAATGCAACATACTGTAACCAGGACACAGTAATTACGCTCTAAAATACGCTCTTTAGACTTCTTAAAATGCCTGAAAGCATTAAGAAAGAAAGAAATTGCAAGTCTAAAAATACCCTGCCAACACATTCAGAAAAAAAAAAACACTCTTATCTGGTCTTATGAAGTGTGGTGCATATTCAATCAGAGTATTTATGAGATACATTATGTTCAGAGAAACACAATAATCGGAGCACAAAATGTTCAAAGCTCACATGAAAGCAGCACAGGTTTGGCTGCTGTTAGCTTTACTAAATGAAAACTAGGCCTTGGTTCCAAAAGACGCAACACACACACTAAGAAAAAAAAAAAAACACATGCTTTCATACTGCATGGCACAGTAAATAAATACATCAACTAAACTAACCCTATTGCAAAACCAGCTACAGTAAATCCTGCAATAATTGGGAGATGTGGTTAAATGACTCCTGATCTATATTATTTTAATGAGCGAACTGGGATACAGGGACATGCTGATTTATCCAACTGAACATGACATAACTTTTTTGGCATGGTAGTTTCATCTGTTTCAGGTCTGGAAGTCATAACACGATCTGCAGCCCAAACTCTGGCTAACTGTTTATGTGACTGTTACGAAAAAAAAGGGAAAGAAAAATAATCTGTCAGCACATATGGAAAACAATTCCTTTTCAAGAGGAAATGCATAAAAAAAAATGAGACAGATGAGAACACCATCACTGACGAAACGCAACCACACATTATGAATGTAGATCTCTTGAGCTGTTCTTTATATTAGGAACGTAGCCTAAGAACACTAAAAAGACCTTTGTCTTTCAACCAAAGCCTGAAAAGAAAACGAATCACAAATGGAAGGTTGTCTCCCTGAGACTCTGACTATACACTGTATCAGAACACTGAACATAAAAAAGCTCTGGATTTTACCTTTATATTGGAGAACCAGAGGTCATTTTCATGAAGTGTAGCCACGTAGATGCAGCACAGCAATCCCAGACTAACTCCCACTATTGAGCCAGTCATTAGACACAAGATTGTCCACCATGAGAAACCACCTGGAGAGAATGGCAATAATATTACTCGCACCACAATGTTAAAGAATTAGTTCACTTCCAAAATCAATATTTCCTGATTTTCCTGATAATTAACTCACCCCCATGTCATACAGTTTTTTCGGTTGAAAAGAAATTAAGGTTTTTGAGAAAAAAAAAATAAAATTCTCCATATAGGTATACATATATACTTTTTAACAAATACTCTTGCAGTAGCTCTGTTGTGCATGTGTGTCTTCACACATTTTGTAGTCTCAGCCTCAGACGTCACGCCCACGGAATGTTGGCTAAACGTCTGATGCATATGGCACACTTATCTGGAAACACTTCGGGAGTTTCGAAGTCGTCACAGGATTGGTTAGATTACACGGGATTTCCGGGAGACGTGTGTTGCGTTCTTTAACGTTCCGTCTGGAAACAAAAATGCCGTGGCGCCCAGCTCCCTCACAAATGAGAAAGTCGTCGTGTTTACAACTGTGATGACGAGCGCCTATTAGGATCAACTGAAGGCTAGAGTTTGAAAAGAAAGTGAAAAATGTCAAGTTCACGGCACAGAATCTTTAAAATATGTCCGAGAGTTTCACACATCGGTCTGTTATTGTGGCAACATTTCCACGCCCGTAAACATGACGCGGAACAAAACGAAACGCGATTGGTTGTTTTACCTGTCAGTCATATGGCCCAATGGGCGGGCCTTGGCCATTCAAAGCGGCCAAAGATTCCAGACCTTCAGCCGTCAGTCTGAAGGTCTGGCTACGCGAGACTACACATTTTGTAACTACGTTGGAAAAGTCACACGCATTTAGTTCTTCGTCTGCATACTTTGGTTCAAAAAGTTAGGGGATAGTGCAAAAAACTTTTTTTTGTAAAGGGCATCTGACTTTCTTTGCATGTTCACTTTTTAAACACTAGGCTGGTATTCTTGCCTACATCATGCAACCTGTTGGCCACCACTGAAGTCCACTATATGGATAAAAATCCTGGAATGTTTTTCTCAAAAACCTTAATTTCTTTTCGAAAAAAAAAAAAAATATATATATATATATTCTGGAAGTGAACTAATACACACATCAATCTTGATGATCATGTTGATATTCATACCTCAAGATTCTGCCCTGATTTTAATCATAATGAATAGTAATACTCCACCCAAAAATGCTAAATGAATTTCTCATGCTGTCCCAGGTTTATGTGATTTTTTTTTTTTTTTTTTTGTCTCTGATGAACACCAAGTTTTTTTGTTTTTGTTTTTTTTTTTAGAAAAACAATCCATCTCCGTGAGTCTATATAATGCATGTGGATAGTAGCCCAAAAGCTAATGCTTCAACAAACACAAAGTGATTATGACTATAACCCATATGTGTGTGAGGAATGTCATATATGCCAGACTGCAATCAAATATTTGAACAGTCATCAGCATCGTAAATCCTACAGTAAAAGTTATTTTGGTATAAACTACCAGTCAAAAGTTTGGACACACCCTCTCATTTTTTTTCTTTTTTTTCATGACTATTTACATTGTAGATTCTCACTGAAGACTATGAATGAACACAGGGTTTCCCATACATTCATTTATTTGTGGCATAAATACCCACTGCCTGCTGCCGTCATCTCCCGCGTCTCACACACGCGAGCGTGACTTCAATATCTAGCAACTTTCAGACCCTTTTGGCATTTTTTCCCATAACGAGTACATACTGACAAACCTAGCGACTTTTTTTGTACAACCTAGCTATTGTTTAGTTGGAAGATGTAGCCAGTACTGCCCCGCGTACGCGAGGTCTGACTTTCCAGGTGCAGTAACGCCTCTCTCTACGTCTATTCTGTGTAACGTTAGTGAATGGCGGCGAAACAGTGCTTTCAGTTGGAGGGCTGTGCTGAACCCCGCGGCCAGTTCAGCGCTTTCCTCGTTCGGCCGCTTTACGCAGCAGACTCGTCAATAAATCATAAATCAGATTTTAAGGAGTATAGTGTCAGTGATTCCTGGTTGACACATATTAATAATGGATTGTGCTTATTATTAATACTTGTTTTATGCATGACAACAGAAAAAAACATGCTTTGACAGCTATATTGGCCATTCATTTGTATTACAGTATGTGACCGTTCATAGAGTAGAACAGATGCCCAGACTCGTCTAAACGCAAACTTGACGCGATGACGTCACAAATATGCAAATTAAGGTGTAACGTCACCTGCCGCCACAGGCATCACAAAATCCTGTGGGAAACACTGGAACACATATGGAATTACATAACTCTAGATATGTTTCATATTTTAGATTCCTCAAAGTAGCCACCTCCTTTGTTGACAGCGATGCAAACCCTCGGCCTTCTCTCAATTGGAATTTGGAATTTCTTGCCTTCTTAATGGGGTTGGGACCATCATTGTGCTGTGCAGAAGTCACACACTGACAGCCCTATTTGACAACTGTTAGAATTCATATTTGGCAAGAACCAATCAGCTAAATAAAGAGAAACGACAGTCCATCATTACTTTAAGAACTGAGGGTCAGTCAGTTTGGAAAATTGCAAAAACTTTGAATGTGTCCCCAAGTGCAGTTGCAAAAACCATCAAGCGGTACAACAAAACTGGCTCACATGAGGACCGCGCTAGGAAAGGAAGACCAAGAGTCACCTCTGCTGCTGAGGATAAGTTCATCCGAGTCACCAGCCTCAGAATTGGCAAGTTAACAGCACCTCAGATTAGAGCCCAGATTAATGCCACACAGAGTTCTAGAAGCAGACACATCTCTACATCAACTGTTCAGAGGAGACTGCACGAATCAGGCCTTTATGGTCAAAATAGCTGCTAAAAAACACTACTAAGGAAAAGCAACAAGCAGAAGAGATTTGTTTGGGTCAAGGAACAAAAGGAATGGACATTAGACCAGTGGAAATCTGTGCTTTGGTCTGATGAATCCAAATTTGAGATCTTTGGTTCCACCCGCCGTGTCTTTGTGTGACGCAGAAAAGGTGAACGGATGGTCTCTACATGCGTGGTTCCCACCGTGAAGCATGGAGGAGGAGGTGTGATGGTGTGGGGGTGCTTTGCTGGTGACACCTTTGCGAATTTATAAAAAATTTAAGGCACACTGAACCAGCATGGCTACCACAGCATCCTGCAGCGACATGCCATCCCATCCAGTTTGCATTTAGTTGGACCATCATTTATTTTTCAACAGGACAATGACCCCAAGGGCTATTTGACCAAGAAAGAGAGTGATGGAGTGCTGCGCCAGATGACCAGGCCTCCACAGTCACTTGACCTAAACCCAATCAAGATGGTTTGGGATGAGATGGACCGCAGAGTGAAGGCAAAAAGGGCCAACAAGTGTTCAGCATCTCTGTGAACTCCTTCAAGACTGTTGGAAAACCATTTCAAGTGACTACCTCATGAAGCTCATTGAGAGAATGCCAAGAGTGTGCAAAGCACTAATCAAAGCAAACGGTGGCTATTTTGAAGAATCTAAAATATAAAACATGTCTTCAGTTATTTCACACTTCTTTGTTTACTACATAATTCCATATGTGTTCATTCATAGTTCTGATGTCTTCAGTGAGAATCTACAATGTCAATAGTCATGAAAATAAAGAAAAAAACATTAAATGAGAGGGTGTGTCCAAACTTTTGACTGGTAGTGTATATACACTGCCAGTCAAAGGTTTTTGAACAGTAAGATTTTTAATGTATTTTTAAAGAAGCCTCTTCTGCTCACCAAGCCTGCATTTAGTTGATCCGAAGTAAGTAAAATTCTGAAATAGTTTTACTATTTAAAATAAATGTGTGCTATTAGAATATATTTCAAAATGTAATTTATTCCTGTGATCAAAGCTACATTTTTAGCATCATTACTTCAGTCTTCAGTGTCACATGACCCTTCAGAAATTATTCTAATATGCTGATTTGCTGTTCAAGAAACATTGTTTATTATTATTATTATTATCTATTTTTATTAAATCAAAGGAATTTAATACATTTGATATTTTATTATATATATTCAAATAGAAAAGTTATTTTAAATAGTTGAAATATTAAATTTTTTTTACTGTTTTTGCTGTACTTTGGATCAAATAAATGAAGTCATGAAAACCCCACTGTGGAGTTTTTCTTTCACTATTTGAGTAAATCGTAATGCAAAAAATACATATGATAATCTTCCATTTACCGCTATAGAAGTTTATCCAATTATGACAACTGACGATTCTGAGAAACCTTACAGTCCTCTGTGCTTCCATGTACTTCCTTGTATAAGTTCCAAAATTCACAACAAGCTTACACTTTTTTTATTCATTTTTTCCATATGCCTTTACATGTATCTGCTTTGGCAACAAACAGCACTGACCTGTTGCAAACTTCTCTCTGGGTTCAGCTGTACAATCTGGCTTCAGGTTCTGAATGCTGGGCCCCGGGTCCTTTCCTTTACTGCCCTTCCTCTGCCTGAGGGCAGTCATAGTGGAAATAAACAGGTTTCCAGTCCTGGTGAAATATATGTTCAATGATGTTGACAAATGGAATGTTTAATATACTGTGAAAGCATTGGTACATACATACACACATATATATATATATATATATATATATACACACAGTCACGTGAAATAGTTAGGACACCCTATTGATTTGAATAAAAAAAAAATATCTGATCCTTGGCAGGTCTTACAATTTGTAAAATAAAATCTTTAATGAACAACAACACATGACATATTGCACCATGTCCTTCTTTATTTAACAAAATAAAGCCAAAATGGAAAAGCCATGTGTGACAAAGTTAGGGCACCTTTACTGTTAACATAGGAATTAAAAGTTTAAGTAATGGTCAGGCACTGCTATCAAATACCTTTGATTAACTGATCATCAGCAAGTGTGAGCACCTCTATAAAAGCAGACGTTTTGGCAGTTTGCTGGTCTGGAGCCTTCAGGTGTGTTTTAACACAGTGCCAAAGAGGATTGACATTAGCAGTAATCTTAGAGAAGCAATTGCTGCTGCCATCAGTCTGGGAAGGTTTATATGGCCATTTCAAAACAATTTGAAGTCCATTATTCCACAGTGAGGATGTTTATTTACAAGTGGAAGACATTCAAAAAAAAGACAGCAATCCCCCAGGAGTGGACATCCCAGCAAATTCAGCCCAAGATCAGATTGTGTAATGCTCAGAGAAATGGCAGACAACCCAAGAACTTCACCACAGACATGTATAATACAGTTCATGGCAGTATAGGGGACAAGTATGGCATGTTTGGAAAGCTTGCCAGAAGAATGCCTCGTCTATATAAAAAAGCAAGGCAGCATGGTTTAGGTTTGCAAAGTTGCATCTGAATAAACCATAAAACTTCTAGAACAATGTTCTTTGAACAGACAAGACCAAAGTGGAGGTGTTTGGCCATAATGCACAGTGCCAAGTTTGGTGAAAACCTAAAGAGCAAATCAGCACAAACACCTCAAAACAAAAGTCTCATATGCTGGTGGAGGGCTGATGAATTTTGGCTTGTTGCGTTGTCACAAGACCTGGGCACTTCACAGTCTTTGAGTCAGCCATGAGCTCCTCTGTATAACACAGCATTCTAGAGTCAAATTTGAGGACATACCTGACAGCTAAAGTTGGGCGAAAACTGGGTCATGCAACAGGACAATGATCCCAAGCACACTAGCAAATCTAGAAAATAAATGAATCAAGTTGTTGCAATAGCCTAGTCAAAGTCCATCCTGACTGAAATGCTGTGGTAAGAGCTGTCCATAAACAAATGCCCACAAACCTCAATAAACTGGAGCAACATTGTAAAGAACAGTAAGCCAAAATTTCTCCAGAATGATATGAGAGCCTGATAAAGAAATTGATTACTTCAATTATTGCTCCTAAATGTTTATCTACAGGCAACTAAATCAAAGGGTGTCCTAACTTTGTCACACATGGCTTTTTCATCTTAACTTTATTTTTGTTAAATAAATAATGACACAGCGTGATATATCATGTGATGTTGTTCATCTGAGGCTTTACCTTCCCAAATTTTGAGACCTGCCAAGGGCCAGATATGGTTTTATTATGTCTCGATACAGAAAACCATGGAATTCAATAGGGTGTCCTCTATATACATACATGCATACATACTTCCTACAGAAAATGTACATTCATCTGTTTCTATGGTTACACTATTGTCCTATTTATGTATGACCTGCGGTTACTGTTTAAAAATGCTGTTGAATCGCTTATACAGGCTACTGTAAGTTAATTAGTGAGTGCCAGGCCCATAATTTCCACCCTGGTTTAGAGTAAATTATTACAGCTATGATGAGATATAGTAGTCCACACAAAAGCATAATACGGCACCTGTTTCTTCCTTATATTAGGACGATGGACTTGTAACGTTAACTAAATCGTCAAGCAATTACTAACGATCATTAAAACCCGCCTCTTTTGCGGTGTTGACAAACATTTCACTAGAACACAACGATCTATTCCCGTTATACCGGAAACACTAGAGCTAACGGTGTCAAAATGTCTCCATTCACGTTGCATCATGACACTTTCGCGAACTACGCGCAAGTTCAACAGCCGGAAAGCGTCCGTAACAAACAGTAACAGACAAAAGAGCGCACTTGTGGTTATATGATCCCACGGACCGCGGTGCAAAACAACAAAGCATCGCGCCGCGCTTATTTCATTCGTTCATTCATTCATTGGCAGGCCTGTGTTTTGCAGCGGCGTTTCCTGCTCACAGCTCAGCAACAATGTCAGGAGATCTCAGATCGCATCAGCCGCTGATCTCGGTCTCCAGCTAGGGGACAAGCAGACAGCTGCCTCACCTCGCTCGTTCCCCATCCCTTTCACTCACTGTAAAATAATGCACATTAATGCACTAATACGTGCGCGTCTCTCACCCTGTTCAATGAAGCTCGTAGTTCCTTATCGGATGTCCGGTAGCTCCTCCTTCCTCTCGGACACTCGCATTCAGCCTGCGAGCGGAGCGGCGCATGAAAACAAACCTCTCATCCATACAATTACCAGGATTAAAAATCGAGACAGAACATTAAATCCAATAGCAGTTCGTTAAATCAGTGCCGTGTTGTTCTTTTTCTGCGGACTAACAGCAGGCAGCACACCGCAGCCTAGAGAAATGAGCCCGAGCACATCCACAATCACATCCAGCGCCTCTCCCTCCTAAGAGACTCTGTACCTCTGAGTCTCAGTACCTGTTGAACACCTGCCCCGGGACGGACGGTCATGACACCTATATTGGTCAATAGCTCTGGATAATTTATATGGCAACTGTGCTAAACTGCGGCAAGGTTTGCTCACGGAGATGTAAACAATTTAAAGTTCTTTTTAATCTCACATTTTCTGTCGTAACAAGAACATCCAATTTTGTCGCGCTTTTTCATGTTGTAATGTTGTAATACATTTTAATTTCTCATTTTAAGTCAGTCCTATTAGTTAGGTCCTGTTAGCAGTGTTAGAGAAACAGAATGCTTGCTGAATTTAACACATGTGTGACATGCACATACATACAAATTTCCATTAAATTATTACATAAACATAGCCATATTTAATCATGTTTGTTAGCCTTGTCAAACTGTCTCTGTTATTGAAGCAATGTGATTTTCCTCAGACTCAAACTTGGTAATATTACATGTACAGTAAGATTTATTATTATTATTAATATTTATGTTTTGTTTTAAATAGGTCCCTTCTGCTCACCAAGCCTGTATTTATTTGATCCAAATTACAGCAAAAATGGTACAATTTTGAAATATTTGTACTATTTAAAATATCTGTTTTCTATTTGAATATACACTGGAGATCAAAATTAGAGAACAATTTATAAACAATTGAACAATTCTGAAATAATGTCTTCTTCACTGCTCAACAGTTGAAGGAGTTTTTGTCCTGTCTATACCATGCTACCAGAACACCTTTTCCACAAAATAACTAAGGCATTTCAACAAAAAAACATTATTTTGCAGAAAACACACTGATCAAAATTAGAGAACAACAATGACTGTAGCATGGAAAAAGATTACAACAAAATTTTCTGAAGGTTACAACAGTCAGCAATTAGTAGGAAGTGTACAGGCCTCTGCTCTGAATGACTTCAGCACATCTGCGGCCACAGGACAGCACTAGTCTCTCACACTGCTCTGGTGTGATTTTGGGCCACTCTTCTTCCAGTCTCCTCCACAGTTCGGTGACTGTAGTGGGTTTCTTGGCCATAACTTTGTCGCCAAGGATTTTCCAGAGGTTCTCTATTGGGTTGAGATCAGGACTCTGGGCAGGCCATGTCATTATTTCAATGTTTTCAGTTTCAAGGAACTGCTTTACCCGTTTCGCTGTGTTACATCGAGCGTTGTCCTGCATGAACACTGCGGGCTGATTGGGTGATGAACGCAGGGAAGGAACCATATGTTGTTGAAGAAGGTTCTGATAAACATTTGCATTCACTATGCCATGTAGCTGTATAAGAGGCCCAACTACTGCTGCAGAAAACATGCCCCAAACCATGACACTTCCTCCTCCACTTTTCACTGACTTCTTTACACACTTTGGGTTCAGTCTTTCTCCAGTTTGTCGCCGAACATAATGTTTCCCATCGGACCCAAATAAATTAAACTTGCTTTCATCACTGAAGTGAACTTTGGACCAGTTCTCCTCTGTCCACACAACATGCTCCTCAGCAAAGCTTAGTCTAGCCTTTTGATTCTTTCTGCTAATGAGAGGTTTGGTCACTGCAGAGTGGGCTTTCAGTCCAAATGCTCTTAAATGTGGAGACACTGTATGACGAGACAGATCCTTACCCTGTTCAGCGCTGAACTGGTGAGCATTTCCAGCTGCAGTGTGGAAACGATTGCCCATTGAGATCCTCCGCAGTATCCTGTCCTCTCTTGTATTTGTCTTCCGTGGACGACCAGCCTTCTTGGGGGACTTGAATGAGTTTGTGATGTTGTAAAGATTCAATATTCTTGAAATCACAGATTTGGAACGACCAACTTGTCTTGCTATGGCTGATAGGGTCATTCCTTTGGCCTTCATCTGGACAACCTGCTGCCGGAGGCTTTCAGTCACTTTACAACGGCCCGCATCTTGCAGAGTCAGTGAAACTGGAAGTTAGGCTGCCAGTTAAATAGGGGTTGACAGATAATCAAGGAAACTAGCACCAGGTGCCAGATTAACACCAATAACTAGGAGGTATCTGAAAGTGTTTTCTGCAAAATAATGTTTTTTGTTGAAATGCCTTAGTTATTTTGTGGAAAAGGTGTTCTGGTAGCATGGTATAGACAGGACAAAAACTCCTTCAACTGTTATAACTTGTTCTCTAATTTTGATCTCCAGTGTATATATAAAATTTAATGTATTCCTGTTATTTCAAAACTGATTTTTTTAGCATCATTACTCCAGTCATCCTCCAGAAATCATTCTAATATTTTGACTTGCTGCTCAAAAAAAAAAAAAAAAAAAAAACATTTATTATAGTAGTTTTTTTTTAGGTTTCTGTGATGAATAGAACGTTTAGAAGAACAGCATTTATCTGAAATAGAAATCTTCATTAACATAATAAATGCCTTTATTATCAATACATTATCAATAATTATTCAAGCTTTTGAATGGTATATTGCATACTATATCTTTCTATTCTTCAAAGAATCCTAATATATATATATATATATAATATTTATAATAATAATAATAATAATAAATGTTTTTGAGCAGCATATCGGGATATTAGAATAATTTCTGAAGGATCATGTGACACTGAAGTAATGATGCTGAAAATCCAGCTTTGATCACAGCAATACATTAAATTTTAAAATATATTTAAATAGAAAAGTTATTTTAAATAGTATAAATATTTCAAAATGTTACTGGTTTTGCTATACTTTGGATCATATAAATGCAGACTTGGTGAGCAGAAAAGATGTCTTTGAAATAAACAATAAAAATCCAGCTATTGTATACAATAGCTGGATTTTTATTGTTTATTTCAAAGACATCTTTTCTGCTCACCAAGTCTGCATTTATATGATCCAAATATATATATATATATATATATATATATATATATATATATGTATTAGATATATCACATTGACTTAAAAGCAAGCATGTAATTATGATGTTATCTACTGTGTCTAAAATTAATTAAAAATCTACATTAAGAATCTATATTTAAAAAAAATTATAATAATAATTTGCCACACCACTGGACCATTTAAGAGAACTGCAAAAAAAAAAAAGAATGATAAAATGACATAAATTTGAGCTTAAAATGTCCTCATTATCAGTCCACAGCACTTGCTAACACTGGTGATTTGGGGCTAGCCACATCCTTGTCACTGATTCTGCTTTGTTTACGAATCCATTTCCTAAATGAATTATACTATATTAATTTGTTTACAATTGTGAGAATAATGCGCTGCAACCATACACAACAACAGTGGTAACCATGGCTTGCTTCCCTTTTGTGAGGGAATGCCTCAGCTATGCAGACTCAGAGCAGTTCACCAACTCCACCAACAGAAAATGCTGTTTGAATGCACCTTGACTACTGTTGCTATGACTGCCACAGCCTTTAACATCAGTAAGACTGAATACTCCTGTCTGTGGTGAAAGAAAACATATTTCTTTAGCACACAGACTTTACTTAAATGCCTCCTTTGAAAGCATGCCTTCCTCTTCCTCATCTTCCAGTGAAAGTAACAGCAGAGCAACATCAAGGGATGATTTAAAAGGCAAGTGGCTAAACTCCAAGCAAAGTGGCCTCATACATCTGTATCTTTTGTTTTCACCACTCTATTTAGCTAAACACACTCTCTGTGCAGCATTTGATATCCTGCTTTTAGAGGGTCATCAGTTACAGTATGGAGTTTCTTCTGTTTGGAAGCAAATCTAAAAGACTCAGCAGTTTATTTATTTAATGCTACATCTTTTATCATTCTAAATGGGACTGATAACCCTTCTTGCCTGCCTTTTTTTTTTGTTTTTTTTTTGTTTACTTAAATTAGATCTCTCAACGTCTACTCCAGCCAATGCAGACAAAACAACCTTGCCAGCAAAATGTGGAACTGGAGGTACAACTAGTTCAGGTAAGAGGAGTGGTTACTTACCTCTTTATGCACAGGGGCATGTTTAGTGTTTTGGGGGCCCCCTCGGTGGATTTTGCAATCGATTCTGTGGTAGGGATGGGTCATCATTTACATTTTATCGATACCGTTATCCATACTAATCTTTATAATTTGGTACAAAAATAACTAAAAAATTCAAGTTATTTTATTACTGCAGTTTACAAATTCCTCTAAACAAACAGAAAAGGCACATAAAGCACATTTTAAAAATAATAAGGCCCTTCAAAGAGAGAGCTTTACTCAGCATACAGTAGCACAAATTTGAACATCATATGCATAGGAGCACAACAGAATGTAATAGAGAATTCTGGCATCTCTAGCTATTTTTATTTAAGAAAATTAACATATTGACTTTCTCAGGGAGCAGGCCTGATTGCTCCTAAGCGTCCCTCTCTGTTTAGAGGGACTTTTTTTTTATCTCTGTTTTTACTACATGATAAAAAAGGCTTATTTTTAAGGGGTTCGATTTTTTTATGCAATTAAATGTTTGATCATGCTGTCTACTTTTGTTTTTACAATAGGGCAATTATAATTATTGAGTCTGCATGAGCACACCGTCTCTGGAGAGTGCAGAAGTGCTGAATGGTATAAATACTAGCCAAACTTGCAAATGATAAACTTTAGTGACGATGCATGTAAACTGTGGCAATTCCTGTGTAAACCGTGCAGTTTGCAACTCGCTTATAGTGCACACGCGATGTGGTGATTTAAAGCCATTTGCGCATTTTGAGAGGGAAAGACAGAGAGCTCGTGAAGATATACTCGTGCTGTTTGTAAAATAACGCCTTACAGAAAGTTTCTAATTATTTTCTGTTATTATTATTATTATTTTATGTTATTTAATAATATGATCTAATATGAATTGCACCTCACCTTTATGCCGCGTTCCAGGCAACCCGTTACCTGTGTTTTTCCAGTCTTAAGTGATCTAGTACCCGTGAAACCCGTGAACTCGTACTAGATCGATGTACTCACAGTTCTGAGCTCCGACGTCACATAGCCCGCGAACCAACTATGGCAGCCCCTACGGATGTATTTCCAAATATACAAATAACCTAAAATAAAAGGTATAACTGCTTCTCTTGTCTTATGCTCCGTTTTCCTCCTCCATTTCCCTCAAATAAAGCAAGAAATAAGGATTTTGGGGTATCCACAAGTTTCCGGGGGCACTACTGTAAAAAAAAAAGAACGTGGGTACAACTTCCGGCGCTGCGGTAGAAGTTGTATACCAATGGTATTTTGTGTGCTAATTAGCGAAGAGGCTAGAGCTGTGTCCGAAACCGCTCCCTATCCACTATATAGTGCACTATATCGAGTGTCAGCCATTTTGTAGTGCTGTCCGAATTCTGAGTGAACGACTTCATTCCCTACATTCGTTCACTACTTTTTACCCACAATGCATTCTGATTTCGAGTGTACAACCGATGTACACTCGCTGAAGCAATATTTCCCACAATCCAATGCAGATAACCGACGAGCTGGGAGAGAGAGCGAGAGCGAGAACGAGCGAGAGATGCTGTTTACACCTGTATTATTTCTGCTTTAACTCTATACCAAGCATTATTTATATTGAAATATATTATGTAGGCATTAACTAAGTTTAATATTTTGTTAATTTACGGAGATGGCATCTTTGTTAATTTTCAAAAGGTATGATCAGATATTTAAAAATGTTCGTTATATTCATTCTGATGCAAAATTAACGGTCGCCTGAGGGCGCTCTACGACCATGCCATCTTATAAGTGAAAAACGTGAACGTAAAACGCTGCTGGGGAGTTTCAAAATACTACAAACAATAAATATACAATTATGAACACGTGTTAATGTGTGTTTATTTTTGTTGACAGTATTTAACAGTATTTAATTATTGTGGACATTATAAATACCATCAATGAAACCACAAAGCTGACGCAGTTTTATGTATAATTGGGATATAAAGTCAGTTTAGTTATTATTGCTATTAACATTATTTTTTTAAATAAGGTACATATAAAATAAAAGTACATTTGATGAAGACCTTACGCACAGTATATACGTCACCGTCCGAATCCGTTCACTTCATTTCGTTCACTCCTTCTGATACAGTCCACTCAACTGCCATACACTATATAGGGATGAGTGAACGAGTGAACGGTTTCGGACACAGCTTAGGTGATTTTTGGATCACTGTTTACTTTGTAAAGTTGCAAACCTTTATGAGAGATGTCGTTGCAGTGCAGGGACAGCGTGTGCTGCTCAAAGTTGTGTTTGCACACCGTTAGCAAGTTGGTAGTTGAAGGAAGCGAAAGAGGAAAACGGAGCATAAGACGAGAAGCGGTTATACCTTTTATTTTACGTTTTTGTATGTTTGGAAATACATCAGTATGGGCTGGCATTGTTGGTTCGCGGGCTATGTGACGTCAGAGCGTCAGAGAAGTGGGAGTACATCAATCTAGGACTAGTTCTCCAGTGGGAAGTCACAGGTTTGACTGCCAGTCCAGTGCACTTTCACGAGTAGAAGGTTGGAAAAACTCGGGTAACGGGTTGCCTGAAATGCAGTATTACTACCTCAAAAACCTGCCTGGAACGCAGCATAACAAAGAAATAGCTTATACGGAGATAAAACAACGCAATAACAGTATCGATAACAGTATTGTTGGTCCTGAAGCCTAAAGATTGACTCAATTATGCACTGGTCCAAAAAATTGTTTTTCTGTTTCCCATCGGAAGAAATCCCCTGGACCGCGGGGCCCCACAAAATTGCGTGGGTTGCGTGGTGCCTAAACAAGCTACTGTTTATGCATCCTACTCTACGTCATATTATTATCACAATAATAATGAAAAAAATAATAATGATGGGACAAGCTTTGCATGTTAACATTTGGCAATTATCTGACATTCTTAGCTTCATCTCTTCATCTTTTCACCTCTCAGTTTTAACATCACGGCTTGGTTTTTGTTCTGATATGCATTTTCAGCTGTTAGACCTTTTATTAAGATGTGTGCACCTTTCCAAATCATACCCATTCAATTAAATTTGTCACAGGTTAACTTTCATAGTGTATGAAATATGGTGTATAGATTGATGTAGGTAATTTACAGCAGTTTATCATAAGGCAACAACATAACTAAATATGCATGTTGAATTATTTGCTTAACAGACTTTTGGGCTTATTTACATAGTTTACATTGTCTGTTTGGCCAATGAAATTTATGATAATGTGGTCTGTGAAACTCAAGCAGTAGCCAATGGGATTATTGTCTTCTGCTTGGTCTTAAAGCTTTTGTTCTATGCAAATGGTTAGAATTATTTCTATGCATTAGTGCAAATAGCCCATTTTGTTGGCAAAAGGTTATTTACACTGACTCTGCCCACCAATATCTGATTGTGACTAACACAACTACAAAAGAAACCCCTCTGGCAACAGGAGCAGTGATATGGAGAATAGTGATAATGGATTTAGCTTTTATTGCGACTGGTGTAAGTTCCAATCACCCTTTTTTTGTAACACCATTCTTCTCCCTTTTCCATTGCATATCACCTCAGAGAGGCATTTCTTTTAAGAAAGGAAGAAAATCAAGAGCCTACCCAAGATTTAATAGAACTATTATTGAAATTGCGTTAATCTCACAAGCTGGCACATATACCGTTAGGTATGCAGCTCATATTGTTATTACACTTAAAACTGTGGCTCGTTTTCTGGACCTTTAAGGACATCTCTGCTGATCAGCAGGTTTAATATAGTTAGAGTTAGGAGCAGGTGAAGGGATGGGCTTTAGGAACAAGTAAGATCCGAATAAGGTAGCATCCATTTATGATTTTAATAAATATACTATTTAATAAATTTGCTTAAACAGTGCCCTCTATTACTATTGGCACCCTTGGTAAATATAAGCAAAGGTGGCTGTAAAAATAAATATGCATGGTTTATTGTTTTTATATTTTAGTAAAAAAAAAATCACTAAATTCTAATGTCCTTTTCCCAAGATAACAGCTCTGAGTTTTCTCCTATAATAGAATTACATCTGACAAGAAATCAAAGACCATTTCTTTATATAGAATCTCTCCATATCCTTCAGATACCCAGATCCATGTTGGAACTTCTTCTATTCAGCTCACCCCAGTCATTTTCTATAGGGTTCTGGTCAGGGAACTGGGATGGCCATTGCAGAAGCTTCATTTTGTGTTCAGTTACACATTTTTGTGTTGCTTATGATGTTTGTTTTGGATCATTGTCCTGATGCAAGATCCAGTCATGGCAGATTATACAATTTCTAACAAAGGCAATCAGATTTACATTTTTATCTGTTCGGTATTTGATAGAATTCATGATACCACATACCTGAACTAGATCTCCAGGACCTCTGGCAGAAAAATAGGCCCAGGAGTCCAGCAGTATTTTAACAGTGAACACTGAGTACTTTTTATCCTTGTTTGCACCAAACAGATCTGGTAGGTTTGCAGCCAAAAAGAGCTCTTTTTTTAGTTTCATCTGACCATATAAAGCCAGTCCATTTGAAGATTCAGTCGTGTCTGACAACTGAATATGCTGGAGTTTGTTTTTGGATGAGCGAG
The DNA here is from genome assembly GCA_033026305.1 of Cirrhinus molitorella. NCBI lineage: Eukaryota > Metazoa > Chordata > Actinopteri > Cypriniformes > Cyprinidae > Cirrhinus > Cirrhinus molitorella. Next base: position 32,131,096 of record CM065118.1, on the reverse strand, counting down.
GAGGACTTTTCTTGAAACCCTCCTGATATGTAGGGGCTGTTTGATATACATTTTTTAGCCTTTCTTTGGCCACTCAAACTCTCCCTCTCACAGTGCATTAGGACGATATAGATCTACCCTCTTCCAGGCAGATTTTTAACATCTTTAGTTGATTGGAATTTATTAATTATTGCCCTGATGGTGGAAATGGGGATTTCCAAAGCTTTAGCTCTTTTCTTACAGCCACTCTTTATTTTGTGAAGCTCAATCTTGTTCTGCACATCAGAACTATATTCTTTGGTTTTACTCCTTGTGATGTACTGTATGATTATGGGAATCTGGCCTTTGTGTTCCTGATATTCAAATTCCTTTGAAACAGGAAGTCATGGCTGCACAATTTCAAACTGTAAATACAAAAAAAGTGTAAATATAAATGGGAATAGAGATATTTTACTCATATTTCTAGAGTTTGCTAATAATTGTGGCCAACGCAATGGAGAAAACCATCGATTTCATAATGTGAGTTTCCCCCCACTTTCAATTGTTTTACTTCAGTAAGGAATTAACCTGAAAACATCTGAAACATGAATCTAGGATTAATGGTTGAGGCACTGAGGCTGGGTCATTGTCCTGTGACCTGTGAGTGGTTTGAAAGGCTTAACTTGGATCACTAGACTAGCAACCATCAGGCCTAGTTTGCACTGTATGTCAAGAGATTCTAATGTTAGATTCTCACTGTATGCAACAAGGATCACCTGGCCAGCTTTTTTGGCTGAGTCTTTTGATGCCCTTGATAGTCTGAGGCCCTGGCGCACTGACCCAATGGCCTGGTCCATCCCTGTGTTCAAATCAACAATCATGCACATTTCTACATCTTCATTTATTATGTAATTAGAATCAAACCACCATATGTCACTCTGTCATTAATGCCAAACAGGTCATGTTTCCTCAGATGTGAGTCCCACTGAGAACCATAGAGAGGAGCGACACCATTCAAAACCCAGCAGTACAACATCAGTGAGACACAGATCCAAGACTCACACTCAACTGATAAAAGAGAAGTTGGACCACATCAAAGCTGAGATGCAGAAGACCTCTAAAGTCCACCTGCATCAGCGCCCTGAGAGGTAAACAACAGTCAAATCGTTTCTCCAGACCTACTTTCGAAGAGTTAGAGTCCAATGCTAACACATTCTCAACCGCTCCATGAAAGAGTATGTTTTTGAAACTTTATAAAGGACATGAATAGACTCTGTGTTTCTATACAAATTATTTTGTTACTGCAATGTTGTATTAGCACCGCTAATGTTCTAACCTTGCTCTGAAACAGTTTCATAACTCAGGGTTGAAAACTCTATTTAAAAATCAAGAAGCTATTAGGTGCATTAGGTGAAGACATTTACCCAAGGTCAATGCAGTGTTAAAAGCCTTATGCTTCTCGTACCTATACTTAAATATGACACCACAAAGGCTGTTTTATTTAAGCACTTCCTTGAATAGAAGAATATACAATGGCACACAATGCACAAGGTCCATGCTTGGCTGCAAGAGCTTTTACTAAATGGAAAATCTCCACAGTAGTGGTAGTGCGTTTCACATGATAGCTTATATGATGTGCAAAAACAGATAAGAACACACACACACACAGACCAATGCATGTTCTGTCTGAGGTTCCTGCCAAATATAGTCAGCAGTATTTCTTTAGATCTTTATCTTGCAGTGCTCTGTACACTCCTGGCACCTTTATCTGACACCATACACACAATCTCTAAATATCTTTGTGCAGGAAAGCATATCATCCTTTCGTGTGGAATACTCTGAGTCCATACAGAGACACTACTGAGATTGACCATCTCCTCACAACAGTAAGTCTGCTTCTTTTCTGTTAATACAGAGTGATAGTGATCAGATGGACCCTGTGGAACATCTATACACTTCACACTTTTTTTTAATAGAATTCATCTTTCAAAATCAAATGAAGAGCTAATCTGAACTTTAATTTTAGTCATGACATAAAACAGAAGCGTTTTCATGGCATATTTTATCAAATGGTTAGAGGCTAAAGGGATAGTTCACCCAAAAATTAAAGCTCTGTCATTAATTACTGAATTACATTTGTTCATCTTCGGAACACAAATTAAGTTCTTTTTAATGAGATCCAAGAGCTTTCTGACCCTGTATAGACATCAGCAGTACTACCACGTTCAAGGCACAGAAAGGTAGTAGGGACATCATTAAAATAATCTATTGGTGGTTCAACCGTAATTTTATGAAGCTATGTTGGATTTCATCAAAAATATCTTAATTTATGTTCCAAAGTCGTATGGGTTTGGAGCGATATGAGTGTAATTAATGACAGAATTTTTCTTTTTGGGTGAACCAACTATTTAAACTATCTAACTATTCAAATGAACATAAAAAGATTTACTTGAAATGAATCACATGGATTGTGTGAATGCAGTAATAAGTACAGCCTTGAAACCAATAAATAAGCCCCCAGTGATATAAATATGACTTAAATGAAAAAATAATATGGTGTATTTTTTCAGATAACTGATCCAGACAGAAGAAATCACTTTTCTTCAGTGAAGACAGAAAGCAGTCGGCTGTCTAAATGACACTGTCCTTTAAACTGCTGAATATGCCTAAATTTGCCTCAACCTATACACAGCCTTCTTTTTATTCATGACAATACACATTTATAAATTTTCCTACCGCACTTCACCCTCAGATTTTTTTTTTTTTTTTTTTTGTCTGAGTGGGTGTGTTGTTTATTGAATGTCTCAGAAGCCCTGGCCCCAATCAGATGTACGACATGGAGATTACATCAAACACCAGATCCCCAGAGCTCTCTATGCAGTGGCAAATGAAAAGAGAAAAACTGCTACATTATTCATCATGTCCTTCATGTAAGTCTCCATCATTTAAACATTTGTGCACAATTGTACCCCTTAGAAACATCCAATGAGTACCTTCACATAATAGGATCTGTACAGACCTTATTGAATTTCCTCTAGAAGTTAGACATCACAATGGGCAGGAAACGTCTGGGAACCCGAATGGTTCTGGTTAAAAGTAATAAAAGATATGGCTGCTGACATGAAAGGGCTTGAAGATTATCAAAGAGATGTAAGAAATAAATTGGCAGGCGGTTCATCTTAAAGGCGGATTATGGGGGAAGAAAAGCGTAAATGTTTAATGGCTGCCACTTTTCTTTTTTTGGAAGGGACTTGTTTGTCTGGCTTCAGTCCTTGATAAGCACAAAGGAGAAAGTGGGTTGCAGTGATTCATTCTCTTTATTTTGCTTCCTCGTGCTTTATTTCTCCTCTTATGTTATCCCTGAGAAGTCCAAAGAGAAGTAAGGGACTTCAAGCGTGGTGCCTCAACCTATTTTGTAAGCTTCCAGATATTTTAGAGATCCAGCAGGAAATTCCTAAGCTCATGAAAAAGAGAAAGTTCAACATGAATTTTATTCCTGATTCCACTTGCTTGAGCACTGGACTTTCTGTGGTGGAAATAGAAAAACTGGAGGTTTAGAATTAATTGGCACAGATGCGCCAGCAAGAGTCACTGAAATGTCACCAGTGTGTACTTCAAGTATTTTCCCGCTTTTGTGTTTCCCCACCTCGCATGTCATCTTCAAAATCTTTATTTCATGGGGGCCTTTGAAAGGCTGATCTTGTAAATGACGACATCAGTGTGCTTTTTAGAAGCCGTCAGGGATTCATGTAACTTGAAGGGATTATAAAAAGGTACTGACTTGTATTTCCAAAAGAGGAGCGGAATCCATCCGCGGCTTATCGCTGCTCCAGCAGCCTTTGGTTACAGTACAGCACGTTAAACCCGTATAAGTCAAGCTTCTCTTATACCCACTGCTGGTTTTAATTTGCTTGAAATTTCAATTAGCTCATTTCTAAAGACTTAAACTCATTTCAGTTTGGTGGTCATTTGATACTGGCTTAGTTGGAAATCCATTCACATATGATCTGTGTTTGAACTAGAGTTGTCAGGATTCCTTGATTCATTGAGCACTTGATTTAAAAAAATCCTTGACTGCAGTGCCAGTGTCGAATAACCGGCAAAATACCGGAAGTGGTGCATTCCATGGACGAGATTCTGTGAAAAGCATCGTTGGACTGTTTTCCAAGGCTGCATGAAATATTAAACCCATTTAAAAATCATAAAGCATAATGCTATTGTGAATTCACAAACGCTAGGGTTTAATTAAATAAACATGCACTTTTAATTATTTATATGCATGTAGGTTATGTACGTGTGTGTCGGAGCGGCTTCATTCATAGTAAATTCTGCTCCACACAAACTGTTATTTATATATGTGGAGCGTCTCAAACTTCATCTCTGCCTATTGCTATGAGCTTGAGTTTATTATAACTGTCATCTGGGAACACCATTTCATCAGATTTTTAAGAAAAATCATTTATAAACCTACATGAACACAGGAGAATACACTTTCTCAAAATGCTAACTGTTCATTGCGATTTAAAAATAGAAATGGCGCTCTGAGTTTACACTGCAAAAAATGTTTTTCTTACTTAGATTTTTTGTCTTGTTTCCAGCCAAAATTCTTAAATCAAGAGGGATTTTCTGGACAAGTAAAAATTATTGTCTTGTTTTCAGAAAAAAAAGGCAAAATTAAGTGTGTTTTTGGTTAAAACAAGCAAAATAATCTTTTTTCAAGCAGAAAACTAGATTATTTTGCTTACATTAAAGATTAAGTAGATATTTTAAATAATTTGTTGTTTAGCCATAATTAAACAAGGTTAAGTGTTAAAACAGTTGTCAGGCCGTTGACGCTCTCTGCATTCATTCGTTATAATGCATGATGTACAGTATCTCACAAAAGTGAGCACACCCCTCACATTTCAGCAGCTATTTTAGTATATCTTCTAAGGGGACAATACTATAGAAATAAAACTTGGATATATTTTAGATTAGTCAATGTGCAGCTTGTATAGCAGTATAGATTTACAGTCCCCTGAAAATAACTCAACATACAGCCATTATTGTCAAAATAGCTGGCAATAAATGTGAGGACACCGTAAGTGAACTTGTCAAAACTTTGTCTAAAGTGTCAGTATTTTGTGTTACCACAACTGTTATCTAGCACTGCCTTAATCATCCTGGGCATGGAATCGACTAGAACTGCACAGGCTGTTGCTGGGATCCTCTTCCACTCCTCTATAATGACATCACGGAGCTGCTGGATGTTAGACACATGTTGCTTCTCCACCTTCCACTTGAGGATGCCCAACAGGTGTTCAAGACGGTTCAGGTCTGGAGACATACTTGGCCACTCCTTCACCTTCAGCTTCCTCAGCAAGGCAGTTGCCATCTTGGCTGTGTTTTTGGGGTCATTATCAGGTTGGAAAACTGTCGTTCGGACAAGTATCTAAAGCAAAGGCATCATGTTTTGGTTCAGAAATGTACAGTACATAATATAATCCATATTTCCCTCAATGAACTGCAGCTCCCCAATACTAGCAGCATTTATGCAGCCACAGACCATCATGCTACCACCACCACCACGCTTGACTGTAGGCAAGACACAATTTTCTTGGTTCTCCTCACCAGGGCATCGCCACATACGTTTATCTTAGTCTCATCAGACCATAGGACATGGTTCTAGTATTTCATGCTGTTGGACAGGTTGTCTTCAGCAAACTGTTTGCTGGCTTTCTTGTAAACCAGCTTCAGAAGAGGCTTCCTTCTGGGATGGCGCCCATGCAAACCGACTGTAGCAGTGTGCGTTGTATGCTCTGAGCACTGACAAGCTGACCTTCTACTACTAATCTGTAAAGCAATGCTAGCAGCAGTCATGCATCTGTTTTTTGAAGCTCAGTTCTGCACCTGACGCACAGAACGAGTACTCAACTTCACTGATCGACCCTTGCGAGGCCTATTCCGAATGGAACCCATCTTGGAAAACCTCTGTATGACCCTGGCTACTGTAGTGTAACTCTCTAATTTCAGAGTTCTACTGAACCTCTTAGAGCCTAGGCCATCTTTGTGGAGAGCAACAATTCTACTTCTCAAATCCTCAGAGAGTTTCTTTCCCATGATGTGCCATGTTGAACATCCAGTGGTCAGTATGAGAGAATTTTACTCAAAGCACCAAATTTTTACTGCTCTAATACGAGATACACAACTTTGTATGGTCCTGTCAAGCAGACAAATACATGAACATGATGAAAAGAGCATGTAGCTTTGCATGCACAACATACTGCTGTTATCAATTAAGGTGTACTCACTTTTGTTGCCAGCTATTTTGACAATAATGGCTGTATGTTGAGTTATTTTCAGATGACAGTAAATCCGTACAAGTTGCATATTGACTACTCTAAAATATATCCAAGTATCATTTCTATAGTATTGTCCCTTGAGAAAATATAATAAAATGGTTGGTGAAATGTGAGGGATGTACTCACTTTTGTGGGATACTGTGCATTAGCTAAATTGTTTATAATATATTAAGTCCTGGTTACACAGACAGGGTTTAGACTAACCTAGGATTAGGTCATAGTTCAATTAGGACAGTATTTTTTTTTTTTTTTTAGAAACGTGCCTTCGAAAAAAACATTACTGGTGTTCATCTTAAAACAAAACAGGCACTGATATATATTTTAGGATCAGTCAGTGCAAGTTTCTTTCAGTTGAAACAGCTCAGGTTTACATTTTAGTCTGGGACTAGGCTTAAGCGTTGTCTGTGAAATGGGGGGAATGTGTTCAGTTCTGTTCAACAAAACAATATGATTACTTGCTTTTGATACTTTATTTGAACTAATTACTACTACTACTACTACTACTACTACTAAAAAAGAGCTATAATTATCTGATTGCTCGAATAATCGTCAGTATAATTGACCGATACTTGATTATCAAAATAAATGTTGACAGCCGTAGTTTGAACCCCATTATGGTCAGGTGTATTTATCTTCCTGGTGTAGTAGAGTAAATGTTGTGACAAATTCAGATAGTTGGTATAAAATACAAGACTAAATGTGCACACTGTAAACACTATATACCTACTCAGTACTAAAGCTTTGTGTGGTCAAGACTGCCGAGAACCACAAAGATAAAATAAACGTGGCTACTCAAAGGGTCATTGCTGACTGATTTGCTTGCCTTTCAATATATGCATTCTCATAAAGCTGTTTCAGGTTGTTGCCTGTGATATCAAGTAATGTTGGCTTGGCAAATGTCACAGGAGCCACAGGAGTAGCCATAAGCCTAAAAGGGAAGGAAAGTAATTTACTTAATTTCATTTTAAGCAAGGTATGTCAAGTCCCACAGAAAAGCACATTAGTTTTTGCCCGTTAAACTAAATCATCCACCCACTCTTTTTTACATTTCACAGGTATGAAAGAGAGAAATTAATGTTTTTTTTTTTGGAGGGCCGCTAAATGATAAAGCGCACTCTGCATGTTACTTTTGCCCCAGAGCCAGAATAGGACAATGGAGACTAAATTCAAGCGGGCAGACACCTTTTCTTGATTTACACAAATGATTTTAGCAAAAGTGCTTTCAGAATATTACAAACATCTCATATGATAAAGTTTGAGATGCGGGATAAAAAAAAGCCTGGCGCATGTGTAGAATAATCCTGAATGTGAACATTTTACAAAACGTTCCTCTGATCGTTTTATAAAACAATACATCCCTCTTTATAAATGGCAGTTCATCTTAAAAGGGTCATGAACTGTCATTGTTTTTTATTTTATATTGTTCTCTGAGGTCCACTTATAATGTTATAAAGATTTCTACATCAATAAATCCTAATTTAATAGGTTGTTTTCTGTCTTGTTTTGACCCCCCTCATCAAAATGCTGTTTGACTAAGTGTGGCGGATTGTAGATTTGGAAGTAAATGCCCACAGCAATTGTGTATGTTTGACAGCCTACATCCTTCATCGATGGTGTGTTTTAGGTTAAAAACGTTTAATACTTAGCACATAGAGATATATATTTCTGATTATTTCATGCTGTAACCAAAAAAGAAAAATATGATTGATTCACATGCAGCTTGAACTGAGGCAAATACAGTGATCTCACATGACATTAAAGAGCACACATTTAAATATACCGATATAAATATACACACCGATTTCACGTTTTGAAAAATTGGGTGCAAACTAAAAGTTGTGCCTGTAAAGTACCATGGAGTTACTACAAAGAAATGTGTCCATAATCCCACAAGGACAACAGGTACATCTTTCACTGAACTTCAACTTACCAAGAGCCATTTAGAACGTTTCTTTCCAGAACGCTAAAAGGCTCTCTATGGCGTCATATTAAGTAATCTCAGAAGGACTTTTTTAATTTATTTATTTATTTTTTATTTCTTAAATATATACATAATATCTCCATTTTAAAGGACTCACCATCACTGCTGATATAAACACTTGCACACATGGTGTTATTAGGCCAGGGGATCATAGAAATGGTGGGTTCTCAGGAGTTATAGGAGTAATAAATGTATTGTGAAAATTATCACTTTTTTTGGTGAAAGTCACATTAATTCTATATATTTTTTAATCTTTTACCACATTTGTTTTGTCATTTTTCGAATGGCATTTATACATACTGCGTACTAACATTATGATTTAGCATTAAGAATATAAATTTACCATGATCTTCAATTTCAAATTTTTGACCCCTGCCTCTTAATGCATGTTTTGTCCTTCTGGAGCATCAGTGAGCATTTGAACCTTCTGTAATAGTTGCATATGAGTCTCTCGGTTGTCCTCAGTGTGAAAAGAAGGATCTAAAAATCATAGTCTTTGTTGGAAAGGATTCAAATACACACACACACACACAAAAAGAATTTGTGGGACCTGAAGGATTTTTCTGAAGAACAGCAGGCAGTTTAACTGTTCAGGACAAACAAGGGACTCATGAACAACTATCATTAAACTAAACAAAACAAAACAAAAAAAAAAAACAGTATTAAGAATCAAGCGTATACAAGCTTTTGAATGGGGTCATTTTTATAAATTCAACTGTTATTTTCTTTTGTGGACTATATGTAAAGGTCTTTTATGTGAAATATCTTATTCAAAAACAACGTATTTTGTATGATCCCTCTTATTTCTAATATATCTTTTATATCTAAATATCTTTTTGCAGATTCTGCAAGGTGTATGAAACTTTCAATCTCAACTTTATAGATTTTACATATATAATGATGCCAATATAAAATGCTCATTTGCTGATTGCATGATCATGTATGCATTTTATAAAGGTTCAAGTTTCTGACATAGCATTGCTTTTGCCAACTCTGAAAACCAAATGAAGACACAAGAGATGACTGTTGTTCATCTTTATTACCAAAAATACACTGGCAAAAATCATAACATTACAGTTTCAAAAGAACAAATAAATAATTATGAACGGAACACTAATATTAAAACAGGGTCCTTTGGACCTTCATACTTGAAAAGGAAAATAGCACTGAGAGGCCTTTAGACTGTAAAATTCCTAACTTTTTTTTCTCTCCTTTGGCATGGCAGCATGTGCTTGTCTGGAGTTTTGAATGCCAACCATTCCCTTACATACAGTATAGACCCTTTTTGATGCACTTTGGCGAGTCAAAGGTCATTTTTGATTCATTTGCTTTTCTTTTGATTTGTTTTTTCTTTTTGTAGTGTTTATACAAGTTTTAAAAAATAGAATTCCTCTACAAAATGTCAGTTTTCAACAGTATATATACAGCAAGTCTAACAAAACTGTATTATTGTACCATGTGTCCGAATACATTACACAATTCTTGGGCGGGCACATTATACAGAATCCAAGATGCCAAAGCACTCGACACAGGGAGACTACTTAGCTTAATGGTATATTTCTGAACTCAACTGAAGCTTATTCAAAGATGAGGCTGTTGAAATGGAAGGCACACTTGTGGCTGAGATGCTGTCCTTGTGATGATTACCAAATCTTGTGACTCATTGTGAAAGACAACAACTGTCTCAAAATAGGCCCTGCTGATTACTTGAAACATATTGTGCATCTTACGAAAAATAAAATACATTCCAGATGTACTGCAATTGTTCTAGGAAGAAATGCGAGAAACAACGGCTGGAAGATACAGTGTCTACAGGGTGTCTGCCAATTCCTGCTCACAGACAGAAAATAAAAGGGATAATACCAACCAGAAGGTTCTTGATCAATTTGGACTACATCAGCAGAGTGAGAGAGAAAATGAAATGCAGTAGCTGAGCACCAAATGAACCTTCTAGGAAGTTCAATCTCTCTTTGATGCCATTACTTGGAAAGTAACAAGTGTGCATTATGCACATACACTACATGACACATCCTCTGAAACAACACTCAACAGATGCTTGTGTTCTAAAACAATGAAATAAAGTGAGAAAGCAATTTCAATACTGGTAAATGTTTCTTATCCATTTCCATTATGATGCATATGCTGACATGATTTATATGCAGACTACGTAACTGTTTCAGTGACATTTGCGGTTTGAATTGTAAATGAGTACATTAGGTGCAGAATATAATAATCATATATGTAAATTCCTATGATTTAATTCCTAAGAGTTAATTTCTTTGATACACTGGGCAGTGTTGAAGCCTGAATGAATTATGGATGCCCTTTTAATCATGCTAATTTTGCATTTTAGACTGTTGACATACAAACATTAAGTGTATGCAAATCATCGTTTGGAAAATATGCTGCATATAAAGTCAAATTGAGGGCCCTTAAAGTCAAAGTCAAGGTCGAAAGAGCAGGGGACAAAAAGTAGTAAATTTGAGGTAGTGATCAAGCAAAATCTCAATTACTAGGCTTCACAATATACAGGTGCTGCCGTAGTATCACAATGCCCAAGCCTCAAAATACTGGCTGCGTTACCAGTCGGTAATAACGTGATCAACTTCAGCTGAATGGAACGGAGCGCAAAACAATGTGGAATTAAAAGATGAACTACTTTTTAATCTGAAAGTGTCTTATAAAGAAATGCAAAAATGAAAAACTGAGGACTTCAGAACTTTTCAAATATAAGAGATATAAACTTTCAATTTTGAACATTGACTTCTCTCTTGAGCTTTCAGAGAAAACTGCACTCTAATACATTCAGAATGATATTAAACTATAATAACTTTACAATAATAGAGGTACCGCGGTACAATTTGGTATCGTGATACTATAGCTGGTATTGAGACAATCCTATAAACTACTGCTTCTTTTTATAGATAAATTTCATTTTGAACCCATTACCCAGTTGTGAATTGTAGCTTTTCTATCATTACAGCAGATAAAAAAGGAAAATAATAAACCTGCAATAACATACTTATTAAATAATAATAATAATAATAATAATAATAATATGAAAATAGAAAGTGAAGAAACTTGTAGAAATGTCTTCAAGTTTTGGCATTTTTACTTTTTATTTTCTTAAAAAAAAAAAAAAGCTTGACGTTTCTATTTGTATATTTTAATAATAATTTAATAATAATAGTAAATAATATTCTATACAACTATTATTCTATTCTATTCTTTCTGCTGTATGTTTCCAATTGTTAATTTCTAAACAGGGCCAATTTTAAGTCTGTTTCAATGAGAACACTGTTAAATTCATTACATTTAACATTTATATACAATTTTTAAGATACATTCTCAAAGATGACTTATCTCTTGCTCATTTCTGAGCGCAAGACCAATAGCACCATATTTAGACCATAATTAGAAACACATTTCTAATTTTGTATGAACGTAACGGAGGGAAACATGCATATAAAATAAATTAGTTTAGATAAATATCAAAGCAAACACTGACACACATTAGAGAGCAAGAAAGAAATCTGCCTCTCTATACTCAAAAATGCGGCATGGCGAGTGCCGGCTTAAAGGTAAACGGACATAAGAAATATAGATATATAAATAATATTACAGTGAACGAGAGAAGCTGCCTCATTTTCATAATGTGTGGACTCTACATTGTATATTTTGAAGAAATGAGGTATACGATGCCTTTGAAATTCACCGATTTGCATAACTCAAAACAAAAGTTACTCTTTCCTCTGCTGAACTACTGCTGAAGTACATTTCATTTGTTAACCGTTTGATTCTTTGAAATGGTCAGTAACAGTAACAGAAACTAACGTCAATACAGAGATAGATTGACTGAAACACTAAGTTTTGAATTGTGCATGTTGCAGAAATGATACAAGAACATTATGTATGAAAATGTGTGTGTCACTGGCTGCTGGTCTCTGTGGGCTGATTGCCCTGCTGCTCCTTGCTCAGTATGATGCTGATCAGATCTCCCTCATGCTGCTTCATGTGCTCCATCAGCTGCTCTTTACTGGTGGATTCGAAGCCACAGATGCAGCAGCAAAAGAGCAGCACACAGTATTCCATACCTGCCCGCGTCTGCCCCGAGCCGCTTCGCCATGCCACAGCCCCGCCGGCCTGCTCCCTGCTGGACGATGACCTCATGGGGTTGCCCTCTGCCCCACCTGTAGCAGAAGCCAACTCAGGTGTCTGTTTGTCTTTTCGGCTCAAGACAATGTACGGACGCTCCACCCCAGTTTCATGTGTTGACTTCAGAGGTGTAGGAGGAGATCTTAAACCCAGAAAAAAAATCAAATAAAATTAACTTGTGAGTATGATAAATTTAAGAAGACCGAATTGGCAAATTTTAAAGGCATAGGTCACCCAAGTATGAAAATTCTGCCATTAATTACTCACCATCATGTTGTTCCAAACCTTTCGTTCATCTTTGGAACACAAATTAAAATATTTTAGATGAAATCCTAGTGCTTTCTGACCCTGCATAGACACGTTCAAGGCCCAAAAAGGTAGTACGGACATTGTTAAAATAGTCCATATGACAGTGGTTCAACCATATGAACCATGTTATGAAGCTACAAGAATACTTTTTGTAACTTTACTGAACAATTTATTCTCTTCCATGTTCCAAGAGCATTGTGCTAAGACGTTGTTATTTGTTTTCTTTGCACACAAAAAGTATTCTTGTAGCTTCATAAAATTACAGTTGAACCACTGATGACACATGGACTATTTTAAATGATCGCCTTACAACCTTTCTGCGCCTTGAACATGGTAATAGTTTCATTGCGGTCAATGCAGGGTTAGAAAGCTCTCAGATTTCATTAAAAATACCTTGCGTTCTGAAGAAGAATGAAGGTCTTACAGGGTTTGGAATGACATGAAGATGAGTAATTAAAGACAGCATTTTAATTTTTTGGTGAACTATCCCTTTAACTGTCCATTTCAATTAATTAACTTTAAACTCACATTTAAAGGTTTGTTCAAGTCATTACTCAAAACATACACAGAATGTTTCCTAAGCATATATTTTTATTATCATGCAGTAGGGCTGTCAAACGATTAATCGCGATTAATCGCATCCAAAATAAAAGTTTATTTTTACATATTACATATTTGTGTACTTTGCATATTTATGATGTATATATAAATACAAAAATATTTTACATTTTAGATTTATGTCTAAAATATTTATATTTATTCATAAATCTAAATTATATAGAGGTATAAACATATATAAATATTTTGTTTTAATATATACATGTATGTGAATGTATTTATATGTACATAATACATATACAAAGTAAACACACATATAGTATGTAAACATAAACTTTCATTTTGGATCGTGATTAATCGTTTGACAGCCCTATCATGCAGTGTTTTATTATATACAGTTTCATTCAAAAGTATCGGGTCAGATTATTATTTTTTTATTAATACTGCAACGATGCATTAAATTAAAAGTGACAGTGGATATTTTTAACATTACAAAAGGTTTCTAATAAAAAAACAACAACCTTCTTTTGAACTTTGTTTATCAAAAAAAAAAAAAAGAAAAAAAAATCAAAAATATTAAGCAATACATAATAAAATGCGTTTAATTTTTAACTACATAACCCTTTATATTTTAGAGCAAACATAAATACTGAGATACCAAATACTGTTAAAATATAAAAAATATGGAGAAAGTTTTTATTTAGGTACTAGATTAAGCTGACAGGTCTGAGAAAAAAAAATATATGTACAATCCATCTTATTCTTCAACACGGAAGTAAGCCTATGGGCAAGACTTCCGGTTCATTATCCGCTATAGAGAAATAACGAGAAAAACAACAATATACAGTAAGCGTTTAAACTGTTTGTTGATTTTGCACTAAAAACCAGTGTGTTCATAATTAGGATAATACATTAATATATGGTAAGACACACCAATATGCAATATCAAGCAGCAAAACTAGGTTTTTGTACAGCTAAAAAACACCTGGATGCAAACACGACCTGAAGTAAATTTGTCAAATTTACAAATGGCCATGCCCACTCTTACGGGAAAAGTAAGGTGGATAAATCACACAGAATTCTAATTATGTTTTAGCTATGTTGACTCACCCAAGAGCAAAATAAAAGAAAGAAATAATAAATAAATAAAAACAAAAATAAATAAAGGCCTTCTTACCGGCTACTCTGGGAAATGGCCTCATTGATAGCCTTGTTGACTTGCTCATAGTTATAGTTTTGATCTCCAGCGTGTTTCCACATGTGTGATTTGAGAGATGGTGGGTGGCTGCACACGTAACCACACAACGAGCACCTGTAGCACAGAATGAAGATTACGACCCATCTACACTTAAAGTCAAGTTCTATATACCAGCTCAGTGTTTGTTTCTCACCTGTACTGCTCCAACAGCTGCATGGCCTGGTGTTCCTGTGGATGCCTCTTCATGTGGCTCTTCAGGCTATTCATATTAGTTGTGGCGAAATCACAGCTGCAGCACCTAGAGGGGTCACGTAAAGCAGGGTAAACAATTAGAGCGGCACAAGGCCGCGGTTTGAAAAGAAACCTTCTGGGGCACCTGTCAAGAGGGGTCAGGCAATGTTTGTTTGTGCCGTAATTTGCGTTTTGTGTGTGCGGCTGTGTGTTTGAACGTTTGGAGGGCTGCATTTGAAGAACAATGAAAGGCTGTTTTTAGAGAGGCTGAACTCAAAGCGAGGCTTGCAGCAAACGCAATACATCGCAGGCCTTGAATGGATCCTGCAGCTGTGTTAAAAGGACCCTCTCTCTCTCAGAAGCTCCGTTTGAAATGATCATGGGTGAGCAGAACGTGTCACCACACAAAAAGAGACCATAATGGAACCTTGAGGTGTTTATGTGAGCCTGCATGTGATCGGGTGAGTGTATGTGCGTTTGCGTTGAAAAGGAAAAGATCTTGTTTTTTTATAGCATATAAGGGCTTTACACAATGAGTGCCGGCAGCACTGCATTATCCTGAGCACCACTGCACCCTTGTGGTAATAACTGGTAATGTTTCATTTTCGGCCAAATGGTATACAATGCATCAGATTCTTTCTGCCTAGTTCTCCTTGTGTAATGTACACTACCCGTCAACATTTTAGGACAGTAAGATTTTTAAAGTTTTAAAAGAAGTCTCTTCTGCTCACCAATCCTGCATTTATTTGATCCAAAGCACAGGAAAAATTGTTAAAATGTAAAAATATTTGTACCATTTAAAATTTTCTATTTGAATATTTTAAAATGTAATTTATTCCTGTGATTTCAAAGCTACATTTTTAGCATCCTTGCTTAAAAAAATAAATAAATAAAAAATAAATAAATAAATAAATATACACACACACTTCAAGCTTCTGAATGGTATAGTGTATAATATTACAAAAGCTAATTATTTCAGATGCTGATTTTTGGATCTTTCTATTCATCAAAGACTCTTAAAAATGTGCTGAACTGTTTTAAATATTGTTAATGAAAAAAAATAATAATAATAATTAAATAAAAATAATAAATGCTTCTTGAACAACAAATCAGCATATTACAATGTTTTCTGAAGGATCATGTGACACTGAACACTGGAATAATGATGCTATAAATTCAGCTTTGATAACAGGAATAAATTACATTGCAAAATATATTCAAATATAAGACAGTTATTTTAAATAGTAAAAATATTTCACAATATTACTGCTTTGCTGTATTTTGGATCAAATAAATGCAGGCTTGGTGAGCAGAAGAGACTTCTTAAAAAAAAAAACTTTTGACTGAAAATGTATCTTTATTATTTAATTAATTTCTATATATGCATTCTTCTATTCAAAAAGTATGGGAAAAAAAAAAAAAAATTCCCCACACCTGTATGGTTTATCAGAGTTGTGGATTCGTCGATGGTTGCGCACCCCAACATACGTGGAACTGGTGTAGTCACACACATCGCATTTGAAAACACTCTGCTCACCGACCAAATCTGAGCAAAATAGAGAAATACATCACAAATCAAGTTTTTAAATAACCACAAGCAACATGTTTATGAAAAAAGGGCCAATGACAACACAATAACATACATTTGTCATTTTAAAGTCAGCATGAAAATTCACTGAATATATAAATACACTGTAAACATGTTTTTGATTATATTGTGAACAATTCATCCATGTATAGCCTTTTTTTTTTTCCCAAAAACACCCTGTTGTGAAAATCAAGTTTGCAACATTTTTGTCTGTCTGGTGTTTTTAATATGCTTAAAGGGGACATCAGATGCCCATTTTCCACAAGTTGGTATGATTCTTTGGGGTCTTCATGAAATGTTTGCAACATACTTTCTAGTGCTTTTTACCTTGTCAAAAACAGCTCTGTTCACAGCGAGAATTTCAGAGCATGTCTCTTTAAATGGTAATGAGCTACTGCTGACCATCAATAACAAAACTAATCCATTGTGTCCTCAGTGGCTCTGATGTTGGGAGAAAATGAAGACCCACTTTTACATCCAACTACAAAACATTGTTGTCACTACTGCTGCTGAAGTGTGGAGAAAATGGCAGACAGCATACAACTTGCTGAGGGTGGAAATATGCTAATATGGGACAGTCTGTCAGCAGTATGATGTCCAATCATCGTTTAAAACCTGCCCCTCCACAATCAACCGCAAGCTTGCAACACCCACATCTCAAAATCTAATCAACAACCAATGGATAGAACCAACTCCCTGCCCTACGTTTATCTGTTACACTCAAATGAGTGTCAAATGTTGAAAAAAGATCTGTCGCTTCTTCTGTTCCACCAAGTCTGTAAGTAGAATGTTCTTGAAAACAGAACATTTTTGTTTCATTGTGTAGCACTGGAGATTTGTTAATTTCTCACCCTCGTCTGTTGTCTTGGCTGGCTCTTCAGTGATTGCTGTACTTTCAGTGACGTTGGTCAGTGTGCTGCTGATGTCGTCTATCCCATGCCCATCTCTCTCGTGGTTTCTCAGCTGACTCTGAATGATGTATTAATAAAACTATCATCAGTGCTTCATAAGGAGGAAGTGTATTAATAAAGCAGAAGGAAGGGAGTGCAGTGCACTCCAATATTAGAAACTCCAGTACGCCAATCTTTTACATGGAGTAAAATTAATACTTGCTCCCCACAGAACAGTTGGGACCTCCTTAAATATGTATTGCCTACCAGAAAATGCAAAGATAATTCAATAAAGGTCAAATCAAAGAGATTATGTAGTCCATTTTAAGATATCATTCCAATAAAGAAACAAATAAACACAGCAAATGGGTATTTGACTTAGTTTCTCAAAGAATTTCTCTGCTAAAGAGAAGTAAAAGATTCAGTCATTAATTACTCTCCCTCATGCCGTTCCAAACTTGTATAACTTTTGTTCGACTTCGGAACACAAATTAAGATATTTTTGATTAAATCCGAGAGCAATGGTAATACTGCGTTCAAGGCCCAGAACAGTAGAAAGGACATCAATAGAATAGTCCATGTGACTTCAGTGGTTCAACTGTAATTTTTAAAGGGGTCCTATTACGCTCTTTTACAAAGTCTTGGTTTTGTTTTGGGGGTGTACTAGAACATGTTCTCATGCTTGGGGGCTTCGAAAAAACACATTATTTTTCACAAAATTGACATTATTACAACAGCTTTCTCCCCCAGCCTGGCACAAACGGCTCGATTAGTTCCGGGTTTGATGAAGGCCCACCTTCCGAAACTAAATGTCTTGTGATTGGTTAGGTTCCCCACTGTGTTGTGATTGGTGAACAGTTTAGATGGTGTTTCAGTACTGTCACGACCCAGTCTGCTCCATTATAGCAAAGAACTTGGTTATAGTAAAGGATATATTAAGGTATAGTTGATGCTACAGTGGTGTTGGGTCCAATCGTCTGCCTGCGAGATTGCAGATATGATATTCATGCTACTTATTAAATTATTTACATACTTTCTTTGTGTGAATCCAGCTCCAGCATAAGGCTAAAGAGGCTGATGTTTTAATGACTTGTTTTGATGAATACTGCACACGTCTGCGGCGTGCGGATTTGACGCGGCCGTTGGAGGAGGTTGCACTTTATTCAACAATTTCTTCTCATCCCTGTCAATCTTCGATGCATGTTCACGAGAGTGCCATGATACATGCACACAAAGTATTCTCGTAGCTTCATAACATGAACCACTGATGTCATATGGACTATTTCAATGATGTCCTTACTACCTTTGTGGGACTTGAACATGTCAGCTGGGTTGCCATCTACATGGGGTGAAAAAGCTTTTGGATTTCATAAAAAAAAAAGTCTCAATTTGTGTTCCAAAGATGAACGAAGGTCTTGCGGGTTTGGGACGACCTATGAGGGTGGTTAACTAATGACAGAATTTTCATTCTTGGATGAACTATCCCTTTAAAAATCTTTTTTTGGTGTGAACCAAGTTAAATGTTCTAATAACAGACACGACTGTCTTAATACTTTTTTGTTCTAATTTAGGCACATTAGAATAAATTACTTTCTCAATGTTTATTTCCACCAGACAGGCTTGTTTCTCTTCTCACCTTGTAGTGGAACCTCTCAGTGCACTGTTTGCAGTTGTACATACGAGGCTTGAAGTGATGGATCATGTGACGTTCCAGGTCCTTGCTGTCACAGGCTATATGCTCACAGATGGGACACTGGTAGGGCTGTCTCTGTCTATGTACACGTAGGTGCTGCTTTATGTAACCCTTATTTCCGCTGCTGTACAGGCACAGTCGACAGCGGTAGGGCCTCTCGCTCCCAGCAATATATTCCACTAGACCGTCTGTAGTGGAAATGTCGCCAGGCACAGCAGCACCCCCAGAAACTCCACCTCCATGTTGGCTTTGGGCATTGTCCTGCAACTCCTTCAGAATGTCCTCGTCTGAAGTGTTTTGGTCTGAGCGCTCTTGCAGTCGCTCAATGACGGTCAAAAGAGACATGCTGATTCCAGCTTTGGAGGGTCCCTCGACCAGCACATCTCGAGAATCTTTTGAACTCTGGAGGCCGAGGTTAAGAAGAGCACCTGCATCTCCAACTGCAGCGACGAGCTCTTCTGAGGATGCCTTAGGGTTGGTGGCATCAGCAATCTCTACAATTCTCTGGCCCGTGTCAGGGCTTTGAGTACTCTGGTCATGGATGCCTTTTGGAGTGGTTTTGCTAAGCTCTGTGGCCCTCATGGGCATGGCCACCAATGCCTCGGCTGCTAAAGAATGCAGCCGAAGAGATTCTGAGTAAGTCCTCCTCCGAACCGGTGGTACATTTTCATCTGAGGGAGAGCTTGAAGACACTGACTCTTCCTCCTGTTGTTGATCTTCTCCACTCCAGGTGATAACAACCTCCTCCTTTTGTTTGTAGTATACGGGGAGGTCTTGGCTCTCCAACTCTGGATCCTCAGAGGCAAGGAGGGTCTTGTCTCCTCCTACTTCTGGGCTGAGGAGCAGAGGTTTGCTTGTCACAGGTTCCTCAGCACAGGGAAGGCGTTCCACAATGACGTTGACGTGGCCGGCATTGTTGCCACTGCAGTTGATAATCTTCTGCGCAGAGGACAGGAGGCTGTCGGAGCTTGCCTGTTGGCTCTCAGTTTCCAACTCCAGCTCCATTTGTGCTTCTGGTGTCACCTGGACCTCCACCAATGGCTCCTCTGGGTCTTTAAGAGAATAACCTTGATTAATCACTGGGTGTTTGGTCTCTAGTGTTTTCAAAGCTTTCTTCTCTCCATGACACCCCACTTCTGGTGAAGCACACAGCTCCAGCTGGAGGCTGGAGGAGCCATGAATGTTCTGAGGTTTTCCTCCAACAGCTGCGAGGACTACTATGGTATCCTCTTTACCTGCTGGAACCAAATGAGAACTGGAGCTTTGTAAAGCATCAGGACAGTCCATCTCATCTTCAAATATAGGGTACGAGCAGTCAACCAGTCCAGCGTGTTTCCACGCATGCGTCTTCAGATTGCGCTGTTGTCTACATTCATAGTTGCAGATGAGACAACGGTACCTGCCATGCTCAAAGCTGTACCACTTCTTTGGCGTGGTCGTCTTTTCTGATTCCAAGTTGCTCGCCTTCAAAACTGCCTCCCTTTGGTGAACGCTCCTTGTCGATGCCACACCTTGCTCATCTAGGATGTGTCTGGCATGATCGCCCTCCTCCAGGTGGAGTCTTACATGTGCCACCAGCTCCTCTTGATGGTTTGAAGTGAACTGGCACTCTGAGCACATGAGGATGAGGTCACTGTGCTGCTCATCATGAAGCAGCAAATGCTCTTTCAGCAGCTCCAACGTAGGGGAGATAAAACGACAAATGCTGCACTGGTAGCACGTGACCGTCCGAGTGCTTAAACTCAAAGGCTCCTGTTCGAACACGTGCTGAGGTGTGCTGCTGGATGTTGGGTGGTCATCCCTTTGTTCTCTGGGTCTCTTACAAGGTGTGAGCCCTTCAGTACTGTCCCTGCTGTCTGGGACAGGTACAGAAGCACAGGACATCAAGGGTCTCTTTTTCCCAGAGACGGTGCAACGTCTTGGCCGCTTTTCCACAATCTTGCTGAGCTTCTCAATGACCTGAATAAGAGAGTCGGCAGCCTGCTTTTGCTGCTGCCGTTGCTGGTCCTCCGTACCATGAAGATGTCTGTCGGGAATGAAGACAGTATCCTGCTGGCCTCTAGAGTGAGGCACAAGGACAGCAACTCCACTGCTGTCCTCCATTCCTGCAACATGAATAAAACACATGCAAAAACATTAATAAAATAACATAACTTATCTAGTAAACAAAAACTTCAAGCTTACACAAAGTTGAGAAATGCTAGGTTTGACAGTCATTTTTAACTCTGTGTGCATATGTGTGTGTCTCAACTGACAGAGGCCCTCCTTACATATTTACAAGAATAGCCATTACTTCACAAACCTATAAATATCGCCTAGTAAATCTGTCTAGTTTCTTTTTTCATGACAGATTTAGCGATTACTGAAACAAAAGTAGACTGTCCTGTGAGAGCTGGTTTTAAGTAATAATTGTTTAATATGTTACAGTATGGTTTAACATATGAAAAATGGTGTAGTTAAATAGATATGCATGTGATATTTCACCACACAAGCTAATATATAGGCCATTCTATAGAATTGTATATGCAAATTGTATAATATCCAAGGCACACATTTCTAGTAATTATGCAGTTAATACTCATATCGTATTTTCAGACAGTTTTGGATTTTTTGTCCTCTCCCCAAATTTGTCATTACACAGTAATAATAATTTAATTAGAAGGGTTATATCGAACTATTAAGATTTTGCTTACATTTAAATATGTAAATTTCCCCTAAATATGAGGATTATGTGTTCCCTTTTGTCACTACAAAACAATGATGACATGTTTCTGTTGTGACTGTTTCAGTAGTGACAATTCTATGGGATAACTGAATTTTTTAGGGGTGAGGGTTGCGGACAGCATCCTCAGACCTAAAAGTAACCAATAAATGATAATTTGATATTTACTAAGCTTAACAGTATTTTAGGGTGCTTTCACACCTGTAGATCGATTGCTTTGTTGTTAATTTTAACATATTATGGTCAATTATGGTTCGCATTCACACGGCAAAGCTTCTAAACGGGCCAAATTTGTTAATACAAGTCATGTGGAAGTAAACTGTCCTCTCATTGGTCAAAAAGTTCCACTGTTTATTGTCCAGGATTCAGCTCATAGCTGTCATCCGTCAGGATGGAAGTGGAACCATAGATATGTATAGATGCCCTATTGGATGGCTCCAAGCACGGAGATTAGGGATGGGCGATATATATCGATCGATATTATGCGCATCTCATCAGTAATGCCGGTTCTTTGATTAGCGGTAAATCTCCTTCACCTGTTTTCAAATAGAGCGCCTGTTTATTCACAGAGCCGTAGATCACTGACAAGCTACGCAATATCGGGTTCAGTTTCGCGGGTGATTCATTAGGGTAGCTTTTCAGTGATCTACGGCTCTGTGAATAAACCGGCGCTCCATTTGAAAACAGGTGATGGAGATTTACCGCTAATCAAAGAACCGGCATTACTGATGAGATGCGCATGAATTTATCGATCGATATATATCGCCCATCCCTAACGGAGATGCGTTCGACATTTTTGGATTGTTAACTTGACGTCATTCACCATATTATAGGTTCGCAGACCAATGGCTTTGCAAGATTGTGACATTTCAAATATATTCAGTGATTACTATGGGTGAATGACGTCAAGTTGACCACTGCAATATGGCAGACGGCTTACGTATAGCGGCCCATAGAAACATTCGCTAATGAGGCATCTAGGTATATATATCTATGAGTGGAACGACACAGCTTTGTGGCTTATTGTTGTTTTTTGTAGCTATTGTTATATTAATTTATCATTTTGAGCAGGAGTCCAGGATTTGTTAGGGTAAACATATTTAAAATGCACCTACTACGAAGAAGAGCAACATTATAAAATGAAAAGTCACTCTTTTATTTTGAATGTCGAAGACGTGCTCATCCACTGACATTCACAGTTTAATTTTAAGAGGTTTTGACCAAAAACAGCAAATCTACAGCTTCTCACGGAACTGTAATAACCCATTACACATTGTGATAAAGCCTGGTTCGGTGGTCCGTTGGATTGGATCACGTTTTCAACACAAACAAACCGCTACAGGGTTCGTTTGAAAGTGTGCTCTTCAAGGAGGTCTCTGTACGCTTGTTTGGTCCGCTTTTGGTGTGCACCCGAGTGTGATTGCTGCATTCTCACCTGCACAAACGAACTGCACCAAGAGGGTAAACAAACTCTAGTGCCATTCAACCAAACTAAATAAGGCAGGTGTAAAAGGATCCTTAAATATTATTGTGGGTTTCAATAGATAATAGAAGGATCTTAATAAACATCTAAGATTTGAATACTTGTGTTAAATGTGTTTTTTTAGTTGTGGGACAGCAGTTTTCACCAATTCTGTCGAATGGCCCATATAGATTTTTAACATGTTTGCACTGAAAACAGTATTAATGTATCTGAAAAGCATATCATTACAATTATTAGGATTTATTACATGGCTCAAATTCATATACCAATGATCAAATTCATATGCCAAATATTTCTTATATAGCGGTGTTTGCACATTGCAGTTTCTACAATGAAGCTAATAAAACTATTTTATATTTATGTCATATCTATGTATTATTATTTTATTTATTAAGTAGACCTGGAAGCAGAATATCGCAATTATCACAAAATGAACACTGACAGGTTGATCAGGCAACATATTAACAAACTACATTTTTCACTGAGCAACTAAATAATGTCTATTGTTAGCTATTGGCTAATAAATTATTAACATTTCTCATTTCACACAGATATTTTTTCACCACACAATGTGTCCTATGACCACTTAAACAAATCACTTTGAGCAAATGCAGGCAATGTGATTAATATTCGTCAGCACAGTACTTTGTCAGAGTGTAGTGCATTTTTTTATTAGTAGTATTAGCGTAATTATTATTATTTTATTAGTATTACTGTTGCTGTTGTTTTTACAGAAACATTTAATGACCAATAACATTCTAAGTATTAACACCAGCTCATAAATCTGTTTAATATTACAAACATGCATTCATACATTTTTGCAATAAAGAATGACTGTAACATCGCCTAGGGATATTTTAAATTCTTGAATCACTTCTAATAGGTCTGACTCACGAGTTGATTTTTCACTTTCTAAAACACTTGCTCATTGCACTTCTGCATTTTTGACCTACAGTTAAAAAGGAAGTTATAAAATACTACACTGAATCAAAACAAAAACACGTGGAGTATGTAAAAGCATGCAATTATTCTACTTTATAACAAGGACAGCTCTGTGTGATTTTTCCTTATTCAAATGAAACAGCTTGGGCAGTTGACACTTTTTTTCCCCCCTTTACAATAAAAATCAGTTGGGTCTAAAATAAGATTGGACCCTGCTGACTTTTACTGGACTTAAAAAAGAACACGAAGGTGAGAAAATGTTTACAGATTTATCAGGAACTTTCCCTTTAAGATAATTTAGGCCTATGTTGCATATATATTCAAAATGTACTATATTATGGGTTTGTTAGAAAGCAACAAGTATTAGTGAAAAGCCAAAATCGACAAGAAAAAAAAACACGAATGGTGAAGGGGTTAAAAATAAACACTCCACGTCTCTCTGTGCGACAGTATATGAAGATATGACGAGTTGACGGATGTTTAGAGACAGATCTAATGACAGATAAATCGTGCAAATCAATCTCGGATAATCGGTGCGAGATAGTTGAGCTGAAGTTTAGCAGCGTGTGTGTTTGAGAACATGGTGTCCGTGATAACCGTGGAGACGAAACGTGAGAAAGGGGCAGGACGTGTCTGACAACAGCAGCACACACACATGCACGCTTTACAGTTCAACATGAGCTGTAAAAAACAACAGAGCAGTTTAATAAACAGCTCTGAGTCATGCGACTGTCACAAGCATCCGAACGCTACTTACTGATGCGGCAGTTATGTCTGATCTTTGGCCTCGAAGCTCGTGATGCGCTGCTTTTTTATTCCTGGGGTGTAAAAGTGCTTCACTCTGGACTCAAAATGGCGAGAATGGAGCGCTGATCACGTGACAAGCTGCAGGTCATGTGACCGTGGAAAGTGACATCAGCCAGAAACACCTGCCGCCGCTTGCAGATGACTTTAAAAGATAGAAGTTCTTTTACTATTTGTGATTATTTATTCCTTTACTTTATGCTATGTATGTTTGTACTGAAGTGTTAATTTAATAATGTTGTGCATTAACTGAAAGTTAAACCTGAACAGTAGAAGATGGGATAATAGTGATCTGTAAATGTATTTTATTTAGTAAAAGTCAATTTGTGAATTATTATTGTTATTATTATTATTGTTATTATTAAGTGAAAGGTGAAGCCATCTGAAGATATGCACCCCTATGAACTGAAGCAGGAGAGCCCCATATCTGTGCTGAAGTTTGTATTATTTATTTCAGTAAATAGCCTACCATTATTGTTTATTCAGTTTTTATATGAGTTACATGTACATTTCAAACATATTTATTCATCATAACCCAAGAAGATCATTCAATGTGAATACTTAGTTTATTGCTATTATTATGACAACTCTATAAATTAAAATAAAGGCTTAAATAAAGGCTTAAATACAATTTTAAATATGCATGTTTGACTGAAATGGTATTTAATTACATATGTGACCCTGGACCACATTTATTTATTTTTTTTTATTTAGGGTGAAAAAAATAAGCTTTCCATTGATGTTTGTTTGTTAGATTAGTTAACTCTACATATTGAGAAAATAGCTTGTCCATAGTTGTAGTTCTTAGCAATGCATATTACTAATCAAAAATTAAGTTTGGATTTTTTTACGTTCGGAAATATACAAAATATCTTCATGGAACACGATCTTTACTTAATATCCTAATGAAAAGGAAAAGTCGATAATTTTGACCCACACAGTGTATTGTTGGCTATTGCTACAAATACACCTGGGCTACTTGTGACTGGTTTTGTGGTCCAGGATTATGCATATGCACTTTTAAACATTTCAGTTTTTTTGTTTACCATTAACTGTTGTTCTGTTGTTTGTAATAAAGACCTTCTTTTTTGACCATTAGTTAATACATTCTTTCTAAACACTGCAGGTGTCATGATGCATGGCCTTCAAAGCTTTACTGTATATCTTGACACTGCAAAAGGAAGCTGGGCCATCAGCGCATTAAGCGCCCAAACCACTAGGTGAGAGAATCTGAGTTTATGCTCCCCATCACTGAAGCTAACTGTACAAAATTTGCCTGCATGCAAATTTGATGATGTATATAGCAAAGTCAGAAATGTTGACATTGAGTAACTTAAAAATACACATTTTTATTCCATCAGTGAAAACAGTTTCAAACAAAGCCATGCAGAACCATTGCATACAGCTGTGTTTTGTTTGTAAATTATTCTGTATTTTTTTTAACAGATTGAGTAAATGATTTACTGACACATAAAAAAAAATATATAACTTCCACTGAGATTTTGAAGTGCACATCTAATGTAATTTAATACGTATTTATTTATTTGTCATTTTGTATAATTTGTTGTTTAACTCTATTTTAGAGAGTGTTTGGTTTAATTTTCATTGTCATCGTTTTTCTATTTAATTTATTTTCTTTCTCAATTTTTTTTTTTTTTTGGCCTAATAACATCTTGCAACAGGACTACCAATGAAGTCTTTGGGGCTAATTTGGGTACATTTACATTCATGAATGTTGATTAATGTACAATGTCCCTTTTTGTGAAATAAATTAACTAACTAAATAAATTAATAAAACAAAATATACACTAACTATCTCATGAGGCCACAGGAAAGGAATTGTGAAGCAACACAACTGACTGACCGCATTGGGTCCTGCAGTTATTAGTTACTTGTTTATAACTGTATATGGTATCCTATTAGTTCTCTTTTAGAATGTGTTAGAAATACTGTAGGTCGTATTGTACATGTATTTTAAATAAAATATAATAAAATATACTAAATGTGTTTTAAAAAGCTGTTTGTTTCACATATTAGTATTTGAATGTTCTTAACAAATGATCAAAGATAATAGACTGCAGATGATCTACACTCTTAAAAATAAAGGTTCTCTATTGGATGCTATGGTTGAAGAACTTCTAATATCAGAGGAACCTTTCTATTCCACAAAATGTTCTTTATAGTGGAAAAAGGTTTTTTAGATTAATAAAAAGTTTTTCAAACTAAGCAAATAGTTCTTCTATGGCATCACTGAAAAAAGCTTTATTTTTAACAGTGTAACAAGCTAACAGGCTAGTGGTGTATGCTGAGCAATTAAATATTTAATTTCATCTATATTTTTGTTTATTTACCATTATAAGTAGCATAAATATAAAAGGCAATTATAGTCATATTTACAAGTTAAGATGACATATATCATAAGTTTAGAACACAATAAGTTTAGTCAATAAAATCGCAAGTGCGGATTCATTTGTTGTCAAGGTTCACAAAACCGCATTTCATACATGCATACTACACCCATCCATACTGTACAGAACATACTTTAAACAAATAAGTTATTGTTCAAATGTAGTACCTACTTTGAAATTGTGCGATTTCAGATGCAGCTAGTGTTTTAAATTAATGTTTTAGTGACTCTCGCATGAAACAGGCACTAATCACCAACTATATGTAACAACGTAACAGAATTTGTGATACAAACACATACATTTCCATTGTTGTGGAACTATCTCAGGAAAAAAAAGATTCCTGCTGCACGGATAAAAATTATTTTGTGCTGAAGTTAATAACACAGAAAAACAAATGTAATTAAAATATTAAATAGTTTAGTTCAGTCAAGAATTAAAAAAAAAGAGTAAATCCAATATTAGTACTCAATTTAAACTTGTAGAATTTAAAATGTGAACTTATAAGTATATTTTACTTGGAATTGTTTGTTATTTTTACCAAGATTGTTTAAGTAAATATCAAAGTCCTGATCCCGTTGTTAATTAATAAGTTTACATTTTTTGCTGTTTTCGAGATGTTTTTACACTGTTTTATGGTTGCTTTTGTTGTTAGGTTAAGTAACTGTTTTGTAACATCTAGAGTTCATTTTCTACTCAAAATGACCCATTCATACTCAAAAACTATTCACTGATTGATACCGTCATTGTGTAAGTATTGAGGTCTCTGTGTTCATTTTTTCATAACTACATTGAGTCAACATATAACCTTAAAAACAATAAGGAGCTGTCTACTTGCTTACGTACATGTTTGTAAGTGAACCAGTGCTGCAATGTTTGAGTGAAGTTTACAAACCGTGGCTGAGTGAATTGTACTTGAGAAAAATTCAGTAGAAATTACTCAAACTCTAACTGTACATGTTAAATTTACTTATTTCCTTTGCTAATTTTACTTAAGTAGATTTTACTTAATTCCATACTTAAATTTGACTTAAAAATATGCATGCAAAAACTTGCCAAATAAAAATTAAGTAAATTTACTTTTTTTTTCTGTGTGTTAGGTGAAGTTCACTTCCAGAATGAAAATTTCCTGACAATTTACTCACGCCATGCCATCCAAAATGTTCATGTCATTCTTTCTTTAGTCAGAATTTTATATTTATTTTTTTTTTCATTCCTGGATTTTTCTCAATATAGTGCACTTCAATAGTGGCCAACAGGCTGAAGGTCCAAACTGTATAGTTTCAATGCAGCTTCAAAGAGCTCTACACGATCCCAGCCAAGGAATAAGGGTCTTATCTAGTAAAAAAATAAATAAAAATGTATTAAAGCAATATGCCCCAAGAAGCCATGGTTTACCGTGAATTTCTAACAGCTAAGTGGTGTTGTAAAAACTCTCTTAGCTGTTATAAATTCACTGTAAACCACAGCTTCACAGTTATTCCATATACCATATTCCATATTCCAGGTTGTACAATATAAAAAAAACCGAATAAAATGTAATGATACAATCATCGGCAATCATAATGATAATGATTGTCGAGCAACACAATGATGTAAACAAAGGTGATGATTTTGGATGATTTTGAAGTTGGAGGAGAAAATGAGATCCTTGGCTGGGATTGTGTAGAGCCTTTTGAAGCTGCCATGAAACTGCAATTTGGACCTTCAGTCTGTTGGCCACCATTAAAGTCCATAACATAGAGAAAAATCCTGGAATGTTTTCCTCAACAAAAAAAAATAAATAAATAAAATAAATCGTTTTGACTGAAAAAGAAAGACATAAACATCTTGGGTGATATAGGGGTGATTAAGTTATCAGGATTTTTTTTATTTTTTTTTACCCTGGGTATAAACTTCTTTAAGAAAATCATGTCATCTTGTGAATCAGAAGGAAAGGAATTAATGGAGGAGTTTTACTGTTCAAAAAGATGTGATATTCACTACATGATTGTTCAGCTTGTGCTGTGGCAAAACCTCCAAAAAATGAGACATGTTCACAGACAGAGTTCAAAGCCAAAAGCTGCTTTATTAATATGCTTGGAAGGAGATTAAATTAAATGGAGTTAGCCATATTGCAAAAAAAGCAAAAAAAAACATTTAATGTTCAACAGGACAGTACAGATAAGGACAGCAGATATAAACATATCCACTTTACATACAACAAATGCTAAAAGTTGCAAAATTAAAAAAAAAACTGAAATGCAAAATATGGGTTTAAAGAGTTCAGCATAAAAAATTATTTATTTCAATTATTTATTTTTGATGGTCCCTTTTACACATTCTGTTAAATGTTAGTAATATTGCACCTACCTTCAATAGAGTGTTAGTGGAGAATTAGTAGACTGGTTAGGGTTAGAGTTAGTTGATATGTACTTGCAAAGTTACTTCTAGTTAGTAGTTAGTAGTTAGTAGAGTGTCTGTTGGGAGAACATTACAATAAAGAGTTATTAAATTATATTATATTATTACAATAAGAGATATTAGGTAGACAGTCTACTAATACTCTAGTCAGAGTTAGTAGGCATGTAGGTGGTTCACAGGTTCATTTCTCAGTTTTGTAATTTAACTGTGAATGTGAACAGGTGTGATAGCACCAACCCTCCAGCTGAGACCAGAGTGTCATTCTGCCTATGAGCAGATCAGCAATCTTATAGATTAACCAGAAAGTTCATGCAAACTTTGCAGTACTGGAAACAGTTAACAGTCGACTCACTTTAAAAGTAATTCTGTAAGCAAAATCCTAATAAAAAGTATGCCCCCTTTTATGCAATCCAAAATAGCTTCTCATAATGCGGTGCTAAATGGATAAATAGCCAGTGCATCACATCCAAAGAGAATTTAGTCTGCTTTCCAAACAGCAAGCCTTTGTTGTATTGTGTGTGTGATTAGGCCTCTGTCACATATCCCTTGTGCTACAAGTGAAATATGAATTAAATTATCTCCAAAAGAGAGAGAAAGCGAGAGAGTAATAAGAACACATTTGTGGCATCATTTCAGGGCACGCGGAATAAGATTTGGTCTCCAGACTCACCCGGCCCCGGTGATGCACGGTTTCAGAATGGACACAGCTGAGGTCAGTGAGCCGAGAGGAGGGGGCCACTAATGCACGCTTTGGATTTATTGTTTTAATTAAGTGCTACGGCATTTCATCATAAACTGTTTATGGACATAAGTCCACCGGTGCAAGCCATTGTGTGAGGGGAGCAAGCGGAGGGGGGAGGAAAACAGCTTGTTTGGTTTGAAAACCATTTCAGTCCTCTGTTCTCTATAGCAGCTGTCAAAGTGTTTCATATCTTTGATACATTAAGTATGTTTTGACATGAATCATAGATGACTAACGCACTTATTGCCACAGGTCAGATGTGGCATTGCGCAGCCCCCCGCAATCCTCCAACCACAAATCCTTTCGAATGACTCCAGGTTGTTGTGTTTATTTGTCTGACTCCTCTGTATGTTTTCCAGATGACATGCATGCTGGGGAGTAGATATTGACGGCAGCCTAAATGTGACAGTTGTGTTTGTTGGGTGACGTGCGAGGAAATACAAGTTGTTCTTGCAGCTCCTGGCCAAATTCACCAAAGAGCTGTGACGGAGTAAAGAAACAGGACTGATGTATGATTAAATGTTTCGAAATGACGTGCAGGGGGGGCGGGGATGTAAAAAATATACGGGGCGACTCAATCTATCCAAACCGTGCTACAGTAAATAAACAGGCAGGTCATTCGCAGTGCATTACGCATTTAAATCGAGCGGCGTAAAGGCTGCTATCAGTGCTTGAGCCCTCTTGTCTGTGTGTTGTGGGCAAATGTAACGCCCCGCCTCGCACCGGCACCGCAGCACTTGGTCAAATGGCACATCTGTCTTGTTCTTTGTGATTTCATTAGCTCTAATATCTGCACTTCCTATTACCCCAGCTGCCTCTCATTCAAAGGCACACAGGCTCGCTTCTCTAATGCAGAGTGACACGCGATATACTTTCACTCACACATTACGCGTTAGCCCGGAGCAAGGCCGCCCGCTCCTTTGAAAATGTTGGAATTAGGTTATTTCTATTGAAGTATTAAAGCAATTCCTCAGTTTAAGCTATTATTTCATAACTTTTTTCTCTCTTTCCCTGTGTTTTTTTCCTAGGCTGCGAGTATGATTGAGAGGGAAACAGCGATTAGGGTTCCCATAACCTCCTTATTATCCTCTCTGCCCAAACAGAGCTCTGAGACTGATGTACTATGTGAGGATGACATGATTAGAAGACAACAATCTGCTTCATTTCTCTAATATCTCAACAACAGCAGTCCAAAGGCAAGAGATTTTGTGCTGTGATTTTGTCCTTTTCATAATATAGTGAAGGTTATGGACAGTTGATTCTTATTGGTGCACTACACTTACAAATTAAGTGCCATGGCATTAGCATTTTTGAACATGGTTGCATAGTACATGTTTTTGAAACCATAATGATACCATGGTATTTTTTGAAGTGTGATAGAGTATCTTCTAAATCAGCGGTGGACACACTACGGCCCGCCAGACGTTTTCATCCGGCCCGTGAGGCAGTTGGAACAAAATGGCTAATTTGATGCAATATCCGTAAAATCCAACGGATGGCGCTGTAGCATGTAGTGCGGTATATAACGGCTCACACCTTGTTTCGCTTCTCTAAACGTAATAAACCTAGTCAACTGGCACATTTGTAGTTACTTGTTTTAAAAAAGTGAAAGTGTTCGTTTGTTTAAAAAAAATGCCTTGAACTGGTACGGTTTTAAAAATGCTTAAAATGCTCGGTAGACATTTTCAATAGAATAACAAATGTCAGTGCTCTCCTCCTGCTAATGGGCACTGTAATTTCATGGGGAAACATGGAAATAATTGGTTGTTTTATTTTTTCATATATTATGCTTTCTTCTTGTTTTTCACACACATTTTTATTTTTGGATTATAAATCGCGTTTTTCATAATTTGATACGTGCTGCGATTTATATTCCAAGGCGATTTATATAAAGTAGGCCTAATTAAGGTCAAGCGTAAAGCGCGCACATTTGGATTGATTACTAATAAGAAAGGCAAGCATTTTCCAGCAACCACGTCGATAGTTTACATCGCTTTAAATATTTTTGCTGGGCGTTTATAATAAATGTTTATAGTGAATGCCACTATAATTTGTGTTTGTTTTTTACTTACACTACCAGTCAAATGTTACATTTTGAATGTTTATTTAAATAATTCTCTTCTGCTTAGCAAGCATGCATTTATTTGTTACAAAATACAACAGAAGCTAAAAATTAAGCTTTGCAGTCACAGGAATAAATTACATTTATAAATTATATTCAAATAGAAATCAGTTATTTTAATTAGAAAAAAAAAAACATTCCAAAATTGTACTGTTTTTTTTCTGCACCTTGTATCACTTTAATACAGGCTTTGTGAGCACTTTCTTTAAGAAACAAAAAATCGTATTGTTCAAAAAATCTTATTGTTCAAAAAATCGTTTGATTGGTAGTGTATATTTTCGTTCCTTTTTCTGTTCTGAACACTGCTAAATTTACGGGTTTTTTTTTTTTTTTTTTTTTTTTTTTTTTGTAGAGTGAGGGGGATATAAATACGTTTGTAATTGTTTCATTACATTATTTCTGAATGAAATGATAAAATGTGCCTTACATCAGTAGTAAGTGAGTGTCAGATTAGAATAATAATAATTAAAAAACTTCATTTGTCAAAAATCCTCAAAAGCTTAATTTGACATATACATATTATGTGGCCCTGGAGTCAAAAAGTTTGCCCACCCCAGTTCTAAATCAATATCATAAAACTATAGACTATTAATGATTCAGTGCAATAGTATAAGCTACATACATTGAGGTATATATATATTACCTCAAGAAATCTCTCCGTTAACATTTCCATTCACCTCAGATGGTTGCTTAACTGCCACAGGCTTTTAAAAGCCCTCCAGAAATATATGTGTGTATATATATTCAGATTTACTTCTATTCAGACATAAAACTATTTATTCTGAATTACTTCTATATATTCACAATTTACATTTATATTTTCAGATTTACTTCTATATGTTCACAATTTACATGAATATACTTCTAACTTCTAACTATATATTCTAACTATACTTCTAACTATATATTCACATTTGCTTCCATATATGCACAGATTATGTATAAGTATTTCCTGTTTGGCCCTTCATAAATACATACATACATATACTGTGAAATTTTGATTTCAATGTATGTATTAAGTGCCACAATACATGGATACTTTTGACAAGGTGTTAAAAAAGATTATTTTTGCAGCTGTATAGGTGTAATTGCAATATATACCAGCAGGGTCTATGGTAACCAGTAAAACTTTGATGTTTTGACTGATTTTTAATCATAATTTTAAAATAATTTAAAAATAATAATAAATTAAATAAATAATAAAAAGGTAGCCTATTTCATTATTTGTTTAGTTGCTCTAAAAAGTCCAGCCAGTACATCTACACACTGTGCATAGTGATATCTCTAATAATGACTGCCTTTATTTTCAAATCCATCTATAAATGTGAAAGAAATGCTGAGGTTGTGTACATATGTCAGTTTTTAAAACGACGTGCAAATGTTTTATTTCTCTGCACATTTGTTCCAAACGGACGTTTCTGTTCAGATTTAAAAGAATGATGTTGATAGGTCCCCTAAGGATCCAGTGATCCAAACTGTCTCATGGCATCACTCACTCCATCCCAACTGACACAAACATCGCATCACTCAACTGCCGTTCATGTCACGTTCAAAAATACAACAACAGTAGTAGCCTGTCTCCCCTTCTGTCACCCTGCCACCATCATCACATCTCACAAATCCACAGTGGCATTGCCTTCTCGCGGAGTGTTGCTCTCTCTCTGCCACTCATCGCCTCAGACGGCAGGTTTACTTTCATTCATTCCACCTGAATCTTTTAGATTCAGCTGAAAGAAAAAAAATAATTCCTGTAGCCAAAAGGTCAAGACGGCTTTTTATAAAAGCAAAATAGGAGTTTAAATATCTTTAAACTAAACTGAAAAATCTCACTTCACCGACTGAAGCTGTAATTTTGAAAGTGTCCAGAGGGTGGCGATATAGGTCTACGAGTGTGGCATTAGTTTCTACTCTGTCCAGCCATGACAAGCCCAGATTGGGATTCATTTATCTCCTCTTTGGTCCAAACATAAGAACACCTCTGTATTTAGTTCAGTGTTACTCGCACAATAACACATAGTATTTGTGTGCCACGAGAGGTCAAAAGAAGACAAAGCTATATTGTTTTCTCTCTTTTTTTTTTTTTTTGGTTCTCTTATTTTCTGTTTTTCCCGTGGTAAATTGATGTGATCCATCTGACCATGTGACTCCTGGAGCACACTCCCCGTGTGACCACTGAGGGCTAGAATTGCATTGTGGGTCTTTAGGCAATAAGGGACAATGTATGTCTTCCATTTTGCCTAGGAGAACAAACAAAACGTCAAACCGAACCCCCTCCCTTTCTCATTTTTTTCCCTCTCCCATACCTGCACTCTAAAATATGTCCTAGTCAGTTGGGGAAATGTCGGTTTGCGTACTGGTCTTGGTTGAGAAAACATTTTCAGCTCGCCGCTGGTCCCTCTGACTCCATTATTCAGCCTCCCTGTAAGATTTCCTTTTCTATAGCAGCTATAACAAGTGTGTTTGGATTGCCTCTACTTGGCTTTCACGCTCTGTCTCTTGTAGGATAAAGAATATGGCTTTGTTGCTATTTTTTCTACCTCAAAATTTCACGTTTAATTTAACGTGTTACGTGCTGTTTCTTTGTAAATATTTATTAGTGAAATGTATATATATATATATATATATATATATATATATGACCTCTAAAACACAAAAGGACAACAATTTACTGCACATGGTAAAAATAAAAGCAATAAATTCTCTGCTTTTTATGTATTTATTTTCATCCTAAGTGCCTAATTCTCATAGTTACATAGCCATGTTACAGTTTGATTTGATCGTTCAGGCATAAAATGCCATATATTTCTTTAGGTGGTAAAATTAATTACTTATTGATCGGTAGTGTGTAGGACGAAATGAAATAAATAACGGAATGAATGAAGGAATAAATAGCGCTGAGTCTCTGCACAGGTGTCTGTAATAATACTTGCATTCATGGCATTATGCTTAGCACTTTCTATTCCTCAGCAGTCATTAATATGGAGCTTAAGGGAGTGTGTAGCCAGCGGGTTTGCTGGCTGACCCAAGCCTGAGTTCAACTGAAAGCGTGTTAGTGACAAATTGTAACCATATGCCATACAGCCACAGGGCTCTGGCCACAGTTGGCCTCTAACGACCGATCTTGGACCAGGTTTTGGTGTAGGGCCTCCTGTAATCTTAATCAATATGGGAGAAAAGCACTTAAACTGGCCGGGGATCTGCTGACATGAACACAAAGTGCTCGTTGGTTTTTTCAGACCCCCAAAGGTCTTGGGCTTTTAGAGGAGAGATGTTTAGGCTAAAAACACTTGTGTATCCTACGTACAGAGAATTTACTGGCAGGTGTGACAGATCTGAATCTAAATGAACTCAATTATGTCTCACTTTCACATGCAGATACTTACAAATCAGGACGTTTGTAAAAAGCACAGCTTTTCGTCTGTAATGAATGCAGGTGTGTAATGGCGACTCTGACCGGGACAATGCTGCAGAAAGTTGTGCGCTAATTGAACATTTCTTGCGAAATCTCCTTAAATACATATCATTAAGACATCAAAACAAGTCTGGCCAGCTAATAAACATTTATTTATAGCAAATTATGGCCTAATGTATCAAGCTAACAACATGCAGCAACTAAGATTTATACACAACATTCCCGACATTTATTACATTTACTTAAGCACTTTTTTTTTGGTACAAACCTGATCTTTTTTATAGATTACACTTTATGATAAAATATGTTGCATTAACAACATTCTGTGTGTTTTTGTTTTTGTGATTTATGGTCTCTATAAAATGTGTTTATTAGACTGCTGGATGTAATTAAATGGTGGAGTTTTAAGTGCAATATTCACCTAATGTAACGAAATAATGTGTGAAGATATGGGCTTGTAAAACGCGAATTATGACACAAGTCAAGGTGTCAGTGTTTTCTCTGTGATAAATCCGTCGGTTAAATAGATGCCTGGACATCCAAAACGACGCACCCTTTGTACTTCATAACAGATATGCAACCATTAAATGCACTTTTGTTGTTTATCATCAGGGTCATTGAGATTCAAAGAGTTTAAAATGCTGTTTAAAATATAGCATCTGAAGAACAGTGTGCATACTGTGTATTTTAATGTATATTTTTATACTGATTATTTTAATGTCAGTTACACTCACCAAGGCTGTATGGTGTAAATTGTATTTATGTAATGGCAAAGCTGAATTTTCAGCAGCCATAATTCCAGTTGTTAATATTAATTAAGTGTGTTTCTTATTTATGTAGAAATGACTTTTCTCAGGATTCTTTGATTTGAAATAGAATGTCAATTTTTATAGATTTAATATGTCCTTGCTAATTCAAAGTATTTATTTCCTTCCAAAAAATCTATATACAGTAGATGTGTTTCAGTCAGGCTTAATACGCTCAGTGCGTATAGTGTGAGCTTCTCGAATAGATCTTGTAGAGCCCCGCTGCTTTATTCACTTTAAACAGGCTCTGCTGTTTTGGGTAAGGAGCACAGCGTGTCTCAGGGCCCACACAAACAGATGTTTACTCTGTAAAATCTCAAAGCCAATCCTGCGGGTTGTCAAGGCCAGATATATTTATGGACAAGGGCGGCACGCAATCTCGAAGCCTTTGTCCACAAGTGAAGAAAATATGGTTTCAGTTGGTGCTTTCTGGCACCTACCGAAAGTAATGATTGATTATAGGCAGAGAGAGCCCTCTGTACTAATTTCATCATTGCTGACAAAATAAATAAATAAAAGAAAAAAAGGCCACATAAAATGTTGTTTTCCAGTGTCTATCTTGTTGGGTTATTTTCTCTATTTCTTTATTTTGTGAGAGTGTCAGGGAAAATTAATGTAATTAACTCACCCTGAGGCAGAGTGTTGCACTTGAAGTTTGTCACCCTGAAATTCTGTTATCTTGGAATGAAGGCGAAAAACACAATCCCCCTCTCTGCTGTTATTTTTTCCCTCTCATATTGAATTTTTGCTCAGTGCTTGAATGTCTTGAAGAGGCACCGATGTCGCTGTCAGAGCTTCTGCTCTCATTTGGGCTGGAGAAGGCGACGCGTGCGTCAGCTCGGCTGAAATCACCGCTAATACGTCTTAATGAGTAACGCTGACTGTCGCTCATGATTTGCAGTAAATATTTTCAGCGCTACTTCGTCCGTTGCTTAACGTCTCTCTGGCGGAAGGAATCAAACAAACCATAAGTATCATCGCCACACGAACCCAAGTTATTTTGGGTGTCCGGCGGAGAAGATTCATCAGCAGATGCACTCTTGATGTTTGTCAAATGATCAGGAACTAGTCCTCCATATCACATCATAAAGCACAGACCTGTCCTGCAGCAACCTCTGAAGTGACAAAACAAAGTGTCTAACATACCAGTGTTGTCTGTAAATATTTAAACTTCACAAAGCATATTTTACTTTGAAGGTCCCAGGCGCACAACTATATGACAAATGACTGCACGCTGCATAATGTTTCTGTAGCACATTAGTGCAAATGGAGACGCAGACCTGGAATCAAACTCAGCAGGAAGGTAGATCTTTAGGAACCGGATTGAATACATTATATTCAGGATTTCGTTATAAGTGCTGCCAAACTGTGTCAGGAGGAAATTGCAAATTCTGAAGCAGCTGGATCTTTCTGTTGTACGTGTAGCCGTGACCTTGTTCCTCTGCTTCTTGTGTTCAAGTCCATTAGCCTGCGTCACCGCCACACAACTGCCATTCACTGTAACCCTAAACCTTTAATGCACATGGTAAAGGACTGCAACGTGATTACATTAAGAGCTGGACTGGGCCAATATGACCTCCAGCTGAACCAATGACCTCTCTGTCCAGGCTTTGTCAGCTGCTGTGATTACCTTAATTTGACATCACCTCTCTAAAATGACTAACATTACCAGCAATACTAGCATTAATAGAGCTCACAGAGCCCTGTGTAAAAAGCGTTAACCTGTAACGTTACCTTAGAGGGATAGTTCACCCAAAACCAAACGTCCTGTCATTATTTACTCACCCTGTGTGACTTTCTTCTGCGGAACATACAAGAAGATATGGGAACACTTTACAGTAATGTTTTGTTACTACATTTATTCATCCTCGACTAACGTTAAGTAATAAAAACTGCTGAAATTAGTTCCCCAAGAAAGAAAATGTTGTCATTAATTACTCACCATTATTTTGTTTCAATGCTGTAAGACCTACCTTCATCTTCGGAACATAAATTTAGATATTTTTGATGAAATCCGAGAGTGTTGCGTCTTGTTTACAAGCAGAGGAATGCACACACATGTGTCAGGATACTTGCGTGAACACAACAGAGACCAGCGCAGAAGAGATGAAACTGTTGAATGAAGTTGTATTTTTGTTGTCTTTGTGCAAAAAAATAATCTCATAGCTTCGTAAAATAACAGCTGAACCACTGATGTCACATGGACTATTTTAACAATGTCTTTACTAGCTTTCTGGGCCTTGAACGTGTCATGTTGCTGTCAGAGGTCAGAAAGATCTCGGATTTCAATAACAATATCTTAATTTGTGTTCCGAAAATGAACGTTTAACGGGTTTGGAACAACATGAAGGTGAGAAATGAATGACAGAATTTTAGTTTTTGGGTGAACTGTTCCTTTTAACATGTTGGATGTTGTTAACAATTGAGATTAATAAATGGCTTAGAAGTGTTTTTTATAGTTAGTTCATGTAATCTAATGTAGTTAACTAAAATGAAACCATATGTGTTACCAAAGTCATTGAGCAGGCTTCAAAATGTCTAAAAAAAAGTCAAACAGGTTTGGAATGACAATGAGTAAATGAAAAAAGATTAAGAAATTTTCTTTTTGAGTGAACTATCCCTTTTAAAAAAAAAATGTACCTTATCTAAATAAACTTCTTAGAATTAACTAACCCTATTTAATTGATGTTATCTAATTGTTTTAATTCATGTGTTTAAGAAATGAATTCATTTTTAGGTTAACATTTACATTTTTTTCAGTGCACCATTCAAAAATACATACATGCAAGTTATGAGTAATTGGTGCACTAAGTTTCATTAATTATCATTTAATATGAAGGACTGCGACATAAGGACAACATTACCTTCCTTTGAAAATGAGCACTATTTCAGCAGGATTTCATTGATCACTGTTCTAGTCTGACAAAGCACTGATGAAGGCCGATACATCATAGCCAGAGATGAATTCATGCAGGGCCTTAAAGGACTATAAACCTCAGAGGCTTATTTGAGGCCAACCTTGTTCTAACCTTTGACCCCTGAGGCTGCATACCTGACCACACATCCTGACCCTCACTCCATCCGCCACTGTGGGTGCATATACCGTTTCAATTCAGCCAGTCTCTAGCGGGCTTTAAAATAGCACTGTGTGTAATTACACTATAGCAAAGGCAATATGTAGGGCACTGCCTAACTACAGGCTTTAAGTTTAATTAG
Source organism: Cirrhinus molitorella (assembly GCA_033026305.1). Lineage (NCBI taxonomy): Eukaryota > Metazoa > Chordata > Actinopteri > Cypriniformes > Cyprinidae > Cirrhinus > Cirrhinus molitorella. Next base: position 32,091,137 of record CM065118.1, on the reverse strand, counting down.
CACTTAATTACCGACATTGCTTAACTGGTTATCCAGGAGGACTAGCAGGCATTAGCAGTGCGGAGATGAGAAGATATGGAGAAAATATGGTGATGCAAAACTGCGGCCCTACCATTAATGCCGGAGCTCTGGAGAAACAGTACAATTGTCTGTGCGGCGATTTAATGAATTTGTTATGTGTGGGTGAGCATATGGATTTACAGAAAAAAAATATATATTTCATTTGTGGAGGCATAACTATGAGGCATTATTTTAAGGTGTTGGTCAGTGCCTCACACCAGCATATGAGAAGTGTAAGTGTGTGTTATACGATACTGGAGGCTGAATGATGGGAGTGTGTGGGTGTGAGCGGCAAAAGAAAGACAAAAGGGGCGCAGGACTGAATGTCATCCTGAAAATAATATAAATTAATTGGCTGGAGAAAATCAGAGAGGAAAATCTGCCCTGCTAGTAATTAGGTTCCAGATTAGTAATGACTGGATTTGGGAAAAAAAAGCAGTTTCCCCATTTAATTTTTTATCTTTTTGGTGAGACTTAATTTGTCGTGAAAAAATGTATTTTTAAAGGGCACCTAAACCTTGGTTTTAATTGGGGTGAGTGGACAGGCTACAAAGCATTGTTGGATTTGTACTGATGCTGCTCGTGTATATAAATTTTTCTGAAAATTCGAATTTTCTGTGAAATAAACTAAAAGTATTTTGTTTAATAGTACAGAAGAAGAAAAAACAACTTTCAGACATATGATTATGAGAATGATTAGGATACATCAATGGTTATAATATGTACCACGTGCAGATGAAAAATAAAATAAAAATAATTTAAAATGTTTTTTAATTGTTTTTATTTTATGCATTGTACAGACATTTATAGGGCTGATATATCACAAGAATTGTGTGTGTGTGTATAAGAATGCCCAAAGAGAGAATGTTATAAAAATTATTGATTTAAAATGTACTTCAAATAACTAATTATATTTTTAAATTCTTTCATTTAAATTATTTTACCTGTAAGTATGTATACAAATGTACTTTTAGCATTTCAAGTACATGTTGAATAGATATAAGTGTAGCCCACTTTTTTTTTTTTTCATAGAAGTAGTGTTTACATGTAAATGTTTGTGATATGATTTAAAGGTATGGATTTTAGTTTAGGAGAAAATCTAGAAATATCATTACAACGTCAAATATGTGTATTTGTACCATTTGCCAAAAATACATTGTATGGGTCAAAATTAGCTATTTTTTTTAAGGAAGAAATCATCAGGATATTAAGTAAGGATCATGTTCCGTGAAGATATTGTGTACATTTCCTAGCGTAAGTATATAAAAGCTTATTTTTTGAATAGTAATATGCATTGCTAAGAACTTCATTTAGAAGACTTGAAAGGTGATATGCCCAATATTTAGATTTTTTTTGCACCCTCAGATTCCTGATTTTCAAATTGTTGAATCTCGGCCAATCATAACATTTCAGATTATGTATAAATGGTTTTGTGGTCCAGAGTCACATATAGGCTACATTTGACACAACTGTAAGAATGATGCAAACACTTATGCTTACACTTTTCTCATATATATATATATATTTAAATAACAAATAATTTAAATATTTCCCTCCATATTTACCTTTTTGAATTGTTTAGAATTATTAAAATGAAATGGGAGTAAAGATGAAGATGTAGGATGTGATAAAATGACCAGTATATTTTAAAGCATTCCTTGGTCTCTCCTACTCTATTAAACTTTTATTGAAGGGCAAACAAAAATATACTTATTCAGCATCACTGTCTAGTTTCCAGTAAACAAGAGAAAGAAATATGTTAGTAAAATACAATATAAAATTGCACAGTATTTTAAGTTTTTTTTTTTCCATTCCATTGGCAGATTTTCACATGTAGGCTAACCTTGATAAATGTAGTGATGTTTATGTACAGCTTGTGCTTGTGAACACCACTGACATGAGATTTTATGACGTTTAATGCTGACACACATTTAAGTCCTTAACCCTGTAAAAGGCTGTTCTTGTACCATTCAGCAACAACCAGAATTAACGGTAGGCTAAAAAGAAGATATTTGTGAGTATGTGAGTTTGTCTACGATTTCAGTAAGAGGAAATACTTAAAGACAGTTAAAGGTGGACAGTTGTTAACAGACATTTCTCTAAAAAAGTATTCATGTCATATTTTCCGGCTTCATGCTTATACAGTACCTCTTTCAGTCAGTACCGCAGAGTACCAACAGATGGCGCTCTCTGTCATATATCTCTAATTCGGTCCTCCATGCTGCTTGAGAGAGTCTCACAACACGCCGATGTTTGATTCGCAGAATGTAAGTCTTTGTTTCCACACTTTCTCAGCCATCGACCGTCAAAATCACACCAGATCAACAGCACCTTTACGTTTCAGGCGACGGCAGCCATATAGAAGTGACACATTAAAGAACAAACACCATTCGATAAGACACATTTGCATATAGGCTTTTTAAAACATATACTCTGGTGTGTGCTTTGACTAGTATGTCATCATCACTGTGTTTGACAAGCATGTGTGCTCCAACTTTTACACAGACACTCAAATATATCCACATTTCTTTTTCACAGCATTGATCAACACATGTGCTATTGTTCATTTTAAATTAAAGGCCTTTAAAACATTTCATAACATTTGTCCCTGCTTAGAGGATTATTTGGATCGACGCTCTCTAGGTTTTGTGATGGCAGTTAATCAGCTCCTATTAAAATCATCAGGGAAAGCTCAATTTAACCAAAAGGAGGGGAAAGAAGAATTTGTTGTGGAGGAAAAGTGATATTTTTCTTTTTGTCTGCCTCAGTTGCCCCCTTTTCTCTTTCGATTTCTCCAGCCATTCAAACATTAGCATTTAGATGTGCTTAATTTGGCGTCCTTGCTCTAGTGAAAACAGAGACCTGGCAGGCAGGTGACACTTACATAACTTTAATCAGCCTCTTCATCAGAGGAAAGGGGGAGTGGGCGAGAGAGAAAGAGTGAGAGAGGGAGAAAATGGCTTCAGTGGTTGAAAAACAGCTAGAAGAAAAGCCTCTGATGTAGCACTTGAAAGTAATGGTAAACATTTGACATCCTGCAACTTGGCTGTCAATAAAAGCCAGGCATGCCGTTTGATGTCTGCTGGCGGATCATAAATGGTTAAAGTCGCGGCGCGCTCTCCATTGCCTTGTAGACCTCCGTTTGTCAATCATCTCGTACTACACCTTCACCTCACCAAGAATGCCAACTAATAGCACTTTGTTGTGGCAGGCACAAGGCACACAGTGAGAAACTTGCTGTGATTAAGGCTTTGCGTTTACATCTGCAAATATAAAGAGACCTTTTCTTGAAATGTCTAGGAAGCAAGTGGCTAACAGTAGTTTTCTCCCACATGTTTTTTTTTTTAAATTCACTTTGTTTCTGTTCATGTCATGCCATATATCTATTTTTTGCCTTAAGTAAAAACAAACTAAAGGAGTCATCAAGTCCTTTCTGTTAGAAGGTGAATTAAAAGCTGTTTTTCATTCATATAACATGTGAGTGAAACATTTCTGCCCAGAAGTAGCTCATTAAGACTTAATGTAGCCTAACATTTGAAGTGGATCAAAATCTTTCATCAAAGTTGTTCTAAAACCAAATAACCAAAACAATACCCGCTCTTGTCTTAGGACAACTTTAATGAACTTTTTTGATCCACTTTGAATGCTGACTACTATAGCTGTCGGTTGTCTCAGATATTTCTCTTAAGAATAGACATGAATAAGACACTGTTGACAGAATATATGTGAACCAGGACTACAAAACCAGTTACAAGGGTTAATTTTTTTTTTTTTTTTTTATTTATAGAAGCTAAATAAGCTTTCCATTGATGTATGGTTTGTTAGGATAGGACAGTATTTGGCACAGCTAAGTAAAAACCTGGAATCTGAGGGTGCCAAGAAATCTAAATATTGAGCAAATCGCCTTCAAAGTTGTCCAAATGAAGTACTTAGCAATGCATATTAGTAATCAAAAATTGTGTTTTGATATATTTATGGTAGGACATTTACAAAATATATTTATGGAACATGATCTTGACTTAATATCCTAATGATTTTTTGCATAAAAGAAAAATCTATAATTTTGACTCATGCAATGTATTAGTAGTCCAAGGTAGCATATTGATCTGCATAATGAATATGGGTAATATACCAGAAAATTTGGTCTTAAAACAATTGAAGAGATCTTTGTTCAAAGTTAAGTCCCTGACATTTATACAGACTATTTCTTGTGACATTGTTGAGAAAAAAGTGTAGGAGAGAAACTCTAGGAGAGACTTTGTCTCATTGTTTTAGATTACTACTTCTTAGATTACTTTTTCTAAGAAGAAAAAAATACTAAAAAGCAGGATTCTCTATTTGTCCTCCATTAACTTTAACAGATAAATTTTTTTTTAACAGTTTCCTCAAACTGAGTACTTCAAAACTTTCTGACTTTTTTAGTTTAGTTTAGAAACAAAAAATGGATCAGTCTAAAGGTAATCAAGTATGAATAAATCATCATCCATCATGAAAAAAATATGAAAATTTCAGACTCAGTTTGGAAAGACCTTAAGTGGACATGGGGGAACAAAAAGTCACATCTTGGTGGTTTGTAGACAAAATTGACCTACCATGGGATTTAACAGCATAGGAGTAAATAAGATCTACAAATAAACTAAAATCCCCCCAACGGTGGATAAATGTATTGTTACTACTTTAGGGAAGTTTGTAAAAACATTTAATTAAACGCACAAAAAAAGTTACACTCTCACTGATTCCAGTCAAAAATGACTGCAAACAACCACAGTGATCTTTTTCGAATAGCTTAAGATCTTCATGCTGTCCCACAATTTAATATGGTTGTTGTTTAGTGTAGCTGTATGAGCACAACTACCATCCCAGTCTTTTTTTTAAATGGTCAAATGTTCACCTAAATATATGAAGCGATTAAGCTTCTTCTCTGAAACAACAGTGTGATAATGTTGTGGGTGTGATACAGTACGTGTGATATCTCGCTCGAGTGTCTCAGGGAACAGGGCTTCCATATTCACAGATGCAGGAGAGGACAGATAAGCTGAGTGCATCCCCCACATTAATTGAGAATGATGGAGAAAGGGGGAGAAGAATGAAGGGGGAAAGACAAGGAATGATAACCTGGACTTGCCTTCATGCATTCATTGAGAGAATTAGAGAGAGGGACAGAAAAGAGGAAGGAGCGGCAAGAATGTGGCATCTCTGCTGAAATGCCGCTTATGTCGATAAGTCATTGACTTTGATTGACTGCCTTGTTTAGATTGCTTCTGTTCTACTGCTGGTGCAAAGATCTCTGCCTAATTCTTTTGGTAAAACACATAAGCAAGCAATCATTTCGCCTTAGGCAGTTACTTCAAGCTCAAGGCTTCATGATGTGATCAATAATAGATATCATCTTGTCATATTATCTCAGGTGTTTTTGATATTGAGGGGGGTGGTTTTAGTTTTATTTTGTAACTCAGAAACTTCCCTCAACTGTTTTTTCCTCCCTTTTCCTTGTTAATCTGTAATAATGTTTTGCTGAATACAGTGTAATAAGACTTCAGCCATTAATATGTTTATACAAAACTGAAAAAAGCACAAATGTCACAATATCTCCAGGGCCTATCAAACACCTCAGACCACAGAGGTTTAATTATTTGAACCTAGAATAAACATTGCACACTCTCGCAAACTCAAAAAACACAGTTTAACAAAAGCAATCCAAAGCAGAGATCGGTAAAACCTGGACTTTGGCTGGTCCTGCACTTGATCCAGACCCTCTATATTGTCATTCAGTTTGCTTCTCCATTTTGGGGGGCTCTCTTTCTCTCTATCTTCTGCTGATCAGGGAAGATTGATGTCTCTGTTTGTGTCCCCGGCTCTTTCTTTATAACGGCCTTATGAGTCGGCTGGCCGGCCGATAGTGGAGGCCCATTTGAGTTATGTCCCCAGATGGCTGAAACAGGCCGAGCCAATGGGTTTTCACCCACCCTTAGCCTCCGCCAAAAACAAAGAAATCAAGACAAAAATGTGGAGAAAATGGGCACGAAATGAAATATTGGCAGCAAGATGGCCGCCAGGCATCCTTACAGAGTGTTGTGCTCTTTCACTGAAGTGAAGGTAGAAGCGTTTGTTGTATCAAAACAATGCCTTCTTTCTATTATGTTTGGAATAGTGGTGGCTGTATTTTCGTAAATAAGCTTTACTGGGCTCTTAAAGGAATAGTTCCCCCAAAAATAAAAATGATCATCGTATACTCACACTGTTAAAAATAAAGGCTTCAAAGGTTTTTTTTTTACAGTGATGCCAAGAACATTACAGTAAACGGTTTACAATTTAAAAAAATCTAAAGAAACTTTTCGAGAATAAAGACCCTTTTCTGCATTTGAAAGGTTTCATACTTGTTCAAGGTTCTTCATGGAACCATCAATGCCAATAAAGAACCTTTATTTTTAAGAGAGCACCCTCATGTCACAATTAATCGAATTTCTAATCGCGATCATGATTACAGATGCCACAATTACATAATCATTCAAAGCCGCGATTACAAAAACGTACATTATTCTGCGTGCTTAAGAGGCCTGTTTAGAGCATGTCATGTTATGAGAGGCAAATTGCGAAAATAACTTTTCATATCAACTGGTCAAAATGCACAACACCACTATAAGCCGCGTCAAAGACACGTGTGCACTTTGATGTAAAATAGCACGGGTGAGAAGCACATGGCGGAACGTGTGAGAGACGCTCTGGATGCAAGCGCACGTTCATTCTCTGACAACAGATGGCGCTAAACACAGCCGTGTCCCCGGAAACCTGTAAACAAAACAGCTTTCTGTTTCTGAAAAGTGTTTAAATGATTTAAATAGCCATTCAGATTGTGTGTTTGCTATGGTGTTCATCACAGACTTTTTCACATTTTAATATGGACTTCAGCATGCGCAAGATATTTGAAAGTTTTTTGATTCTTTATTGTTTGGTCAAACTTTACATTAGGGAGCATTAGTAAGCATTAGTTAATTCATTAGTTAACAAACTGTTCTGACAACAAAATTCTTCTAAACATTAATTAATCTTAGGTAATAACAAATTGTTAAAATAAAAAAACGCAACTGTTATTTAATGAGCTATCAACTAGGAGTTGTATTTTTTAACAAAGATTATGCAGCAAATGTAGCTTTTGCTCATTGTGAGTATTAAACATTATTAATTATTAATATTAATGCATTAACTAATGAGATCTTATTGTAAAGCGATACCTATTGGTCTTTATAATTCTTTTGCACTTTAATCTGTGTTAACTGTAATAACATTTTATACTTTATATCAAATTTTTGTTATAAGAAAATAGTTATTAAACCTGTTATACTGTATTATGACAACACTTTTCTATGTCGTAATATACCATATACCGTGATGATAACCATTATCAATTAATTGCAACATGAAAAATTTATACCGGCATATCCCTATGCGTATTGCATATTTTTACGTTTTTATTTAAGGAAACCAAACCAATGTATTGTTGACATTTGTTTTAAATTATGGCATGCAGTTGCTTCAAACAATGGTATAAAGTTATACTTCACAAGCGTACCACGACACATGCATTTTTGTTGTCTTTTCACACAACATGTATTTTCGTAGCTTCATAAAATTACAGTTCAACCACTGATGTCACATGGACTATTTTAATGATTTCCTTACTACCTTTTTGGTTAGTACCATGCTGTCTATGCAGAGTCAGAAAACTCTTTGATTTCATCAAAAATATCTTAATTTGTGTTCTGAAGTTGAACAAAGGTTTTCAGGTTTGGAAAGACATACGGGTGAGTAATTAATGACAATTAATGATTTTTCATGTAATTTATTACCCCTTTAACTACCCCCTTAAGACTTCAAGTCAAAACATTCAAATATCTACTTTTGTGTTCCAAAAAAGTAAGTCATACAGGTTTGGAACAACATGAGTAAATTATTACAGAATTTCATTTTTGGGTGAACTAACCATTTAATTTTCTGAAATATGGAGTTATAAGGTGCAGGGTGTATCTTTCCATCTTGTGACACATTGAGGCAGTGAGAAGGAATCCGTAGTTGTTTTGGGTGGTAGAGAGCCTACAAGCTATTTTGAGATGCCAAATAATTAGGAAAGTTTGTGTGACCTGTTTTTCCATAGGTGGCCTCTTCGTAGGATCCAAGAGAAGAATTTCTGCCCTCCTTTATTGTGTGGATTTGTGTCTGCGTACATAAGTGCGTATGCATGCACAAAAACAAACAAACCAACATTTCAGGCCAAGAGTGAGATGGCGTGCATCTCTGCCAGTTTCTGTTTATGATGAATATGTGGTGTGCGTATGCACTCTCTGTGTGGTCATAATTTTTGTAGCATACGGTGCAGGATAATTGCACGGTGGACTTTGCAGTCCATGCGTGCCCATGCATCTACGTGAGTATGTGTGCAGTGCTCTGTGTATCTCTCTGTCTCAGAGATGCCATTGTTTAGCCTCTGGAGGTTTCATTAAGGCCTTGGTGTTCTGAGGTAAAAAGTCATTCATCTCTCCTGTTGCAAAGTGCCAGCACTACTCTTTGTCCCTCTCCTTCTCTCTGTCTCTCTCTTTTACTCTCTGTTCTCGTTCCCACTCCCTCCGTCCCTTCCCAGCATCCACCACTCTGAGATGGGAAATAAAAAGAGGGATCAGACAGACCACTATGGCCTGTTTGATGTGTGGCAGACTGACTTGTCTAATGAACCCAACGTCTTGCCTCCACGTTTTTCCAAACGCTCATTAATTAGCCCTGTCAAAACTCCCCCCTGCCCTCTTTTTTTTCAGGAGGGGGGATGGCTTCAAGAGCTTGAGTGGGATACCGTTAATTAAAAATATATCAGATAAAGACCCACGAGTGCTAATCGTGATGCATTAACCCTTGGTTACTGACAGCGAGAGTTGAACCGAGCCGTCCAAAGCTAGATGATCCCTTTTGTCCTAAAGTTCCAACGCATTGAAGTTTCCGAGGCCGGCAAAAAGAGAAACAGCTTTGATTTAATTGCATATGTCCCATTATCCCGGCCCTAACGAGAAGACTTGACAGTGCTTTCAAATGTTTTCATGAGTGGAGGCTGTGCGTTATGAAAAGAAGCGCAGATCTCCAGTGACAGAAGCGAAAGTGTGCGGAGGAAAAGCCAAGTCAGCTCGTGAGCGCACCGGATCGGTGAGGCCGGCTCAGGTTGTTCGGTGTCGGGCATCTCGGTCTTATCCGCTGCGCTTTTGTTCTGCTGATAGAAGGAATATTAATAACTCGCTGCTGTTGCTTGTTTGAGTTGCTGTATGCTGGTCGCTGTCAGCTTGTGGAGCACACATTTCGCACGCAGCCGAGCTCCCTGGTCTCCCTCTCTTGGACTAGTCACCATTTCATGTTCATATCAGTTTGATCGTTTAAATAATTTGGAGGTAATCATGTGCTTCCTCAGAGTCTTAAGTTGGGGGTTGGGGTGAGCAATGGGAGGCCGGGCAGGACCAGGACTTGTTCCAGCATGTTCTCCGGCTCTCTGGAGTGGAGAGAGCTGCGGAAAGAGACAAATGGGGACGGAGGGGCCAGAAGCTGGCCCAGGCCTTCCCATGCAGAACTCTAATTAATTTTGTGCTGTGTTTGAGAATGGATTGTGGTCATTGCTGTTTCTAATTTGTCATCCGTTTCATTCAGCCCCCTCCCTCTGCCCGGCTCTTAAGAGTAATGGTCACGCGTGTGCTGTACACATGTGTTAGCATGAATCAGACACACTCGTGCGTGTTGCTAGATTGGGTCTTTTGCATGTATTCGTGCGTTTAACGTGAACGCTGTAAGCTGAAATGCGTGGCATTTAAAGCTGTAAATGTCTTGGAGATATCTAATTATACGTAGGATTTTGTGTTGTGCCCAAAACTGACCGGTCATAAATGTTTAATGAAAACATGTACAATAAATTACATAGGGAAAGACTAGCAAAAGCTTTTCAAAGTGAAAGGGAGGGGGTGTCTTTCAGTCCCTTTATTTCCCTGCACACCTGCTGTTTTTTGTGCATGAATGAGGCTAATGTCACTTTAAGAAAGCTTGTCAGGCTCCGAATGAGTAAAATTAATGAATTTGATTATAGCTTTGTCTAATAGCTTGTGTATCAGCGTTTCCTGTTTTTAATCACTACTGCTAAAGCTTACAGCCCAGGGGCACGTTTTTAATTCTTCCTCTCTTCTCAAGCCCTACTAACAAAAGAGAAAGAAAAATAATAATTGTTTGGTTCAGATTTAATAACAAGCAATAAAAACCAACCAACCACATTTTACCATTTTGCTATTCAATCTCCTTGCCGTGCTAATATTAGACATTTTTGTTCCCTTATGTTTCTTTCTTTTTTTCTTTTCTAGCTTACAATTGAAGATATTGAACATTTTCCTCAGATAAATATTTCAGTTTGCTTATGAAAGGGAGAGAAGGTTGTCACATGAATATGGAATGATATTTCCTTCATGCTTCATTATCATCGGCCGCTTTTTGTAATGACAGCCCAAGCGATAGAATATTTACGGGAGGCTTTTTTCGGCGGCCATTTAGCCCCAGCGTTAGTTCTGAAGGGCACCTGCTTCCTCTGCCTGCTTGTCCTCTTATAACTCTGGATAAGACACTTTTTGTAAAGGCATATTTTCTGTCTCTGCCTGTCCATGATGTCTTTTTTTATTGAAAGATGTACAGTGGAGTTGAGTGGCTCTTTTATCTAGGTTTTGTTTTCTCCATACAAAATCGCAGTGAAGAAAGTAAATGTGTGTGTGTGAAAGAGAGAGAAAGAGGCACTAAGAGAGTTCAGATGTAATGCTTACTTTATCCACGACCGGTCTAAAAATGACTAGAGCACACTTTTTAGTTGCCAGATCGTAGAGTCGCTTGATGAAGGGTTCAGAAATGTTTTAGTTGACTGTGTAGTGTTTACCTTTTTAATAACAGTCTGTTATGTTGTGATGAAGACATTTTAGTAGATCGACTGTAATGATTTGTTACCTTGTTGTGTAGTTTGTAATGGTGCACAATAAATACCACTGTTTTGTAAGACTGAATGTTGTGTTGACATAACAGTCCCAAACCGTACATTCAGCTTTATGATTCAGATCTTACTATGCTAAACAATGACCATTAACAATTTTTATTAAGAATTGTATGGCTTAATATAGCATAATTTGTTTCTTACTGAAATATGTAGTAGAAAACCCACAAAAAATGTGTTATTTAAAAAAATCCACATAGTTTTATACATATTTTGAACTATAGAGGTGCTGTTATTTCGATGATGTGAAATGGTTACACATGGTGAGCTACTGGTGCTACCTGTTGCTATTTTTACCGCAATTCAACTCTGAAATTAAAATACTGATACGATGACCACAGCTACTGAAAGAGCTTACAGGTGGCGATGGATATAAGCTTAGGCTTAAACCAAATGCTGTACCATCGATTTTCTAAATGTCCACGGATATCAAGTGAAATGCATGCTGAGAACCTTCATGACAAGCGTCGGCAAGTTTACATCCTGCCAGGATGGCATCTAGCGTTTCTTGTCTCTTCTTAAGCTCTTTCAGTAGCTGTGGCCTGCTAAAAGCCTAAAAGGCATCAGGGCTAAAGTGGCAGGAACAAAGACGTGGGTCTTTAGGAAGTTTTATTCGTCCACAGACATCTTCCCATTCTTTTCTCCTCTTCTTATCACTAGGAAAGCAGTGAAAACTTACATCACTTTTATTGTTGTCCTTCGATTGAAAATTGGAACCAAAAGCTGCACAATGTGGCTGTGGTTGTGTTGTGGTAAAAATAGCAACAGGTAGCACCAGTAGCTTACAGAGTGCAATCATTTGATGTCATTGAAAAAATAATGCCCCCCATAGTCCAAAATATGTATAAAACCATGTGGATTTTTTTAAATTACTCAAATCTTTCATGAGCTTTCTACTAAATATTTCAGCAAGATACATAATTTACGTTGTATTAACCCTTTAACTGTCACAGATGTGAAAATGCAGTATTCAAATTTAATTATAATTCATGAATGAAAACAGTTTGTAATATGATTTCGATGTACATTTTCCATGGTAATGCAATGCCTGATTTTAAAATGGCTTTCAAAGGATGAATTTTGAGAACAACTATTATGAAGTAGATTTTTGAGGTGCACTCTTGTCATATATTAATCTATTACTTTTCCTACATAATTTGTAACAAAAAATGGTGAAGTATCTATTTAGGATTCTTAGACCTTTCCAGCGATATGTAGTTTGTCAGGATTAGATTAGGATTTATTTGTAAAATGGTGAAGTAAACTTAAGTGGGACGGGTGAGAGTTAGCCATACAAGTCGTAATACGTAATACCCGGGGTTCCCTCATTTAAAAATATTTAATTACACATTGTCATGAACAAATATATATACTGATTCAGTCTCATGAACCATAAGTACGTGAGGGAGGCATTTATAACAACCCTTACAACCTTTGTAGTCTTATTTAGCAGCCTCAAGACAAGTAAAAGCTTTAAAAAAAGCACAATGGGGTATTGCTAATGTATTTTATGTTTAAGAATAAAATAAGATATGAGCTTTTGTGAACCACAGATCTTATTTCAGACCTGTAACCCAAAATCCTTTTAAAAAACCCTGACATTGGAAAAATGGAACCTTAAGGGCTAAAAGGCTCACAAAAGATTGTCATCCCTGCAGCTCTCTGTTGTGGTGTTTTTTATAAACGATTTACTCATGCACATGCATTTTTATGTATGTATGTATGTATGTATGTATGTATTTAAATTTGTAATTTTTTACAATGACAAAATAACAACAAATTTCCTGTAATGACGTGTGCACCGACACAAGGGCAGGACAATAACCTCCCCTCCAGCAACCTGTTTGCATTAAATTGGAGCAATTAGGAAACAACAACAATCCATTCAATTCTCTATGGACCAAATCATGTACCACACTACATTTTTTTTGCAATTCGAGCTGCTTTACTTATGTCACAATAGGGGTAAAAAAAAGGATGATTGCATCTGTTCAGTGTCAACTTTGTTACCTTTTTTTGTCGCATATAACCATTTTAGTTGCAGTCAGAAGCCCTGCACAACTCGCATTGCACAGCACCTCTTGATTTACGTTCAATATTAAATGCCTTCTGCAGACAGATACCTAGTGGACTTTCAAGTGTCATGACACATCAACTAAATGATCAAAGCTGTTTGTTTCAATCTGTATCAAATGTAGCAGGTTTCTTAGAAGTGCAGTTTAATTTGGCCATCTGACATTAACATCTAATTGGTTTGCATTCATGGTAGGTTTAAAGCAAGACACTATAAACTTAGAGATTGATTTCCAGAGTTTTGCACCTTCTTTTAGGTCATTTGTGTGTTCTCGAATCATACTTGTAACCTTTCTCCCTTATTCCACTGTATTATGGACAGACATACTTTGAAGCATCATATTTTTGCAGGAGCATTTTCTGAAACATTGTTGAGCTTTATTTATCCGCGCCGCCTCCCACCTGGCTCTCTCCATCGCAATATTTGCTGCTCTCAACCTGGGACATGAGCCTAGCTCAATCCCTCAGGGTCAGTGTGTTTCTGACTGTGTGTGAGTGAGAAAGAGACTGAGAGGACGTGGGAAGATGGGAGAGTGTGTAGGTAAAAATGTCAAAGGTGTCTCCATGAAAAAGAAGAGCTAGAGTGGAAGTAGATGGGTGCTTGTGTAAGGTGATGTGTGTGTGTGTGGGTCTCCGCAAGTGCACATACATCACTCACGCTCTCCATCCCACAAAAATGCCATCTGACATCTCTCTGTCTGATTATGTGGGCACTTTACGGGCATAAATATTAATGCCACTCCATTTTATTCAGGATGTTGGCCTTTCACTGTGATAGGACACAGTCTGCTGTTTAAAAAGGTATTTGTGTGTGAGGGTGTGTTTGTGCGAGAGTTTAGGAGAGGGCGGAAATGTCATCATGTGTGGTATACATTTTGGTGCAGTATCTGACACGGCCAATATTTTGAAAGGGAACACCATATAGATATTGAGCAAAACTGCTTACAGGCCTTAGCTGTGAAACAAAGAGATTAGGGATGATCTGAGGCTTAAGATACATTGACTTTGGCATCAAGAGAGCAGTGAGATGTGCAATGGGCCAGTGAAGCACTGCACAGAGAGGCGAAAATAACTCTGCTTTCCAATCACCCGTTTGTTCTCTGCAAAGTGGACTTTGCAAATCTGTTTGGCCATTACAAATATTATGCACCAAGTGGTATAGGAAACAAGTTAACATCAAACATTTCTTAACGGGAAGCAACAGTGAAAAGAAGCTGTAGATTTGGCTGTTTTTTTTAAAAATCCAAAATAATTCTCAGGTGTTTTTGTTTACCTTACATTTTGAGGGAAAAACATTTTGAGTGTCTTTACTCAGACACTAAAATGCTGTGATCTTTATCATGTGTTTGGTTTAATAGAAATCTAAATTGTGATGAAATGCTTTGGTTTCGAAATCTCCCCTTGCCATCTCTCCAAAGGAAGGGCACAACAAACACGACTAGTTGGTCATTGTGTTGTGTTGCAAGAATGAAGGTCACCTCTGAATGTTTTCACTTGAAATCTACTTTTTGATCAAATCCGAGAGCTTTCTGACCCTGCATAGACAGCAACGCAACTACCACGTTCAAGGCCCAGAACACTGGCACCTGCATTATTAATTGTTGAATAAAATCATTATTTATGTGTTCTTTGCTCACAAAAAGTATTCTTATTGCTTCATAAAATGACGGTTGAACCACTGATGTCACATGGACTATTTTAACAACCTTGAACGTGTTGCACTGCTGTCTGCAGGGCCAGAAAGCCCTCAGAGTTCATCAAATGTCTTAATTTGTGTTCCAAAGATGAATGAAGGCCTTATTGGTTTGGAACGACATGAGGGTGAGTAATTAATTACAGAATTTTCATTTTTGGTTGAACTATCCCTTTAAACTGGAGCAAGCCAGAGCAGGGTCTTGAAACCTTTATAGACAGCAGAGAAAGTCTTTGTTTACAAAGATCATGCACAGCTTGTGAGCACACTCTGTTAATACAGGATAAAGAGCCAAAGCCTTGTAAGGAACCCCTCTTCCTGTGGAGATGGTGTTAAGGTCACAGTGACCTTTCTCTCTCTTTTGCTTGCTCTCCCTTTTTTCCCCCTCACTCTTTCCCAGTGGAGGGAGGGTACTGCTTATTTACACTCTCCACCATAGAGCGGTAGTGGATTTTAGGGGACAGGTGTGACCACAAGGAATGTGTGCATGAGCCAGCTAACAGCTCCGCCACCAGGAGGCACCAGTCACAGACACATTTTCAGTCCACAGCCGTAAATAAGGTGGCGTTTATTTTTTTCTGGACCTGTTCATGAATTGTCTGTTCATTTTGCTGTTTAATGAACATGTCAGCTGCTCACTTGTCCTATGTTTGCTGTTGAGACTTGCTTTGCTTTTTGCATTGGTTAACTCGATCACACAGTTACTTGTCAAGAAAAATCATGGATCTGATCATGAGCTACCAATGCTATACTAAGGTTAGGGGTTAGGGTAGGACAGGGTTGTCCAGCACGTTCTCACTCCCAACTCGCCACATGTTGACACTTGGTCAGAACCCGCATTTTGACGCACAGGGTACCCCTTCAGCGGGGGGTAAAGATAACAAAGATTTCGTATGGCTTCAGAAATCTTGGAATGCAACACGTCTAGTTTGTAATGCTTTTATACTGCTTGTTTATGGTCAGTTTTTGCAATAAGTTCCTGTGCCTGTACTTATATTTGCCTGTTTTTAAACAGTTCAGAAGTGGGCAGGTTTAGGTTCTCCAGTCAAAGTATACATTTATATAAAATTATTTAGATTTTTTTTTTTTACAAATGCATGCAAATCATTAAATTAAGACAAACAACTGAAAACAATGGAGGATTCTGCATGTCAAAAAATGGCGCTGAAGGGGTACCCTGTGCTTCAAAATGCGACGCCAAGGGGTCCTGACCAAGAGTCAATATGTGATGTTGGGGTTGTCTAGTCCTCTTGGAGGGCCACTGTACTGGAGAAATTTGCTCCAATCCAATTAAAAAAACCTGAAGCAGCTAATCAAGGTCTTTCAAATGTGTTGGGATAAGTTTAGGCTAAACTCTGCAGGACAATGACCTTCTAATACCAGGATTGAACACTCCTGTAGCCTATTTCACAAATTCACACATATTTTCACTATTTTTGCAAAGAGCAAATAAAACACGTACAGGGTGCACGTTGCGCAATGAAGTCTAGTAAGTTAAGTCAGACTATGCGCATGCGCATTTAGAGCATTCACTTTATTTAAATGCATTTAGAATGATCACATAGCTCAAGATATGGTGGAAGAAAATGTAGATATTTATATTATTTTATATAGTTAATATCACACAAAGAGTGCTGTTTTTTTTCTCAAAAAATCAGCATGATTACAAATGCAATATTGATTTTATACAAAAGTTTAATAAACAAGAAGTTAATATTAAGAGACTAACGTTTTAGACACCACACACTGTTTTTGCTCTATTTCGCCAACAAAAATCATTCTAAACAGAGACACAGCACTGTTTTGCGTCCATGAGCAACTTGACTGTTTCGTTCCTGAATGATTTAACCGTTTAAATGGTTCAGTTCAATCGCAATGACTCAATTATTAACACTGACTTGCTGCCAACCACTGGCTGTTTTAATTTCACATTTAAAGTATCTTTTTATTTTGAAATCATTTCAAATATCAGTATTCAACATTATCAAAACATTATTAGGTTAAAACATTCCATGTCCCTCTGAACTGCTTTAAACACTGTGTGAATACATCTAAATGTCATTTCAGATGCAGCTTCTGTGTTTCCTCTGCATTGCAAAGTGGAATTTTGTTGATTTAATTTGCTTGCTAACAGCCCAAATGTAAGAAATTGACTCAAAAGATGATGCACACTTTTAGAGTAAATGGCTTTATAAAGGTAACAATGCCCATAGAAGGTAAGAATCAGTTTAAACTTATTGGAAAAGATTCATTTATATCACTGATTACAATTGACTACACAGAATATGAAGAATATTAAAAAATCAGGAGTCAGTTGTTCACAGAAGATACCAGCACAATAACACACTCAGCAAAATATCATCTAATTATTATCGATAAAATCCCAGAAAATATCAAGATCTTTTTTGTCAGTATTGCACACCCCTAATTTGTTTAATTAATATATATATATATATTTTTATAATAATAGTTTAAATTAATATACATGTAATAATAATTACTTATGACTCATCTATTTTCTTAAAAAAGGCTGAAATGTGAAGTTTATCATTTTATACAACTTTTTGTTTTTGTGAAAACCTTTATTTGAACTGTAAAATTATGCTTTTTACAGTCAGTTTACAGTTATGTTACTATAAACATTGCCCTACTCCACTCATATGGTATTAATTTTACTTGTGCAGGTCCTAAAAAAAGTCTTAAATTTGAGTTTAAAAATACTGCAGAAACCCTACTGAAGGAGACGCTTCATTCCCCTTTTGTTGTCATTCCCCTTTGATGCACAATTGACAATTCTCTCAATCGACCAATCAATGTTCAGAATGTCAGAAATGTTGGTAACATTCTGACATTGAAAATGGAAGTAATTGCATACCGTATTGTACTCTGTTGAACCTTACCATTCTGTGGAAACAAGGCTAAAGTTAATCATGAACTCTGGATCAAACCCTGAGTTGTCAGAGAATGTTTATAGCAAGTGTTGTGTACCCACTGAACCTGATCTAAACAGGTTTGGACTTCTTTGAGTTTAAGAGTAGATTTAGAGTTGGCAAAATCAAAGTTTGATGAATTGCCTTAATGTAAAAGGCCACTGAGAAGGGGGTAGTATTTGTTTCAGTAATGTGTAAGCAGTCATCACTGTGACTGACATGAGAAATAAGATATTAATCAGCTGGGAAACAAAATCTTGCAGTGGAATGCTTTCTTATATCCCAGGTTAACATGCAAAGTCTGCTCTAAGTAAAGCTAGGCTGATATTGTGTGACTGCCTGTGATTTTGTAGTCTAAGACTAAAACAAGTTTTTTTTTCTTGTAATAGGACAAACTCTGTAATTTTTGATTGGACGCCTTAACTCCTATGGCACATGGGGATTCCATTTATGATGTGGTGGTCATCAGCAGTCAAATGTTGACTTGGCAGAAAACCTTTCATTTGCTTTCAATCTGGCACAATGTGAGTGATACCAAAGTGCACATAATCATGTAGAAAATCCCTTTGCCCAATTATCTAGGGCACTCAAATCAGTACCAAACTAAGTAGCTGACTATGACTTGGCTGTCTCGAAATCCATTAAAAATGTTAATGGTATGGACCCACTCTTATGCTGAAAAAAGTATCACCTGAAGCAACCCTGGGTAAGCTTTTACCTTTGAACTGACATGAAAGGAACAAAGCAAATGACTAATGCTTAAATAACTGTATTTTTAAAGGAAGACCACCTCTGTGACAGAAGTGTTTTGACCACCCCTGACCCAGCCTCTCCCCTGTGGCAGTCTTGCAGCCTTCTCTGCAGGTCATCCTCTCCTCTGAAGACCATCTGTGAAGCATCTCCCTCCATTCATTACAACTGTCCAGGGAGGTTTGGGTTTTTTGGGGCTGCTTCTCCTTGTCTTGTTCCCTCTCCCCATTGTTTGTGTGGGACCCTGGGACACAACATATAGCAGGTCCAAGACTCGTTCTTTACAGAGTCGATCTCATACGTCTTCACCTACCAGATGCTGGAGTCTCAGAGAGATGGAACGACCCTGACACCATTGTAGACCGACGTTAGCAAAAACCCGATCGATTCAACCCGTTTTCCAAAGCATGGGATTTGTTTTGTAAGTCATAAAGGGATATATAGGAGAGGGCGTCGGAGAGACCGAGACACAACAGAATTGAGTATACTTCTCTGGAATGCCCTGGGTTATCAGACTCATTAATCTACATGTCATGGGCAGTGGATGAATAATTGTGTGTGGAATTTATCTGCCAACGTGATGCGGAGTTGCTCATCGTCTTCCCCCTGTGCCTGCATCCCACGCTTTGTGTTTGGCCCTTTAATTATTGTATGCTTTGTCTTTGCCGTCCCTGGTCTTCGGGGGAAACGAGGGCTGAAATATGCTATTCCTGCATTTAGAAGGACACTCTATCCTTAGTGTGACACTGATGTTTTCCTAAAACAGGGAGAAGAGGAATCCTAACCGCCCTATCGCAATTGTGAATATAAACCAAGTTTCATTACTATTAGGTTTGTATATTTTGATTGGACATTCCCTTACAAAAGTGTACAGTAGTGGTAACATAATACAGTAATGTATTTGATTGTAATAACATGGTACTACATTGGTTATTGACCAATTGTATATTTACTTGTATAAAAATATATTTAATTGTAAAGGAAATTAACATGCACATATAAATATAAATTTGCTGTCATATAACACTGACTTAAAATAATAATTATTGTTATTATTATTATTTTAATTAGTTATTTGGGTTAATTTTTCCACCTTCATTCATGTAGTGCAGCATAGAGTGGAAAGAAGGCAATGTGGGAGAGAACGAGGATGGGATTGGACCACTAGCCAAGATTTGAGCTTGACTTACCCGTCATGCAACAGCGCCATTTGTCTGAGTGCTACTCAAAATGTTATTGGCTCTTCATTTTGAATAACTTAAATCATTTAACAACATTGTTAAATTTCATATTTAGAAAATGTCAACATTTCTTTTCATAATGATGCTTTCATTTACTTGTAACATTTAAAATGAATGATTTTTAGGTTTTAGTTTTCATCATATTTTAAAATCTGCCAAATATTGGTGCATTCCAAACTGGCGATTCCTACAATTATACAGTGATGCTGAATGATTATTACATTCATGTATCATGACATTAACATGGTACTCCAAGCAGGGTTGCCAGGTTTTCACAACAAATCCTGCCCATTTGCTACTCAAACTAGCTCAGCCACTTTTCTGAAGGGGTCCCCTGGTAAAAATTGTGTTCTGGGGGTTAAAATACAAGTATTTGGTGTGCTCTGTAAAATTAGCATTTAAAATCTGTCTTCAAGGGGCTAAATATCACATTATTGTGGTCGCTTCAATTCTGGGACAAAAAATAGCACACGGTAACAGTGTTAAAGTAGTCCAATTTTGCACTAAAGACTTGATTTGTAATGACAAGGTATTTGTAATGCTACCAAATTAGGATTTCCAAAAACCATGGTATTACAGCCTTATGGTACTGTTTTGTTTTTGTTGGACTTGGCATATCAATGATGTAGAATATTTTGATAAGGTTATTGTACAGACTGTTGCTGTTGTTGAATGTGTTGTGGGTGTTATGAAATGCTAAGTGAGAGACAGTTCTTAGTCCTTGCTGAAAAATACGGAGCCTTAGTGCCGATGACTTTCAGACGCATCATGCAAACATCTCCCCCAACATTTGTAAACGCCTCCTTGTCTTTGATAGTTCCTCTTTGTTACCTGATGCATGGTTTTAGAAGATGAAAAGAGATGAGGCAACATCAAAACACAAACAACAAAGTTGTTGACAATGAAAAGGGAGGGAGAAGACATAACAAACATTGCTTAGGTCTTTTGTGCCTTGCACAACCAAAAAGGAGAGGGGCGAATGAGAGCGAGACTAAAAGAGAGGGAGAAGCAGTCAAGCTTCGTTTCTTGCGCTCTCTCAGAAGTGAGAAGAACAAAGAGAGAGAAAGTCTTTTGAGATGAACCTCTCTGTTACGCAGAGGAGCGGGCCATGCTTGGAGATAACGACTGCTCTGCCATTTGTACCAGCAGCTGATGTGTCAATAAAAGAAAAGAAATTGAGTGAGAAATACAGCTCATCGGTTTTAACATACCACAGAAGGACCCGTCTGGTGCTTCTTATACACACACTGGATAAAAGAAAGGCAAATAACAGCTGATTCATCTTTTTTTGCCTTTAATTCTTGCTACACTTACTTATCTCACCCCAGTGTCACCGTGTCAGTTTCAAATACCCATAATGCTCAGCGCTGCATTTATTCCTTAGCGCTGGTGAAAAACTGAGAAGTGGGAGCAATGGCAACCAGGTCAACCTTCAGATGCCCCTCTCCATCTCAGCCTCTCTCTCCCAGACAAAGAGAAAGAGGCAGTAGGCTGATGTATTTTAAAAAGATTCCCTGACCTGTGGGTGCATGGCTGAGTCTATACTTAATGGACAAGCCATAGTTTTAGAATGTGCTTTGTATAGCAGATTTTTACCAATGCGCTATTACATTTAAAGGACACCCACATATACACTCGTGCTTATGGAGGCAACAGAGGGCATCTGTGTCAGTCCAAGGTTTTGGCCAAGGTGTTCTGGGTAATTCCAGTTCACCTTGGTGAGTCTCTAAGTGAAACGCAATGAAGTTTTGAAGGTCAGAAAATGCAGGGGTATTTTCATGTATATGTGTCCGTCTGTTTGCGTGTGTCTTGCGATGGAGGTGAAGATGTACATTGTATGCATCACGGCAGTTTGGAAATAAAATATACATTTAGCGACACTAAAAAGTTAAAAAGCGCTGCATTGCATTACTAAACCCTACCAGTACTAGTACTGTTAAAGTGATAGTTCTGTTATTAATTACTCACCCTCGTGTCGTTCCAAACCTGTTAGACCTTTCTTCATCTTTGGAATGCAAATTAAGATATTTTTGATGAAATACGAGAGCTTTCTGACCCTCTGTAGACAGCAAGGGTACGATCAAAGCACAGAAACATAGTAGAGACATCGAAGAGCAGTCTATGGAGGGTCAGAGAGCTCTCAGATTTCATCAAAAAATATCTTAATTTGTGTTCCGAAGATGAATGAAGCTCTTACGGGTTTGGGACGACATGAGGATGAGTAATTAATGATGATTAATTTTCATTTTTGGGTAAACTATCCCTTTAAAGTCTGTGTAAAGGCAATTAAGATAATTGTTAGAATTATATTGCTGAAAACGTTACAAAGTGAATTATGTAGTACTGATTTGCAGAGCTGGGTAGTAACTGATTACGTGTAATCTGGATTACGTAATCAGATTCCAAAAATGAAGTGCTTGTAATCAGAGTAAGTTACATTTTAAAGTACTCGTAATCAGAGTACAGTTACTTTTTCATGGATTACATGATTACATATTATTCACACAATAGCAATAAATTATTCATAATTCATTGATTTCCCCCCAAATTTCTCTTTTTTTATCTTTTCAATTTTCATTTCTAAAACAGCCTGCCAATTACTGGTGAACACTTTTAACAGGTTTTTAACCATGTATTATTATGTCTTTGGAAGGCTTCCCAACTCATTAAAAATTAGTTTTTATTTATGTTACATTTACATTATTTCTTATTTACATGTCATGCAGGCATTCCAAAACTGTTTGTCATCTAAACCTTATATGCCAAATATACAGGTGCATCTCAATACATTAGAATGTTTTGGAAAAAATAATTTATTTTAGTAATTCAAATCAATTTGTGATGATTTTGGCTTACATTTAACAAATTACTGAAATAAATGAACTTTTCCATGACACTCTAATTTATTGAGATGTACCTGTATTTATTATAACTATACCCCCGATTTTTTTTTTTTTTTTTTTTTTTTTTTTTTTTTTTACCCTTAGACCCCTGAAAAATAAGCTTTTTAATTGCTGATTTGACATGTAATTTAATTGTGAGTTCAGCAAGCAGGTTTTGAGATTTCAGGATTCACCCATTTATTAAGACTTGGTCGTGTATAAGCTGACCGGAAGTGTTGCAAATGTAGTGTACAGACTATCTTTGAAAAGGACTTTGTTTTAAAATGATTAATTTTAATTTCATTTTTTTATGATGGAATTAATTGTTAGCTTTCATTAAACTCACAAACCCCCTGCAGTTCCTTTACGAATCCTAGTTTGGGAATGTAATATGGTGTTTAATGCACTTCATGTTGTAAATGACAAAGAATGGGACATTTTCTTACTCTTTGCATTTTTTACATCATTATGGTACAAGATAATCCTATTTAAATCAGTGTGATCAACAAGTTAAGTTAAAAGTAATCTAAAAGTAATCCAAAAGTAATCGGATTAGATTACCTAAAATATGTAATGTAACTGATTACACTACTGACTACAATTTTTGTCATGGAATCTGGAATCTGTACCTGATTACAATTTGTAAGTACTCTACCCAGGTCTGCTGATTTGTGGAGTTAGACCGTTTTTTTTTTTCACCACTTTTGTGTTCAGGATTTTTGGGGTACTACAGCCACTGAGCATGGCCCCTCCCCTAAGACTATAATAATGCTGCTTTCACGCCATATCTTAATTACCATAATTTCAAGATGACAACACGTGACGTTCTACTCGGAGCTGTTCACGTCCTCTGACTCTGCGTTTCCATGGCAACACTATCAACACCTAAACAGATCTTACAGTGGTCAGACAGTACAACAGTCTTGTGGTACAAGTTGTAGCTCTCAGAAGACTCCCAGTTCACAAGTTGTAATTACGAGTTCTACTAAAACGTGAACGCTTTTTACAAGTGGGTATCTCGTAATTATGGAATTCCGATATGGCATGAACGCACCTTAACTCACTTACTTAATTGCGAGTTACTGTCATTACCACCCCCAGCATTTAAGAACAGCGAATACTGCTTATTTCTTCAAGATTTTGATAGCTTATTTTATTTACTTGGCATTTTTATATAATTCAAATTTGGCTGGGTTTTTGATAACACATTTTCCAACCCAAGCTCACTGGAAATACGTGCCTCTATATACATTTTTGCAGCACTGTAATTACAGACCTTACTGCATGTTTCATGGCAGTTTCAAAGTGAAATGTCCAGGGAGTGGCGCTAAAACACGTTCAATACATGACCGTGACACGTTTTTATTATATTGGTACAGGCACGTATTGCTGTGTTTTTACACAGGTACGTATTGTGGTTGTTCAGAATTCAAATATCCGGGGTCGTGTTGGAAATATCCCCTACACCAAACCCAAACCTAAACCTACCCAGTAGTGTTAACAAATGCAAAAGTGATATAAAAGCACATTTGTTGATGAAGTGCAGTGCCGTACCCATGTGAGCTACTGAGCAAAACTACTGAATTAGAAAACTCATGCATATGAAGCTATGTATGTGATGACAAAGCTCGAAAGTATCAGTTTTCAGATCACTCAGGATGTTAAAATTGTTTTGAAGCCATAATATAATATTCTGCAAGTAATTGCATTTTACTTTATTAATCAACTCTGTACCTGTAAATCATACTTTGTGTGAAAAGAAACTGTGGAAACTGCAATGATTCATACATATAGGTACTTTTTTTTCAGTTTTGCAGAAAGTTTTGTAGAAATGTATTTCCAATGAGCCTCTGTTGCATTTTTCTGTGGTGTGACAAACTCAGAAAACATATTTAATATTGACTTTAACAAAAGCATATGTGAAAGAAAATAGCACTTTCTTCAACTGTGCCTTTTTAGGTGGCTTCTACAAGTCTTTGAGCTCTTTTATTGAGTGTCCTAAGTCAGGTTTCACAGGATTCATCTACCAAGCGCTCCACATTGCAAGTGCAGTCTTGTACATGCTGAGCTGCTGACCTGTTTACTATGTCAGAAATGTCAAACATGTAGCTGATTGTGAAACAAAGATGAAAATGTATTTGTTTCCAATCGTGCACTATGCTAAAAGTGTTTTAAGGCCATAACGTATGTATTTATTAACCTAAAATCTGCCTAATAAGCTTACTTTGTGTGAAAAGGAACAAAGCTTTTGGTGTGTAACTGCCACTACAGTTATTTTCATTTGGAAACTGCAGTGAATTGTTTACAGAGTTCATCGATGGGTTGGTTGTGTCTGTGTTTTTTACATGTGTGCACACACCATGACACAGTGTATAAGTGGGTGGTTGAAATTAAGTCACATAGATGACTTCAAATTGATATAAACCTACAGTGCCTCATAGTGTGGACTGTAATATTAGTATCCAACTGGTTAGATTTGCCTACAGGTGTCAGATTACTCTATCAACATTGGCATTCAACATTCAGAAAACTGAAAACTATCAGCAGGAAGTTTATGATTGCCGCTGGAGTCATAGTTGAATAGATTTGAAATGCTTAATATTCATTTTAAAATGACCATGGTGGCTAACTGCAAAAAACTGTCCCTGCTAACACAGAGTACAGAAAAATTCAAAATCCCATTACTCAAAAGATGCTTGTCACACCTTAATTCTTTTCTCACGGTGTGTGTCATTTCAACACAATTTGACACCTACAGTTTAAAGCTTTTATTTAAAACAATGTAAAAATATCATTTGAAGTCAAGCCTGTGCGGTGAAATTAAAACAAAGCAAGCAATCGTTCAAAATATGGATGCATGTTTAGGGACTGAGTGGTCTTATTGTCTTTTAACATTAAATCTTCACCCTTAGATCGCAGATCTTCTCTCTGGGCTCCTCTGTATGGGAGAGAGCCAGGGGGCCGTTTAGGGCCTGGGCGGGGTGAGGGCAGAGCCCTTCCAAGCCCCCGGGTGTGTCGCCGCTGTTTATGATGTGCTCGTAATTAAGCGTGTGCTGGGTTGGCATTGAAGTGGACACAGAGGAACTGTAAGGGCTGCAGGAAGATAAATGAGGCCAGCAGATGTAATATCTCTGGACTTATGGGACTGCCCCACTGTTGAAGACTGTCAGGAGTGATTATTAATGTATGATATCCCCACCACTGTAATGAGCACGTAAAAGCAAAGAGCATGTACACACATGTACATTCATAGACTCCACACACACACATATGTGCATAGGTTGTTTATGGGCTTGGGTAGCCTGACATGGACATAAAGCCTTTTTGTCAGAATAAACACAGCTGCTATAATAACTCACCGTTGAATGCCAGTCCATGATGTACAAAATATCAGAGTGAGGATTTGTTACCACATTAATTGATGTACAAAATCTAATAACACTATTTAATATTAGAACAGTGCTTTTAGAAAATTAACACATTTTGTTCAACCTTTTAGCATATCACAATTTTATAGTTATTTTTTTTCTTAATAAGCACAAGACATTGTCAGTGTCTTTAAAAAACAGTCTAATAAAGGCTGCACATTAAAAATATCGTAATTACTTTGACAAGTATTGCAGTTGCAATTTTTAATCTCTGATATGATAAACATTTAATGTTGTGTTGCACTGTTAGATATCAAAGCTGTAAAATAATAAAAAAGGACATAACAATATGTTATAACTAGCTGCAGAGTAAATAAACACTATAAACTAGCTAGCAATTCCCTTTGTTTCTAAATTACATGTTTTTCACACCTTGCTGCCAGTTGAAAGAGAATCATTCTTTAAACCATCTATAAAAGACCTGATTTAAAAAAATAAATAAATATTTACACATTAAATTTATCAAAACTGACAGTAAATACATTTTACACAATATTTCTATTTCTATAAATGTTGTCTCAATCTCCACAAAGAAAAGAGTGAAATTAAATGAAATTAAAATAAATAAACACACAAATAAACAGCACTGCTGTTTCAACATCAAGGATAATAAGAAATATTTCTTGAGTAGCAAATCAGCATATTAAATGTAAGAGAACAAATTGTTGAATAAAATCATTGTTTTTGTTTGTTTTGTGCACAAAGTATTTTTGTGGTTTCATAAAATTACTGTTGAACCACTGATGTCTCGTGGACTATTGTATTTATGTCCTTACTACCTCTCTGGGCCTTAAACGTAGTAGTTGCGTTGCTATCTATGCAGGGTCAAAAAGCTCTCAGATGTAATCAAAAATATCTTCATTTGTGTTTCGAAGATGAACAAAGGTCATGGAACGACATGAGGGTGAGTCATTAAAGACAGAATTTTTGGCTGAACTACCCCTTAGTATGTACAATTTGTATTAAATTTAAATTTCTTTTTCAGTTTTAATGGTTAACCCTTTAACTGTCACTCCCAATTTTTGAACATAGACTTGAAAATGCACATCCAAGCTGACATTTTAATAATTCATGAACCAAAACATTTGTAATATGATTTTGATGTACATTTTCCATTGAATGCAATGTCTGATTTTAAAATGGTTTTCAAAGGATGAATTTTGAGATTTTAAGTTTTTAGTTGTGTAAAATGTATTTACTGTCAGTTTTGATCAATTTGTGTAAATTTTTAAAAATCAGGTCTTTTATAGATGGTTTAAAGAATGCTTCTCTTTCAGTTGGCAGCAAGGTGTGAAAAACATGGTATTTAGAAACAAAGGAAATTGCTAGCTAGTTTGTAGTGTCTGTTTACTCTGCGGACACTGACAGAATGTCTTGTCCTTATTAAGAAAAAATAACTATAAAATTGTGTTATGCTAACAGGGTAAACAAAATTTGTTAATTTTCTAAAAGCATTATTCTAATGCCAAATAGAGTCATTCGATTTTGTATATCAATTAATGTGGTAACAAATCCTCGCTCTGTGATATTTTGTGCATCATGGACTGGCATTCAACTGTGAGTTATTACAGCAGCTGTTTTTATTCTGACATTATTCTGTGTTTATGTCCATGTCAGGCTGCCCAAGGCCATAAACAACCTATGCATATATATATATATATATATATATATATATATATAATATAATATTATGATTTCTAAAGCATGATAGGGAAAAAGACAACGAAGAAAGTCTTTTTGTGACAATGGTCAGAACTACTGTTATGATGTAGATTTTTGAGGTGCATTCTTGTCATAAATTAATCTATTACTTTTCCTACATAATTTGTAGCACACGACAGTGGTAAAATATCTATTTAGGAGTCTTTTCCAATGATATATAGTTTGTCATAATTAGATTAGGATTTTTTTGTAAATGGAGAAGTAAATTTAGGCATCCCACTGAGGGGACAGATGACAGTTAAAGGGTTAAAAGTAATGATCTGTTTTTACCATTAAATTATAACACTTACATTTGTTTTATATAGTAACTTATTTGAATATAGTAATATTATGTAAATGTGAATAAGTTATCATGGAGATGGAGATTAACTTATGTACGTACATTTATAACACTATACTTTGTATTATATCACCCTTTCATCAAGTTACCAAAAACTACTTGAGGCTAATGCAAGTGTGTTTCTAATGCAGCGTCTATGGGACGGAAGGTAAATTTGATCTCGTTCTCTCTTCTGACAATATCAGTCTTTCTTAATTTTTATCCTTTTTTTTGAAAGTTTTTTTTTTGAAAGTTTCCATGCAGACTTTTAGATACCTGCTCACCCTGACTCCTGGAAGTTTTGTAAAGGCAGCCAATCAGATTGAAGCTTGTGATTTTGTCAGGTGTCGTTGCTGCATGCAGTACTGCATGTATCAGTCTTTGTGTGTGCTATCTTAGGTTTAAGCCTATTTGATATCATTGTCAACTTCTAATGTTGAAATAATTGTATAAATGCATGAATGTTTATGTGCACATGCTCTTATGTGTCCTGTTCACACACCCACAGAATGGCAGAGGTTTATCTTAGTGGCAGTGTCTGTACTGAGCTCCTGCTGGATACTGACATCAGGTCTCAGGAGACCTGTGTGGATCTAGACTAGCTAGAATCAGCTTCGACTGTATTAAAGGGGAATTACATGACACGGTCGCTACACGAGTGCTTTATCTACTGGCTCCTGCTTCTCTGCTACACACACATAGAAACACACCTCCAGGCACCCTATGGGTCACACTCACTCAAATGTCACTCTGCCAGTGCTGTCCAAATAGCAGCGATAAAATGGAGCGGATTAGAAAGAGAAGGAGAGATGAGTGGCAGAAAGCAAGAGAGAGAGAGAAACTGCAGCAGTGGCTGTTTAAAAATGTATTTTGATAAGTCTTATTAAAGCAGTGCTGTGTTGGATCGTTCACAGAGAACTCGGTTTGAACATGCAGATGGATTAATTGATAAATATTGAGTCCATTACAAGCAAGCTTCTGCTTCAGTCACTCAGCACAGAGGAGAAGGGGTGGAAGGTTTGGAAGCGCTCCCATTTTTATCTCCCTTCTCCACACACACACACACACACACACACACACACACACACACACACACAAGGCAGAGTGTTTACTGTTTCACCCTACAGTCACCAACAGATGGTGATGCTATGGGCAATCGCACAGCTTTACGAGGGAAGAGAGAAAGAAAATGCCTCTCCTCTATCATCAATAGACAGTTAGTCTGACACCTCAGCCTCCACTGCCTCTCTCTCTGATCCGTCTATCTGCCTTCATATTTGTGACAAACCACAGCCTTAAAACACAACAGGACAACATGCTGAGATAAAGAGGACTTTTTGATTTCACAGTTCACTCGTAGAGGAGAATAACATTCAAAAGAAATGCTGCTGTCTCCTCCTTTGCCCTCTGCTGAAATGCAGCGAGGTTCAGTCATGCTGGAATATGGATACAAGCGATCAGTGTGTTGTCTGGGCTGTGTATGACGAGGTCTAAAACATCAGTTTTACATTATTAGAGACTGAGATGCTGGATAAAGCAAGTTAGTGAAGCTATTTTGTAGTTGTAGCTTGTCATCGTCATATAGGATAGCATGACAAGCATACTTCTATTCTGCAAAAATGCTGTAAACTGAATACATATGACTGTAAAGACAATTATAGTGTTCCAAAAGATTTCTGTTTAAAAGAAATGCTTTACTTTTGAACTTTCTATTCATCGAAGAATCCTGAAATATCTTGCTTTCCACCAAAAAAGTGTTTTAAAACAGTAAATCAGCATATTCAGAATTTCTGAAGGCTTGTATGAGAAAAACCTGAAGATCGGATTAATGTCCGCTGAAAATTCAGCTTTGCCATTGCAGGATTAAATCTTATTTTAAAATACATTAAAATAGAAGAAAGAGGTTTTAAATTTCAATAATATTTCTCAGTATTGCTGTTTTACTCATTTCTTTTCTTTTTTTTCAAATAAAGCTAGCTCTGTTTTTCTTTAAAAAATGCAGCACATTTTTGACGAATTCACTAAAATGAATCTAGCATTAGAATGCATACGAGAATGGAAGACCGTTTCCACCACTAATTAAAAAATATGGTTATTGTGAGTTTTTTTTCTCAAAATTGCTTATATAAACTTGCAATTAGGAGTTACAAAGTCTGAATTGCGAGATATAAACTCACAGTTCTGACTATTTTCCTCAGAATTGCGAATGCAAGTTTGCAAGTTTGTATCTCACAGTTCTGACTTTTTTTTCTCCTAAATGCAAGTTTGTATCTCATAATTCTGACTTTTCTTGCAGTTGCGAACGTATATATCTCGCAATTGTTTTTTTTCTTGCAATTCAGTTTTTTTTCTCATAATTGTAAGATATAAACTTGCAACTGGAAGTTATAAAGTCACAATTCTGCCTTTTTTTCCTCAAAATTGGTTATATAGACACAATTGTGTTAAATATATTTTTTTTCCCACAAATGCAAGTTCTCACAATTCTTTTTTTCTTTTAAATGCTAGTTTTTATCTCGCAATTGACTTTTTTTCTCACAATTGTGAGCTTATATTTCACAATTCAGACTTTTTTCTTGCAAATGCGTGTTTGTTTCTCGCAATTCTGACTTTTTTCTTACAATTGTTTTTCAGAATTGTGAGATATTAACTCGCAATTGCAGTTATAAATTCCAATTTAGAAGAGAAAAAAAACGTGCAATTCTGACTTTATAACTCGCAATTCTGACTTTTTTTCTTAGAACTGTATGATACGAATTCGCAATTCTGACTTTTCTTTTCTCCGAATTGCTTATATAATCTCGCAATTGGGAGTTACAAAGTCAGAATTGCATGATATGAACTCAAAATTCTGACTTTTTTTTTCTCCAGAATTGCTTATATAAACTCACAACCGGGAGAAATAAGGTCAGATTTTTTTGAGCCTGTGTCTCGCAATTCTGACTTTTTTTTTCTCACAATTGTGAGCTTATGTCTCGCCATTTACTTTTTTTTATATTGTGAGATAAAAACTCGCAATTGCGAGTTATGAAGTAATTCTGAAAAAAAAAAGACTGACATGTTCTTAGAATTGAGTTTATATCTTGCAAATCTGACTTTAGAATTCGCAATTGTGAGTTTATGTCTCGCAATTGTGAGTTTATGTCTCGCAATTGTGAGTTTATGTCTCGCAATTGTGAGTTTATGTCTCGCAATTCTGACTGTATAACTCGCAATTGCGAGTTTATTCACGCAATTCTGAAAAAAAGCCTAAACTGTGAGAAGTAAACTCACAATAGTGAGAAAAAAGTCACAAAAGTGAGATAAAAAGTCTCAATTGCCTTTTTAAATTTTTTTATTCATTGGCGGATATGGGTATCCATACATGAGAGATGAGGGATAGATTTTTTTATTTAATTTCATTTATTTTTTGAGCATTTTAATTTTTAAATACCTGGCATATCAATCATCTTAGAGGTTTTGGATGCGGAAAGTGCCGACGACACCACATGGTATTATAATAGTGTTTAATTGAGGCTAAACACAGATGCTGTTTGAAGTAATGGTGTATGAGGGTGTCTCCATCTAAGAGCCACTGGGCTTTGAAAATGTTGGGCTGGATCAGGGTCGACTCCTCAGGTCGCCTCTTAGTCATGGCTGCTGCTTGACGAAAGAATGCAATCGAATTTCTCACCCCCTCCCTCATAACAAACACGCTCACACAGTCACCCAGATAACCTCAAACTTTCTCTTTTCAGACTTTTCCCTCTTGTCTTTTTCTTCCTGTTTCTCTCTTGCCAAGTCTTGAATCTGTGTCTCTGATTGCTATGCATTGTTTAGTTTCTTTCATTAATGCTGTGTGCCAGTCCTGCTCCTCAGATGAACAATAGCAGCCCTGCTGCAACGGATCAATAGCAGATTGCTGATAGTGCCCCGTCCATTCGCTCTCCAGATTACATGATAAATGGTCTGGTCCATGTGTTTTGACACCCTTTCGTTCTTGTAGGGCCTGGGCCCCGGCACCACAGCCTCCTGCGAGCCCCCTGACAGTAGCCTGGCCTGAGAGGAGAACAATGAGTAAAAGAAAAGGAGACGAGAAACAAACGTCCAAATTGGCAATCTACAGTGAGGGCCGCTCTGTGGAGGGGGCCCGCGTCTATCAGCTGCTGGTAATTGTTGCTAAGAATGAGTGGAGAAAAGAGAGCTCTGGAACATTTGATGCGCTGATGAGTCGCTGGCGAGATCACTACGAGGAGATGTGTGGGAAATGTGTAGGTTTGTTTTCGAATATGTGTCAGCAGTCACATCCTTACTGAAAGATGGAAAGCAAAACGGAGAAAATAGATCTGTGAAATGCAAAGTTGGGCTTTTACAGTTGTTGTGTTTTTTCCAGGCTCAGTGTTTGTCTCAGTATCTGTCTATCTATTTGTCTGTCTACTCATTTGGCTGTCTGTGTCTTTCTATCCCCTTTCACACATACAGTCTTTACTGTTATGAGATCATGTGTGAAGAGGACCTTTTCAGAAATACGGGTAAATTAGTTCTGGCTATGTTATCTTTTTGAACGCGGAATGAGCAAGTATGACTTCAGAATACTCTGATGTAAGATGTCTACTCTGGGCAAATCACAACATTCTGACACAGATGACACATTAACTCTATGCTGTGTA
Organism: Cirrhinus molitorella; assembly: GCA_033026305.1. Classification (NCBI taxonomy): domain Eukaryota; kingdom Metazoa; phylum Chordata; class Actinopteri; order Cypriniformes; family Cyprinidae; genus Cirrhinus; species Cirrhinus molitorella. The sequence goes on along the minus strand of CM065118.1, from coordinate 32,058,343 downwards.
GTTTGGTTTAAAGATGTCTAATACAATGTCTCTGGGCCAAAAGTAGCTGCATGTAGGGCTGGTTTGAATACAATTTTTTGAGCTTCGAAGCTACGGTGGTAATCAATATTGAATATTCAAAGCTTTGGCGGGAGGGGCTAAGCATATAATAAAGGCACACATCTCTGTGTGTTTGTTTACATTTGTATTATCATGTCGGGAATCGTTCATCCAAATGACTTCAAGCGCCAGGAATGTGTTGCTGCAGACCCAAGGGAGTTCCACTCTGATACAGCTCACACCACCTGGGTCGCGATCATTGGGGCGGTCGAGGGACTTAAAAAATAGGTCGCCAGGATGATTTCCGGAAGATGTATATATGTGTGTGACAAAGTTCAAGACTCGGGAAAGGATGCGGGAAACTGCAAACGTAACTTACTAACAAAATAAACATCAACAAAATGAAAGTAAACAGCAGCCGCCTCACGCTAGGCTCCAGTGCATATCTGTGTTTATGTTTATCAGTCAGAATCCAGTCACCGCTCAAAACACCGGATTTTTTGTTCAGTCCTGAGTTTTGCAAGCTAATTATTCCTGTCATTATAACAAAGCCTGTAGATGTGCTTAGAATGCACGTTCAGTGCCGGCAAGAGCACTTTCAATTTCAAACTTTAAAAAATAAATCGCAACCAGGTTGCAAGCTATAGTGGAACTCTTTTCTCCATGGCTTGCTGACAGCTCTTCCCCCTCCCGTTAACTAATGGACGATTCAAGCGCGAATGAGAACTGTTTAGCAGGGGAAGTCACGTGTTGAAAAAAAGAATATTCGAATCTCAGAAGTGAAAATCGAATGCCAACCCACCGAACGAATATTCGAATATTCTAGTCCAGCCCTGGCTGCATGAATGTAAAAGTTTGACACACAAATGAAAACATCAACACGAACACTGACCACGTATACCCCTCCGTGTTTACAAACACAACACTGGGAGGTGCAGCCATTTAGAGGTCATTTCTACTCAACAATGTCACAGAATTTACCAGAATTTTAAAACTGATGTGTGAATGGTGCTTTACTGGTAAAAAGATGTAACATCTTTTCTTGTGTGAACAGCGCATTTTTGTATTTACAATAAAGTTCTTCCAGTAATTTTACGGCAATTTACTATTACAGTGTGAAAGAGTTTCTGTGTCTCGCTGTTTGTCTGTCCGTATTTTTATATATCTGTTTGTATGTCTGTCTTTGTGTTTGTCTGTCTCTCTTACATATTGGCGCAAAACTTTTGCAATATTTTATAAATGTTGATTAAAAAAAACTATTGGGAATTACGGTATTTTTATTAACTGATGTGCGACTAAAACATAATTTTTTCCTCTCATGGTAAGTCATTGCGATGGCTCTGGGTAGGTTTAAGTATATAACAGCCACCGCTCTAGCCATTATTTCTAATCGAAAGAAACGTATGCATTTATTTTTAGTGAAGCAGCATGGAGAGCCGCTTCAGGGATGCTTCTGTAACATGCCACCATGCGGCTGGTATAAACACCAGCATTGAGTGGCCACGATCAGCTCCGGTTGTCATATCGGAGCCGTAATGCAGTGTAAATGAAGGGCTATCCAAGCGTTAATGGCAAGGACAGCTCCTTATACTTGAGCGGCTACATATGTGGTGTTTCTTGGAGGTCATAGTACATTAAAGAATGATCATGTGACTTTTACTTTCGCCATGTGACCTGTAAACTCTTTCCACTGCAGTTTTGTGATATAGGGCCTACTCCTTTTTTGAATTGCCTGAAAAACCACCTCCTCTGAGTACAAAAACTTTTTTTTTTTTTAATATGAGTATTTGCCTAATTGACGTGTTTCCATTGGGCATTTTTTCAATTTGCAATTTCAATTTGCACAATTTGAAGGGTAATGGTTTTGTAGTGTCTGCCCCTATCTAGATCTGTCTTGACAAACACTGATCTACAATAATTTAAAACAATTTTACAAAATATAAAGAGCCATTTTGTTTAGTTTAAAATGTTAGACTGATCGTGTACAGACTATATACATAATATTTATTTTTATTTTTATTTTGTATACCTTTTACTTTATCTAGCATGCCCTTTGTATTGTGCGCTAGTGGCCAGCTGTAGTGGATACATGTTTCACCAATATTACAAACAAAAGCTGTCCTATTTATTAGAAACCACAACAGAGGAAAAAGTCAAGGACACAAAAAGTGTGACAGGGAAAAAGTTAATTTGCCTCATTGACACATTGTCCTTTATAATAAGTGAAGGACGGTATTTCTTTTTTTGTCAAGACTAATGACCCCCACATATGGCGTGTCGCCCATTTTAAAAAGAAACAAACAGCCTCTGGCCGCGAGTACATGAGGCAGGAACTTAACCCTGTCTCTGCTGCTTCACCTGTTTTCCAAAAATGAAATGTTCCATTTGCTCTGCAGTCAAGCTCCATTAATACCTCCTAAAATTACCTCAAGAAGTCAATGACTGTGTTAATGTCTAATATCGTGGGATTATCAAAGCACGCACAACATCCTGGTACTCTCTCTGAATTTTCTAATGCTAGATGGTCTTTGTTAAACTGGCGGAAAAGCAGGTATCACTCCCCTCTCTCCCTGATCTGCCATTGTTTCCATCAGGAGAGGAAGATTTATGAAGGAGGAGAAGGGGGCCTCCATAACAATGTGAATAATTCACCTCTGTCATCTGTTCAGAAATATTGCGCAGATCCAACCTCCTGTCTGTCCGCCCTCAGCCAGTACGCCGCAGCTCCAGGCACTTTGACAGACGGACATCTGTAGCTCCGATTGTGAAGCTGCCAATAGGACTGAGGTGCTTCAAAGGCAGGAATCACAATGACTGCAGGCTAATTCTCTCATTCATTTCAATCAAGTTCAATGCCGCTGTGACCTCCGGATTATGAGCGTGGTGTATAATTCATCCCTGCGTGCTTTGAGAGGGCTGTTTGATGAGCGTGTTTATCAGGCAGAGGGATTGTGTACTGCCGGGCTGATCTGGACTGTGAAGTGGGTTTGTCAGGTGTTTCTGGTTATTTTTGTAGATTGCAATCGTGTGAACACTGCAAAGTTTTGGATGTCAAAAACCAGCCTCTAACATATGATTCTGTGTGCGTACATAAATTTGTAAAGAAAATAGTCATAATCCTATTAGTCTGTTCAGGGTTGATCAGTATAGATGACTTGCCAGTGTGAGAGTTTAGAGCCAGTCAACAGAACACTTCCTCTGTGGTGCTGCGTTTTCATTGTGTTTTAAATTAAAGACCTGCAAACATTTTGTTTGCAATATAGGCTCATTGGAAATACGTGCCTCTATATAAATTTCTGCAAAACTGAAAAAAAGTACCTATATGTAAATGAACACTAAAGGTAGTAAAACTCTGACAACTTTTATTCCTTTTCACACAAAGTATGATTTACAGGCACATATTTTTTATTAATAAAGCCACATTTTCACACAGTTACTTGCAGAATATTATGTAATGACTTCAAAACAATTTTAACATTCTGTGCAATTTGAAAATACTTTTGAATGTTATCACATGCTTCATATACATAAGTTTTCTAATTCAGTAGGTTTGCTCAGTAGCTGACGTGATATGGTGAGTGATGAAGAGCACTAGTATGAACTCTGTCAAACTACGGTTTGACAAAACAGCCCAAATCCGCACAAGGAAGTGAAAATAGCATGGCTGTATTAACAAATGCGTTGTTATACAACTTTTGCATTTTTTGACACTGGTCGGGTAGGTTTAGGGTTGGTTTTGGTAAAGGGGATATTTCCAACACGATAGAGCATTAAGCGACACTCCCTAGATATTTTAATGCAGCAATACGTGCAATGGTCACATATTGAATGTGTGTTTTAGCATGTCTGTCTGGATTTTGAAACTGCCGTGAAATGTGCTGCAAGTTGCGTTATTACAGAAATGTATGTAGAGGCACAAACAGGGGTTTTCTAATTCAGTATTGATATATCGATACCAGCTGAACTTTCGCATTATGTGTCTCCTCTCCGAAGCTGACACACTGACTGCACGTGAATGAAGTGCCAACAGTCTTCACAACCGGCTTTGGTCGACAAAGAGCGTGGCAGGAGTGTTGTCTGGAATTTTTTCGGCTTTGAGGCAAATGAGCATGGGAAGCCAAAAGACACATGCAAACCGATATGTAAGTGCTGCTACAAAAAGTGCTACCAAAAGGTGCTAACCCTACTAATTTAGCGAAGCACCTGAAGGACCGACAAACAGACTAGCATAAAGAATTTTGAGAGGTTGGTAACTGTTTTCATTTTTAACAGAAGTGTAGCATTAATCAAGAACCAAACTGATGTGTGGTAATTGTATTGTAATACAATCCACCTCAGAGTGAGGAGTGTCAGACAATATAGTTGCATCTGACAAGAGAATACTATAAAATTCTGTAATAATTAACCCTCATGTAATTTCAGTGAGCATGTGATGCATGTTTGCACTTTTGTTTACCATAGAGATCTATGCGCTGATCAATGTTTATGTTAATTAAATCCCAAATCAAAATGAGTTCATAAAAATACTGCTGTTCGTGATAACTGTGGTTCAATAAATGATGATAACAGAGCCCTTTTATTATTTAATTAGAAAATGTATTAATTAAATACATTCAGGCTCATTTTCATGTTCTAGCCTTGTAATATTTATCTTTTAATAAAAAGCAAAAATTAAGGCCTTAATGTTATGGCAGTTTTCCCCCGTGGTATTGAAAATGGTATCGAATATCGATACTTTTTTAGGTATTGTATCGCAATTGGCAATTCTAGTATCGTGACAGCGCTAGTAAGAAGTACTTAAAAATAGAGGTTACAAATGCTAAAACACAGTGGAGAGAGCAAAACAAAACACCAGTCAACAATTAGAAGTACAAAATGGGTATTTGTAAAGAAACATGTCAGAGGATTTTGATACAAGCCAAGGGTCTGGTTTTCTTTTGCTGTAAACAAAACTTGGTTCTCCTGAGACTAGCATATTCTCACCGGAGTTTATGCTACACCTACATCCCACGTCATTCGCAGGAACGCCACTCTCTCATGAATATGCGTACATCAGTTAGCGAAAGCTAGAGATTATGATTTATAAAGTTTTAAATATGCTGTTTTCTTACACAAACACATCACTTTAGAGTGCCTTCATTAACCCCTCGGAGCTGTGTGGAGTACTTTTTATGATGGATGGATGCACTTTATTGAACTTAAAAATCCGCCATTATAAAGCTTGGAAGAGCCTGGACATTTTTAAATACAACTCAGTTCGTATTTGTCTGAAAGAAGAAAGTTATATACACCTAGAATGGCTTGATGGTGAGTAAATCATGGGTTTATTTTCATTACTGGGTAAACTATCCCTTTAACAACCAGAGACTTTTTGTTTAAAATGTCGTTTTGACAGAAGTGCGGTGTTTCATACTTTTAATTACATCTTTAACAACTAGTTGTTGAGTTTGTATCTGCACACAGTAAACGCATTTAATTTAAAAATAATTGTCACTACTTGCAGTTGTCTTACCTGTAAATAAATTGTGTGTGTGTGTGTACAGGACGATATTAAGCACTTGGAGGAGGGGTGACAGCCATATTTAGCTGCAGTGTGTATGTGGCCTGTGTAATTTATTTGAAAGAGGTGTATAAGCTCTATCAAGCACCTTTTCTTGTGCTTTACCATGGTGAAAGAGACCTTGACAGTGGATGTTCCTTTCTCAGTAGGGGGCTCAAGGCATTGCTCTGACTGTCTTGTTTCTGAGCACGCACACATGAACGTTGAACACACGTGCAATACATGACGTTAATCCTCTCATTTTGTCACAGCAAGTGGCAATTCCATCATCTCTATCAGAGACAGACACATCTCATCTCCTGTTGCTCCGTGTCCAAACGTAACTCCCTAAAACGCTCCCTGTTTTCCCTCTCTTTGTCTGTCAGTGTTATAGACGGCGGTTCTGTCTGTGCTTTACCTGTCTGTCTGTCAGCTCCTGCAGCCAGAGGATGTTCTGCTCCAAACGTCAGTCTGCTCTGCCATTTCACTGCTCATCCCTCCCAGCTGCTCAGACAGACACAGGGGGCGGGATGTGTTGCTATGTGTGTTTGAAAGTGTTTTAACACTCATGCTCAGTTCTTACCCCAAGGCTATTTTGATAGCTTAAAGACATGTATATAAGCATTAGGCTGATGCTACATTACTTTTTTCAGTTGGTTGAAACTAAATTTCAACCTGATAACACATTTTAACAGTCTTAATATCAGAGAAAATATCAGGAACATAAATGTTAAATGTCTAATTTTAGTTTAGTTTATATTGGATCAAAACAGAAGCAATGTTTTTTTTTTTTTTTTTTTGTAAATTTGAGGAACATTGTACTAATACTGTAATTCTATAATACTATATTATAGTTTTTACATGTAATTTATTGCCAAACACAATGTAGAACCAGTTTTAACAAAACATGAGGGTTAAATGTGTGAAAGCCACAAGCTCTCTGTGTGTCTGTTTGTGTGAACAGCTTGTGTGAGTCCGTGTGTGTGTGGTTTTGTGTGTGTGCAGTGGGCTTCACCTGTCCGGTCCCTGGCGTGTCCAGTGGCTCATGTCTTCTGTCAGAGTGAGAGCAAGAGAGAGACAGTGATGACGTGACCAGCGGGGCCAGCTGAAAGGGTCAACCCTTCAACCAGTCAGAGATAGAGGGAGAAAAAGAGCAAGAGAGAAAGACAGAGCAAGAGAGAAAGAGAGCCATGTGGCAGTGATTTCCCTCTGACAGGCTGTCAAGGCCATCAAACGTTGCCATACTGCACTGTCATTCGCACCTGCATTCTGACGGCGCTCACAGCACATTGAGACGAGAAACGAGACAGAGAGAGGGAGAGCTAAAGAGGTGTTTTTGAATCAGCTCTTGAAAGTTTGGAAGTCTATTTTCTCAAAAATTCAAGAACTTTTTAGAAACGATAGTCTTTTTTCCCTTAAAGCACTACTTGATCCATGATCTGACCCTGACAAATGTCTTTTAACCTTGTGTAGCTGCATTAATTCAGTCATATATGTATATACAGTATACAGTTGAAGTCAAAAGTTTACATACACCTTGCAGAATCTGCAAAATGTTAATTATTTTGTCATAAGAAGGATCATACCTGAATAAGATTTTTCACATAAAAGACATTTACCTAGTAGTCCACAAGAGAAAATAATAGTTAAAAAATTACACTGTTCCAAATTTTACATACACTTGATTCTTAATACTTTGTTGTTACCTGAATGGTCCACAGGTGTTTTTTTTTTTTGTTTTTTTTTTTTTAATGTTCACAAGTTTGTGTATTTGAACCCTTTGCAACAATGAATGATTTTGAGATCCATTTTTTTCACATTGAGGACAACTGAGGGATTCATATGCAAGTATCATGGAAGGGGGGTGAAAACTTTTAGAATTTGAAAACCAGGGTAAATGTAAATTATTTTGTCTTCTGGGGAACATGTCTTCGGTAGCTTCTGAAATGCAGTACTAAATTAAGAAAATATGAAATTTAGGCAAAATAAAAAAAGAAGTACACATTCTGTATATTCCATTCAAAAGTTTACATCCCTGGCTCTTAATGCATCGTTCTTCCTTCTGAAGCATCAGTGAGCATTTGAACCTTCTGTAATAGTTGCATATGAGTCCCTCAGTTGTCCTCGGTGTGAAAAGGACTTTTCTGAAGAACAGTGGGCAGTTTAACTGTTCAGGACAAACAAGGGACTCATAAACAACTATCACTAAACAAAAAAACAAATAAAAAACCAGCTGTGGGTCATTCAGGTAACAACATAGTATTAAGAATCGAAGGTATATAAACTTTTAAACAGACTAAGTTTTATAAATTCAACTATTATTTTCTCTTGTGGGCTATATGTAAATGTATTTTATGTGAAATATGTCATTCAGGTCAGTACTATATATAAAAAATAACATGCATTTTGTATGATCCTCCTTATTTTAGTAAAATAATTAATATTTTGCAGATTGCGCAAGGTGTATGTAAACTTTTGACTTCAACTGTGTATGTATGTTCTTTCTAGTAGAAAGGTCTGTTTTTTTACATTATATGGACTATAGAAGAAGCAAATGTTATGCAATGTAAATGTTTATATAACGTATGAGTATTTGAAAGCTTGGAGCTAGAATGGTCTGGATTTGCATTTTAAGGGTAGTTGTGTGACTTCACCTGCCCCCAGGTGAACACAGTAAGAAGCGATTGAGGTGAGACCCCCTGCGGGCCTTTGCTGATCTGACGGCAGCTTTCGTTCAGCTCTTAACTCCTGGAGTGAGGGTCTCCCCTGCAGTCAGCTTCACCCAGAGGGAACCAGCTCCTTTAGATCTGAAGCCACGTGGGTGGATGTCTTTGATCACAACTCTGCCTTAATATTGAGGGCCGCTTACTCCACACAGCGCCAAGAACTCTTACCTGAGTCGCACACACACACACACACAGATACGAGTATCATGCACACAGTATTTACATCCTCTCCCTCAATCAGGCCCTTAAATAGCAGCACAACCTGGAGCGTAGATAAGAAGAAAAGAGAAAGAGAGAGTACAAGGGAAAAACAAAGAAAAAAGAAACACAAACGACTGTGGCTAACTGGCCTAATCCTCCAACCTTTAATTAAAACCTTCTAATGATCTATGAGGGCCAATGAGAGAGAAAGAGAGAGTCTTGAGAGAGAGCGAGAGCGAGAGGGAATAAGAAGAAAAAGAAAGAAGCAGAGCGAGAAAAGAGAAAAAGTCATTTTCCAGCGCTGCAGTCTATTTTCTCCTCACCCCTCCCAGGCCTGCGTCTCGTCACCTCCAGACACACTTTTTCGAAGACATTTGTTGAAGGATTTACTGGACTCCGGAGGGGCCCTAAATTTGCAATGCAATAACCAGAAGCATATGAAAGAGTAGCCTATGCAGACACTTTTAAGATCCTTTTATTATCCTGATAAGAAGACCAAAAAAGGGGAATGGGGGAAATGGAGAATAAAAAGATATACAGAGAAAGAGAGAGACCTTCTTACACTTGTAAATTAAATATCTCAGAGGAGAGAGTGAAAGAGGGAAGTTGGGTGAAGTGATGAAGGCTCACTGAACATTTTAGGTGACCTAAATCACATGGACCTAACTGCGGAACTGTGATATGATAAACAAAGATGTATTAGATCGACAGACACAAATACAGGCAATCAGGACATGTGCTGTATAATGTTACAAAAGAACATGGACTGAATGGACATATGTAATGTCGTTAATGGTAAAATGGTAAAAAAGTCACACACTTAGATATATTTTATGTCAAAATAAGACTTAAAATGGCATGAAAACATGTTATGTGGGAGTTTTTACTGAGTAATCAGTTTTGTGAAATTTAAAGTAAATCTCAGTGTTTATGACCAATATTTAAAGAGCTGTGATCACTGATCATCCAAAATATTCCAAAAGTTAACTATTAAAAAGAATAGATGAACATAAGTTTACAAATAAAATATATATTTTAATTGTTACTGCATGGGTGTTATTTTGGAATGAATGTAAAATAAAAAAAAAATCTTGATGAGATTCATACTTGGCTTTAATAAATGGAATATTGATTATATTGCTATGTTAAAATATTAAATTGGACATGTCCAAATTATTCTTATTTTGTTGAAATATCATTTTTTTCCATTTAGTACTGCCCTTCGGAAGCAAGAGAATAATACTTGCATGTTCCCCAGAAGACAAATGAAGTACAATTTACCTTGATCTTCAAATTAAAAAAGTTTTCACCCCTCGGCTCTTAATGCATTGTGTTTCCTTCTGGAGCATCAGTAAATGTTTGAACCTTTTTTAATAGTTGTGTTTGAGTCCCTCACTTGTTCTCAGTGTGAAAAGATAGATCTCAAAATCATACAATCACTGCTGGAAAGGGTTTAAATATGCAAAAGGTTCTGGAAAACTGAAGAATCTGCAGGACCTGGTGGATTTTTCAAAAAAAGTTTAAATGTTTACACATTGTAAAAATCAAGGGTTCCCAAACTTTTGAATGACGTTATTTTAATAATTTCAGCTATTATTATTATTATTATTATATTATTATTTTTTTTTTATTATTTTATTTATTTATTTATTTTGTCTTGTGGACTATGTAAACATCTTATGCAAAATATTTTACTCAGGACAGTACTAAATTAAAAAATAACATGCATTTTGTATGACATTTCTTATTTTGTTAAAATTCATATTTTCACAGATTCTGCAATTGGTTTCCAAACTATCGCTTCCCACTGTGTATATATCTATATATCCTTTTAATCCAACCAGTGTCTGCAAGTACATTGTACTTACTTTAAACTGTTCATGTAAACATGTCACCAAATTATAGGGGGCCTTGGTTAAGGTGACTTACATGACTTTCACTCTCCAGCCATCTCTCAATAACCTTTAATCAGTGCAACTGTAATATATTATTTTGAATCTGAGCCATTATGGTAATGACATATGTGTTATGTGTGATACATACACTCACTCAGCACTTACCAATTTACACAGTGAATACTGTATATCAGACTGTGACTAAGCATTAGACTATGACTAGTCTTAACCCCATACTGTGGGAGGTGGATGAGTTAAAACTGTGCGTCTCTTCAGAGAGGAAAATGCACAATAGGCTGTCAGAGCACAAGGGTGATTGGCTCACAGATGAAGAGGATCTTGTCCTGGTAATATTAAGGATTACAAGTGCTCAGCCCCCTTTTCCTGAGTTACTGCTCCATGTCATAGACCGCGCCACTGCTCTGCATGGCTTCTTAGTCTAGTGCTCATTTAAAAAAACGCATTTCTTCAGTTTAGGAACAATAGGTTGTAGGGTTATTTATTTATTTAGCAACTTTTATTAAATCTGTCTGTCTATCTATCTGTCTGTCTCTATCACTGGTGTGCGGTGGTGTTCTGAAATATTCTTATTTTTACATTAACAATTAATTAATAGTTTCTTTATTAAAGCTAAGTATGAATCTCATCAAGTTAGTGTTTTTTAAGCATTTTACATTTATTCCGAAATAACTCAAGGCAGCAACAATTTAAACAATATATTTTATTTGTTAACTTATGTTCAGCTATTCTTTTTACTAGTTAGCTTATAACTGTTTTTGAATTTTTGGAATAATCAGTCATCAAAGCTTGGTAAATATTGGTCACAGATATTAGAATTTACTTTCAATTTCAGCAAGCTGATTACTCACTAAAAACTCCCACAGATAATGTTTTCACGGCAATTTAAAGCCCCGTTCAGACTGTCAGCCCAGATCCGTTTTTGTGCATATCCGGATGGAATCTGATTTGAATAACTGACTGTCCACACTGTGTATCACAACTGTTCATATCCAATTTGTGTGTCCATGACCACTCTTTCTTTTAACGGAATGTGTGTTGGTTTCCAGAAATCCGATTTGAATAGGATTTCAAACCACATACAAATGTAGCTTGAATCGGATTTGCACAAATCAGATTTCATATAGTTTGTTGCCGTTCAGACTATCTAAATATGATCGGATTTCAGTCGGATTTGCATAAAAATCAGATTTGGGCTGACAGTCTGAACGGGGTTTAAGTTATATTTTGATGTAGCAAAGTGGTTATATCGAAGTGTGTAGTTTACTAGTTTTTTTTGTCTTCCCATTAACGTCATTATATTGTATCATTATATTGTAACGTGCATAAACACAAGCTGGGATTTATGGCATGAAGAAAAAACAGCCGATCATAACCAGTCATATTCAATCATATCACGGTGGAGACATTGCCTCGACTCATGTGACTTTTCCCCATTCATTCTCAGTTACCCCCCACGAAACCCACTGCACGCTTTAGGGGATTTGTTAAAACTCAATGAACTCAGGGGAGGCGTGAGAGACATGCTGCATCCCAATGTGCCTACTTATACTATGGCCTTAAAGTATGTACTCTTTTGGTGATGAAAAAGTACACGATTTTGAGTGTGTAGCAGAAGAGTCGGCAAGCTTTGGGACATACTATCACATCATATATCCACGTCTCTGACTCTCTGTTGCATCGATACATGAACTCTGTCACTGTAAACTGGCCTGTCAGTTATCTTGTCACAGTTAGCATCCTCCACATTTCATCATGTTTTATTTGTGATTGTAGTTCTGGACCGAATCCTTCGCCAAAGCGCAATGGATTATGGGCAACCGTAACCATAACCATTCAAGTGTGCACGAATCCACACTTCAAAAATCAACCTGAAATAGACAGTCTGGTGACTTTTGGCATACCCTTTCAACATACTATGCTTTGGGACACACTTATTGTAATCTCACATACTATTTAGGGTGGATAGTATGAGCATTGGGACACAGGGATAGACTCCTGCTGTAACTTTAATTTTATATATTAATCGGTCAGTTATTAACAAAATTAAAAACACAGATTTTTACAATTTTAAAACACTGAGACAAATGCAGTAAGCAAATTTGATGCCCTTTAAGATAAATGGAAATTCAGTTTGAATTTTTAACTCGGCATGTTTTTTATTTCCAAAAGAGCCAAGTGTAAAACATTATCAGAAAGCCCAGCTTCAGCCTCCGCTACGATGTAATGACCTACTCAGTGCTTTAATGTAAACCTTTCTGCTTGCTTCTCTTCTCTCAGGTAATTACTTACAGTCGGTAACTGTCTCTCGCACACATTTACATTTTCAGATTGGTTGTCTTGCTGAGGCCATTTTAATGTCCTTTTTGTATTCCAAATCTGTGCGGTTCCACCCGCCTGGACTAATGATTTTTTTCTGTAGTGCATTTGTAATCAAATTCATTTGTTTTCCCGGCCAAAGCGCTCACGCTAACCTCAGCTGACGAGTATCCGTTCTCTCTCTGTCTCTTTCATTCGTTTTTCTCCCTCATTTTTTGCAGTAAGGGCAGCTCAACATGATGAGGTGTGTCTTTAATATTGGAAGTGGAATAGGAGCACCTCAGCAGGGCATCTAAATTAACTTGAAGCTGAGGAATGAGGAAGTCTCATAAAGAAAATGAATAAACAAACAAACAAACAAACAAACAAAGAGACAATGACACTATAATCACCACCCATTGAGCAGGAGCTGTAATACAGAACGAATTGAACTCCAAAGTGATCTGAATACCAAGTTGCGCTTTTGTCGAATGTGCACATTTCCCGCAGCGAGCATTTTTTTTTTTTCGTGCCTCTGTGCCTGAAGAAAGTGACAGGTGCTGTTTTTGTTGGATGATGTTTACAGGTTGGGTCATGCAAAGTACAGCACGAGAGCTTGCCTGCAACGATCAGGATCAGTCGACGTGGAATCCGAAGCGAGTCCTCGTGACAGATGATTGATAGGCCTCAGCTGCGCCGCTCCCAATCTGATCCTCGCCGACGATAATGCATTCTCCTTTTGTCTGCCTATCACCTAATGCAGTGGTCGAAGATGACAGAGCGCTCGCCGCACTTTGCGGAGAGAAAGAAATGATATCTTTTTCATTGGAGCAAAACCAGAAACTATGAGGAGGGGGAAAAAATGGAGGGAAAGATGGAAAAGTTCCCCCGCTTTCTGTCTCCAGAGAAAGAGAGGCCTTATTATCCGCCTGCATTTGCATGATGAGAAAACACAGCTCATATTCATCTTAGTAAAGTTGTAATAAATGGTTTCAACAGCATCATCATCAATTTTACGCAGGTGCGCTTGTGAAAATCACTCACTTCAATCAAAAGAACCTTAGCTCCCCCTGTTAAAGACGGCTCATTTTTTACTATCACACACTATAACACTGAAATTTGGAGGAAAGAGTGAAAGAGCGAGGAGAGGGAGAAAGAAGTTGAAGGAAAAACAGAGACGGATCATATTCCGCTGGATGGCGCTACTGAACAATTAACAAGACTGACAACCGAACCGAAAAATGATCTTTTAGGATGATGGTATTGAAATAAATGATAAAAACAGAAATGTAACTAAGACGAGCATATACAGACAATAAATAAAGACGACCTGTAAGAGAAAAGACAGAGCTAGGTTGAAGTTCTGAGGTCACTCTGAGCCAAATTGACTACTTCAGCAGAATTCCCAAATGCCAAGACAACACCTCAGCCTATAATGACCAGAGATACTCCCCGTACGCTTCAAACACCCAGCAGCACAGCTCGGGGAATTAACAACAGCATCATACACGACGCCGGCTGGATTTACTCGTTGTTGTGCTCTGCACACCTGCTCCTCAAGAAAGTCTTAATTGCCAATTACTGCAGTGCTTTTGTAACACTTGTATGCCTGATTGTGTTCAATCTAATTTTAATCAACAAAGGTCAAATCCAGGACAACAGCTAAAGTAATGCTTAATAAAGCTTTGTTACTTTATAACAAGGACGTATTGTTCATATTAAGCAGTGATTACTAAGATGATTAGATTCATTACACATTTATTGAAGCAGTGCTGTCTCTTTTGCTAGTGTTTAACAACGTTAGACTGTGTTTTGGTGAAAAAAAGTCTGAAATACTGAACAATCAAATTTGTGCTCGAAGTTCCATTTGTAGAGTTTGGTTGGGGAACAAAAATGAAAGTTTTTTATTATAGTCAAATGAACAAACTGACTGTCATCTCATTTGAATGTTATATAATGAAGAGTGTTTGAAAAGCTCATTATACAGGTTGGAGTGCTCTCTCAGCACCTATCCATGACAGAGCGACCCTGGGTTAGACACCCTCAGAAGTGGCCTCACATATAAAGTCTGGTTGGTGCATTCGGGTTGTTTTTAGCTTGATAAGCACAGGTTGTCGCTATGGTAGGTGTGAGAGGATGTAAAAGGCCATTCATCTCTGTAAGCGAGAGACTGAGTGAGATCAGTAATGGCTTTTGTCATGAGTCTCAAATCCTTCTGTGCACTCAGCAGTGGAGAAGTTGAGTGTAGAAGGGCAAAATAGTAAAAATATTATGCTGGAAATAAAAGCGCTTATTAAATGGATTAGTCTTTTTATGTAATCATTTGGTGCCGTGTGATGGAACAGAATAGTAGAAGAAAAATGTTTGGTTTCATTTTCATTGAAAGATAAAAATTTCCCCTAATTTGGTTTGTGGACTGAGCAAAAGTTTTGTGTTTTGTGGTGTGGACCTGATGACCTGTTGTGCTGCCCAAATTGACCAATCTAAACTTTAGAATGGCCTTAAAGTTTCCTTGATTTTTATTATTTTTTTTTTATTAATTATTATTATTATTTTTGTTTGCCTGTTGTACTGTTTTAAGAATATTATAACTATTATACATGCATTTTTCATGACTAAATTAAATATTTTACTCTTAAATAAAAAATATTTTAAAGGCCAAAGTATACTAAACTTTTTTTATGTGTACACGAGGGACAGTGTACAGTGCGCTGTACATATTTGTACGTGCAGGTTGCAGTTATTTTGCAGTAATCAATTGTTCCACAAGGTGGCAACACTGTCCTTGGGAAATACAAAACTAAAGAGACGCATCAACAAAATAGCTCACATTGATGAGCACTTGACACTCACATTGACAAGTGCTGGTGAGTGAGAGAGTATGAGACAGCTCAGCTTTTGTTTAAAAAATAATTGCGTCATAACTTGGGAAAATAGAGCATACACTGGACATGAATGAAGCTTTCTAGAGTGCATGTGTCAACCAACCGCATTCACGCACAACATCAAATGGAGTATACTTTGAAAGGCTATGCATTTGACTACTCATTCGCTAGTGTATGTGTACAAAAACAAGTATCATCTTATTTTTCAATGCAGAAGTAAGTTTTTTTTTCTGGTAATATGTGACACTTTGTGTTCATAAGCCGCTGTAGGGAAATAACGAGAAGAATAACAAAGTGCAGTAAATGGTAACTGTTTGCAATCTCAAGTAGCAAAATGAGCAGTTTTGTACAGCTAAAAATATCTAGATGCGGATTAGACCGGAAGCTAGACACATTAAATTTACAAATGGCCTTGCCCGCACTTATGGGAAAAATAAGGTGGATACTCTGAAGCCATTTTATGTCAATTTACCATATTACATTTATATGTAATTTAGAATACACAGTTTTTTTGTTTGTTTGTTTGTTTTTTACTTTTAAATTTTCTAGAACACAGGTATTCTTAGGTATCTTCAAACAAGTTAGGTGTTAATTATTTATTTTTCAAATAGGCCTGCACTGTAACCAAATGGTTTTGTGGTTCAGCTTTATTGCATTTCCCCCCAGAATGCACTGGATCATTAATAGTTACGGCTGCATTATTTACACAGTTGTTTTATTTATTTATTGTTTAGTAATCTGTTGTCTAGTGGTATTTAAAATGATCAGTTGTTACCCTTGCTGTGTTACATTAACCAGGTAGTGAGAGGTGTTTTTATTTGATTTAGTTTCATTACTAAGCACTTTGGGCTTCATTTAAAGTTTTAAAGTCTAAAAGTTAAGTTAAGCAAGTTGATTGATACAATGATAGCAAATTTCTTCTCTTTTCAAGTTGAAAACATTCATGTCAAATCATTAATCCGATGAATTCAAAAAAGGCCATCCAAAGAGTTGCCTTGTTTTTTTTTTAAGTTCTGTGAACACCATCTCATTTTTTACTGCTAGTGGAGCTGTAGGTAGATGCGGCGCTGGTGAATGCAATCACACTCTGGTTTGCGTAATTGGGTTTTAACACAGGGGAACAATAACATCTACCCTCAGTGTTTTTGACACGGCTCCAAAAACGCATTACTGCTCAGCGAGGATACCTCCACATTATGTCTTTCTTTCTTGTAATATACCAGCAGAAATGTGCGCGCTTGTTTCCTCTCCCACTCTTTCGCGCACTCTCTCTCCCTCTTTTCTTCTTTGGCAGGAAGCGAGGGAGTGAGAGGAAGTAGCGGCACATAGCATGTCTTCATTAAAGTGTCATCCTCCATTATTTGGCTCCTATCTCAATTAGCACTAGCTTTAATAAAGGAGCCCTTTCTCACAATCTATCTCTTTCCCTCTCCTTCCATCTCATTCTGCCTTCTGCTTTCCTTTGGCTTTTCTCGTAGAATGGAAGAGAGAAGAGGTTTGCTTTTTCATTCTCCCTTCCTCGCGTCTGGGTTTTGATGGCATACGGAGGGCCGGCACATCTGCGGCTTGCTTCTGCAGACTCTTTCTCACCCTCACCCCCTCTGAGAGCAATTAGACCTGCTTGCCTTTGGCTGAGCTGTGAACGCAGGCACCAGATCCCCCTGTAATCACCAATGCAGGGAAGCCACCACGTCGTTACACCACTACAGGTCACAGCGGGGCCCTATCACCACACGTTCCACAGGAGAGAGGGAGAGCAGTCGAGACTCACATCCTCTCCTCGCCGTTCCCCTGGAGAGAACTCTTTATTTAAGTCTTGTAAACCTATATAAATCTAAAGGCAGAGATCACACGTTCCCCTCTGAGGCGCCACTCTGGGTATTACCATACACTCGTGCGCTATTTCCCACCTCGACCCTTTTCCGGGGGGCCGCAGAGCTGCCATTTTATATTTAGCCCGGCCCCGTGGCTGGCTGCCTGAGCTCCGTAATTGAGCGCATACATTTGCAGTATCTGTATGTGACAGTAGGTGACAGCCCCTCTGTAGAGGTGAGGATGGCCTGGGCTAGTCAGCGGCTGATCTCTCAAATTGTACTCTAATTGGGGGATATTAAACAAGCCATCCCACTTAGCCTCTGGGAGGCCGATCCATATTCAGCCTTCTCTTCATATCCAGACTGCCTCGAGCTGCCCAGCTCAGGCTTAAAGCGCCGTTCCGACCCGTGGATGTCGCTCGTAGATATGGATCATTCATAGATCGTTCTCGCTCCCGCGCACCAGACAAACAAACAAACGCGGACAGGCGCGTTCTATCGTGAAATCTGCTCCCGGCACTTTTAAGTCTTGTTTATGATAAAGTCTCTCATTATTAATGTATGTCAGTCCTTTTAGCAGTCTGAGGTTTTTCATAGCGTTCAGTTAGTGTTGTCTCAGGGGATCCGAATCATCAACAACAAACACGATTTACTTAAAACTACTGATATGCGTGATGGAAAGATGTTTTTAGCACGTCGGAGTCACGCATCTGTCAATATTACTAAAGCAGCGCTAGCGTTTTGTGCACGAATGTCATTTGTGATAAGTTTTTTTACGTAGCAGCTCTTTTTAGTAAAAATTACAGTAGTGAGGTTACTGACACAGCTTGAAGTGTTGGATTTGGTTGAATAAGAGCCTCTTAGTTTTGATTCAACATATTAAATTTTAATTTATTTACACTTTATGTTAAGGTGTCTTTATATATTTGAGTGATATTAAGGCATGACACTGCAGGTGAAAAGGGTAAAAAAAAATCAATAATAGTTATCACCTTACTCAGTTGATTGATTACATTAGTAATTGCAAACATTTTTGTACAACATGTTTTCTAAAATGTTAGGTTTAAATATGTAAATAAGCCATTATTTAATTCAATATACGCTAATTTGCATACATCTTAACACTGGATGAAGTTAGTTTCAAAATTCTTAATTTTTTTTGACATAATAGTCAAATGTTTTTCAGAGGGAATTTTTATTGTCTCATTCTTGTCACTTGATAATTAAGAAAATAGAAAAACCGTATATTTTCAAATATTTTGGGGGATAAAATACTGTATATAATCAAGCAATTATATATGAGCAGATCCCTCAGGATATAGACAGGAATACATTTTTAAAAATAATTTAAAGTTTGGGGGGTGTGTGTGTAAGTGCTACTAAAGTGGAGATGTATGGCTCAGTGTAGAAGAAAAACAAATATTTTTAAAATATGTATTGTAATTGAAATCTATTGACACAGATAGATAAAATGCTATAAAACAAACACTTAACAGTGTCTTTTGGATGTTTTCTTCCCACTAGTCTAAAAAAACACTTTATGAAAAACCAAAAAGCCCAAAATCTCAAACTTGACAGGTGCATGAAAAAAACTGTTTTTGCCTGCATTGTCTCCCATTAACACTAATATTAATACTCAAATGCTGAGTAATATTTATTAAAAGCATGTACTTACTATAGAGTACATGTAACTTGGGTAAATATAGGGTAAAATAGTTTTTTTTTTTTTTTTTTGTTATGTACTATAGTAACTACGTTTAGTAACATTTAGTTAACTACATTTACATTAGTTAGCTACATGAACTAAGAATGAACAATATTTCTACAGTATTTATTAATCTTAATGTTAATTTCAGCATTTACTAATGAATTCTTAAAATCAAAAGTCATGTTTGTTAGCATTAGTTCATTCACTGTGAACTAGCATTAACAAACAATGAACGTTAATGTTAACAATTGACACCTTTTTGTAAAGTGTTACTGGAATAGTAACACTTTACAATAAGGTTCCATAATGAATGAATGATGCTTTTATTAAAGTATTTATTAATATTTGTTCATTTTAGTTAATCAAAATACATGAATTCATTGTTAGTTTGTGCTAGTTTACAGTGCAAATACACACTAATGTTAATAAACACAACTTGTGATGTAATAAATGCATTAATAAATGATGAAATTAACATTAACTGAGATGAATAAATGCTGTAGAAGTAATGTTCATTCCTAGTTAATGTTAACTAATTAGTGTAAGTAATTTCTTAGGTACACTGTAAGTGCACACACTGTAAAATAAGGTCCAACCAAAATAGTGTTACATTTACTTAATTAAATAGCTATTTTTTTAATAAATTTATATCAATGGCAAACATTATGTAAAATATGGATTTTTATATGAAAATTAAAATGTATAAATAATTGACTTTTCAGAATTATTGTAATTTCTCATTCTGTTTTTTTTTTTATATTCAATTTATAATCCCATTTATTTCAGTATTTTATAACTCCCATTTTATATATTAGCTGAATATTTTAAAGTTTTTATTTAAAAAAAGAAGAAGAGAGAAAGGGATCATGCCACTTGCATTTCTAATATAACACATAAGACAGTGACACGTTACAGGACTTTACCCAAAATGGATGTGACCGACAAATCAATTATAATTATGGCACAAATATCAAAGACATTCACAATGTGCTTTACTGTCACTGAAGTACAGGACTCTTGACTTTGACAGAGAGGAGATGAAGGCCAGGCACATCCTGAAGTCCCACAAGAGACCAAAGAGATGACGACCATGTATGAATAGTAGAGGAGTTCGCAGTAGTTCCCTGCCTTCGCCGGCTTTTGGTTTCTAATTTAAGATTACTAAACACACAACAACAGAAAGCAAGGTGCTCTCGCTCATAAACGCTCAGAGGTCGATGCAATTTAGCAGGGCAACACTCCATTAGAAAAGGCCAATGCCATGGCTTAAGGGGAACAATTTTAATGATGAAAATGTTGTTTCTCCAAATCAAACATATTACTTATGCGACTTTTTTTTCCACTCTGTCAGGAGACATCTGTGATCACTCAGCCTTTTTTCATCCTAACACAGGAAGGACGAGAGGAAACGAAACAAAAAAAAAAGGAGAAAGGAGAACAACAATAAACACAAAGATGATTTATAAGTACATCCTCTGGTGCTTATTCTCTAACCCCTTCAAACGCACGCACGTACGCACTCGTACATATATTAAAAAAGCAGGGTGGATGTTTATTAATATATTATATGCCAGGCATGGGAATGTGGCTGCTGAGGAGTGTAATTGCAGCGTTGGAAACATTCCTCGGAGGAGCTTGGCACATATTAAAAGGGAAAACTTGAGACATGTTTGTGATAATATTCCTAATAAATCTCAGCGCGGGCCTCCGACTCCTTGACGTTAACAGTAACACGGCCGTTCATCTTGGTTGGAGCTCCAGAATTTAAGATTGGTCACAAACAATCTGAGCGGCACCGGATTGCGCGGGGAGACGCGGCCCCTGCGTGCGCCTCGCGCTCCCATAAATCTCCTCTTCCTCCTATGCAAATGATGCAAGGCTTTTAATTGATAATTTCTCACATGGGCCTGCGCGCTGGTGGACTGGAGGCTTCTAATGAGAGAGAGCCTATAGCATGTACTTTAAAGCCAGAATGAGCAATCACCCTGAGAAGTGGGGTAATTATTTAGCCCTGGGTAGGGTTGAAGTGTGTGTGTGTGTGTTTGGAACAGAAAAAAGGGGGGCAGCTTTTTTAATAATGTGTGTCTTGAATGTTACCTTGCTTGCGCAAGCGATACTGAGCATAAAAGGTGAGTTGAATTGATAAGGCGGATCCGTGTTCTCTTTTAATGCAGCTTGTTGTGTAAACGCACCTATATTAGAGAGCGTCGGCCAGGAACAATGGATTGTTTCTCTCTAAGTCACATGCGCACAAACTCGCACGTTACTGTCCGGCCCGCAATGACAATTTCATTTGATTCCACACAAATAATGGGCCTGGATAGAATCAAAAATTAATGTTCAACTTTTGGAAGGCCTCATGAATAATAAAGCATAATTAATTCTTCATGACGGATGTCAAAAATCACCACCTAGCCCCGGTTCTCGCTTAGGCCTCTTTATCGTTCCACTCCTTTGCAACGAAAGCATTTGTGATGATAAAACATCAATCTGTTTATCTCTATCTGCATTTGAGCTCCAACATACATTCAGATAAACCGATAGAAATCTGTCTGTTGTGTGTCGTAAGTGTCTAGCGCTGTTTATGTAGGCCTGTTTGATTTGTGGCTTGTATATGCGAGTGTGTGTATATGAGCACGCTAGAGTCTCTCTCTCTTTCTTTTAGTGTGCTCAGGCACCTACGTGGCATTAGTTAGTTCACCGGTGGCCCTTATATGACAAACTATGTATTTGAAATAAGGCATTATGCGTGTTTATATTTATGCTTTTCTTGAGAGGCATCAAATTCGGTGTGGCATTTCTAGGATTCAGCCTTGCGCTGAAGCGCAGCAATGTCCCTTAATATTATGTCTTTCTTTTTTTTTTAATTACTGCTTTACTTATTTTTGGGTTAGAAACCCTTCATTTTTGATTTAAGTTTTCATCACATTTCAATACAGAGCCGAGTGTATGAGCTGAGCAGTAACATGTAAACTGATGACAGCACCATAATTATATCTTCACACCAGTAGGGGGAAGAGTGTACAAAGAAACAAGCATTAGTGTAATGGGATATTTACAGTCATTCAAGAGCTCTCAGCCTAGAACGGCTTCGCAATACACATGTACTCAAACATGCTTTTAAGTGCACTGTCTGTATGTCTAAACATATACAAGCCCTAAGAGTATTTGGACATTTGAAGCAAATGTAAAAATGTATGGATGTATTTGCATTGTACAGAATTCTTATTTTTTTTAAGAATACAAGCATGGACACCCTTTTCTTACAAAAGTATTTATACAAAATTATGTATGTAGAAAAAGCTCTAGTAGCAGTTTGCAAATCCCATTCAGATTTATATTTTGTCTAATATATTTGGGTCATTCTATACTTGCGGGTACATCTCATGTCTGTGAAGTATATTTTTTATATATTTTCACCAATATAAAACCCAGATGCTTAATTTTCTAGTACACAATTATATTTTTCCCAATCACACTACTATATGTTGAAAAAGCCATATCTTTTGTTAAAAATTGTTCATATCACATTAAACCCTGGTATTCAGCTGTCCGATTTTATAAAGCTGCTGATTCTACTCTGCATTTAAGCATGGAAATGACCTCAAATATAAATTAATTTCTTAGTTTTGCCTTCATTTAGATTAGGTTATCAATACATTTTGGTGTGCATTTCAAAAATTAAAGTGATTAATCGCGATTAATCGCATCTAAAATGAAAGTTTGTTTACATACTTTTTGTTTGTGTACTGTGTATATTTAGTATGTATGTATAAATACACGCACATGCATGTATATATTAAGGAAAAATATTTCAGATATAAATCTAAAATATTTTTCCTTAAAATAAATCAGATATAAGATGTATTAGATATAAATCTAAAATATTTTTTATTTATTTATAATCTAAATTGTATACAGGTTTATATATATATATATATATATATATATATATATATATATACATAAAACAAAATATTTATAATATGTACATGTATGTGTGTGTATTTATATGTACAAAATAAATATACAAAGTAAACACACATATAGTATGTAAACACACACTTTTATTTTGGATGCGATTAATCGCAATTAATCGCATGACAGTCCTAGTTTATTGTGAGAGAATTTATTTGTGTCCGAAAAACCATTGTCAACTAAGTTATGCACTAGAACGGGTTTCTCCAATTCTCGCATAATTTGCACAGTATGATGATGTTTCCTCTAGAAGCACATGGATGAAACATCAGAAGTTATGTTCTCTCTTGTTCCCCTAATATTGATTAAACTAGCAAACCTGTGTCAAGAGTGGATTTATTGTGTTACCCAAGTATTATTGCTGCAAATTTTAATAACACAATTTAACTAAAACATACGTTTTATGAAAATATATTTCTAAACATACCATATGGTCAGTAGTTCTAGGCTTCCATGTTGAGTTATAGTTCCAAAACACTAAAAATATCAGCTAAGCTACTGTCAACTATGTAACCTAGTAAAGGTAACATGGTGGACAGTAACAAACATAGATGTTATTTTATGCACATATTCCTACAGATCGCCTTTATTTAGCACTTTATACAAAATGCATTGTTTCAAAGCAGCTATGTAAGGTCATGTTTGAGTTTTTGGGAAACAGGAAAATGTTATTCTTCACATTGTCAAATGCTAAATGTACCCCTAATTATAGAATGACCCATTTTAACTGTTAACTTAAATGTCAAAATATTCTACCAGTGTCTATAAGTATGTTGGGGGAGAAAAAACTCATAATGACTGGCAGTTGTGTATCACACACTTAAACCACACAGTTTGGTATAAACTACGCAGTGAAAGAATGTAATACAAAATCCATGGTTTTGCTAATTGAAATATTATGTGCAGATGTTTGGCTCTTGACAGTTTGTGAATTTCATACAATAAACACATTTGAATTACCAGCGATTAGTAATGAACCATGTACATCAATCAACAATCCACAGTGATTTAGCTTGTTTGGGCGACCTGTTTTTCATATTTAGACAAAATATTATAATATTTCATTTCCAGCAAATCAAAACACACGCACACGCACGGGCCTACAAACATCTTTATCCTCAGATCAGGTTTGAGAGTTAATTCAAAGAATCAAAGCGTCAACCACTGCACTACTTCAACAGCACATTTTATCAGTCCATCATGCTTATCCATTTATCATTTTGATCCTTCTCTCCCTGTCCGTGACCCATTTTGCTCTTTCCTTTACTCTACGGTGTGCTTGGCTTCCTGTCTCTTTCGTCCTCTTTTCTCCTCTCCTTCTTTCTAAAGGGGGTTCATCAACCGGCTTGTTGTACAGCGCAGTAATTAGCAGCGCATGCTTGTATTAATTAGTGGTGAGTGATCTCGTTTTATTAATATGTACTGGAGTGCGATGGGGTAGGAGCCAGAACAATGGGGCGGGCGGTTCGGCGGCCTCGCTATCGGCTGACCTCTCCGCGCTGCCGAGACACGGGACGGCCAAATGGTTAAACCCATTATTAAACATTTTATGCTAATGCTGTTTGTTTTATAAGCAAATTAACGGTGTGGATTTGCCGAAAACAGGTGCTGTGGTGTGAATGCGTACTAAATGATGTGATACTGGAGGAATTAATTAGAGCCTGTGCGGTAATTAGATGCAATAATTTGTGTGATTAGCGGGCTGTTTAAGAAGGAAGACACACTCGCAAGTTAATGCGCATATGCACGCACACACTGTTTCTTCTTCACGCATATGCTGTGCATGCTCGGATGGGACAGTTGTTTTGTTGTCCCGAATCACAATAGAGAGAGAGTTTGAGAGATGAGGAACTTCCTATGGCGTACTTCAGAAATGATTCATTAAAAAACGCTGAGGTGGCTACAGCTAATTACCAAAACGAGCCGGTTGTTGGGGGCTCGCTCATCCCTTTTTAATTCCTTTCCTCTTGTCCTTCCTCTTTCTTTTCTTAAGTCAAAAAACCTTCATACCTCAAAGCGAAAGGGAAGCTTCTCCACACAGCACTTCTAAATTTGGAAAGGGTTTCATGATAAAAGACAGAATCGTTTTTTCTTCTTCTTCTCATCCTTCCTTCTGTTCTTTTCATTACATATTATTAAAATCATAAAGTGCATAATTAATTTTTGCAGATGCAGTGCGTTTGGAGCTCATTTGGATTCAGTTAATAAGGCGGCTCTGCGTTCATCTGCTGCAGTCAGTCAGGTGGAAAAGATCCTGGAAAAGTTCGGAGAACAGATGTGATGGATGCAGGCCTACATGTGAACAGAAACCAATACAGGTATTTAAAAACATAGACACTCATTCAATCGAAATAAATGAATTTGCAGAAGACTGATATTTTGTTGATAGTTTGGACAGTTTCAGTGCTTATGTTCTCATCCCATGACTTTTGCCAACAATAACACGGGTATAAACTTCCAGCTCCAAACACACTTCTCTGGCTGGGGCGACGGTCATCCTCTCAGGCCGTTATTGACACTGTGTGTGAACCCGTCTCTCGGCAAATCTGTAGATAAATCTTCCTGTGTTTCGAACTGAGCTAAATTCAGGCTCACTTTTTATGGCCAGGGGGACACGTCCCGGTCCAACCCCCCACCATTCCTCAAGCATCAGAGGCTAACAGTGATTGAAACCACTTGTTGATGAGCGTGTATCCTCTGGGCTGTACTTTATTGTTATTATTCGAGGCAGATGCATGAGAGGAGATTTGACTGACACCCACTAAGCTCAAAATCACCTCGTCTAACCCACAGGCCCCTCCTCAACTCAGCAAAATGTTCACTCTATATTAACTTGTAGCATCCTCCCTTTTAGGCCACCAACTGTTTGTGGTGTTAACTTCTGTCTCATAATAAAAACTGTGAGGATTAGGAAATGCCAGCATGATTAGGAGAGTAGAATTTTGGTTTTCATTTGAGTTTAAGAGAAAAACACAAACATTTAAATTCTGCCATAGTTTACTCATGTTGTTCCAAGCATGTGACCTTTTTTTCCAAGTCAATTAAACACAGCAAAAAATGCTTTTCTTGCTTAGATTTTTTTTGTCTTGTTTCTAGACAAAATATCTAAAAATTCTTAAATTAAGAAGGATTTTCTAGACAAGTCAAATTTGTTGTCTTGTTTTCAGAAAAAAAATGTCAAACTTAAGTAAATTTTTGCTTAAAACAAGCAAAATAATCTAGCTCTCATCTTGAAATAAGATGAGAGCCCCAATGGCAAACAATGCTTGTTTTAAGCAAAAACTCACTTAATTTTGACTTATTTTTTTTCTGAAAGCAAGACAATAATTTTTACTTGTCTAGACAATCCTTTTTGATTTAAGATTTTATAGATATTTTGGCTAGAAACAAGACAAAAAATCTAAGTAAGTAATCATTTTTTTGCAGTGAAGTCAGTGTGGTTCTGTGTAAAAATTTACATACAATTTGAAATTCACATTGCTCAATGAACATACTTATGGTAAAAAGAAGCTCAAACATGCTTGCTTGACATGCAAGAACCGGTGAGGTTTGTTCTCTCGAGTCAAGTGAATAAGTTTGAGCTTCCGCTTGCCTTATTTGGTGTGCTCTATGTGTGTAAATGTGCGTTTATTCATTTATTTGGGAATTGAAGCCTAAATTAATTATGTTCATCATATAAAGTGATTGTTCCGTCCCTTATGAAAATTAAACATGGTTTTATTATAGTAAAAGTGCAGTAACTGTGTTTTTTTGGCACATTGATTACCATTTGTATAACTATAGTTTTACTACAAATACCATAGTTGAACTATGGTTGGTGCAGCAAGACCATGGTTAATTTGTGGTTACCATGGTTTAACTATAGTAATCATGTTTTTTTGTTTGTTTTATTTGTAGTAAAACCATGGTTAATTTTCATAAAGGATTTCAAAAACTGTTTGATTACTACGAATCAATATCTTTATTGACTTTTTGAAGCATGAAAGTTTTGGCAGAATGGACTTTAATTACTTCATTTGTGTTTCAAAAATTAAATAGTCTTGAAACAGCTCAACAAAGAGTAAATGATGACAGAATTTTTATTTTTGGTTGAACTACACATTTAAGTCTGGGGTGTGTTTAATTTTTTGTTTAAGCGTTTATACTTAAAGTGCCCCTATTATGCCTTTACGAGTATTACCTTTCATGCTGTGTGTCATGTAGGTGTATGTGAACATAAACTACCTTCAAAGTTGAGAAGCTGACAGTGGACGATAAATAAAGTTATTGTCTATCAAAAAAAAAAAAAAAAGAGCTGGCTCACAATGGCCTAAACGAGTAGACAGAAATTGAAATCTTATTCTGTTATAGAAATTTGCATAATGTCTGCCCACGTTCTAAGTTGCGGACAACTTGCCCGCCCACAGACACAGTAAAATTTCTGTTTGGTTCACATCATGTCGAGAAGACGCTGTATCATACGCTGTGAGAGTAAATTGTGAGTTTATTTTCACTTCCAAAAGATGAAGCTACAAAGAATCATTGGTTAATTTCAACGTTAATTTCAACAGCGCCTCAGCAGTACAATTCCAATCTTGTGTTGTGTGGCCATCATTTCACAAAACGAACAGGGTTCAACAGGGGATACACCAAATGCTTGCTTTTAAAAGATGGATCAGTGCCCAGTTTATTTGGACCTGCTTGCTCCTCTAAACCTCTACCTGTAAGTATGAAGTTTACAATAGAGGTTTGCACGGTTCGCTTACATAAGCAAATTGCGAGCACTGTCCACGGTAGTCCGTGCTAACTAGTTGAAGTATTCTTTCTGAAAGCACCCCTGCTCCAGTTGTGCTTGCGAATCAGTTCACTTCAACCGTTTCAACATCAGACTCCGGCTCGAATTGGTAAGTTTAAATCGATACCGTTGTTTCTACGTATTGACAGGTGTCCAGGGCTGTTATTTCGGTATGGCAATGTGCGTTTCGTTTCCGACACGCGTTGTACATGCTGCGTAATACGCAATGGACCAATCACAAAGGACTGCACCATTCGACCAATCACAGCAGTGAGGGTTCACGGAAATGAGGGGTTTAGAGAGACTGATTCTTTGAACTGCTTTGCACGAGTCGTTTACAAATAAATTAGAAATGAGATCAAATTAAATCTATTTTTGGAGAAAACTAAAGTGTTTTTTGACCTTGAATATATGTAAACAAGTTTTAGGAGACTCATAAAACAATATTAGCAACCTTAAAAATGGCACTTTAAAGCACAAAGTATACTTCACTCTTTGTGTACGTGAGGGACAGCAATGTACAGTGCACATGACAGGAATTTCGAATGGAGCTGAAAAGTCAGCTTTGCCATTACAAGAATAAATTACATTTTAAAATATATTATATGATTAGAAATTGGAATAATATTTTACAATACCACTGTTTTCACTATAGTTTTGATAAAGTAAATTTAGCCTTGGTGTGAAAATATATATTTATATATTTATACAGTAAATGTAGACTTCTTAGAAAAGCATTAAAAAATTAGGTCCCACTTTATATTGGGTGGCTTGAACAACTACTTAAATCAAAATACAGTGTATTTATTGTGTTATTGTTGTATTGAAAGACACTTTTACTGGTATTGAGGTGAGATCTGGATAAGATTAGTGACCAGTTTGGGTGGTATGGGTAGGTTAAGGGTGGGTCAAAAGCGTAATTCTAAAAGTAGTTTACAGAAATGAATTACACATGTAATTACATATAGGTATTTTTTAACATGTAAGTACAATATAAAAACATAAATGTACACAATAACCCCAAACTTTTCACTAGTAGTTTATGTATTTTTTTTTTTTTTTTTATGTGTCTTGTCCATCTTATGTATGTCTTGTAGAATGTCAGTCCAAACATCTTTTGTTCAGTGGCATTAAAAAAGCCTATGGGGGAATACACCCCACACTCGTACCTACTGTAATTGTGGAATAACAAGAGCAACCTGGGGGACGCAATTTGTCATCTGTTGTATTAGAAGAGAAAAAAACAAGTGAGAAACACGTATTGCTCTTTTCCTTAATGACCACTTCCTATTTTCCTTCCCTTGGCGGAGATTTTCTATGTCGCTCATTTAAAATATGCATATGTAAAAAAGTGCTATGTAAACACACACCGACACATACAATAAAATGTGCGTGAGGCCCAAATACGTGGATGTTGTTACAGGAAGCAAAGCACTAATGAACGAACAAGCTGAGATGAGGTGCTCAGTTTATGAATCATTTATGTCATTATGACAAATGACATGGTAACCTTAAAAGGCCTTAGAATATGAATTTATACAGAGCGAAGTATACGTTAGGAGAGTTTTCCCTGTAGAAATAGAGTAGAACTTGGTTAAACATGAAATTCATATTGGCTTCCCAAAGCTGAATTAGACAGGGGGGCCACACAGAGCTCATAGGAGACCGCCGAAAAATGAATTATTACCAAATATAATTTCAGCTATTAGTTCACCATGCTGAGTATCAATCACTAGCATCTGAGGTGAAAATTAATATTTTGTGGAAGAAAATAGAGCGAGAGTGAGACGGGGACTCATTTTCTACATATTTTTTTTAAACTCCTGCAGAGTCTGACATTTTTATATGTGGTGTTGGGATGGCTCTGACCCATTACCATACAGATTATCCACTGACAATGCTTGTGCAAAGCAAATTAACATGCAATGAATAAAAGAAAAAGGGTAAAAAAAAAAGAAGTGGAATAGGAAAAAAAGATTATGCGTAACATACCATCCTTTCCAATTTTGTCTATTCGCTGCCAGGGTCTATGTTTGGTCTCGAACGGAAAGGGAAAATAGTTTTAGAGGGAAATCCTGCGGTCTCACTGCCTACTTTTTGGCTGGCTTGTATCCTGGTTTCTTTGAGTTCCCTGTATGGTTTCCTGAAGATCAGGCTCAGGCTGAACCATAACATGATGCTCGGTTGAAAGAATTTAAATATGTGCATTAAAGGGGTCCTATCTGGAGGAATCAGTTTTTCAAAGGAATGTTTTCTTGATCTTCTGAGAAGATTTCATTGTAATAAATGTAATAACTCTCAGAACTCAACAAGACCCTCTTTATAATAGTATATCATAATAGAAAAAGTAAATTCTGATAAAGCCCACTAATCCTTGTACTCTATCTGACAGTATATAGATTTATAAATACTTACTCAGATTAGTGGTTGATCATTTTTTTCAATGGAATCAAAATTTTTATATTTGCTTCAACCCCCTAATCTTTGACCTTAAGTTTTGTAATTTCTTTCAGTTCCACCAGAAAAGTTTTGTGCACTTGTCACAAGATTTTGCAAGAGGCTGTTATTGACAGATGGAGCAGTGCGTATTACACTTGACTGCAAGCCCACAGCTTGTGTATGAGCTCTGTTTTTCTTTTCACATTAAAGAGTCTGTTTAGAAGTTACTGTTCTGAAGTCTGTTTTCTACTTTTTTGCCTTAAAGGAACACTCCACTTTTTTTTGAAAATAGGATCATTTTACCGTTTTTGAATCCATTCAGCCGATCTCTGGGTCTGTTGGTGACTATGTAGTTACATTGTGTACTAAGACAGACAGAAAATGAACTGTACTCTTATGCTGCCGTAATAATCAGGGAACTTTGCTGCCGTACCATGGTTGCAGCAGGTGCAATGATATTACACAGCGCCTGAATATAGTCCCCAACTAAGTAACTTCCAACGTAACCAGCACTAAGCCATAGTAAAATAGTCCTGTGTTAAATAGTAAAATAGTTATGATAAAACAAGATTTAATACTTATATATTATTATAGTTTTTTCTGCTCACAAAATTAAGATTTTTTTTTTAAATGCAAAGTGCAATAGTAAAACAATAGTTCAATTGTTTTATGCAAACGGCAAAACAAGAAATTATGGTAACACTACAATACGGTTTGTTTGTTAACATTAGTTACCTACATCAGTTAACACTAAGAATGAATTCTACTTCTACATCATTTAGTAATCTTAATATTAATTTCAGCATTTACTAATGCATTATTAAAATTACAAGTTGTGTTTATAATAATCTATGCACTGTGAATTGACATGAGCAATGAACAACTGTATTTGTATTAACATTAACAAAGATGAATAAATAGTGTAATAAATTGTTCATTGTTTGTTCATGTTAGTTAAAGGAATACTTCAATAAGGAATATGTCCCCATTATTTACTCATCCTCAAGCCATCTTAGGTGTATATGACTTTCTTCTTCCAGATGAACACAGTCAGAGTTGTTTTATAATTGATCCTGACTCTTCCAAGCTTTATAATGGTGGTGGTTAGTGGCTGTTTGATTTTGAAGCTTCAAAAAGTGCATATATCCATTGTAAAACTAACCCATACACCTCCAGGGGTTAGCACGTCTTTTGAAGCGGACCCATGGGTTTTTGTAACAAAAATATTTCTATTTTTAAAATTATAAACTTAAATCACTGACGTATGCCCGTTTGCGAGAAAGTCGTTTTCGACTTTTAATTTGTTACCGGCGTTTAGTATTGCTCTATCCAGGTTTGTTTATTCTCACCTGAGCTTACACTATGAATGCGGCATACGTCATACATCGAGTCAGAGGTCAGCGAAGTCAGTGATTTGAGTTTATAATTTTAAACATATAAATATTTTTGTTACAAATGTGTTAACTCCCACAAATATATGCGCTTTTTGGAGCTTCAAAATAACAGCCGCTATCCACCACCATTATAAAGCTTGGAAGAGCTAGGATACATTTTAAAACAACGACTGTGTTCGTCTGGAAGAAGAAAGTAATGTACATTGGCTTGAGGGTGAGTAAATCATGGGGTAATTTTCATTTTTGGGTGAAGTATACCTTTAATATTTTTACTTGTTAACAAATGACACCTTATTGTAGGTTTACCAATATGTCTAATACATTACCATTCAAAAGAATAGGGTTCGTACATTTTTTTTTTAAATTTTTAAAAAATACATTAAAGAAATGTTTTATTATGAAACAGTATTGCAATTTAATATAAAGTTTCCTGTATTTTCATATTTTAAAATTAAATTAGTGCAAAAGCTGTTTTGTCATTGGTTTTGTCATGGTCAAAAACTTTGTAAAGCTCTAATGGGACAATCTGTTGTTATGAGGACACCAGTCCAGCACATATCGGTTGACGCACATTACTTTGTTGGAATCATCAGTCGTAACTGTCAGTGCTGTGAGGCCCACTGCTGCCGAATGACAGGCCTTGAGCTGTCACATGAGGCTGTCGCACATCCTTTCCATAGCTGCACATTACGTCTGTGTTGTTTTGGCCTGATCGTATGTCAAAGTGAAGGGGAAAAAGGAACAGGAAGGTTTAAAACGAAGCTGGTCAGATGGCTAATGGCCACTCTTTTTTTGACTGCATTAGACTTGTGTTTTTTTGTTCCGTTCATTGTTTTGTGCAGCGACCTCTGGTTGAGTGTGCGGTAGGACTCTGGACTCAACCGAATGCATTTCCTCCTGATTATCGTGACGCCTGTCAGCTCGCTGAGACGTTCCCCTACGACCCCTCTAGACCGGACCCCCTCTTCTGCTACTCCTAATAGACGTGAAACGCTCCAGTCAATAATTTTTTCTACTCGTCTTCATCCCTCTTTCTCCCTGTGTCTCTCTTTCTCAGATTGCTGCATGTCAGGAGGAGGTTCACATTGGAAAGTTCAGCCAAATGTTATCTAGCACAGGGAGGTTTCAAAGGGGAGGCCCATCGCTCCCCCTCTTCCAACTTCTAGTTTCTGACTCTCTCTCCCACTCTCTCCCTGGGTCTCTCGCCCAATCTCCCCGCCCCCCCGGCTGCCTTTCAAACTCGCAGCCAATAAGTGTCTGTGATAACATCAACAGCTGTCAAAGACCCAGGCAACTGCGCTTGTCTCGTAAACCCAAACACCTGTACTCTCTCATTCTTTTGATTGTTATCCCTCATACACACGCACACACACTGCTCTGCTCTCTATCACTCACATTGGTTTGATTTGCCTGTCAGAAAGAAGGGGATGTGCCAAGATCTGTGGAGCCGTGCGGAGGGGTGTGTGTGGGTGTATTCCGGTACGGGAGGGGGGAATTTATAAACTGAGCGAGAGAGACAGACGAAAAGAGAGAGAGAAAGACAGAGAGCGTCTCTTCAAAAGTTTGGCACAGTTTGAAAGGCAGAACTGAGGGCTTATGGAGAGGATGTCACAACAAACTATACTACGTCACCCCTTTTTTCACTTCTCTACCTCATTGTCTTGTTTAATATCAATGAGAAAGTGTGTGTCAACATGTGTTTGTATTTAAATGCCAGCACCTTTCGCCTCATGTGCACCCAGAGCCCGTCAGTCTCCGCCTGCGACGCTCTTCCTCGGGCAACCTGGCTGCATAATCCACCTTTCCCTAAAGGCTTTGGCTCCCATCACTGCTGCTGTCATGCTGGGCTGCTATATCCATCACTTAGTCAATGAGAAGTAATGACAGAGTAGAGCAAAACAACAGCAGTCTGTCTGCGGGTTCCTGTTTGAAGGGAAACACACCAGGTTGCTATGAGACACGGCCCCAGTGGAGCAGGAGCGGGGCCGCAGACGCAGAGGCATTCTGGGACTTGAGACCGATTTGGTGTTTATGATCAGGTGCTGACTGAAAACGAATGGGCTGCTTCTGTGGCATTTTTTAATGTTGTGAACGTTGACATTATGCAATGGGGATATGAATATTCATGAGCTCTAAAGAAAAGGGGTGGGGTTTTTGGAGAGCAGAGACAGGAAGTTCTCAATCACAGCCGAGAGGAAACATGTTGTGTGTGAGTGTGTGAGCGGGGAAGAGAAAGAGTGAGTGAGAGTAATGAGAAAGTGTTTGTCAAGGGTGAGCTGTTCGTTATTCTGATTTATGTGTCAGACACATTAATGGTGGAATGGCACGCAGTCGTTCTCCTCCTCCACCTTCGCAAGCTACTGATGGCCAGAGAGACAGAGAGCTGCTACTCACACTCAGTCTTCTTCTGGTTGAGTGTGCGGTTATCTGTGATCATGCCGGATTCAGCATGTGTTAAGGTTTAACCCGTGACTAATCGCATTGCCTGTGCTGTATCACGGCTGTGTTCTGAGAACACTGACCCTCCAGCCATGGACTCCATAAAGACCACACAGCATAGCCTACTTGTTGTATTAGAATTCCTGCAGCTTATTGTGCTGGTAACAGTCATGGGTTTGATTCCTAGGAAAAGTGTGAACTGATCAGAGTCTGTGGTTAAAAGTATGTGCCTTTGCAATGTTACAATGTTACATTTAACAGTGTTACAATAAATTAAGTTCCTTTTTACTGATTACAGAACCAGTAATGGTTTCCATAATTAAGCAGCATTGCTGTTTTCAACATTGATAAGAAATGTTTCTTGAGCACCAAACCAGGATATTAGAATGATTTCTGAAAAATTATGTGATACTAAATACTGGAGTAATGGCTTCTTGAATAAATGACATTTAAAGGGTTAGTTCACCCAAAAATTTATATTAGCCCATTATTTACTCACCCTCAAGGCATCCTTGGTGTATATGACTTTTTTCTTTTAGACAAATCCAATTGGAGTCGTCATTAAAAGTTGTTCTTGCTCCTCCAAGCTTTATAATAACAGTGGGCGGGTGTTTCTGTTCATCAGTCCAAAACAAGTCTAAAAAAGTGCATCCATCCATAATAAAAGGTGCTCTACATGGCTTCGGGGGGTGAATAAAGGCCTCCTGTAGCAAATTGATCGTTTTTGTAAGAAAAATATCCATATTTAAAATTTAATAATCACTTTAATCTAGCTTGCGCTAACAGTTATACACGGAAGCTGTGTTGGGCGAATGACGTAGGATGTCGGCGCTACGTATGTGCCTGTGAGTCTCACAAAAGCAACATTTGTTTACAGGAGCAAAGGAAGCAAAGTTTCCTTACATTAGCAAAGGAAAACCACTTGGCTTATATCAAAATCCACCAACATTTTTCTTTGCAAATCCTCTTTTTTGTACTTCTAATTAGTGAGTGTTTGTTTGTTTTGCTCTCTCCCCTGCGCATCAGCGTTCGTCATCTGGCCGGAGTGACTTCTGTGTACAACTGTTATCCCAAGTTAGAGAAAAGTGATTATTACGTTTGAAATATGGATATATATATATATATAATTATGCATGGATGCAGACAGTTATTTTGATACTATTTAATTGCAATTTTGATCAAATACATACAGAATTTATGAAAGTAAGACACTGTCAAAACCTCAAACTTTTTTTTGTCCATTTGTTAATTTAGTTAAAGGATTAATTAACTTCCAGAATACAATTTTCCTGATAATTTACTTACCCCCATGTCATCCAAAATGTTCATGTCTTTCTTTCTTCAGTTGAAAAGAAATAGTTTTTTGAGGAAAACATTCCAGGTAGGTTTTTTCATGTAGTGGATTTCAGTGGGGTTCAGCAGGTCCAAATTGCAGTTTTAATGCAGCTATAAAGGGCTCCACACAATTCCAGCTGAGCAATAATAATTATATACTTAACCACAAATGCTAGTCTTGCAGTAGCTCTGCGATGCATGTCTACGACTTCAAGCATTGCGTAATCACATTGGAGAGGTCACGTGTGGTGAGTTCTTTGTATACTTCGGTTCAAAAAGGTAGGGTGAAAAACATCAAATTTTCTTCTCCAACTTTAAAATCGTCTGACATTTGTTTTACCTTGTTTGATTTTCTTTGCACCCTCACTTTGTAAACACTGGGTCAGTACTTCTGCCTACATCATGCTGAGGTAGTGCAAGACAACCATTTGTAGTTAAAAGTATATAAATTAGTTTTTAGTTTTTTAGATTGTTTCACTGTAACACCCTTATTTCTCGGCTGGGATTGTGTAGAGCCCTTTGAAGCTGCATTGAAATGGCAATTTGGACCTTCAACCCACTGATCCCAATTGAAGTCTGCTATATGGAGAGAATGTTTTCCTCAAAAACCTTAATTTCTTTGTGACTGAAGAACGAAAGACATGAACATCTTGGATGCCATGGGGGTGAGTAAATTATCAGGGCATTTTAATTCTGGATGTGAACTAATCATTTAATAAATCTTTTTTTTTTTTTTTGTTCTTCAGCTCTGTGTGCTGTTAAAATATAATTGTAAGAATTCTTACACCTAAAAAATGTATACAATTGTCCAGCATGTATGAAAGTCATTACTCGTGCTAGTTAACTGTATGTCACAGTGCTCCGGTTCACCGGAACACATCTCATCTCACCGATCGTGGATGTTTTATGACAATCGGCTGCCACATCTGCTGGCACTGGAGAAAATGTGACCAAAAAAAATTCTATAAAATTCCAGGATTGAAGTGTCACAATAAGAAATCCAGTGGAATAAGCAATTTATATCTTAACACATAGTTCATATTGTTTAAGGCACATTGTATATATGTCAGCAGTGACATAAAATATGGTTTTAATACACCATTACAGACAAAGGAGGGGGCAGAAGAGGAAATATTTCTGCTTCTTTTTTTCAATTCAAACTCGAGAGGTTTTGCTCTTTTTATTACCAATAAAAGAGGAAATGCTAAAGACTTGAGATCGGTCTTGTTTCAGGCACTCTTTCCTTTTTTTTTTCTTTTCTTTTTTTCTCCCAGCCATGGATGCCAAGAACAAACAAATGGCAGTGAAATGTATGACACATAAACACAAACCCAAACGTGGAAGTATTTGACCTTTTCTTTCTCCCTGATCCTAGCTGCAACATGAAAGAGCAAAAACAAGCTCTTCCGCCCATGCAGGTTGGGCTTGAGACTGACAGTAGTTGTTTAACACAAGCTTGTTCATTTTAACCTCTTAAAATGAGCGATTAAAAGCAATGTATTTGTGTTTTATATGCAACAAACAGGAAATTTTGGATGTGTTTCCTGTTTAGCAAGTCATTACTGCCAACATTGCAGAACACACACATAAGGCCAGCATGGTAATTAAAAATGTGAAGACAATTGTTTTAATTTAATTCATGCTCAATAAGAGCAAGTTAGCCAAAGGTCCAATCCTGTGTCTCCACCGGGGATTTGTAAGAACCCATCATGAGCACCCAGCATGGCTATGCTCATCTCCTCTTGTGTCTTTGTGCTCATGGAACAAAGTAAAATGCCTGACATGTTTTTTTTCTTCTTCTTTTTCTCTGTCTCACTTGTTCTACTCCCTTTGTTAAATCTCAGGTTCAGAGAACAGAGGCCTAAGGGTAGAGATAGAGGCAGTGCACTGTAAACATTTGGTAATTAGGAGCCCGGAATATCCGCTATCATTGCACTTTTTATTCCGCCAATGGAGGAGGAAAAGGAGACTGTTTTTTTTTTTTTTTGTCACCACTTTTCCTACCGTCAGCCACTCTATCGTTATACTTGTGGCACGTAGGGTTGATCATCCTGTGAATGAGGCCCCTGGCATTGTTAATGTTAATTAAAAGCAGTTTTACAGGCACGTCCCAAGCTACGCCTTGCTGACTACAATGAAGTGCACCACAGCGCCACCTCAGGGCTGAATGGACAGCACCACCCCATTCTCAAAGGGCTTAAAAAATAGTAATTTATGCACTCCCATATCAAACCAAACTTCTGTGTTTTGGAAAGTGAAAATCTGTGGAGTCTGATACAACTTTGGACCCCAATGAACAAATAAATAAAGTCACGCAGTCTAAGAAAAGTCTGTAAAAAAAAAAAATATATATATATATATATATATATATATCCTTGTTCTCCTTCTGTGAACAAGTTTGGAATGACACAAGGGTGAGTAAAATTTGTATAAATTTTTTTAGAATTTTCAGTTTTGAAAAAGCTATACTTATGGAAGCCCGTTTCCACCACTGAATAATAATAATAATAAAAAAAAAAATATTGTGATTTTTATCTGACAATCCTGACATTTTTTCCCCTCATAACTGAGATATAAACATGCAAAATTGAGTTATAAAGTCAGAATTGCAAGATATAAACTCACAATTCTGGCATTTTTCTCAGATTTGCGTGATATGAATTGCCAGAAATAGTCATCATTTGTTTTTTATCTAGTTTTTTCCCCATAAAGTTTGTATCTCACAATTTTCACTTTTTTTTCTCACAATTGCAAGTTTATATCACACAGTTTTTACTTTTTTTCCCTCAAAAAAAAAAAAAAAAAAACTTGCATTCGTGAGTTATAAAGTCCGGTTTTGAAGGGGAAAAAGGACTGATCTGTTCTCAATTGCAAAGTTATATCTCACAATTTTGACATAGCTCTAAATAGCAACTGCGAGTTTATATCTTACAATTCTGAGGAAAAAAGTCAGAATTGTGAGATAAGTGTACAATTATTATTATTATTATTATTTTTTGTAATGCATTTGTATCTCGCAATTCTGACTTTTTTCACAGAATTGTGAGAAATAAATTCGCAATTGAGAGTTATGAAGTCCAATTTTGAAGATTTTTGATTATATCATGCAATTCTGAGAAAAAAGTCACAAGTGCGAGAACTAGCAATTCTGAGAAAAAAGGAAAATTCAGAGTTTATAATTCGCAATCTGATGCAAACTCGCAATCCTGACTTCATTTCTCAGAATTGCAAATCTACATCTCACAACTTTATAACTTACAATTGTGAGTTTATATCTCACAATTATGAGAAAAAAAGTCTGAATTGTAAGATAAAAAGTCTTAGTTACCTTTTTTTTTTAATTCAGTGGCTGAAACAGGCTTCCATATATCCCTTTAATAATGTGGCATAAAATTAATCTGAATGCTACATCAAAAAAATAAATACATAACATAAACTGAACAGTATAACTCTGTCACAAGATTATTGACTATCATGTGTGATCCAAGTTCTGTAATTGGCCTTTACTGCAACAGATTTTGCTATTCCATACCAGTTTGATTTGTACCCGAAATGCTTTGTGTTAGCGTCAGATGCATTAGCATAAGACACAGTCGTACGCAAAACGAAACCGTCAGGATGTGTCTGATTTCAGTTCTGATTGAAGATCAGAAGATGAGATGCGCATCAGCTCAGTGGGCAGTGGCGGTTTGTTGGTGGTGGCAGTGGCACAAAGGCTGTCATTGTTTTAATGGGAGGCGGGCCATGCTGGGCTGTAATTAGCTTGCTGCAGGTTGCTGGGCCCAGCTCATTTGTGTCAGGCGGCGGGTAATTGTGTTGTAAAGTGCGGGGCGAGTGAGTGATGGCGTAGGCCAGCGCTGCAGGTGATTTGTGGGGCTGTGGCCTTGCTGTACGCATTACTAAGCCATCTTGATGTATTTATTTATGCCATGCAAATAAAATCAGAGAATCAAGAGTGCGGACGGCTCCTGCTAAGATAACCACGAAACGAGAATGAGAGCGAGAGAGAGGGGGGAAATATGAAGGTGTATATTTGTGTTTTTATGTATTGTTATAGTGCCGTAAAGAGCTGAGTGAATTAAAGTGGGAGGAGGGGTAGGTGTGAGCTTGTTTATATGCACAAGAAAGCTTCATAAAAACACGTTAGCGTGTGTGTGCGTGTGTGTGTTTGCTGCAGGCTAGAGTACTATGTCTGCTCTTCTTCCTGATGTTGGGAGCTGTGTAAGAACAGACACTGCAGGCAGGCCCCCAGGCAGCCCTCGGGGCCTTCAAGACAACAGAGAGACACTCACCTGTTGTTACACACACACACACACACACACACACACACACACACACACACACACACACACATAAACAGTCAAATGCACAAAACACATACGAATCTGCAACGGTTAGAATGAATTGATTCATCCACCTTTCAGTCTGGCCGTCTCTCTCGATTTCGTCTCTCTCTCTTTGAGACCACTTAATTCCCATGTATCCACTCAAACAGCGGAGTATACTTCAATCAGAGATTAAATAAAGAAAAAAAGGAATGAAAGGCAGGACAAAAACATACCTGCAGGAACGCAAGGGCTAAATCAAAGCTGAGGTGCGGCGGAGAGGTAGCTATTAGCTCTACATGCATTTATTATGAGATACAGTAGGCAGGGTTTAATTATATGATGAAGTTGGCCTGGTGTATTTTGCTGCGAGTGACACAGGTTTATGCAAAGCCAGTCATTATCACTGTCAGGGAGAGGGAGAGCCAGGTTCCGCTTTCATGGCTGAAGGTGTCATTAGAGCTGTCTGAGACCCTGGCTGAGCCCTCTTCTGTGTCCACACGCATCGCTTTAACACTGTAAAGCCTGACGAACAAAATAATAGACAGAAAAATCTAATTTGTGGAAATGAAACTGTTTATTGAAACTTTTTCTAAAAAAAAAAAAAAAAAAAAACAAACAAATAGTTTGCGTACACTGGGGAAAAAATAATTCAAAGCAGTATGTAAGATTATTGGAGTATGTTTTACAAGAAAATACTACTTGAATGTTTCTACTTTAAAATTATATGTTTTATTCAATGTGTTACTTGCTGAATATCTGAATGAAAACGTGTCATATTTTGTGTGTCATATTTGATACACCAGGCTTTTATAATCCATATACACTGTAAAAATAAATACAAAATAACTAACAAAATTAAATAATGAATTATATATTTATTTATGAAGATTATTGGAGAACATCTTGCAAGAATTATATTTCTATTTCAGTATTTCCACTTCAAAATGTCTTATTTAATTTAGTGTGTTACTTGCCATTTTTGTAATTATTTAAATTTTCACTCAGAAATGAAATCCTATACCTTTTTTCAGTGTAGTGTAATGAGGGGTAAAAGTAGTAAGATTAGAGAACATTTAAAAAAAAATAAATAAAAAAAAAAAAAAAAAAAAAATATATATATATATATATATATATATATATATATATGTATATATATATATATATATATATATATATATGTCCAGTGTTGGGGAAAGTTACTTTTAAAAGTAATGCATTACAATATTGCATTACTCCCTAAAAAAGTAACTAATTATGTTATTTAGTTACTTTTTATGGAAAGTAATGTGTTACATTACTTTTGTGTTACTTTTTAAATCTGGGCAGGACTTGCTTGTTTGTTTTTAATATAAAAAAAGTTTGATTCTTAGCAACTGTAAAAGACATTTCACATCAAAATGAAATGAAGTGAATAGGCCTAAGGCTGAAGGAAAAGTAAATTCACGTCTGTACAGTAGAACTGTAGGAAAAGGAAGTTCAACACTCTTCAGCAATGAAGAAAAAAAAAAAAAAGCACAAATATTAGTTAATCTAAAGTAAGTTTTGTTTATTAGTTCACTGCAAACTATTATTTTCTTATTTAAATATTTTGTCTTGTTTCCTGCCAAAATATCTAACAATTCTTAAATCAAGAAGGATTATTGTCTTGTTTTTTTCTGAAAACAGCTCAAAATTAAGTGTTTTTTCTTGAAACAAGCAAAATAATCTGCCAATGGGGTAAGAATACTTTGAAATAAGATTTTTTTGCTTATCCCACTGGCAGATTATTTTGTTTGTTCTAAGCAAAAACTCACTTAATTTTGACTTTTTTTTTTTTTCTGAAAACACGAAAATAAGTTTTACTTGTCTAGAAAACCCTTCTTGATCTAAGAATTGTTAGATATTTTGGCTGGAAACAAGACAAAAAATCTAAGTAAGAAAAGTATTTTTGCAGTGTATGGTTGAACTGGATCAACAAAGGTCAGCAGCAAAGTCGCTGGTTAATAAAATGGGATTAAATACATAAAGAAAACAAAAAGTAACTGGCATTACTTTTTTGAAAAAAGTAACAGATATTTTCTTAGAAATGAAAAAGTAATGTGTTACTTTACTAGTTACTTGAAAAAAGGTAATATTATATAGTAATATAATTTTTAACGCAACTTGCGTTACTTGTAATACATTACCCTCAACACTCTTTGTCTAATGTGTTTCTTGCTGTTTTTCTGTTTGTGAAATTTACTAGCAATATCTGAGTAAAAACTCTTTTTAGACCAATTATCTTCAGTCTATGAAAGTTGTCATTTGATACACTGTGCTTTTATGACTCATATAAACTGTTAAATGAATGAATGAAGATTCGTAGAGTACATCTTGCAAGAAAATTCAATTTCAGTCTTTCTACTTCAAACATTCCCATTTCAATAGAAGTGTTTCTTGCCATTTCTTTGTAATCATTTATATTTTCACTCAGAAATTGCTAGTAAATTTCACATTTTTTTATGTAGTGTAATGAGGGGTGAAAAAAGTAATGTGTCATATTATTGGAGTACATTTTACAAGATGTATTACTTGCTGTTTCTTTGTTTGTGAGATTTACTAGCAATGTCTGAGTGAAAACCTCTTTGCCAATTATTTTCAGTCTGTAAAAACTGTAAAATTAAGTAAATAAGTAAATAATGAATTATATATTTATTTATGAAGATTATTGGAGTTTATACAACAGATCTTTCTGGTCCTCAAATCTGATTAGCTGATAGGAGTGCAATATTATCTTAAAATTACTAACAAATTATGTTTTTCTTACAGTATAAACATTATTCAAGACTTCACCGCAAAACTATGAGGCTAAAAGCATGCAGATGGTTGTATACAGCAGGTTTATCAAAAATGATCTTTCTTTCTTTCTTTCTTTCTTTTTAAAAATTTTATTATGTTTTTTTGCCTTTTTTTTGTTTGTTGATAAAATTGTTTAAAGTTTTTAAACAAATATCTCTTATGCCCATCATATCTCCATTTCTTTGATTAAAAAAAACAAACAAACAAAAAAAAAAAAACATACAAATCATTCAAGATTTCACAGCAAAACTTAGGCTGAATTCATGCAGTTTGTTGTGTACAGCAGGTTTATCAAATATAATACAGCAGACTTTAACAGAGTAATACGTATGAGTGTCAATGTCTTTACTCTTTCTCATTTTGCAGAGAATTTTCTAAGAGCATAAACTGTCTCAACCAAAGCCATTAACTTTTACCTTAATTCATTGTCAATAAACTTTTATGAATCGCTGTGATTGCTAAACGTATGATAGCAATGTAGCTTGAATAAAGAAGAGGACTTTTCTGGCCTGTGTGCTGAGACCACATAGTATCACTAGCAGGGTGCGGAGGGGGTCCGGGACCGCCGCATGACCCCGTGCTGTTAGCTGAAGGAGAGCGTCAGGGCTTGATTTCATTTGGTATGATAACAGTCATTTCCTCCTGTCAGACAGCACACAAACAGCCTGTCCCTCTCCAGCCAGCAGGCTTCAGTTAAGGCCACAGAGAGAGGATTCACCCTGTCATCATGTTTACTTGATCTGTTTCCCTTTTAATTAGTCACTTTCATTCATTCGTTTCTGTGTGGTATAGAGAAAAATTTACTGGCTAGTATGATAGCATGATGTTAACAATGAGTGAATATACCATTACAAAAACATTTTTTTCCTGTGATGGCAAAGCTGAATTTTCAACAGTCATTTCTCAAGTCTTCAGTGTCACATGATCCTTTAGAAATCATTCTAGTATGCTGATTTGGTGCTTGAGAACATTTCTTATCATTATCAGTGAGTAATCAATGCAGAAATTGTAGTCCTTTCAAAGGTCCCTCAAACTTATTCTTGCCACTGTAGCAGGATCCGTTACAAAAATTCTGTTTTGCCATACAAATGTTAAAACCTGTAGTTTGGTATCTATTGTAGCACTGCAGAATTAACACTTCCACATTTCCAGAAAGCATTTAAAGTCCCCTGAGAGAAAAGGAGAGAGTGTGGGGCTAGAGAGAGGTGTCAGACTGATCCTGTACTCTTGTCTTTCAAACTCTCATTGAGAGTTCTGCATCTCACTCTTTCATTGTACTTTTTATTCTCTTTACCCCCTGCTCTCTTTGCCCTCCCAATTCTTCTCTTGCCATGGTTAAAGAATGACAAGAGCGAATGATCAAAACCTCCAGCTCTTTTTACCCTTGTCCATCACTCTGCATTGTGTGCCTCTCTTTCTGTCTCACTGTCTGTTCCTTCCTCTCTCTCAGCTGACAGGCTTTAACTTCAGAATGAATCAAGTTCTCTTCTCTTCTCCTCCACGTGACCTCATTCCTTCTGCAAACAGTCTACAATTAACAATCAGATGGCAAGGAGTGAATGTAAATTATAATGTATTCCTTTTGTATATTGAAATTAATACATCATACTTTCTTTCTTTCTTTCTTTCTTTCTTTCTTTCTTTCTTTCTTTCTTTCTTTCTTTCTTTTTAAATTTCTTTCTTTTTAAATTTCTTTCTTTCTAAATTTCTTTCTAAATTTCAGTTTTTTTTTTTTGCATTTTCTTTTTCTTTCTTTCTTTCTTTCTTTCTTTCTTTCTTTCTTTCTTTCTTTCTTTCTTTCTAAATTTCTTTCTAAATTTCAGTTGTTTTTGTCATGTTTTTGTTTGTCTTTCTTTCTTTCTTTCTTTCTTTCTTTCTTTCTTTCTTTCTTTCTTTCTTTCTTTCTTTCTTTCTGTTGTTTTTGTCATGTTTTTTGTTTATTTATTTTATTGACTAATTTTATAGTTCTTTTCATTCTCTTTCTGTCTTTTTTCTTCCCTGCTTTCTTTTTCTTTCTTTCTTTCTTTCTTTCTTTCTTTCTTTCTTTCTTTCTTTCTTTCTTTCTTTCTTTCTTTCTTTCTTTTTC
Source organism: Cirrhinus molitorella (assembly GCA_033026305.1). Classification (NCBI taxonomy): domain Eukaryota; kingdom Metazoa; phylum Chordata; class Actinopteri; order Cypriniformes; family Cyprinidae; genus Cirrhinus; species Cirrhinus molitorella. The sequence continues at coordinate 32,013,630 of CM065118.1, read as the reverse complement.
TTTTTTCTCAATTACATTTTTTTGTCATGTTTTTTTTTAATTTATTTTATTGTTCTTTTGCATTTTCTTTCTATTTTTCTTTCGTTTTCAATTTCAGTTGGTTTTGTCATGTTTTTTTTTATTTTATTGACTAATTTTATTGTTCTTTTGCATTATCTTTCTGTCTTTTTTTTCTTTCTTTCTTTCTTTTTAAATTTCAGTTGTTTTTGTCATGTTTTTTGTTTATTTTTTATTTATTGCATTGATTAATTTTATTGATCTAATGATTTTTCCTTTCTTTCTTTATTCTCTCTCAGTCTGTTGTTTTTGTCATGTTTTTTTTTTGGGGTGTACTCTTTTTGTTGTCATACTTGTCAAGACTTCTTTTTCTTTGATTACAGTAAAAATAGCAATATTCCTGAGCTAAACTAAATGTTTTCTATTTGAATTTATTTTAAAATGCAATTTATTCCTGTGATGAAAAGCTGAATTTTCCAGTCTTTAGTGTCACATGAGCCTTTAAAACTGATTTTGTGCATTTATTCTTTTCTTTGATGAATAGAAAGCTTAACAGAACCACATTTATGTGAATTGGAAATCTTTTGTAACATTATAAAGGTCACTTTTTATCAATTCAATCTGTCCATTTTATCCTGAATAAAATATTAAGTTATTTAATTTTCACTTAAAAGGAAGTAGTCTATTACTCTAGTTAGATGAGATTACAAAAACTTTATTCCAGTCATATACAGGCTCGGTTGCATAAGAGGTCCAGACTAGCCATCTAATTAGTAATTTTTTTTTTTTTTCTTTAAGACTGGCCATATTTTTTTTTCTTTTTTTATTCAGTTACATTAAATTGTAGATTTTTTTATTTTAATTTTACTTATTTTTTTGCTAACTGTTAGTTGGTCAAACAAATGCTTAAGACAGTTTTAACATATAGGCTAAGTTTATGCAAATAGAAATCAAATGTTACATGTCAATGTGTGTAATGTTGTACAGTAACATTATAAGGACACACAGTGAATAACAGAGAAAAGTAAACTAAGAAAGATTACAAAAAAAAAAGAAACCAATCTTAAGGCTGCACTGTTGTACACTCCCTCTGTATCTCTCTGGCCCTCATCTTACATAAAAATGCATGCACACTCTCTGCTAAGGGTTCTTTCCATCAGACAGCGCTCTTTTCCTTTAACTACGGTCCATGGCAGGGCTGAGGAGGGAATAGCAATGCATATGTCACCCGGTATCTGCACAGGGTCTGTGAGAGATACAGTATTGCTGCCGTCGCCCCAGCACCACTAGCACGCAGCAGTGCAGCCATGCTTATCTGCGCTACACCGCCGGTGCATTACCTGTCTGCGGGCCGCGGATCACTTCGGACAGTATCATTAAATGCCATGTCATTACCCGTTATGGAGCGATGCCCCTCGCCTCGCGGAGAGGGGGTTGTCGAGCGCTCGCGAGGGCGTGTGTTTTGAAGGAACGCTGAAGAGGTGGTCGAAGCCCGGGACGGACAGCGCGAAAGACAGAATTGGCATTAAATTGTTGAGAGGAGCCGTATTGACTTTGACTGCTGCAGGAGAGGGCTGTTAGTGCGTGCGCTAGACGATGTTTGTCACTGGAGTGAGGGCAGGCTGAGCAGACGTGCCGGGCTCAGGGAGAGAAGGCGCGGGCTGAGCGATATGGATAGGTGAAGTCTCCCGGTGGGACGTGCTGCCGGGCTGCACCGAGCTGGGAGGAGAGAGGCTAAATTGAAGGTTTATTTATCCAATTCGCTGTCAAGGTCGGCTTGTCGGGAAGCTGTCCTGTGTGTGCTCACCAAATGCCAAAATCCCGACGAATTGTTAAGAGAAAGCTGAGGGCCCTGGAATCAATGACCTTTGTGCATCAGGCATCAACATGCCAGAGTCTCTTAAGGCCATTCTTTACTGGCTATTACACGTGCCTTTTAAAACGAGAGGGAGGCGAGGAGCTGTCTAAAAACGCCAGTGCACATATATACAGACACACACACATACGGGTGAATGCCACGGAGCTGACAGACTACAACACGTGCCACATTTGATGGCACAGGTTTGACTGAAACAATATAGCATGAAGATCCTGATTGCAGCGAATGCCATCGTGGCAGCGCTGTTAAAATTCCCTGACTGCTGCGTTGCATTTCGCAAAGCTCACAAATGTCACATTTAATTTAATAAAGGAAGTGCATTTCATGATTATCACTGAGTTTAAATTAAACAAGGTGGGTTGAAAAGGGTCAAGCATTTCACTTTCAATTAAGATAACTCTCCATTGTTTATCACGCAGTGTAAGATTAAGCACAGATGGCTACAGTGATGACGTCTATGTAGATCCTGTTTTCTTGTATTGATTCCCACACTGAACAGAGAGCAGATTTTCTCAGGTTTGTGTGCATAATATGTTCTTAAATGAAGACAACAAAACATCATTTCTTTTTTTTGGTTTTGAATTAGCAAAACAAAAGAAATTTTTTTTTCCCTCACTCACAAATAAATATCTATATGTAGACTAGTCCATTATTAGTTGGACTTGTGATTTAAAAGCGTGATTGGTTTATTTTAGATATACATATTACCATGTAAACCATATCATAGACGTATATAAGATTTGCATTTGTATATGTATGAATGAATAATAAGTTAACATCTACACATCCACCTCCCTACATATAATATAAAAAATTCAAACAGTATGTTACTGTTTAGATTCAATTTGAAATATGGTTAAACTACAGTGCTGCTGGTATCCTAATGATATATCATCTATTAATCATGCTGTGGAGAAATATGTAAATTGCTGACTATTTGAGATGAGTGAGGGTGAAGAGGCTGTCTACAAGTTCACTGATCTCTTAATGAGGTTACTGCAATGTTTGCAAAACTTACACAGCACACTTTTCTGTTGATGACTTGTGCTGTTTTCATTCGCGGTATGTCTGCTTTGGCTGTTGAGTTGCGGTTCCAGTATTTTCATTCAGTTACTTGCTTTTCTAATCACTGCACATGAGTGAGCTGACAAAGGTTTGATAGGAAGCTTAATTCCTTTATAGCATGTGGACAGACGGAGTGCTCCTACAGAGGGACCGCCTCGTCAAAGTTTCAGAAGGCCCTGTCAACATGAAAAGAACATGACCTTTAAGTTGTATCAGCATGTTTGCTGATGCATACAGGGGAGTAGAAAAGGTTCCATGGCCAGGAAAAGAAAGAAAAAAAATACTATATATATATATATATATATATATATATATATAATTTAAAATAGATATAATATATCTATATATAATATAATTTACTTTAAAAACAATATCTCAGTACAAATCATAAATCCTTCTGACACAAGGATGGATAGATCAAAGTCTTTACTGACAAAGGTATAAGAAATATAAAGAAAAAATAATTTACTAATAAGAAAAATCCTGCTCATCTTGGTCAATAAAAATTTGATCCACCCCTTCATCCATCCATCTGTCTGTATCATAAGCACTTAAATATTTCTATATATCAATTTCATACACAGTACCATTCAAAAGTTTTTTTTACAGATTATTTATAAATGAAAAATATCATATTTTAGCAATATTAAAGGGATGATATACCCAAAAATTCTGAAAATTCTGTCATTAATTACTCACCCTCATGTCATTCCAAACCTGTAAGACCTTCGTTCATCTTCAGAACACAATTTTTATTGATGAAATTTGAGAGCTTTCTGACCCTGCATTGACAGCAATGCAACTGACAAGTTCAAGGCCTAAAAAGTTAGTAAGGACATTGATAAAATAGTCCATGTGACATCAGTAGTTCAACCGTAATTTTATGAAGCTATAAAATATTTGTGGTGTCAATTGATTAAAAAAAAAGCAACTAATTAGTCGTACATTTTTCCAGAAATGAATCGTGATTAATCCTGACATTAAGAAGTTTTTAATTATACATTTATATCGCAATAATTTCACATGCATGCTTTAAATTAATGTAGAAACAACATAAAGAACATATATTTTAAAATATTTGTTTAATGCAATCTTTTTTTTGACTGAAGGCAAGTATCACTGATTCCAACTGATGTCCCTATGAATTTTTGTTGCCTAATATTTAACCATTGAATATTACAATTCAACATTACGGTATAATTGTAAATAAACTTTAACATTTATTAGACTTAAAATTTATATGACATAAAATGTCATATAGGCTATTGCCTGCCTTCAGGAAGAAAATGTAGCCTAAAGTTATCAAACACTAAATTATATAAAATTCTAATGGATATAAAGATAAACCTTAAAACTGCGTAAGTTATTAATTTCCTCTTTTTAATTTTGTTGTTTGATTAACATATATCACTGCAGCTGGTTATTCTGATATTTTGGCTGCTGTTACTTTGAAAGCTGCCGCTGCTGAACTTGAGGCGGATCTGACACTGCTTTAAATGTAACCTATAAATAAATACTTACATTCACAGTTTTAAAGCAACTTTAATCGCCGTTTCATTTGGGTTTAAATATGACACAGCATTTTAATATAGCCTAATACAGCTACGAGCACAGTATAACGGCTGACAGGACAAGTAAATTAGTTTTTACCAACATATGCTGTTCATGGTTAAAAAAGAAATTGTTGAATAAAGTTGTTATTTTTGTTTTCTGCACAAAAGGTATTCTTGTAGCTTCATAAAAATAAACCACTGATGTCACATGGACTATTTTATCAATGTCTTTACTACCTTTTTGGGCCTTGAACATGTCAGTTGCATTGCTGTCTATGCAGGGTCAGAAAGAACTCAGATTTCATAAATTCTTAATTTGTGTTCTGAAGATGAACAAAGATTTTACAGGTTTAGAACGACATGAGGGTGAGTAATAAATTACACAATTTTCATTTTTGTGTGATCTATCCCTTTAATACTTCAGCAAGAATCCAATCAATCATTAAAGATATTTATAATTTCTTACGCAATATTTCTATTTTAAACAAATTATGTTTTTGAACTATGTATGAAAAAAAAAATTCTTTAAAAAAAATTATCAGTTTCCACTGAAATATTAAGTAGCACAGCTCTTTATTAACAATGATGTTAGTAAGAATATTTTGAGAGCACCATATATTAGAATTTGATAAACATCATATTAGAATGATTTCTTTGTTAGATTTTTTTGGTCAGTTTTAGACTGGACAGTACATTTCATACAGGAAACAATGGTCAAAGATAATTTTAGTACAGTAGCACATACATATCAAAAGTTTCAATCATTATGATTTTGTAATGCAGGGCTATTCAATTAGATTAATTTGAGAGCTAGATTATTGAACTGAAAATTTGATGGGGACCAAGGGGGTGGGGGTCATCTCCTCTCTTTCTGGTGGGGCCTATAAAATTAGAAATTAAATTGAAATGCATATTCAGCAGTAAGATTAACTAATATTACCAACACCAGCATCTATAAAGGTTAACAGTGCTGTCTGTGAATCAATTAAAAAAAAAAAAAAAAATATTAGTCACATTTTTTTTCTGTAATTCAACATGATTGATCGCATATTCATATTTTTACATTTATTTTGTCATCAATTCTCATTGAAACTATAAATGAATATAGAAACAACATAAAATAGTATATTTTAAATATGTATTTAATAGCATCTTTTTACCAAGAAGCCTATTACTAATGAAGTATTGATACCAACACTGCTACTGGTATCTCTATTAAATGCATTTCCCCTGAATTTTATCTATTAATTATAGACATTTAACATTACAGGGTAATTGAAAGCCATTATTTATAGCATTTAACAGGCTCTAAAATATGACAATTTTTAGATCTAAGTGACTTTAAAACAATCTTAACATAAACTATAAATTGTATAGCATAAACTATATAGAATATTCTTTACTCAAGCTACAAAAGTTAATCAGCGACTAGAGCAGTCAAGTGATTTTTATTTTTTTTTTCTTCCATCAATTGATTTCCATCAATGACAGACTTAAGCAGGTTCCACTTTAAAATCAGCACTGTTTTTTTTAAAAACCTGATGCAGATGAAGTGGATCTGACACTCATTCGATTTTCTCCCAACTCTTAAAGGTCCACTGAAGTGCCTTGAAACACGCAACATTATTCTATGTGGTGACGTAATTTCAACTGAAACAGGAAAACGTTTTTTTAAAATAGCCGATAGCGTTCCATTTATCTGCTCGGGCAAGAGAGCCGTTGAGCTGAGTAAAGCTGCATTTGACAGTTTATGACAGCCACAGTCTAATTACATCATAGATTCAATATAAAACTCTCACTAAAACAAAATAGTTATCATAATCATCCTGATACTGTGTTATTACATACCTACTCGTGCATATGATCCGCTCTGTGCTATCGTGATTCTGGACCGGAGTGAAACAATGCAAAACTCGACCTCATTTGCCCCAATGGACAGCATACTTACATTGAATCATCACACATCCGAATCAGTCCCTATCGCCTACATTGTGCACTACATGCCATTCACCATACAGAAAACAATAACACTGTGAACAAGTGACCGATCTCACCTGTAGCTTTAATGTCTATTTATAGTGTAAGTGGCGGACGGATTCTAGAGAGCATTTGATTGGACAGAAGGTTTGATAAGAAGCTGAAGTGCAGCGTGATGTCATCAAAATCGTTGATTCATATTGGCAGAAGTGAGAGACTGTAAGTTTTGAATGCTCATATCTTGTAAGCATGAATTTTGTCGTTGTTTTGGAACACACTTTTTTACTACCGTAAAAAAAATAAATAAATAAAAAATCTGTCAAATTTACAATAGAAAACCGGCAGCTGTGGTTGCTGGAATTTTACTGTAAAAAATTTCAACAAAAAAAAAGGTAAAATTAAAAAAAAAAGTAACGGTTTTTACTGTAGCATTTTTACCGTTTTTTTTTCTGTTAAATTCACAATCATTTTTTACAGTGTAGCTTATAGATAACCTTATGGCTAACATATTCATACTAAAAGCCAAAAAACTTTAATTTTGATTCCATGGGGACTTTAAGCGTCATTTAAGACTTTATAACTTATTTAAGAATACATTTACTCGCACATTTTGTCAGAATTGTGTCTGTTTTTGTCCATTGAAGCGCTACTGGCGCACTGTCTAAAGTGACTCAGCGTATGATTACAGCCGAACACGCAGCCTTTCAACTTCATTTGATAATACTTTTCGTCCAGTGTTTGCGCTATTACTCGCCAGAAGATTTGACCGATAACACCTCTTTATACTTGGTTAAACTAGAGTTGTGAATATGTCATAACTCCCTCATACAAGTGCTGTCTATTGATGTTGCGGTCTCCATTAGATTGTTATTGTTCTTGCATCTTTTTCTTTTCTTTTTTGGCCAGTGTTTCCACCTTGTAGACAAACTTATTAGTGTAAAAACAGTTCAAGCTATACCTCCCTCGGACTGGATGAAGATGACTGGCAACCCGGATTGGAACCATTTGAATAGCCCTGTTGTAATGTTGTTGAAAGAAGTCTATGTTCACCAGACACTGAGGTGAGCATAAAAGACTTTTTTAAAAACATTTGTCTGGTAGTGTATGTATTATACTGTACTGTACTGTACTGAAAAAATCTATTCATATAGAAAAACAAACTTAAAAGACCCAAATGAATAAACCATACCTTGTATCTCAAAACTCTTTGAACTCTCCCTTATCCAAGATAACCAATGGAGGTCTATTGGTTTTAATGCAGGACTCCAGTGAAGGGACCACATTGGGAAACAAACCACAGCGCTCAGATGAATTAGTCTCAGTTTTTTTCCCCAGCTGGCCGGATAAAATCCTTGTGCTCGTTTCAGTCATGCAATCGGCATTTCTCACACACAACTCCAGGGTGCCGGGGAATGGCTTGACTGACAGGGGCTTTCAATCACAGCTTGTATGTTTCTCTCCTGTAGGCCTGATGGGAAACACAGGCTCAGGGATCAGAGACAGCAACCTACAGTGTGCCCCGCACTAATACCGTATTCATATCATTTATTCCATCTCACGGAATCACACATACCTAAAAATTTCCTTTATCGAAATGAAACCGAGGCTAACTGGTAATGTATGCCAACAAAACCTTAGGGGACACGTTCTCATTGGACTTCTGGCGTAGAGGAAGTGATATATAACAACGTGATATATGAACCTTCAGTGATTATTATTCAAATGCCCATTATCACCACGAACAGTGAATAATCCCTATTGAGCATGTACATGTATACACTCAGTTTAGTTTCATTTGCATTGTGAGGCTGCATTAGCATACAATGCCCTGTAGTGTATCTGTTTCTGTGGCTTGTGGATTAGCACACGGTGCACTTTTATCAGCGGTTCGAGACACAGCTCAGTTTTGCTCCTTTACTACTTAACTTTTTTTCTTTTTCTGTTTTTTTTTCTTTCTTTTTTTTTGTACATGAATGCGCAAGGCAACGTGATACATATGTTGATTTGGAGGAACAGAGACTTGCAACTGAGCTCTGCGCCTGCATTTATTTTTTTTCAAACATGCTGGCCACTGCACATTTCAGATAGGCCCAGCCTTGGGATATTCATCCTTGAGAACACAAAGATACGCCGCACCACTTTCCTTTGGCTTTGCAATGCTGGGGTAAATTGCAATCACTGTTGGCTTAAGGGAGAAACAAGACTTATTATTATGGGTCTCAACTGATTTTACACTTAACAATATGACAAACGAAATGGTTGCTTGTGCAATGCTGGTATAAAGAAAGAATATATTGTTGATTAATCTGCTTTTTTGCAGAGTGTGGACATACAAAGACGCACACGTTCACAAAAACACACACGGGTTGTGGGTGGAGGCGGTGTGTGTCCAGCTAGAGATGAGACACAGACGCTCGGTGGACACAATGTGGGCGGTGACTGATGACCAAACCCTAGCAGAGTATCAACTCACCATGGGACTCAATAAACTGCACGAGAACTCGGGGGCATAGGCCACCTGAACCCGTGCCAATTTGTGTGTTTGTGTATGTGTGTTTGAGCACACAGGCAGAACGAAAGCCCTTATCACATAAATAATACACTTCCAACACATGTTCATCACTTTGAGGGTGATGACCTTTGCTCCTGGAGCAGCTTGTCTATTGGAACATATGAGGTTAAAACCTTGCTGGGGAATCGAGTAATCGCTGGTGCAGTTTAGATACTTTAGGGTCAGAGTGTGTTCATCTGAATATGTGCTTTAACCTTTCACAGTATGTGAAATATGTAAATTAGCATTTGAGAGTGAAAGGAAAAAGCGCCTAGATGGATGGAAAGCATTTAAGTGTATTATTCAATTTAAAACTGTCTGGGTCATTCCTGTTATGTAGGACCCTTTGAACTTTTGGGGGGAATTGTTGAAAGTTAATTAAGTATTCATATAAAAGGAAGCCTTTCATTTTTTGTTTTTTCCTTCAGAAAACACCAGTATTTCATAATTGCACAATAGGGTAATTCAGTCTGTGAAATTATGGAATTTTAAAACATTTAGGATCTGTAACAGAATGGAAATAAAGACACAAAGTTAGCCTTTGCTTAATGAGGGATTGAAGTTTAGCTCAAGAGAGTTAGAGTTATTTAATTGCTTAAAGGGGGGGTACAATGGTGTTTTGTATATTCAGAGTTGTTTACAGTGCTAAAGAGTTGAATTCTTATGCAGATAATTTCTTTGCCGAAAATCTTACTTCTGGGTTGGTACAAGTTTTGGCTGTTTTTTTTCGATCGTGGCATTAATGACACAATCGGTGGTGGAACTCCTTATATGAGCATTTCTCCTGGAAAAGCACATCCGCGCGATCACGTCGACCAGACCGCGAGAAGAGAGCGAGCTCATCAACGTGCTTCATTCGGCTGCACTCTTTATTTACTCTTTAATTTAAGGGATTCACTCGGGAAGAATGTCTCTAAAGAAGTGTGGTTTTGGTTGTAAGTCAAAGATAACTTTGCTCAGCTTCCCGAAGAACCCAGCGTTACGTGAACAATGGATACAGTTCCTTTTTCCGGGGCAACAATGGAGTTTTGCAAGTGTGTGTTCATATACGAGGACCAGTTCGACGCTGGATTTGCACATTGTTTGATACTGAAAGACGTAGCGGTCCCAGCTATAAAAGATCCCGGTAAACGTCTGTTTTATTGGCAATCCTAACGCAAGTGATCGTCGAACTTAGCTCCGCCCACTGCGCGCCTCCAGAAGTTCAGCTTTTTCCGGAGAAAAACGGAAAGCTGTATTTTTCTTTTGTAAATATAAGAAAACTGTAAGACTTTTTGGAGATATTAAGGAACATTACTACTCTATAGGTACTCAGGATTAACATGAAATTAGGTGAAAATGTGTATGTCATGTACCCTTTAATGGTGAAATGTCCAGTGATCAGTTACCAAAAACAGATGAATGCAAATGTGTTAATGTTTTATGTGGCAACGTTGGTTGTTGTACATATTGTGGTAATTCAGAAATTAAGTGTCAAGTGAGTGGCGCTAAAATGTTAATGCTAAAGTGATGTTAAAGCTATAGATTCCTAAAAAATAAAAAAAATCTGTCATAAATTACTTACCCTCATGTCGCTCCAAACGTGAAAGACGTTTGTTCATCTTCAGAACACAAATTAAGATATTTTGGATTAAATCTGATAGCTTTCTGATCCCGACAGCAAAGTACCAAGTTCAAGGTCCAGAAAGGTATAATAAAACTATAAAAAAGGGTTTTATAAAACTTCGAGAATACATTTTGTGTGCAAAGAAAACTAAAATAACTTTATTTAACTATTTATTTTCTTCTGTGTCAGTCACATGCTTAAGCACGTTCACGAGAGTAACACAACACACTCTCCTGGCTTTATAACATGGTTCAACCACCGATGACACATGGACTATTTTAACGATGTCCTTACTACCTTTCTGGGCGTTGAACATGGTAGTTGCGTTGCTGTCTATGCAGGGTCAAAAAGCTCTCGTATTTCATCAAAAATATCTTCCGAAAATGAATAAAGGTCTTACAGGTTTGGAATGACATGAGGGTAAGTAATTATAGATAGAATTTTCATTTTTGGGTGAACTATCCCTTAACTTATAACTTACCACCCACAGTAACCTGCCTCAAACTTAACCAATAGCGTTATCAAGAACAAACTTGAGATAAAACGCTTTTGCTGAAGCAGTTATGACATTTTAGTTATGACTTTTTTTTTTTTTTATTGTCACTCATCATTAAGCTTTGCAGTGCAAGTGCAATGCTATACTAGGTGAGCTATTGGGCAAGTTTACTATGTAAGAAAGGCTATACATATGGAGCTGATTATGTACTGAAACTTTAAAAATGTATTAGTTTACAAATCATGCACTGTAGTAAAAGTGTTTTGAGCTACAAAACATAGTATTGTGCCAGAAACAAGCCTTTAATAATCAGTAGTCTGTGCCTGTAGTGATAATTTGGGTGAAAAGTAATTAATTTCAGCAGTTTTGCAGAGATGTAGGTAGAGGCATGTTTTTCCAATGAGCCTGTTGGTTAGTTTTGATTATCTTTTGACATTGTAATAAACAGGATGTAATGTTTTAAATTAAGACCAAACAACAAATGCCATTAAGCATTATGTACTGTGCTGTGATGTGTTGTAAACTGGCCGGGTCAAGGTGTCCAAGACAAATTTCCCAGGAATGAGACAATAAAGTCTATTCTATTCTATTCTATTCTATTCTATTCTTAAAATATGACCCTGGACCACAAAACCTGTCGTAAGTAGCACAGGTATTTTTGTAGCAATAGCCAACAATACATTCCATGGGTCAAATTTATTGATTTTTCTTTTATGCCAAAAATCATTCGGATTTTAAGTAAAGATCATGTTCCATGAGGATATTTTGTAATTTTCCTACCGTAAATACAGAAATATTTTCCTACCCTATTTTTTATTAGTAATATGCATTGCTAAGAACTTCATTTGGGCAACTTTAAAGGTGATTTTTTTTTTTTTTTTTTTTTTTGCACACTCAGATTCCAGATTTTCAAATAGTTGTGTCTGAGTCAAATATTATCATATACATCAAATTAAAGCTTTTTTTATTCAACATTCAGATGATGTATAAATCTCAATTAAAATAATAATAATAATAATAATAATAATATATATATATATATATATATATATAATACCCTTATGACTGGTTTTGTGGTCCAGGGTCACAAATGTATAAAAAATCTCAATATTTAATAATTTACATTTCTTAATTAAGAAAGATAATTATATTTCTTAACTGCAGGTTTTCCATGGTAGAAGGCAGAAATGGCAACATCCATTCAAACAAAGAACATTAAAACCTAATTGTGATTAAGTGATAAATGAAAGTACATAACAAGGTTTATTTCTTTAACAATTATGAGCTTAATATATTTTCTAGTATATTAAGACACATATGATGGGGACATGAAAATGTACTGCGTAAAAGCAATGACCCACCTGATAAATTGAAGTGCTTTTCTTAAATCTAATAATGCTCTGAAGTAGATAACTTCTTAGCAATCTCATTGCCTTTCTCGTAGATAAATACAAAGCAAAGGTGCAGGCGGAGTTCTCTTGAAACTCTGTTGAAAAAGTGCTCTTCATTAAGCACTCGAAGCACACACACAAGCACACACATTTGTGCTGTGAGAGCTGAAATATTACACTGGCATATTACATTGATGTTGTGGTGCTAACACAGTATATCTATAGGTTTTTAAGCACAGGGCTAGTTTACTCACCGCTTTGACAGATCGAGAGTAAATCAGAAGGCCTGTGACTGCGAGTGCCAGGGTTTTTTTAATCTAATTCCAGGGCCTTGAAACAACTTGCTTATTTTCGTCTCAGTTTTGGCTCTCCGCTAAAATAAAACATTGAGCGATGAATGCGCTGACAGGTCATTGTGTGTCAAGCTGTCACTCTGTAATGGGTACATCTTTCAGCTGCAGAGCTGATGGCAAGAGAACAGGAGGGGAGAGAAAACGGGAGGAAGAGGTGGAGATGGAGAGACAGAGAAACACACACAAACACAGAAAGTAGGAGGGAGTTACAGTAAAGAAAAAAAACAAAACAAAGAAATAAATCTGAAAAAGAGAAACTTTTTTTTTCTTCAGAGTTCACAATGCATCTTCTCTGTGACCAAACACTTGTCATGTGGAGGGAGAAGTTGAATAAATTTTTAATGATGCTGGATACAAGTGCCGCTTTGAAAATCTGCTGCACCTAATTTTTTTTTCTTCGTTAGCCAAGGCTCGCTAATGCATCAGAAACGCTAGCAGCGTGTCCTGAGGAAAAGCGCTATAATTGTGTTGTTCTAATATCACGCCTCCCCCTAATGTTCTCCCGGTAATCAAGCTGGGATTTATTTATTTATTTATTGAGGTATTCTATTTAATATATTCTCTTATTGCATCATATCTCATACAAATCTTGTCAATTACAATCGCTTGTGGATGACAGTCCAAATAATTATACACATTTCCTTAAATTCTCTTTGTGAGCTTGGTTAATCAAGCCTTGAATGAATGATTGCGCTGTTTATATAAATTCTGTCTGTTCACTCTCAAGTCCCTCATGCCAGTTTTCACCTCTCATTTTCAAACCTAATAAGAAAAACGAATACATTAAGCTCTAGTCAGAGGCTCCTGATGCAATCAAACTAAATGTATTCACAGCAAAAGCTAGAATACAAAGCTCCGCAGCCATGTTGATAATGCCGCTCATCTTCTCCGTCTCTGTACTGAACGAAAGTGCGTGTCTGTTTGCAGAACTCCACCGAAATTGAAACGAGCGCCGGAGAAAAGGGAGAGACAAGCAATATTTTCAGGCCTTATAAGTGTGAGTTTATGGGCCTTTTATTTGAATAAATGAATTGGAAGCATTTGATGTGATTGAAAGGAGCTTAGTATTCAAATAGGTGGCCTAAGGCCTTGGTGTGCGCCTCTCACTCCAAATCTCTTTAATGCCAGCAAACCCGGCTCCGCCATATGCCGTGCGTTGTTTGGGCTGGTGAGGGAAACCGAGGGAGGCTGTTACAGCCGATCCATGCATTATTTATTGAGAGATATTAACTACTTCAGCTCTGTTATTAAAACAAGAGGGTTTGGCCTTGAATAGCGAAGACGAATGTTAACAATTCTCGCAATTGAATTCTACAGCCTTCCCTACTCGCCGCTTTAGAAAAACTGCAAGCGTTGTGCATGTTTTACCAGTACGCTCTGATCTTGTTGCTGTGTTTTTAGCAGGATCCGTTTCACTAGTCAGCTGAAATTGTTCATTAATTTTTACTTTTGTGGAGTTGAAGTGTAGGTCAGGGTGAGTACATGTATTACAAGATTATGATTTTCTAGAGAGTTCTAAATGACAGAACTTCCCTTAAAGGGATCGTCAGATGCAGAATTCACTTTTACATGTTGTTTGAAAATACATGTGTTTGTACACATCCACCCTATAATGATAAAAATCCACCCAGTAGTTATCTTTTTTCTTTAATCCCTATAGATAATATCCCCTTTCTCAAATCAATGACGTCACACAGACCAAGGCCGCTCCCACGCTAGTAAATTGACACGGCCATCTTATCTTAGACCCGCCCTGAATGAGCTGTGAACAGTCCGCCATTGTGTCGATGCCGGAGCAGGTGTAGACAAGAATGGCTCCTAAGTGGGAGCTTAGATTGAGGTTTTCTGTTGTTGGATGTAATAATGAACATAGCAGTCGTCATTTACTCCCAACATCTGAGCAGCTGAAGACATTTTATTTGTGGATTGCATCTATGTTTGCGCAAATCATTCGTGATCTAGCTTTACTTACAGATGAAGTTAGTATAAGGTTATTTTATGAATTTTTGCGAATTGCCTTTCCTAATAATGTGCTAGTTAGCAAGTTCCCCAGCTAAATGTGGCTAAAGTAAACACTTTGATTCCATTTAAAGGGACATGCAACAAAACAGGTTGCTGTGAACAGAGCTGATTTTGACAAGGAAAAGTGTTTTTCCTTTCCAATATAAATCATTTTAACAAAGATTTTGTTCTAAAACGTAAAAATGGGAGAAAATTTTGCCACAAGTGCTGTTAATAAAGCTCATAAACAAGTACTAAAAATGTTTTTTTTTTTTTGTAAATCTACAAGGAAGGACAGAAAATGAGAAAGTGATGGAGAGACAAAGTGAGCTCCTAGATGGATGATAAAGCATTTAAGGGAATTATTGAATTTATTTTGCTAAGTGAGCGCAACCAATTTTGGCTAAAGTGCAACCCACAGACTCTTCTGTGGTGGGAATAAGGAACCCTTGACCCCTGTGGTCAGAGAGGTCAAGCTATTTCAAAGACTCTGAGATGTTAGGCCATCCCTCACCTCTCGTCCATGTGAAACAAGCCCAGCACCAATCATGTCTTGCAGGTGTGTGTGTGTGTGAGTGTATGTGTGTATGTGAGCTTAAATCTCAACCTCTAGCCCTTAGGTAAGAAGGGCGGGAGGTGGAAAATTCGGCCGGGCCCGGCGAGTCTTGCTGCCCATAGAGAATGAATGGCTTTAGCACTGCGCCCAGACAGAAAAATCAATGCCTCATATGAGGAGACTGCGGGGGTTAGGCTCCTATGTTCATGTCAACAAGGCTATTGGTTTTCTTAATACTCCAAAGTTGGCGTTTCCCTTGCTGCGGGAGGGCCGATGCTGTGACTTGTGTGGTCAAAGCTTAACAAAGGGATTCTGCCTCCAACCTCCAACACTCAAATGCTGAGTCTGGCTGGGGCAAGGCAGAATTAATTCTACAGGATGGCACATGGCCATTAGTTTCAGTCCTGTATGTTTGTGTTTGCAGCACTGAGCTGGACCACAGTACTGCTGGAATGGAAGATGAGCAGGTACAGGACTGACAGCGCTTCTGAAGGGCTTGTTTCGTTAACTACCATGTGTTGGTGTTTTTAAGAGCCGATCAGGGGTTTTAGGTTTCAAGTTTAAGGGAGAGTACAACCTCATTGCCACATTCCTTTAGTCCTAGGATTATTAGGATGCTGTCAAGATTTAAGTGTAGAGTGTTCTTTGATAATGAATGAAAGAATGGCATTCATAAGCATTTACAATGGAAGTAAATAAGACGAAGAATTTGAATTTGAATAAAAGCACTTACATAAATTTTTCTCTAATTTTGTGAATTATTTGAACTGTAAAATTCTCTAAATCAGCTTTTTACAGTGGTTTTTAGTGTTTATGGTGATGAATTATCATTGCGACAAAAGTAAAATTGGATGCTATGAACTTTACCCGTACTCACACATCTTGTGGCTATACTATTGAAACAGTAAGTATTTTGACATTTACAGATTTGTCCCTATTGCCTTTCCAATGTAAGTGCCTCATTTTAAGATTTTGAAGTAAGAGTTAAAAACACAAATAGGGCTCTATGAAATCCATTTTATTTTTTCCCAAATTCCGTTTTTTCCATTTTAATTTTTCTGGATTCAGTTTTTTTTTTTTTTTTTTTTAATTTTTCTCGACTTCTTAATGGTTAAATAAAATCTTATTAATCAAAAAGCATGTCTAATTAATTAAAATCATGAGCCTTATACAATTTAACATCAATTTATTAAAGGTTTAACATAAATGGCATGTTTAGGGCCCTATGAAATATTGCAATTTATTGTTACCAAATTCTGGTTTTAGCATGTCTAATTATTTGAATGCATAACAACTTTTATTTATTCTTACAATTTTAAAAAAAATTTATTCACTCAGCAATTCTGTGTTGCGTATTTGTATAAATTTATTTAATTTATCTTTTAATTAATGAAAATTAAATCAGTTTTATTTTTAGCAATATTTACTATTAAAATTAAAACATGTTAATTATTTCTTTAAAAAAGAAAGTTTGATTAATTTATTAATAATTAATTAATCAGCAGCAGTAGTAGTAGTAGTAGTAGTAGTAGTAGTATTACGTACATTCTAAATATTAAAAATATATTTCTGTCATCTTTAAGTTAAACCAAACTTTTATTTTGATGGGTTGCTGTAAATACCTGTAACTGATGCTTGTTGTACCTAGAATGGATACAGCTGTGGCTGGAAGCTAACTACAAATTTTACTCAAATGGAATGGTCAAATGCAAATGAAGTGACTCAGAGCAGTTCTGGAGATGTTGTTCATGTATTTATGTCCTCATTTATTGAGACAGCAGTTGCTGAAATCACGAGCATCACTGGTACGCCAGTATGTGTAGTAAACAAAGCCGAGACACGTGGAACATCGAGGATTCATATTATATAGCCTTTTTATGGCTCAATATGTGCACATACTAGTCCATATCACGATTTGATTTAATCTGATGACATACTTTTGACTAATTCTTCCAAACTTTGACAAATTCTGTGACATTCCGCGTTAAATAATACATTCCGTTTTATGAAAGGATTCTGCAATTCCGTCCGCATTTTCCGCATTGTGAAAATCATAGGGCCTTACACAAAAGGTGTGGATTTGGTGGGAGAGAGAGAAATAAAAATAGACTTTCAGGCTTTGTCTATGAAATGGACCTGATCAATTGTCCTTCACATTTTTTAAAAAATTAAATCAATATTGAAAGTTTAATAGGAGAGATGGCACTGAGGGCTTGCAAGTCATGCATGTGATGTTAAATTTAACATTAAAGCATTAATAGTGAACAACTGCAATGTTTCTATAATAAATAATCAGAATATATAAATTGTTATATACATAGGCTATGTTTAGGTTTAGTTTTCTATTTTATGCTGTTCTTCTATTCATCAAAGAATCCTAAAAAAGTGTCAGTTTCAACAAAAAAAATTAAGCAGCTGTCGATATTGATAATAAGAATTTTTCTTCATCACCAAAACAGCGTATTATAATGATTTCTGAAGGATAATGAGGCATTAAAGACTGGAGTAATGGCTGATGAAAATCCATTGCAAATTCCTCACAAAATATACCACCACAGGAATGAATTGCTTTCCAAAACCTAAATAAATAAATTCAAAATAAAATAAAAAATAAATTAAATAAAATCAATCTAACTGACCCCAAACTTCTGAACGGCAGTGTATGTACTCAGTACAACTACTGAGCCACTGCATTACATCACAGCTTGTCAATAAGCATTGTATTTTACCTTACAGATATCCACTCTGTATATTATGACTTTACTAGCAACATTAATGTGATTTAACATTTTGAGTTATTCCACAGAGCACTAAATGTTCTAGCAATAGTGCAAGAACAACAAAGTAAATTTTTCAATCATACACCATTCCCACTTGAACATAAATTACCAGATGTAATATAAATGACACAAAAATGAGTTTTCACACAATAATGACTGACTGTGCCGCTCTTGAAAAATTTTAAACAACTGGTATTATAACTATAACTTTTTCAGTCATTTCAACTTCAGTGTTGAGAATCTCAGAAAAATCTAAATTAAAGCAGTTGATCAGAAAGTGCTTTATTTAAAACCATCAGTACCTCATTTAAACACTCAAACTTGTACAGATTACAGGTACACCTTCAGATTTGGCTGAAGATTAGATGTTTAATTGACATGATATATTTAAAATAGCAAATCAAATCACGTTTTAGCGTTGCATTTAACAAACAGGCCTAATTAAATGCATTTGTATGCACACAATCACACAGACACTCTTTCTCCCTCTCTTTAAGTGTACTTGATTCTTTATTATACAAAGGAAACAAAAAAAACATAAGAGGAATCGGTGCACAGGAATAATTCCATTAGGGCTCCCTGGCTGTTTGATACACCATGCACTGATATATTTTCTAATAGGAGAAAGAGGAAACCAGCCAGGTAATTACTGCCGTAGCGCATAGATGTACATCGAAACTCACCCCATACACACAGAGCAGACCCTTTCCTAATCACTGCCCCCCTCAAAGGAAAAAAAAAAATATTAATGTTATACTGTTGTTCGGTTGCACAGGTCCCCTCTCTGGTGTGTCGCTAATTTAGGCTTTTGTTTTTCTTAAGTAGCTTTCTCCTTAACCGCCGTCATGTGGCGCGAACCCCCCCTCCGGACACACTATCGTTAGCTGTGCGGTGCTGTGGGTGGAAGAGTGAGAGGGAGGGCGGGTGTTTGTTGGGGTGGGGGCAGCGGGAAAAGGGGAGTGAGCATTGCTCACCCAGAGCAATCGGATGAAAACGCAGTGCAGATGTAATTTGTTTTCAATGGCTGTTTCAAAAGAATAATTGTGGTGACACTGGCCGATCGATAGTATGGATTTTTGTTTTGGAGTGCCCTGTGTGTGTGGTGCTAAGAGGAGCCAGGAAATACAGCACTGCAGCCTGAATACAATAAAAATGGATGGTGGGGGTCTGTGGGTATTTGTGGGGCTGCTCGCCTTCAGTGGGGCGGCAGACATCATTGGTGGGATTACTGAACGTGTCCTCTGGGCTACCAGAGCTAGTCTGGTTGTGTGGCCATAGAAACTGCTGTTTCTGTCCCTCTTCCTCCCCCTCTCGCCTCTGCTACTCTTTCAGGGGGAAAAAACATTGACTACAGTTGAATAAACTCACTTAAGATGAAACGCAGCAATGGCACGCGAGAGAAGGAGAAAGAGAAAGGGAAGAGAAATAGAAATAGACCTCCTGCACAACAGAAGTGAGTTTTGAGAAATAGATCTGTACACAATGAATGGACCTGATTGAATAAAGCTGAAACACACCAGCTGACTTTGCTGTGCATATAAAACACAATCCGTACTGATGCAATGAGACCGCGTTTGAGGAAGTAACTAGCCGATGATGAATGACAGTAAACGCTAAGCTTTACAATGTATTCAAAATAAAGCATATTCAGCATGTCAGCCGATATGATGCTTAGTGCAAGGTCTTACAGCTGTAGTGACAATCATGTGTGATATTTGTTTTTCCAGATGGAACTTTGTAGGCGACTGTATATTTATGATTCAGATTATTTATTTTGTGGACTAGATCCACATGAGCTCCATGCGAAAACTCTCCCTCGTAATCTTGTGAGAAGTGTCTTCAATGTAGGTCCATGTTTAAAGGATTAGTTCACTTCCAGAATAAAGATTTCCTAATAATTGACGCACCCCCATGTCATCCAGGAACTCCATGTTATTCTTTCTTCAGGATTTTTCTCCATGTAGAGGACCCAAAGGCTTGAAGGTCCAAATTGCTGTTTCAAAGGGCTCCACACGATCTCTTTACAAAACAGCCTTTACAAAAAAAGGTAAAACAAAGACGTTGGACAATTTTGAAGTTGGTGGAGTAAATGAGATGCAGTTTTTCACCATACTCTCCCTTTTTGAACCGGAGTACACAGACGAAGAACTAAGAATGCGTGACCTTTCCAACGTGATTATGTAATGTGGAAGTTGTAGACAAGCATCACAGAGCTAGAGCAAGATGAGCATTTGTGGTTAAACAGTATATACCAGTGCTTCCCACAGGATTTTGTGATACTTGTGGCGGCAGGTGACGTCACATATTAATTTGCATATATATGATGTCATCACGTCAAGTTTACATTAAGATGAATTTGGGCACTTCAGATCTGTTCTACTCTATGAACTGTCACATACTGTAATACATTGAAGCAGTCATTTCTGCAAAAGGATTCCCGACCAAGTATTGAGTGCATAACTGAACATAATTATTTGAAAGTTGACTTTTTTGTATTAAAAACACTTTTCTTTTATTGGTCGGATGAAATATGCTAATTTTTTGAGATAGGAATTTTGGGTTTTCATGAGCTGTATGCCAAAATCATCAATATTAAAACAAAAAAAAGGCTTGAACTACTTCAGTTGTGTGTAATGAATCTAAAATATATGAAAGTCTAATGTTTATCAGTAAATTACAGAAAATAATGAACTTTATCACAATATGCTAATTTTTTGAAAAGAACCTGTACATACTAACTTACACTAAAAAGCGACTGTATGCGGTTGTTTTGGCTATATTACTGTTTTGTCTCATTCGGCGCACTGTCTGCGTCTGAGCAACAAACTATGAGCATATTAAAAGACGAATTATATTCATATTTGGTGGACTCAGCAACCAACCGTCCTCGCGCCGCGCAAGCCATTAAAATGAATGGATTTCATAGCGCAGCGCTTTCCGCGTTCAGTATGAAAGCCACTTCATGGCCAAATGAAAGCGCTTTTTCTGTCATTCACTGCACAGAATAGACATAGAGAGAGGAGATACTGCCCCTGGAAAGTCAGACCTCGCAATCGCGGGGCAGTACTGGCTACATCTTCCAACTAAACGATAGCTAGGTTTTTCAGTATGTACCTGCTGTAAGAAAAAGCCACAAAAAGTGTCTGAAAGTTGCTAAATATTGTGCTAAAGTTCCGCTTGCGTGTTGTAGACGCGGGAGCTGATGGCAGCGAACGGTGGGTATTTGTGGCAGTCGATGTGGATATTGTGGCAGCTTGCCACAAATAAAATCAACGTATGGCAAACACTAGCGTCATTCTGGAGATTTTCTGTGGAGCCTACGAAACGTGTAGGGCGAGCCCAGGTGAAGTCTATGTGTGGGAAGCACTGTATACATATATATTTTTTTTTTTTAGAAAATCAACAATTGTTTCACTAGATAAGACCCTTATTCCTTGGCTGAAATCATGTACAGTCCTTTGAAGCTGCATTAAAAGTACAGTTTAGACCTTCAGCCTGTTGGGTCCCATTGAAATCCATTAGATGGAATGTTTTCCTCAAAAACGTCTATTTGGCTAAATAAAGAAATATATATGTTAAGTACAGGATGAATAAATTATCTAGAAATTTAAATGTGTGTGTATATATATAATATGTGATGCAATTTTTGGTCAAAATTAGGTGTTCATTAAATTATTATTCTATAGCATCCTGTCTATCACCTCCAAAAATATCTTGGCAAAAATCACTTGCTTAGTGCAGAAAAATTGCGATTTATTGCAGCAAGCAGAAATGACTCTCTTTTTAAGAACACTGCTGAGGTGCTTTCTCTTAACACCATAAAAAAAGTTAAACTATCAAAATAAACCATGTAACCTATTTAATAAAGGTGTATCAATGCACATTCCCCGCCAATCATGGGTAAAGTATGGCAAGCAACGTTTGTATTTATTTATTTATTTATTTATTTTTAAATTAATAATTTTTTTTACGCAGTCAGAATAAGCTGCTCTCTCAAACGATCTTACTCGTCTAAATCGGCACAATCCTGGTCATGTCAGTGTCCTAAATTATGTTTTAATGGACTATTTCACATCCAGAGATGAAGGATCAGGTGATGAAGTTACTAAAGAGGAGGAATCCGATGACAGTCTGTTATAAAAAACAGTGCGCGAACAGTTGTGCTGCACTCGCTTTTCTAAATGTAAACTACAGCTACAAGGTACATTATTCATGCTATTTAAACATACAAGGGGTGATCAACAGTTTGGAGACTGTACCCATGATAAACAACAGAAAACAGACATTAAACCGTTTGTGTAATAGTGCAGTGTAGCACTCCTGACAGCTCTCGTTAAACCCATTTTTCTCAAAATTCAATTCCTGAAAATCGTAGTTATCAGCCAACTTCAGATAGCCATAACTTTTGTTACGTTCACCTACGGACAAAATAAAAAGATAAAAATAAAAAGATAAAAATTTTGGAATGGCTTGAACCCAGCTTTCATATGGTATCAAAATCTAAAAAAGGTAAAATTTCACTATGTTGTTGGGTTTTCCTAGATCGCATCTTGCATATATTTTAAATAATTTATAGCATTTAACCAGCATTTACAGCTGTAGAAGCAAAACTTTTATAAGGTAGATCTAAACTAAACACTGTTTGACAATCTGTATTTATTGATTGTTTGTGTTTAGCTTCAGGAAACTATGTCTTTTGAGTACAAAAGAAAAGCTGACAAATGAACCAATGACCATTTTTCTCCTGAATATAATTTCATTTGTGCTCTTTTATATTTGGGATTTTAATAGGATATTTTCCCCAGGGTAGATAGTCATTGCGTTGACTTAGGATGGAGTCCATTTTTTAGGTTCTCGCTGTGACTCACACTCGTGTCCTTAGGCCCTTTCCCAAATAGCCTCTTTGTGTGCCAAATAATAGGCCGTTCACACGTTTGGAAAATCAGACTTTGTTTTTCCAGTAGTAACTGTCGAGGGTTCCTTTAATTTGTCTGGGAAAATGTGAGGGCGTAGAGGTGGAGATATCAGTGATATGTTACACATATTTGCTTCCCTGTGTGTGTGTGTGTGTGTGTGTTTTATGTGTGTCCAGTGGTACAGGGCTATTTAAGAGAGTATCATTTCTCTCTTAGGCCTCACGTCCATGATCTCTCTCTCTTCCTCTTCAGTATTCCCAAGTGATCAGTTGCCACCAGAGGCTCAGGGGCTGATTTATTAGCATGGCCTGAGCTCCTGTCCTCTGCCTGAGTGCATCTGCAATGGAAAAATTTCCTCTTTTTTAAAACAGCAAACTGGGAGAATAGGGCTACAGCATGGGTTGACTGCCTAATACATAGTTCCTTCCTCTCTCAGTTTCTTCAATCTTTTTGCCTCGCAACTTAATTATACCATTAACCATAGCACATTTTCCCCCTTTCAAACAGACTGTCTCTTTAAAAGAATAAAATAAAAATGTAAAAATTAAGCTATATATATTGGATGAAGTAATCGCATGGGTGGTGACATTTCTTTACATGCTGAAATGGGTTAAACTTGGTGAGTATGGACAGCAAAGGGTTAATGCAGCTCATATAATTGAGAGACAAGTGCCTGAGCATATTAGGTATATTCCAATGAGAGGCCCCTGGCATATAATCAAAATGCACAGGACCAGCAAATCTAGATTACCTCAGATATTAATCCAGTTATTGGTAGCTTCTCCGAACATTGACATTAAAAAATCATTGAGGGTGTCATAAAGGCAGCAGGATAATAATCATTAACGAATGGATGGTCCGATTCACTTCCGAGAGCAGGGGACCTATTTAAAGCCTCACAGATCTGCCACCTGCAAGTAGAAATGCGGTGAGATCTCCCACCCACAATGATATGAATTACATGGAAAATATGTGTGTGGTTAATGACTGTCTTTATTATATATGATGGCATGTCTTGTGGCAAGTGCCTGCCCTTATCATTCCATTATAAGCTCACGAAAATGACTACATATGTGACTAAAAAGTGTTTCCACAACAAACACAAACCCAGGCCTCCTGCTTTTCAGTAATATGATTGTTCTAGTATTATAATCCATAATATTGCACACCAAACTGTACAGTAATCTGCAATTTGGAGATGGTTTCCGCTCTGCGCACTTATTCTCACCCTTTAACACGGCCTTGCTTCTGCCCGGCAGCTGTTGACATTTCTGCAACATAGCTGCAGCATTGCGGAAACGTCTGCTAATGGATGTCTCTGGCTCGGTAACAGGCATGGTGTATGGCCAGCACGGTTACGACTTCATCAGACTTCTGTGGACGGCTCTGCATAATTGCCAGAGATAGAATGATCCTGTGCTTGCTGACAGGTGAGAAACAGTTGTGTTGTGATCAGAGAGAGATTCCTCCTGGGGCCACTCAGGGTCCCCTTACAAGCACACACATAGGTTTATTATTGGCATCTGTTTCCACCACTGAATAAAAAGGCAATTCTGACTTGCATGATACAAATTTGCCATTCTGTCAGAATTGTGAGCTATTACCTTGCAGTTATAAAGTGAGAATTGTGAGATATAAAGTCAAAATTGTGAGAAAGAAAATTGCAAGATACAAACTCACAATTCTGACAGTCAGAATTGTGAGTTTGTATCTCACAATTGTGACTTTTTTAATGTAACTTTATAATGTCCAATTGGGAGTTTTGGGAGAATTGTAAGATATAAACTCATAATTCTGAGAACATATCAGTCTTTTCCCCCCTCAGAACTGGACTTCATATTCGCAATTGCAATTCTGAGAAAAACACCATCCAATATGTAGATTAGATTGTTTCTTCATTTGATCCATTTGCGAGCAAATGATGTAACACTAAATTTCTCCAAATCTGTTCTAATGAAGAAACAAACTCCTCTACATCTTGGATGGCCTAAGGGTGAGTACATTTTCAGCAACTTAAAAATTTTAAGTGAAAGGGATAGTTCACCAAAAAATAAAAATTCTGTCATTGATTATTCACCCTTGTGTCATTCCAAACCCATAAGTCCTTCGTTCATCTTCGGGACATATATGTGACCCGGACCACAAAACCAGTCACAAGTGTCAGTTTTTCAAAACTGAGAGATATACATAATCTGAATAAATAAGCTTTCCACTGATGTATGTTTTTTTTAGGATAGGACAATATTTGCCTGAGATACAACTATTTGAATATTAGGAACCTGAGGGTGCAAAAAAAATCTAAATATTAAGAAAATCACATTTAAAGTTTCCAAATGAAGTTCTTAGCAATGCATATTACTAATCAAAAATTAAGTTTTGATACATTTATGGTAGGAAATGTACAAAATATCTTCATGGAACATCATCTTTACTTAATATCCTAATGATTTTTGACATTAAAGAAAAATCAATAATTTTGACCCATACAATGTATTTTTGGCTATTGCTACAAATATACCCATGCTACTTAAGGTTTTGTGGTCCAGGGTCACATATTAAGATATTTTTGATTTCTGACCCTGCATTGACAACAATGCAACTGCCACGTTCAAGGCCCAGAAAGGTAGGAAGGACATCGTTAAAATGTCAATAGATATCGTTGTCAATGTGACATCAGTGGTTTAACCATAATGTTATGAAGGTATGAGAATACTTTTTGTGTGCAAAGAAAACAAAAATAACTATTTAACAATTTATTTTCTTCTGTCAGTCTTTGATGCTGTTCATGAGAGTCTCACAACGCATGCGTGTGATGCTGCTGACAATTGTTGAATAAAGTTGTTATTTTTGTTCTGAACCGCTGATGTCACATGGACTGTTTTTCAATGTCCAAACTACCTTTCTGGGCCATAAAAGTTTTCAGTCGCATTGCTGTCTATGCAGGGCCAGAAAGCTCTCAGATCACATCAAAAATATCTTAATTTGTATTCTGAAGATGAATGAAGGTCAAATGGGTTTAAAAAGACATGAGAAATTATTGATAGAATTTTCATTTTCATCTTGTTAAGAGTGTACATGAACAAAATGGTGTGAATATACATTTAGATCAATACCACAGAAACACAACCTGAAGACACATATGTGTGTTATATGGTCAGGAGGCCAATTAGGCCTTGACTCCAGTCCGAAACCCACAGGACCCAAGAGCTTCCTTTCTCGTTTCCTCGATTCATCCTTCCCTTTTCCTCCCCACCCCTCCGCATGGACTCGGGGCACTTCTCCGTTGTAAAACGCTGGCACACATAGTATTGATTTTCATTTAGATAACTTAATGCTCGCAAACAATCCACGCACCCCGACACCAGAGCCCAGCTTAGATCTACGATTGTGCCTCGCTGTAATCTGGGGCCATTTCTCTTCCACCGTGCTTTTTTCGGATTCATTTTTCCTAAACTTAACCGATTCGCAACGGAAGGGGCGAGAGAGATATAAATGAAAAGCGAGGTGGCCGTCGATCAATCACCCGGAGCGCAAACATTCCCCCACTGGCCTTTTCCCAACATTCTATTACCACCGGGTAGTTGGCCAGTCAAACGGGAATAAAAATTACACAGAAAACATCATAAGTTAGGCTTGATTTGTCGAGCGCGAAGCCTGACAATTCCGCAGGACTTATACACTGGGGCCGGTGCTGAAAATCAGCCTTGTTATGGCTCGGGCACGTCTATAAAGATTGTTCATTTCATATAAAACAGCTACCTGTGCTGAGGGCCCGGGGAGCAAGAGTGATGTTGGGTATAAATACAGGAGGAAATCTATTAGTCTAGCCCCGGCTGTTGAAACAAGCCTGGACCGGGCCCGCTGTTGTTACTAGGCAGCGCTCGTCCGTGCGGATGTGTGTTAGTGGGGGTGGGGGGTTAGTTACTGAGGCGACGGCCATCATCTCTCTGTGTTAGATGAGATGAGATAACGCGCTGATGTGTGACCGCTGGCACGCCGACCGCGGCGGCTGCCCACTGCTGGCCGTGCCGCTGTAACGAGGGAACGGCAAGGGAAGCGAATGAGGGTCTCGGCGCGGCATAACACCCTCACAGCCCCGGTGTTAAGTGCTTCCTGCCCCCTCCACCCCTGCCCCACCACCTCCCGAACGCTCGTACGGTAGCGGCTAATTATGCCAAAGAGCTATTGCATGTTGTTTTATGCTTTATTGTCCATTTACTCACAGCACAAAAGCTAGCGGGCTCACTAATGCACATTTTGCTGCTGCGCAGGATGCAAAATCAATTTGTCAGGTCATACTGATTATTGTCATTCTGTAGAGAACACGACCCCTTGACCTTTCCGTGACCCTCCGCTGTGAGTCTGGATTTTAGCCAGCCATAAACGGCCAAATGATCATAACTCATTTTTTCACGAACCATTAAATTTAATGAAAATGCTATAAAATAAATGTAATGCCGTTCTTTGAGGCTATTTTCAAAACACGACTCTTTTGCTGTATAAGGACTTTACCTTACAGTGCGCTACGCTATCTGGAGCACATTTATGGCTGTGTTATCATAAAATCCAAAGGGAACAGAGCAAGTCTGAACTGTATTCCCTTACAAATAATTGTGCCCCAGAGACTCGGCGTTCAAGAGATATTTGCAGTCGTGTGATATGGTAAATGTGGAGTTGCCGTAGAACGTTCTGGAGTCCTCTATCCCCTCCCCCTTTCTTGTCAGGGTATGACATGTGG
Organism: Cirrhinus molitorella; assembly: GCA_033026305.1. Lineage (NCBI taxonomy): Eukaryota > Metazoa > Chordata > Actinopteri > Cypriniformes > Cyprinidae > Cirrhinus > Cirrhinus molitorella. The sequence goes on along the minus strand of CM065118.1, from coordinate 31,985,771 downwards.
GCCATGTGTGGACAGCTATGACACGTGTAAGTAATGCCGGTAGAACCATGCCACTGTTCGTTTCCCCCTGAGATTTATATGGCCACAGGGGCTGGTCCTGTGCTCCTGTACTTCCACGACACTAGTCGGGTGTGACTGTCATTATATGACAATCGTAAAAGAGCTGAGATATGAGCTGCTCTCGGGTTCTGCAGTGTTTAATGTGAATTTTAACATGTCCCTGTTCTGTTTCACAGCCTATGAGGAAGACATGATGGCACTGTTTGGATTTGAAGAGTGGTGCGTGAAGGATTTTATTGGTTTAGAGCAAGGATTTTGATTGCTGGGAGGACTCCAGACTACATTGTGATGATTCTGAATGTTTATGGCATTATTTTAGTGTAATGTGTGTTACCCTGATGGTGTTTGTCTTTGTGTGTGTGACTCTGTGCGCCTTCTACACACGGGTATTGCCCCTGTTGTATAGACGCGCAACATGATGGATCAGTTCATCATACAGTAAGTGTGCTTCCATTGTACCTGTATTATTATGGTGGTTATCAGTGTTTTAGTTTAAGAAGATTGGTATGTTAACATTATATGTGACCCTGGACCACAAACCCAGTCTTAAGTCGCACAGGTATATTGGTAGCATTAACTAACAATATATATGGGTCAAAATTATTGATTTTTCTTTTATGTCAAAAATCATTAGGATATTAAGTAAAGATCATGTTCCATGAAGATATTTTGTGAATTTCCTACCGTAAAAAAATATCAAAACTGATTTTTGATTAGTAAAATGCATTCCTAAGGACTTCATTTGGAAAACTTTAGAGGCAATTTTCTCAATATTTTGCACCCTCACCCTCATTCTGTCCTAACAAACTACATCAATGGAAAGCTTATTTATTCAGCTTTCAGGTGATGTAACAGGATTTTTTTTTTCATGCAGTGTGCTGTATGTATATGTACAACTTAAAACTGTTTACCAAAAAAATAAATAAAAATCCATCACTGAATGTAATGTAATGTAATCTGATATTGATTCAGTAATAATCAATAATAGATTCAATGAGTTCATTAATTTAAAGTTTAAATACAGAAACTAATTCAATTAATTTGTGAATCTCTGGATAATTAGTTACAACAATCAGCTCATAATGATCAGATCCATTTATCCATGAATCATACTACATTGGTTGCACTGTATGCATTGTAGTACAGCTCAAATGGAAAGACATGTTTCCTTGCTATAATTTAAAGATTGTGATTAATTGGAAAATCTATATTGTAACCCTGCCCTTGGAGAGGCATTCATTTCAAGTAAAATAGCATACAGTATGCATATGTATAAATCAAAACATTGTAAAATGTTTAGGTGAATTATTTGCTCCGTTACGCACCGTATGTATTAATCCATCTAATGTTTTTTATTAAAATATTCCATCACTGAAAATAATGTGACCTGATGTTGATTCAGTAATCACTCTTATGGATTCAGTGAGTTCATTCATTTAAAGATTCAAACAACAGTAACTGAATTTGAATGATTCATTAAAATGATCATTCATAAATCAGACTACATTGGTTGTGCTGTATTATTGCTCAATATAACGACATGTCTTCTTGCCATCATTTAAAGATTAATTAGAAAATCAATATTTAACCCAGCCCTTATTTATTTTAAGGCGTTTATTAGTAAAATAAACAAAGGGGCCAATAAATTGGTGTCCTCCATGTGCATTGTGAAGGTTGGAAGGTTTGATCCAGTAGTTGGCCACAATTCTTGCTTCTTCCTCTTTCTTTTCAGTTTCACCCTCATCCTGGTCTCCCTTAGAGATCCTATTTCTTTCATATTTCACTCACTGTGCCTGTAGGTGCCCTGTTTACAAGACAACTCATCCTACAACACCTCTAACTCTCCTCAACCCCTGTGCTGGCCGTAGCCGTGGCTCTTCTCTCCTCCGTCACCTTGCGTCACGTCACTGTGCGCTTCCACTTGTTTGCATTAGGCCAAGTCAAAAGAGAGAGACGTGGAACAAAAGGGTCCTGTTGACATGGCACAGAGTGAAGATGACTCAATGAGCACTGGCACTCTGACAGGAAGGAGAGGTCGTTCAGCTCGTCCATGAAGACGCGTGAGAGAAAGAGAGAGAGACTTGGCGGCTTGACTGACAGATGGTCTAAACGTCGCCTTCTGGGCGCCAGGCCTCACGCTGAGAGGTGTACGTTTGAGTGTAATGTCTCAGAGCAATGGTGTTTTGGACCCTGTTGAGTCACTTAGGTTCCTGGTGGACAATTGAGCTCTTGTGACAGAAGAATAAAACGGGAGTAGAGAAAGTCTTGAGGATAATGGGATGAAGAAGCTACGTTATTTTAATTAAGCTAAGGTTGGTCTCCGTAGGGCCGTTAGCCACTGGAATCTGTCACAGCTAGACATTTCAGTGTGAGAACGGAGGTATTTTGGGGGCTTTGCAGAAGGTTAGGACAGTGACTGTTTATGGCTAGCAGGCAGAGAGACATTAGAGCGAGAATATGAGGTGGCCTATGTATGTGTGTGCATATGTGTCGGTCCACCAGGCCCAGAAGGGTCCCGAGAGAGCCGTTATTAGAGTCTTCTCTTGCTGTGTGACATCCGTTTGGATCGGCGAGACCCAGGGGCTACCCCTCCCTTCCACGGCCCACACGGATCAACTCTCTCTCACAGTCAATAAAAACCCATTGCACATGTAGGAGGTCCAACCTACAGGGGACGTCTTTATCCTGCAGGGAGTACAGGGCCCAACATTTAAGAGCAGAGAGTAAATTAAGACAAATAATGGCCATAATCTCCTGTAGTAGATTCCCACTCTTAGGCGTTTCCTCTTTGAAACCATTGCTCAACTCTCCGAAACCTCATGGGCTCTTTACGGTGCTACTGAAAATCTTTTCCCGCTTTTTTCGGGGTTTGCCATAGAGGTGATTTTTTTTTTTTTCTTTCTTCAGTTTACACTTTTTTCTTTCTCATTTACCCCTCTCTCCCTCCTCGCACAGGTCACGAACATGTTGTGTGTCAGCGTGGGGCGCCTTTTGAAAGCTCTGCAGTTGATTTGAGGAGATTGAGTCGGACCAGAGACCTGAATAAGCTTTTAAGCTCCCATGTACAGCAGTGTACAGGTGCGGTGGCGCTGTCATGTCCTCACTCGCACACCTCCTTTATTTACATATCCAGATGGATTTTCACACCCTGGTTTAGGGGGACGAGGTGTCGCTGGTGTGAACACGTTCTTGGCATGATGTGTCACAGAGGGGGTTCGTGATCTGGTCTCCCACGAGGCAGCTTCCATCAACACCAGCGTCATTATTCTCTTTTCTTTCCAACTCAGCTAAGCTTATTAAGTGTAGTTGGAGTATTATGAGTAGTGTGAGTAGACTTGTCTTCCCACCATGTACATTATGCTATACCAGTGCACAATATTTATAGTTTTTATAGTAGTGTGCATTATTACTGCAAAAATTGGCAGAACAGTCAGTTTGTTTGGATTGCAGTCAATTGTAGTGAACCTGAAAACTTTTTAGGGATTTTTTTGTTGTTTTGTTAATTTTCTCTGTGAGATATCTTAAAGGGATGGTTCACTCAAATTTACTCACCCTTATGTTGTTTCAAACTCGTAAGGCCTTCATTCATCTTCGGAACACAAATATGTTGATGAAATCTGAGAGTATTCTTACCCTGCATAGATAGCAATGCAACTGACACATTTATGGCCCTGAAAGTTAGTAGGAACATTGTTAAAATAGTCCATGTGATTCAACCATATTTTATCTGTCAGAAAGCTCTCGGATATCATCAAAAAGTATTAATTTATGTTCCAAAGATGAACAAAGGTCTTTGGAGCAACACAAGGGTAAGAAATTAATAATAGAATTTTCATTTTTGGGTAAACTATCCCTTTAACATTTTTAAATGAAATTAAATCAAGTTCAGGCTTTTTTGCAAGGTAATTGTGGCATTTGCTGATTATCAAAAGGCTATTAACAAAATAGCAGAAATTGTCATCACCTGTTGAAGAGAAAAAAAACAACAACTTAATACTTAGAGAGAAATAAAAATAAAATTAAATTTCAAAAGTGAATTAAATATTAATTCATTATTAATTAATAAGTATTAATAAGTCATTAATTATGTGATTGTTAATAACAAATGTTTATTTATTTATTTATTTATTTTTGGTAAATAAATGCAAACCATAATTAAAACAATTATTTTTATTTTAACAATTATTTGTGACCAGTCATAAAGGTCTTTATTTATTTATTTTTTTTTTTTTTACCTGTGGAATCTGAAAAATATGGAATCTGAGGGTGCAAAAAAAAAAAAAAAAAAATATATATATATATATATATATATATATATATATATATATATATATATATTAGTGCTGTCAAACGATTAATCGCATCCAAAATAAAAGTTTATGTTTACATACTGTATATTTGTGTACTGTGTATATTTATTAGGTATATAGAAATACACACACATGCATGTATATATTAAGGAAAAATATTTATATTTATTTATAATCTAAATTGTATACAGGTATACATATATATACATATAAATATTTTGCTTTAATATATACATGTATGTGTATGTATTTATATGTACATAATAAATATACAAAGTAAACACACACATAGTGTGTAAACATAATGTAAACATAAACTTTTATTTTGGATGCGATTAATCGCGATTAATCGTTTGACAGCCCTTATATATATATATATATATATATAATCGCCTTTAAAGTTGTTCAGATTAAGTTCTTAGCAATGTATATTACTAATCATAAATAAAGTTTTGATATATTTACAGTAGGGAATTTACAAAATATCTTTAGTTGATCTTTAGTTAATATTCCAATGATTTTTGGCATAAAAGAAAAATCTATTATTTTGACCCATACAGTGTATTTGGCTATTGCTACAAATATACCCGTGCTACTTATGATTGGTTTTGTGGTCCAGGGTCATTGAACCAATGACTTTGGCATTGATAGTATTTGAGCAACAAGAAAGCAATAGAAAAGTGTCTTAAAATCAATTATGTTACAAAAATAAAAGGTAGGTTACAAGTAATTCAGACTTTGTCTCAAATTAGACAATTTTTTTTTCCTTTCTATTTTTAATAAATAAAGTGCTTTCATACAAATTCATACAGAGAGAGGACAAGATGGTAGTGAACGGGCCAGGATACATAGAGGTGCTAGAGGAAGCTACAGTAGTATATTCAATCTGTTTTGTACTTTTTTTTTTTTTCTCAGCTTTTTTCCCTCACATATTTGTAATGCACCAACAGAGAAACAAAAAAATACCAAATATTGTGTAGCTTGCGGTACCAACATTGGCCACTAGGTGTAATTTGCCCCGATTATGTTAAATCATAGTATTCTATTTATTTATTTATTTATTCTATTTTATTAGTTGTTTAAGTGTGGAAACAAAAACTGTTCAGTTGTAGACTCTGATATGACTGTGCAGCATGAAACAGAACACACATATTCAAAGTCTCATATCTGTTTACTTACAAAAAGTAAAGGTGTGTGGGGTATCCCAGTCAATACTTTGCCCACTAATAATTCATGTGTATGAGTGTTTACAAACACAATAAATACTATGACAGGAAAGAGAGGAAGCAGTAGAGGAGGAGGGGTGCTGGAAAAAAGCAGGAAGTGTTTTAGCATTCCGGCCGCACAGCAATTAAGACAGAAAGCCAGCAGATCCTCCCAGTTTGAGCACATTCTCCTTAAAAAATGTTATACAACGCGCAGACGTCCCTGACAGGCCAACATTATCCTTCGAGTTACAATTAATTACCCCCACGTCCGCCTCTTGCATCTCATTTCCATAACTTAAAAGGAGCAGAGACCTGCCAGAGGAGACCACAGGTTAGTTAAACATGCCAAACAGCAGGTTCACCACAACACGAGTCCAAGAGACTCAACCGATAAAGGATGACCACAAGCAGGGCTCATTTTTCACTGAGTTTACATGTCAAGACACGTCTTGCAGCACATTGCGGTGGCACTGTTGAAGTGCTTTAACGAAACGTCCGTCCGGGTCCGGTGCTGATGATTCTTTTGTTTGTTTGTTTTGGTGAGGTTGCAGAGTGCTGGTGAGGCTTTTTTCCCCTCCTCCATTATTTTTGTTCCTTGTTCTCCCATAGCCTCTCATTTATAATGGGCCGGGGAAGAGGGAGATAAAGCGGATGGGGCGTTGAGACAGAGTGAGCGGTCACATTCTGTGATGTTATCTGTATCCCAGAACGCACTGCAAGTGGACGCCTGACATGTTCTATACATCTTTCCACAGGAGCACTCATTAAACAAATACCGCTTGATATATAGCTCTCAAGAAATGAATTTTTACCTCTGTGTGCAGGAGCTGTTCTCTCCTGATCTCTGGGGCTTTAGGAAATATACACACTTACTCACACACACATAGCCAATGAGGGCTTTGGCTTATCCTGTTGTTTGTATTACTCTGCTGTATGTTTTTATTTGCTGTCAAGATGACTCAATAGCTCTTTAAAGGCCTCCATATAGTATCAGCTGTATAGAAAGCAGCAGGGAAATTTAAGATGCTGATGAAAAATAATTAGGATAGCTGACCAAGTCATCATTAAAGATGGATGGTATTAATTTTAAAAACAGACTGTTTTGAATGTTTTGAAAGTTTTGAATTCCACAATGTTTCACAAATAAAATCCACAGTAATCCTATTGTACTTTGGATAGCTGAAAAAAAACTGCTGAACTGCTGTTCACAATTTATTCATTTTTTAGAAATGTATTTTTATTTTTTTTTTACCTTTGTATAGTAAGGCATTACATTTATAAAAACAGTAAATATATTTTAAATTCGTATGTTACAAAATATTATAAAATATTTATCTTTCAGACACATTCACTTTTTAAACTTTCTGTTCATTCACTTTCTAAGTGATATTGAACAAACAATAAGAAATGTTTCTTGAACACCAAATCACCATAATGATTTCTGAAGATGAAAAAACTTGGCTGGTGTAAAATCAGTATTGCCATCTCAGGAAAAAATGACATTTTAAAACAAACAAAATAATTGTATATATATATTTTTTTAAATGCTTATTTATATTATTGTATTAAAACTGCCTTGTGAACATAAGACTTAAAATAAGAACTTAAAATACAATAAAATAAAATAAAATATAGTCAAATCAAATACAACCCAAAAGACATACGTCTACTAAATGCAGAAATGTGACCCTGGACCCCAAAACCAGTCATAAGTAGCACAGGTATAGCCAAAAATACATTGTATGGGTCCAAATTATCAATTTTTCTTTTATGTCAAAAATCATTAGGATGTTCCATGCCAAAATTTTGAACTGTAATATATTGTCATAAATAGGTGAAGCTCATGAATTAATGTGCAGTGAAAAATTAAGGCTGTTAATTAATTAAAAATGTTGATTAATCTGAGGAATGATTTGAGGAAACTTGAAATTTTAAGTTTCCCTATCAAGTTAAAAACATTATGGGACACTTGCATTCTGTTACGCTCTGACCAGTTGTTGAACTTACGCATTCTTGTTCTTCCTGATCTCTCCAAATGTAGTTTGGATCGCAAAAATATGAATTACTTCCTTTTTATTATGAAATGTATGTATGGATCAGCAGCATGATTAATTGTGTTAACTTTTAACAAATTACATTTTTAATAGTTAATCACGCTACTTTAAATTGACAGCCCTATGAAAAATATAACTTTGTCGTTAAGTTTTACCGGTATGTGAATGACACATATACTAGAACCTAGAAAAATCCTAATTAATCTTATGTAAAGTCATATAATTCTTTGTCATTTTCATTTATTTAAATGACATAATTATCAGCCCCTGTGTCAGGAAGATTTAATTAAAGTTATAATTTGATTTCACATAATCAATTGATATTTTAATGGAAATCACAGAGCATATGCAACAAAGAGTCCCTGACCATGGAGTTAGTCCTAATTTGCTGATATAGTAACATAAATTCAATCACCAAACAACTAAGTATATCACTTGGGATATAAAGAGCGACGTAAAAGGCCCCTAAAAAGGCCCCACACCCGTGTTCAAACCTGATCCCTTCTAATATGTCGTGCTTTCAGAGCGGTGAGTTACACGTCCTCCGTGTGAGGGGCTCTGCTGAGCACATATCAGGCCAAACATATCATAAATCTCCTTCCTCCAACACATTCATATACAAAACATCCTCTTTTCTCCTCAACCCTTCGCGGAAGGGTCACGTTCACATTTTCATGCATCAGAACATCTGATCCAAAATGTACTTTACAACATAAAAGAGCGCTTGAGTAAGTGGGCGTCTCTCGCCTTGTGCTCCATATGCATCTGTTAAATGACTTGCTGATCTCATTAAATAAAGCTAATGTACTTGTAAAACAGTCGGCGGAGACAGTACATCATTGTAAGTGTTGGGGGGTGGATGGAGGGAAGGAGAGGAGAGGAAAGCCTGGGGAGTGAAAGAGAGAGAGAGAGAGAGCGAGAGGAGCAGAATGGGGTGAGGTGGTTGCTGGTCAGTGGAGATGTCTCAGGCCCATAAATCTTGGCCTCTTCCTGCCTAGTTATTGTGTATTTCTTTTGGCCAGAGATTGATTGTAGCAGGGGAGAAGATGAATTTGCCCATAGACCTTCTTTTCTTCCTCTCTCTCTCTTTTTTTTAAGCTCCTGATGCTTGGCCAAGGTGATAATGCTCTCGATTTTTTTTTTCCTTTATTTGTCTCTTCCCTTCAGCCTCCCTCCCCCCCCCCCCCCCCCCCCCCACGTCGCCCTGTTCTTTCCTGAGATCATTTGTTTTGGATTAGAAACAGCGTGCTGAAAAGGGGAGCCATGGGGAGCTGTGCACGGGGGTCACTGGCAGTGGAAGAGAGCGTGGCAGCGTACAAGCGTCCCTGGTGTGATGTGAGCGTGTATCGTGCACATACGCGGCACACCTATGTACACAACACACAAGCAGCTAAATCAGCTCTGGCTACCTACGCCTGGCTCTGGGCAGATCTGCCAGGTTTGATCCTGTGGGACGGCAGCTAGACGCTCACGCCTGGATGTTCCAGCAGATGCAGACACATCATAATTGAACGCTTTCTTTGTGCTTTGAGCAGCAGCAGTCACCGATCCACCTTTTGTGGGCACTGCAGCTGAGGGAGCTTCTCTCTCTCTCTCTTTTCATCGCTTTCTTTCTCTGAGTGCCTCCTTTAACCTGGAACTATCAGAACATGCTCATACATGCACCCCAAAAAATAGGCCTCTGGCACTGGTTCAAAAGTAGATCAGAGCTATTGTGCCAGGGGTTTGTTTTGAGGCCAAGCATTACCCATGTGAATGTATCAATCCACAGTGAGTGCAATATGCTGAAAAAATAATGAATACCACAGTGCTCGCCTATTGATTTAGTATGCCATTGTGTTTTGACCCGGGTCCGTCTATATTAACCCTCATGGTCTTTTTAATCTACTTAACATTAAAGAATGAGTTTGATACTTACTATCATATACACTATTAAAAAGGTTTAATGTTTTTTCTTCTGCTCACCAAGGCGGCATTAATTTTAAGCATACTTATATTAAGTAAATAAATAAACCAAATAGAGAAATATTACAATTTAAAATAATTGTTTGCTACTTTAATATATTTTAAAATGTAATTTAATCTTGTGATGTCAAAGCTACATTTTCAGCAACCAATATTCTAGTTTTCAGTGTCACATGATCCTTCAGAAAACATTAAAATATGCTGTATAACATCCATCCATCCATCCATAATTTTATATTCATTCAAAAGGTAAAAAAATAAAATAAATGATTTATTTAATTTAATTTAGTTACTTTATTCTATAAATAAGAAAGCAGCAGTCTAACTTAATAAATCTTTGATTGTTTAATAATAATAATAATAATAATAATAATAATAATAATGAGATCATTAATTTATTTAATAAACAATGTTCTAATGTGGCATAATTTGTTTGTTTATTTTATATTTTAATTTAATGTTAAATTTAATTTAGTTATTTTATTCTATAAATTAGAATCTATCTATCTGTCTGTCTATCTCTCTATATGTCTGTCTGTCTGTCTGTATAGATGTAGATGTATAGAAGTTTTTTTTATATATATTTTTAACAATTTTTCTAATATACTTGGATTTTAATATAAAGTTCTAAGTATTTTATAGTTTTAATTGAATCTAGAATTAGATTTTTAAAAAATATTTTACTTTTATTCTAATATAATTTGATTTTTTTTTTTTTAAGATTTATTTTTGGCTTTTATTATTATAGGACAGATCAGGAAGGACAGGAAGCGAAGTGGAGAGAGAGAGGGGGGTAGGGTCGGGAAAGGTCCTCGAGCCGGGAATCGAACTCGGGACGCCCGTTGCGCAACGGCGCTGTATGTCGGCGCACTGCCCACAAGGCTATCGGCGCCGACATATAATTTGATTTTAAAGTTTTATTTTTACATTTTTACATCTTTTAGATTTATTTATTTATTTATTTTAGGTTTTTAGATCTATTTTTATTTTTAAATCTAGATTTAGATTTCTTTTTCCAATATATTAATCTAGATTTTTTATATTTTTAGTAATTTTATTTTAATATAAATAAAAATGATTTCAGAATTATTATTCCATTATTACTTTGGACATATGGTATTGGACTCTCTGGCATCCCAAACAAAATGAATGTAAAGTCAATCTCAACACGAGGGTTAAAGTGGACCAGGTCAGCAGACAGACTATGGGGTTCTGTCCCGCTTTCATCCTCTGCTCAAACAGACCCTCGCACACACAAACAGACACACAGGTTTTTTTCGAATGAGAGCCGATAGAGAAAACTTTGAAAGTCACGCGAGGCTCACTTTTTCCCTTTTCCTCTCTCTCCCTGGCGTTGACCTTTCTGCAACGTTGCCCCGTATTCACTGCTTGTCAGCACATGCTTTGTCCCGAGCCATCCGTCTCTGTCATTCATCACTCCTACCCTGAATCCCCTCCGTCCCATTAGCCCGGGATGAGGAGAGAGAGGGAGCGGGGTGGAGGGTGGGGCGTCGGTGAGGCCCATAGCCTGCGGGATCATTAGTGCCCCCCTCCCGACTCCCCTCCTATATCGGATTGTCGGTAAACCGGCGCGCGGAGGAAGTCCAGGTGGCCTGTTGTTATTTATAACAAAGGAAACAACACAGCAGAACCATCTGACATCAGGCCCGCACGGACCGGCCACGCCGCGAGTGTGTGTGTTAGAGGTGGAGGGGTTTTCATCACTGAAGGACAGCTAAAAGTGGACCTTCTCTCCTCCCTTTTACCCTCTCTGTTCCCGGTAGACCGAGAGCGGGGGACTTATTGAACAGATGTTGGGTACACCGTCGCCAGGAAGATTGATTATTTTAATTGCCAACACTTTGCTTTTTTGTAGCATCTGAATACTTAATGTCAGGTTTTGAAGGATGTTACACTGTCTGATCTTTATACCCCCAAACCCTCCCTTTCTCTCTCTCTCTCTCTCTCTCTTGCTCATTTTCATAAACTCTCACTCTTAAAGTGGACTCTGCCTTTTGGATCAAACCTTGGGCGCACAAGTGTTTCGGTTGGCACTTTGTGGGTGTCCTCTGGGAGTGGGTGAGTGAATACAGTGAGGCGCTGGATTATACATGGCGGTCCGTTGTGACATCTGGGTTGTCTCTCTCTCCCAGAGGGCTTGTGTATACCCAGCCTGTTAGTGCCTGTCTCGGATAATTAATTGTTAATGGCGGTGCGCTGTCAGCTGGGAAGTTGATATAAACTTGTAGAAGGACCTCTTGGAGGACTCGTTTTGCAGTCTGTGATAGATTCCCATAGAGAGGTGTGTTCTGCTAAATGCCCTATGGAAATAAACAGGGGCATATGCTTGACAGAACCACCCATCTCTTCGTCTCTGGATGGAATACACATGCTGCTCAGGGTGGAGGTAATGCTCACTGTTATAAAACTTTGATATCGCTGTAGAGTCTGCGTCCAGCTGACTTCAGGAGCAAAACTCACCCATGTTTAAATGCTGCACCTATAGAAAAATTCACATGCTGGATCAATGACGTCATGCGTTTTTTGATTAATTTAATTAAAAAACACTCATTAATTTACAAATATATGCATGCATTCTATGATGAAAGTTTTCACTTTGTATTAAAAATTCATTTTTGGGGAGGCATAAAGTAAAAAAACAAAGTAATACAAGTGACCTGATAATAACAACAATAATACAAGTGAAAAGGGAGCTCAATAATTAAATTATTCAAAATAAACCGAATGTTCTAATGTGACATGGTTTGGTTGTTTGTTTATTTATTATTTATGTTATTATTTTAATTTAATATTTAATTTAATTATATCTTTAAGTGTTGAAAAACAATAATAATGATAATAATAAGGGAGCTTGTTAATTTAATTATTCAAAATAAAAGTAATGTGGCATGGTTTGTTTGTAGAGATGTGACGAGATCTTGCGAGATCCGACGATATCCTTGCAAAACATTTTGCAGTGTTTACATTAGAGCTGCATGATTAATCCTTAAAAGATTGCGATCTCTGTTCAAACACCTACGCAATTTTATTCCTGAATGACAACGATTCAGCGGTGCCTATTACATTTTTAAATGACTTTTTCACTGCGCTGCTCACTCTCCACTGACGCTTACGATGTGAAACAGGTGTTAAAGACATTAAAATCTGCAGTCTTGCTGCTGCTGATCCAGAAAGAGCAACACAGTCATTTCAGTTACATAATGATCATTATTTATGTGTTACAGACATTTAAATAACAGAAGTATATATATATATAAATAAATGAATAAAATACTATTCCCTATATATTTCATAATTGAGGATTTCTTTAAAAAAATTTAAAAACCCAGTCTCGTGTCTCGTGGGATAAGTGTCTCATCACACCCCTATTTTATTTTATTTTATTTTATTTTATTTTATTTTATTTTATTTTATTTTATTTTATTTTATTTTATTTTATAATTTAAAAAGTAACAGTGTAACGTAATAAATATTTTAATAATAGTTTATTAATAATAATAATAATAAATAATAATAAGAGAGCTCATTCATTTAATTATTCAAAATAAACTTAATGTTCTAATGTGGTGTGGTTGTTTATCTTTTTATATTTCATTTTATATTTTAATTCTGATTTAATTTAATTTTGTTATTTTCTATAAATAAGAAAACAGCAGTGTAACCTAAATATTTGAGTGTTAATAATAATAATAATAATAATAATAATAAAGATGATGAAGAAGAAGAAGAAGTAGAAGAGAGTTTATTAATTTAATTATTCAAAATAAACGTAAAATGCTGTTTTGGCATGGTTTGTTTGTTTATTAAATTATTATAAAAACTATTAAACTATTATAAAAAAAGCAGTGTAACTTAATAAATATCTGAGTTTATTAATAATAATAATAATAATAATAAGAAGAAGAAGAAGAAGAAGAAGAAGAAGAAGAAGAAGAGAGCTCATTCATTTAATTACTCAAAATAAACTTGATGTTGTAATGTTGCATGGTTTGTTTTCATTTAATTAAATTTATTTTGTTATTTTATTCTTTAAATAAAAAGACAGCAGTGTAACTTAAAACTTTGAATGTTTAATATTAATGATAATAATAATAATAAGAAGCAAGCTGATTCATTTAATTATTCCAAATAAACTTAACATTCTAATGTGGCATGGTTTGTTTATTTATTTTAGTTTAGTTTTGTTCAGTGCTATTTTATGTTATTTTGCTCTGTTTTATTTTAGACCCTATCACATTTGGAAAATTGTCTGTGTATGCCATACATATTTTTAACATAATTTTGCGTGTGTCTGAAGGGATATCAAAAACATTTCCTCAGTTCTTGACTTTAATGATTGCCAATTGGTGAATTTTAAATTTTATTTTGTTTTATAGTTTTTGGATGATGTCTATATTATCTGACTTTTCTTATAGTAAGCACAATAAAAAAAAATACAGTTGTGTGTTCACCTTACCTTCTCATGAAATAATATATAGTTATATGTTTATTGTGTTTTGCTCTTACCTTCTCATAAAATAATAACTCATTAAACAATAATACTTTTCTCTGTTGTAACACGCAGAAGGTCACTTAACTTCACACAAGGAGGGGAAAACCCCTTTGGAAGTGATTTGATTCCACCATGCTGCTTAAAATGGGGCCAGAGACCACATCTAGTACAGAGGAAATGAGGACAGCTGCATTTACTTCCTGTATGTCTCCTGGCATGCAGTGCCTTAGAGAAGAGATTGACCACAAATGTTATTTTCTCTGCAGCCGTCGGCAGTAGGGCAGGTGTGTGTGAGTGTGTCCATATTAGGTGAGTGTGGCACGGTGAGGATTGTCAAAGCTAGGGACAGGTGCTTTTGCCGTCACTCCAGAGCGGGTGGGAGGGGATGAGGGAGGGCACAGACAATTAATGGCAAGGTGCAATGGCGAGACGGAGTCAGAGAGCAAGAAAGAGGAGTCTACGGATAATAAAGTGGCCCTGGCCGGCATTAATCTCCCTCACACTGCAGGCCTGTCATGGCCAGCCGGCCTGTGACTAATACCACGCTTTGCATACACTGGTCACAGCACATTGCCAGCATGCTAGCAGGGCTTTGCAAAAGTAAAGCGGACTTTCACATGCCACAGGATTGTATAAGACCAGGTGAGAGAAAATAGAAAAAGTAACAGGAGAATGATGAGACCATTCGGTCTGTAGAATTGTAACAGGTGTAATGTGAGAGAATATATAATGCCGCTGTCTGTAAAGCAAAAAATCCATAAGAGCAGTATAATGTATTCATTAGAGCTGTCAGTTTAACATGTTAATTTGAAGCAATTAATTATAAGGAAATAATTCAATAAAAAATTTACACAATTAATCATGCTCCCGCTAATGAAATTTCCTGTTATCAGAGCAATTCAAGCTTGAAGTACCACCTTAAAGATTTTGAGAGTACGCCTAACCACATATTGCACATCCTGTGTAATCGTGAGAAGAACTGTACCCTAGACACATTGAATGGATTTCTGTGGGATATAGACCAGTGATGGACTTACATCCACTAAAACTGTCTGTTATGCTGGTTTATATTTGTAAACTGGTATTTGTTTTATTATTATTTCATTTATTATAATCAAAAGCATATGTGACTGGTTCCACTATGCTTGTGAAAGCCCACAAAATTACCTTTTTGTTCATTATCTACCCCCTAAAGGATGTATATTACTACCTTAAAGGGATAGTTCATCCAAAATACTCACCCTTATGTCATTCCAAACCCATAAGATCTTCATTCATTTTCAGAACACAAATTAAGATATTTCTGATAAAGTCTGAGAGCTTTCTGACCCTGCATAGACAACAATGGTACTATCATGTTTTTAAAAGTTTTGAAAGCTTTTGGATTTCATCAAAAATATCTTAATTTGTGTTCCGAAGATGAATGGTCTTATGTGTTTGGACCAATGTGCAAGTAATGACAGAATTTTAATGGTTGGGTGAACTATCATTTTAAGATACAAATATTTGCAGTGCCTTGAGAAGGTATTCATATCCCTTCTTTTTTTTTCACATTTTGTTATGTTACTGCCTTATGTTAAACTGCTTTAAAATGTTTTGCCCCACATCAATCTACACTCCATACACCATAATAGCAAAGCAAAAAAACAGTTTTTTAACATGCAAATTTATTTAAAAAAAAAACAAAAAACAAATATTACATATCTGGGGCAGTTCAAATTTAGCTCAGGAGCATTCATATTGCTTGTAGATGTTACTACACTTAGAGTGAAGTTAACCTGTGGCAAATTCAATTGAGTGGGTATGATTTGGAAAGGCACAAGCGTCTTAATAAAAGGTCTAACAGCTGAAAATGTGTATCAGTGCAAAAACCAAGCCCTGAGGTTAAACAAACAAACAAACAAACAAAAAACTGCCTATAAAAGTAAGAGACAGGATTGCATCAAGCCACATATTTGGGGAAGAGTTCAGAAAAAAATGCTGCATTGAAGGTTCACAGAAACATTTAGTCTTTGTTACTACTTTGACCAAACTGGAGAAGGGCCTTGGATAGAGTGGTGACAAAATCCTGATGGTTACTCTAGTTGAGGTAAGACAGACCTACAGAAGAACAAACATCACTGCAACACTCCACTGATCTGGGCTTTATGGTGATGGGACAAATCTCAATAAAGATGCATGAAAACACACTTGGAATTTGGAGAAACCTGAAAATGTCTGCCAGACCCCATCCAAGCTGACAGAGCTTGAGAGGTGAAGAGGTAAGGTGAAAAGTGGCAGATAATTACCAAATGTTGGTGTGCAAATCTTGTTGCATCATACCCAAAAAGACTTAAGGCTATAAAGGTGCTTAAACTAAGTAAAGAGTTAAGGGTATGAATACTTATGCAATGTACTTATTTCAGTGGTTTTATTTTTAATAAATTTATGAAGTTGACAACTCTGTTTTTGCTTGTTCATTATGGTGCATGAAGTGTAGATTGATGTGGGGGAAAAATAGTTATTTAAAACAGTTTTAAATAAGGCAGCAAAATAACAAAACATGAAAAAAATGAAGGGGTATGAATACTTTCGCATTGCACTGTACTCTTAAGGTACTAATATGAATTAGACATGAGGTACAAATATTTATCTT
This sequence comes from Cirrhinus molitorella, assembly GCA_033026305.1. Classification (NCBI taxonomy): domain Eukaryota; kingdom Metazoa; phylum Chordata; class Actinopteri; order Cypriniformes; family Cyprinidae; genus Cirrhinus; species Cirrhinus molitorella. The sequence goes on along the minus strand of CM065118.1, from coordinate 31,969,026 downwards.
TGATGGTACTGCTCCAATGACAAGCTGTTGCACCCCTGTGGTACAATTTTTGCACATCTTTTTGCAAATTATACAGTGAACACACAATGTGCAGCAGGTTCCACAGGCTGGCCAAATGGAGCAGTGTCTTACACTTGAGAAAATGTTAGCATGCCATCAAGAGCAGCACCTTTTCCCGAAGGGAGTCTGAGTGAGAAACGACCAGCTATGTTTCTGTCAGCTGCTTCTATGTGTTTCTGTCAATAGCTCGTCCTGATCAATGATATTTCCAGGTCTTAACTGCTTCCATACATCCTGCGCTAATTACACCCTCTCTCCTTGCTTCTGTCAGATTGTGTTTCCTCTCACTATCCACCAAGTGTAAATCAGAGGCACAGGCATCTGGAGCCCCTCACGTAGGACGCTGATGAGTAGGATAAGAGGACCAGGTAATGGTGGACGAGCTGTTGAGTCGATCATTTCAGAATGCTGTCTGTTTATTTTGAGTGTCCGCTACATCAGGAGCAGACTGATCCCAGAGCAACCTTGTTAAAGAGCCAAACAGCCTCTGAAAAGCAGCATGCACCACAATCACTGAAGTCTACATTTACTGTAGACGGCTGTGTAATGTTTTGTTGCGGTGCCAAATCATTATTTTCTGCTGCGTATGTTTCAGTACCATTCAATTATGATGGCTGCATCTGAGATGTACAGTAATCTCCATTCTCATTGGTGTGTTTGCCCGCTGAGGTCAGAAATCACCAATAGTTGTCGTTTTATTTCCTGTGAAATCCTAGTTCAAGTCAAATATTGAAATTTTCCTTTTTCTGCAGCGATGGCACATTATGCATATGTAAAGCAAGACCGAAAAAGTGTAAGGTTTCAGGTCTTAAAACTGACCTAACTCGAAAAATAGCTGTGTGAGAAGTCTCCAAAGACAAATAAACTCAAAAAGTGGCACAGAGCAGTTAGAACAAGCACTGGGGCGGGGGGTGAGATGGCACCTTTACGTAATGAGCGGGATGCAGAACGGCAGTCGGTTACGTACAGTATCCAGCATTACTGATTTGTTGCCAGGTAGTGCGCCAATTAGCAGCACTTGTTATTATTTACATTTTGCACAATACATCACACTAATCGCCAGGTCGATTTATCACCGGTTGAGGGGAGCGATGGCTCTGATTTATAGAGCTTACGTAGAGAGTCCCCAGGATGGGGGGTGACAAAAGACTGCGAGTGCACAAAACACTTCGGAGGCCTCTGACGGTCTGCATCCGTGCTGGGACGCCAGTCCTCCATCTCCCTCGTCAATCACGGCCGCCGTTCTGCAATCGCCATCTTTTCGTTTAACGTCTCGGGGTTCTAAGCAGCGAGGCATGATGTTTTAGCTTATCTGCCTCCCGGCCTGATTTGTGGTCTTTCATGTCATCTGATGAGGTCATGCGCATGATAAAAAGTCTCCCTGTTCTCCTCAAAATGAAACCCAACCTGGCTTCCTATAGAATGCATATTTAGTTTCTTTATGACGGGCGCCGTCGTCGGTTCCCTTTCAGGGAGATACATGCTGAAACAGATGTTTCTCATTCTCCCGGCTCATCCGCACTCCTCTGTTCTCCAATCAGCCAAAGCTCTCAAATCAATCCAGATCACCCAAGTGGCAGACAGGGGAGAGTGAGAGGGCTGAGCAGAGAAAGTGCTGTCGCCTTAGTTTTATGAAGTTTTCTCTCTCGCCGAGCAAACGGAGAGAAAGCAATATCCTCCAGCTCTTTTAATCATGTGACAGCATGCTGCCCTATGCAGCGGCAGGTGGGAACCATTGATCAAAGCCAGCGGGGTCCGTGATGGGAGAGGGACAGGCCAGCACGGGCATAGGGCAAAGTGATTCCCACCAGCCGACTGCCAAGCCATTCGTCAAAGTTTTATCTGATTCCAAAGGTATTGGATCTATCAGTCACAACCTATGAAAGGAAGATTGACCCCTCGGTGGACATTTTTCTATATCACAGTCAGCCTGACGCTCGGCGTCAGGTAAGAGGAGTCCCGATGGCTAACGCGCTCAGGCTCGTGTCCGGCCCTTTGTTAGGAGACGCTGGTTTAATTATGAAAGGGAGAGGAAGGATTTGACTGTTTTCTACATTGGAGCTTCGGTGTGAACTCCAAATGGCTCCTCTCCCCTGAGGTTTAAATTGCTTCTCCTCTGACAAAGCACCTGCCAGGAATTCATCAGCCGCCCCATCCATCTGTCCATCAGCATGCGCCTCTGCTCTGCCATCAACAGGTAATGCCTGCCTGCTGTAGCTGCATGCTAATGAGAGGCAAAGAAAGCATCACACACTCTGTCAGCCGTCATTATGTCACAGATGTGTTCTACTTAGATGGAGTGGAAGCACGTTTGCAGGCCTTGTTTGACTAATGTGTTAAAAATAGAATTCTTTCACAACTCTGAATCATGTTGTCCAGTCGAAAAACAACATGAAGGCAAAAGGAAAAAAATATATATATCAAATGTGTTGACACAGTACTTTAAGCACTTATTTGGTTAGGTCTAGGTTAGAAGAAAAATAAGTGCAAAATGATTTTTCAGTTCAACTGAGCTTTAATTACTTAGACCAAATAAACAGAACAATACGAGGAAAGTGGTGTCTTTTTCTTCTCTCAGCACAGTCTGACAAACACTGACCTTGCTTGCTTTTGCTCATGGGCAGTGGGGTTTAATTGGCACTTAATTATTACTTTTAGCCAGTGCAGCCAGCCTTTCTTGGGACAGGTCTCTCATTAGACAACAAGGCAGAAAACTGTATGTTATACATAGCAGAAAAACCTAACAAAATGCCACTTTTCAAACTTAACCGCTGGTAAAAGAAACTCAAAAATAAAACAAACCTACCAATTATAATAGTATGTAGATGCTGTTAAAAATGCATAATATTCTAGCACATATTGCATAGGTTTCTGTCTCACTTTAGATATACAAAACATAAAATCTTAAAGTTAAAAGTAGTGTCATGTCTTTAAAAAAGTTTTTTTATGAGTATTCACATGTTCCCTCTTATATAATGTACAGTAAATGGGGAACAGGAGGTTGTTGTTTTTTATGCTCCAAAAGCAGCAAAAACACACTGTAAACTATTTTTTTTTTTGTAAAATTTTCATGTAAAAAACTGGCAGCTGTGGAATTCTGGAAATTTACGGTTATTCACTGTAAATTATATGTTCTTTTTTTACTTCCAAAAACGGTATACTGCCGTAAAATTACAAGTACAGTTTTTCACCGTATATAGTAGGGGAACTTACCGTTAATCAATTATAAGGTTTTTACTGTAGCATTTTCTTGTGCAAGTCTCTACTGTTAAAATCACAGTATTTTTTTTACAGTGCATGATTAAAGAGAGAGTTCACCCAAAAATGAAAATGTTGTCATTAATTACTCACCCTAATGATGTTCCAAACCGGTAAGACCTTTGTTCATCATTGGAACACAAAATAAGATTTTTTTTTTTTTTGATGCAATTCGAGAGCTTTCTGGCCCTGAATAGAAAGCAACACAACTGACATGTTCAAGGTCCAGAAAAAAGTAAGGACATTATTCACCATATTATAGTGCTGCATCCAAATAGGCATACTTCAAATCTATATAATGGCTGAAAAACAATATGTGAACATAGTGGCATGTCCGAATTCACAGTATTTAAAAAAACAGTAGGTGAAAAGTACTTGAAAAGCACACGTCTTTAAAATTTGAACACTTTTTTTTTCTGCTGGCGGCACCCAGCTACAAAAATCTGTGACTCTCACATAGTTTTCAATTAAATCACATTATCTTTATGTGATCTAACCCGAATTGTTGTTAATGTACATAATGATTTCACCAGACAACATTTGTCTTTCTGCGGCTTTAATAAAGTCTGTATGCCTCATATAGAGAGCTATAATAATATAGATCACCCTTTCTCTTTCTGTTTGCTCTGAACCGCAAACTCAACAACACCACTTTGTTAATTCCTGAACTGACCTTTTGCCTGTTTGTTGATTACATTAACTGTTTTGGACTGAAATTCACTGAAAATGTTGTTCTGAAAAGCTTGCTTAGTAGCTGTAGTCACATTTACTTTCATTTTATGGAGCTGTTTGTACATTTCACTATGAATATCTTATTTTAGAAGGACATGAGGGTGAGTTACTGATGACAGAATCTTATATTTTGAAGAACTGTCTTGAAATTTTAGGTTTAATTGTTAAATAGGTCGAACATTAAAATGGCCTACAAACTCACTCCCTGTTGAGAGTGCAGTCCTTTTGCTGATTGATTGGCCGGAAGGCAGTAGAAACTCCAGTTTCAGTCACATCACAATGAGGGGTAGCTCTCCATTTTTGATCAACTTCAATTGGCTTCGGACTCGTCGGAGCCCTCCTAGATATATTCACGTGCAAGTAGGCAATCCTCTCACAGTTTCAAACAGGGCCCTTCTGGCAATATCAATATACCCTCAAGTTTCACTACTAAACGCACACACCTTTACAGTGAAACTTCGATCTAGACTGCCTCATGGCCCGTATCCAACATTCTCTCCAACAAACAAGAATATTTTTTTTCCTTTTCTGCTGCTTTTTAGGATGCCCATTGGCTCCCAAAAAGTCAATACAAAGGCAATTTTTCCATAATGGGATTTGTTAGCACTTGATTAGCATCAAGGTAATAAACAGCATTGTGTGTGTTTTGTTAGTTTGCCTTTCCTCCCATTACAGTTCAGACGTCAGGCAGGCTGCTAATACCACCCAGAGCTGGATCAGATAGCTTCTGGTTGCAATTTTGTTCGGTCTGATGGACCTTGCGAGAGTCAGACACTAAGATATCGGAAGCGTGTCATAAGAATGAATGAGGCACTCTCGCATTGGAGCTGCCAAGCTGTCAGACGCTGGGCAGACTGCATGACTGACATGCTTTGATTGGTCGATTTAATATAGGGAGAGAGCGGGAGCGAGGGAGAGGCGAGTGGGAAACTTCACAGAGTGCTCACAGAGCGCCGATTTGAAGCGTTGTAAGACTATTTGTAAAAGACGTGGAGCGCTAACTCTCTAGGTATCCAGCTTGTTAAAGCTTTTTTTCATCCTTCTTGAGGAATTGTGTTAAAGATATCGCTCGGATACGGTCTCACTCCAGCCGTACAGAGTGACAGACCTACGGCGCGCTCGATCTGCGAGCCAAAGCCAGTCTATTTATCCTATGCTTTATCGACTGTATGCGCACTCAGGCAAGGTTAATCACAGGTCTGGCGATGCATTCTGGGTAATAGGGTCCATAGGTGTCACGCAGGGGTAGCGTGAGCCACGGGAGCGGATCTCAGGCTGCATCCTGATCCAATAAGCAGATGCAGAGTTTTCAGTTAAGAAATGAGTCTGGAGGAATAACTACGGAGAGGTGTGAAACTGACAAGGCAAGGTAGAATTTAACACGGTTACCACTTGTAATTCCATGTTACTACAAATATAGCATTATTGTTTTTTCTCCACTTCAATTTAGGGGGAAATCAATATTCTGCTTTGTTTATCTAAGTGACAGGCTCTCGGATATTGCGTTTTTATGTTGCCTTTATAAAGGGGCATTAAAACACAATATATCTGAAGGTTTTTATGGAGCTGACAGTTGCTGAGGGAGATAGTGTTAATGGCATAAAACGGTTGAAAAATGGCTGTGTCTCTTATTTATCTGTGTTTATTATGTACAAATATCCATCACAGAGCTATACTTTTCTGATGCACAATTATGAAGATGCACCTCAGGACAGACTCATCAATAAAACGCATGAGGGAAAAAAAGCTTGCTCTCTCTCTCTCTCTGTGTGTGTGTGTGTGTGTGTGTGTGTGCTAAAAGGGAGCAAAGCAGAAGCAGCTACCTGTGTACAGCACTGTACACATTGTTTTCATCATTTGTTTCCTTTAAAATCATGATTTTATTGAAACCGTATTCTAATTTCAACAAATTTCTGTTCATGTCTATATTGCCTCCCTTACATGAGACTTTTCTTTGCATCCATTATTATTATTATTTTTTTTTTTAGAAAGACTAAAAGCAGAAAACTTGGGTGTTTAGTCATACAGTAAGCTTAAGTTACAGATGCAGAAGGAAATATGTGATTTTTATGTGGATTTTTGCATTGTTGATCCACTTGACATGATCTTCAGCTAGGTTATATATACTAAACACAAATTAACTGTTGGATTTATTAATTACTAAGTGGACATTAATGTATTTGTTCACTTTCAAAAAAAAAAAAAAAAAAAAAAAAAAAATCCTGATAATTTAATTATGTGTTATGCATGATATTGAGCCATTTGATGAGCATTTGTGGTTAAAAAATATATACATCTTAATTTTTTATAGAAAATGACAGTCTACTTAGCTAGATAACACCCTTATGCCTATGACTGTATAGAGCCGCAATTTGGACCTTTAAACTGTTGGGCACCATTTATGTCCACTATATGGAGAAAAATCCTGGAATCTTTTCCTGAAAAACATTAATTTCTTTTTGACTGAAGGAAGAAAGACATGAACATCTTGGATGACATAGGAGTGAGTAAGTTATCAGGAAATCTTTATTCTGGAAGTGAACTAATCCTTTAACTTCCACCAAATGTTTACTGTATATTGGGGCCAGATTTGCACAACGGTCAGAAAGATTTTGAACCATTCTACTTTACAAAACTTTTCAAGTGATATTCTTGGGCTTCTGAGGTCATGCCAGAGAATCTCAGTCGGGTTGAGGTCAGGGCTCAGAGTGGACCACTCCAGAAGGTATATTTTCTTCTGCTGAAGTCGTTCTATTGTTGATTTAGTCCTGCACTTTGGGTCATTGTCCTATTGCATTGCCCAACTTCTGTTGAAGTTCAATTGGTGAACAAATGGTCATACATTCTCATACAAAATGTACAGATAAACAGTTTTTTTTTTCGCTTTCATGTCATAGCAGGCTGAGGAGACCATTATGGTCTCTGAACTATACATGAACATGTTAGTGTTCAACATTTTATGTATCGTAGATGTATTAACAGGGATGCAGCATTTTTTATAGATTTCTGTAAGTTTTTGACACATTTCTGATGCACTTAACATGACTGAACATTTTGTGCTCTTTCAGTCGTCTTTAAAAATAGCAACAGACTTTATCCATTTATAGATAGTTTGTCTCACTGTGGGGACATAAGGCTTTTACAGATACTTTTGTAACCTTTTCCAGTCTTATGCAAGTGAAGAAATTTTAATAATATCAGATAACACATCTTGTGAACAGCATACTCAACATTTGTGTCTCTGAACAATTTACATTACATGTTTAGTAATGAAATATGAGAACATATTGTTTTTCTGTAATATGTAACTGTGTTTGTCTATTGTCGCGCCTTCAAATTATATTAGCAAATTATGTAGAATTCCAGGTCAACCCAAAGGGTTCACTTACTTTTTCAGGCAGTCGTAGCCATAACCGTCTAAGCAGACGAGCGCTCTAAAGCATCCTGTGAACGTGAATGATTGAGCACCACACCCGTTTAACTTCTTTAATATTCACGTGTTAGCATGGATAAATAACGACTGTGTCCGTCTGCTCTTGAATATTTGATTGTGCTTCTCTAATTGGCCGGTTTCCCTTGCTACATCTCGCCAGAGACATCCTGCAGGTGTCACAACAGACTCTGACAGCCATCTATCTTTCCGGCTGCAGCCTAAATCAATTACTCTCCACCGGCACATAGAGTAAAAGGGCTCCACTAGTCTGTTACTGTCACCGGCAGATCAAACACATCATATTCACAGAGTTTTCGTGTCTCACAGCGAGTCTACGAGGTGTTCCTTAAGCCACCTCATTGCACTGTCATTATGGGTTTATTAACAGCCCGGGGCGTAATCACTTATGGTATTCCATCTTGATTAGAGGATGCAATTAGACAGCTATAAAAATCAATGCTTCATGTTATTGGATTGCTAAACAACTTTGCCTCGATGGCGAGTGAGTTTTTGAGGAAATGAAAAAAATGTATATACATAATGAGGTTCTTGTCTCATCCAAGTCTTCATAATTAACTCTTATAGGCAAAAGGATATTGACCCAAAATTTCACAGTGTCTAAGCCTCAAGGACACCGTGTGCCACTTCGCCCTCTTCTATTGTAAGTTTGAAGGGTCAGGTTTTCTGTCACACACACAAATCACTCATGTCATGCATTCAGACCAGGAGATAGGGGACAACAGGTAGCCTGTAGGCATTATGGGACGAATATGTTTTTTTGGTCATAATCTTTTTTTTTCCTACATTTCGCCAGAAAGCAGGAGCCTCTCAGGACCATCCAGAACAGATTGACAAATGTAACCCTGGGCAGAGCCTCAGATTAGATAATAACTCAGCGTTGGCAGGGCGACAGTGTCACTGCTGACCGTGGCTGTGGTCCGTTGTTGTTCCCGGTGTCTATGTGAGTGTCTTAGTCGGTGTGTGCGCGTGTTTGCGAGCCTTTGTGTGTTTGCACCCCAGGCTGTAGAAAGCATTGAAGGGCATTCAGACAAGCTCTGCATCACACAATATCAGCACCAACAACAGCCAACACATGTGTCATCCTTCACGGTGTCACTTCACAGTAATGGCTGGCAACAACAGACAAACAATGGCACATTTACACACACATACAACCACCTTTACTCTAGAGTAATATTTTGTTTTTTCACCAGCATATTTTAGCTGCTAGATCAAACATGACACTTATATGTTTGGTCTATTTCAACTTAAAGGGATAGTTCACCTAAAAATGAAAATTCTGTCATTAATTACTCACCCTCATGTTGTTCCAAACCCTTAAGACCTTCGTTCATCTTCACAACACAATTTTTTTTGACAAAATCTGAGAGCTTTCTGACTCTGCATAGACAACAACATAACTGACACCCAGAAAGGGTATTAAGGACATTGTTAAAATAGAATAGCCAAGAATATTTTTGTGCGTTTATTTAATAATACATTTATTTTTGAAAGCCTGACATTTAATGCTGTATTTGTTAATTTTCTATAATAGGACTTAGAGGCTTTTTTTGGTGGTTTGATATTTATTGATGACAAATAGATTTTACGTTGTAGTGCTAACACCTTCAATATTTCTTTTAAAACATATTTGTAAAAAGTAATATTCTTTACATTTAAATAAACTTTTCATAGACATAAAACATATTACTTTAAATGATTGCAGTTACTTTTTAATTTTAAATAACCCACATTTTTCCATATTTTTATATATATTTTTTTTTCATTACATGTATTCCATGGCTTTTTCTGTCTATCCCCAATGACTAACAATGTCACACCTGTCTACACTTCCCATGCTGCCAGCATTAACCTATTTGGTCTTTGACTCAGTCTGACAGAGATGGCAGTGCCACACTCAGACAGGAAGGACAACCTCCAATTTTTTCCCCCCTCCAGAACCCTACAGCGTCAATTACCATTATAGATGAATCTATGTACAGTAGCCTTTGTGTGTGAGTGTATGTGAATAAATGTATGAACAGTCAGGCTGTCAAATATAATACTGTAGCAACCTACACAAATAATAAGCTTGACATATTGTGAGCAACATTTTTACTTCTTTTTTATTTAGCTTGCTTAGAAACACACACACACACACACACACACACACACACACACACACACACGTGCACTGAAAAGCTACAATCTGCTGACAACAGAGGAGTATGGATGCTGCAAATGAGAGGGGCGATTTGTAATAGGCAATTAAAGGTGTGAAGATATGGTTGGATGTATGTAATTATTGGGATTTTAATGAGTCAACGGGTAGCTTTAGCTTTGAAAAGGTTGCTTCTCTTGTCACCGTGCCACGGTTCATGTCAGAGACGTCCTCCAGCTTGATATGTTACTCTTATGACAGCCATTAATGACCCTGAATCATTTCCCTGAAATAACAAGACTCCACACAACAGGCTGAAAATAAATTATTAATGTGATTAAAAATACACTCCTTATTTCATATGGCTTTAAACTTTGATGTTTGCTCACAGGCATCAATTGAGCACATTTTCACACATCGAGTGCAATCAATGATGTGGCTTTTAACCTGTTCGCCGCCGGTCACGATCTGAGCTAATATCAAGGTAAGACACTGTAGCAACATGACAGAGAAAAATAATAATAGCAATAATACAGACAGAAAAGGAAAAACAAGCAAGCATTAGAGTTTATTTGTTTTTCCCGTTCTCTCAGATGATGTCCCTGATGAATCGCAGCAGGCTTCGGTGTTAAATCAACTGAGTTAAGTGAAGCAAATATGCTAAAGCGCACATCAGTGGCATTCAGCGCAGCCATTTCATCTCTGCAACTTTTCAGAGTTAAGAGCAAATACTGACACATGTACTTCACGGCCCCACCGCACTTTCAAAGAGGAATCGGGGCCCATTAAAATTGCATGAGGAAGGAATAATTAAACAGAATATTTTCTCTCTGAGAAATGAAGAAATCAAAACGGCGAGGGGCACATTTGATTTCCCTGGCCTTAAAATAAGATGAAAGGTGAAGTGGAGACACAGGGCTAAAACACGTGCCTTGTCAGGAGCTCTGTCTTTTTTTGTTCCTCGCAGCCCTTTAATTTGTCCCTCACTTCCTGCCGTTGTGTGCTTTTATTGTATATGCTTTTATAGTTGGGGCTCGCTGGAATTTGAATTGGTAATTAAACTTATTTTAATATATTTATAAGACTCATCAAGGCAGCCCTGCATATCAAAGTGGCCAAGCTTGTATTGATGTGAGAAATCAAAGCAGTGATTACTCCCTTACATCGGTGGGCTTTAGCTCTTAATTGCACTGCATGTCCGAAAGATTTGTGGGGAGAGTGACTGGAGGACGACAGGGAGTTCTCATCTTAGGGACGTAGATACTGAAGAAAAAAAAATGTATATTGATTTCAGCCGAAAGTCTCAGTAAACTCATTACTTGACACAGCTGAACGAAGGCGCTGGGTTGTTTAGAACATGCTTGTTAGTGGATGCATCAAGGTTTTTTCAAAATTGTGCATTCGTACTTTCGACTTTATGCTAAAATATCCTTGTCGCCAAGATGAAAGCACCATGACCCTTTTTGCAAACGAACAAAAGGACACACATCCGATGTATAAACGGGTAAGTATATGTTAACACCCAAACAAAGAATGCAATGCTAGCTAAGGTTACTGAGAACCATTAGTGGCACGCTACAGTTTTGCCCCCACCCCCAAACTCTAATTAGACCCACAAACAATAGCACGGCTGCAGACCTTGTTATGAAAGAAAAGAAGAAAGGAGGGATAATGAAGAATACATGGTCCGTTTTTTGACCGTGTCTACCTCTCCTTTGTGGCAGCAGGAAAGATATGGCACTCTCCAACGTAGCGTCATTGACTCCTCCTGCCACTTTCCAGGTCACTAATTTTTCAGCTATGAGTTCATTGTGCGCAGACCGATATGCTGTCTTTTTTAATGAGGTTATTTCTGGGTTATTACCTCGCTCCTTGCTAGGCCATCTTATGTGAGAGACCTAATTGATGTAAATCAAATATGGTTAAGCAGGGACCAACCCCTGGGCCACTCCACTTTCATTTCCACATTATAACCACAGAACATTTACCAAACACATACATACCTTCCCCGTATGAAATCATAGAAATGAAAGATGAGCAACTTTTTTTCCGTTATCCTTTTCATCAATTACCCATCTCTGGATTGGAGGAAGGGATTTGCAGACAGTCCCATTCCAGGCGTAAATGTGAGTGCATGTTCACAGATGCAGAAGAGTGAGCTCTGCAAGAGAGACTGAGATGCTGGCATTTGACTTTTGCTGAATAAGCTCAAGGTGTGCATTCCCTCAGGTTAGAGAGGTTATTGGGGAGAAAAAAAAGATGGGTGGGTGGGTAAGTGAGTGAGTGGGGGGGATGAAATGTTTTAGCAGTGCCTGTTCATTAAGCTCTGTCTCATTCAACAGTGAAATTAGGCCTGTGGAGATGGGAGATGAATCCCATTTACAGGGCTCTTGACCATGTGACAGTCTCACTCAAAATTGCGAAATTCAGAACTGGAGAATAGGCTTTCTTTTGAATTTGAGTCAAATTAGCCACAACCCACAGGAAGTTGACAGGAAAAGAAAACTGCATAGGTACTTCTTTTATATAAGGAATTACTTCACCTGAAAGTATATTCTATATACAGTAATGGCACAAAAAAAATATCGCCACCCTTGCAATTCTGTCAGAAAATGAAAACACTTTTCTCAGAAAATTGTTCCAATTGCAAATGTTTTGGTATTCACGTGCTTATTGTTTTTGGTAAAATACATCATGGTGCTGTTTACAGAAAAAGAAATGAGGCCTTTAAAGAAAATAACACAGTCCCTACAGTCAAACATGGTGGAGGCTCAAAAATGTTTTGGGGTTGCTTTGCTACTTCTGGCACTGGATGCCTTGATTGTGTGAATGGTATCATGAAATCTGATGACCACCAAATAATTTTGGGCGCAACATAGTGGCCAGTGTCAGAAAGCTGTGTCTCCACCAGAGGTCATGGGTCTTCCAGCAGGACAATGACCTGAAACCAGAGTATGTGAGCGGAGTGGAGCGGCAACAATTTCCCCTCCGCGCTCCGAGTATGTTACTAATCACTCCGCTCCAGCTCCTCTCCGGGTTCACCATTTCCCGCTCCTGCTCCACTCCTCGCTCACTGGTATTAGAAACCCCGCTCTGCCTTCGCTCTGCGTCTAAAGTATTTCAGTATGTTAAAAATATTACAGTTCTGTTTATAACGAATATTAAAAGAAAAAAATAATTGGAGAGTTTTAAAGTGGCCTATTGGAACACTAGTTAGATACCACATACCAAGCTAATAACATGGTTTTAAGCATTAAAAGGTAACTGCTGCTTTGTGCAGTGCAAAGTTTGTGATAAAAATAACAGTACGTTTTCATAAGTTACTTTACCTACGGATCGCTGCATTTCTTACAGATGATTGCTCGTTTGAAATCGGATACAGATGAAGTTGCACGTAAGATTACATTTGTTTCAATGCCGTGGATGAGGGTATACTTTTTATCAGGCGGCTTTGCCTATACCCACTTCTAATACGATGCGCTCTGATGCGCATCATACAATGGTATCCCGCATTAGCCAAAATCACGACTGTCCACCATACCCTGTCATATGTGAATAAATGCAAATATTCACTAAAACACCCAGTAAAGATAGTGATGCGGTCAGAATCATGGCGCCGGCTTGCTTTGAAATATGTTTGATATGTGCCTGATGCGCCCGCGCTCGCTCTGTCTCCCGCACCGCAGACGCTGCCTGTTCATAAGAGCTTGTGAGGGGAGGCGCGTGAGTGGAAAAAGTAATAATTATTATTGATTACTACTTTGAATCAGTTTATAATAACGAAAATGCCACACAAATAAAAAGAAGCAGGTTTTTACGATGAGAAATTTCTTAAACCGTTAAAGGATCCAGTAAACGAATGAGTTCAAATGGTAAGTTCAAAACGGCACTAACAGAGAAAACTACCGATTTCATTAGAGATTGCGGAGAGTCACATCGGGTGGTGGGGGAGTTTGAGAGACCAATCTCTATCAAGCTACAGCTAAATATGTTTAACGTGAATTCTTGCTCAATACGCAGTTATATTGCGGGCAGTTGCCAGGGATAGTACTTGTGATGGAGCGATGGGGGAGCGCGCTCGGACCGAGTGAAAACCACGACGCTCCGACTTTTTAAAAATCCGCTCCTCCCTCCGTCCGTCCAAAATCAACCCGCTCCACTCCGCTCCGCTCACATACTCTGCCTGAAACACACTTCAAAAAACACTCAGAAATGGTTACAAACAAAGCGCTGGAGAGTTCTAAAATGGCCAGCAATGAGTCCAGATCTGAATCCCATAGAACATCTGTTGAGAGATATCAAAATAGCAGTTGGCAGAAGGCATCCTTTAAATCTGAATCTGATCTGGAGCAGTTTGCAAAAGAAGAGTGGTCCAAAATTCCAAGAGAGATGTGTAAGAAACTCAGCTTCAGCCTACCAGCTTCTGTTGCATCAATTCACTCACTCAGTTCGGACAGACTACTCATATACTTTTATACAAGATATACTTTTTCTGGGTCCTACTTTGTATTTGATATCCTTAACAACTATGTACTTACATTTAAATTAAACATTTGATACAATGCACTAATTGTGAAATACATGATTTTCATACATAATTACATCTGTAATTCATTTCTGTAATAATAATACAGTTGTCCCAAATCTGTCTCTAACTTTTTTTTTTTATAATACAATATGAACACAATAAGTACATTGCACTTGTTTTTTTTTTTTTAGTACATAGTAGTTAATAGATAAGTTTACTTCCAGATTAAAAATGTTCTGATAATTTGCTCTATGTCATCCAAGATGGTCTTTCTTTTTCTGTCTAAAGAAATTAAGGATTTTTGAGGAAAACATTCAACAACAGGATTTTTCTTCATACAGCATAGTGGACTTCAATGGTGCCTAATGGCTTGAAGGTCCAAATTGCAGTTTCAAAGGGCTCATGAGCTCAGCTGAGGAATACGGGTCTTATCCAGCAAAACAATTTGTCGTTTAAAAAAAAAAAAAAAAAAGATATATATATATATATGTATATATATATGTGTATATATATATATATATGTATGTGTGTATATATATATATGTATATGTATATATATATATATGTATATGTATATATATTTTTTTATCCATAAATGCCCGTCTTGCACTAGCTGTGCAATGCATGTGCATCTTTACACATTGCGTAATCATGGTGGAAAAGTCATGCATGGTTCGTTCTTTGTCTGTGTATTTCAATTCAAAATTATAGAGTAGGGCAAAAAACTCCATCTCATTTTCTCCTCCAACTTCAAAATCATCCGTTGTTGCACCTTTCTTTGCATGATCCCTTTATAAACACTGGGTCGGTACTTCCGCCAATGTCACACGTACAATACATGATTGCGTAATGCGTGGGTTTGAGCTAGTGTAAGATGAGCATTTGTGGTTAAAAAAGTATATAAATGTTTGTTTGTTTATTTATTTATTTATTTATTTATTTTATTTTATTTTTTTAGAAAATGACCAAACGTTTTGCTACATAAGAACCTTATTCCTCTTCTAGGGTCCTGTAGAGTCCTTTGAAGCTGCATTGAAACTGCAATTTTTAAATTGGTTAGGCAATTGGGTTGGGCATTAAGTCCACTATATGTTTTCCTCAAAAATCTTAATTTCTGTTCGACTGAAGAAAGAAAGACATGACCATCTTGGATGACAAGGTAAGTAATTTATCAGGAATTTTTTTTTATTTTGGAAGTGAACTAATCCTGTAAGGCCACTTAATATAAAGTGGGATCTTTTTTTTTTTTATTATTTAGTATATGGTGAAGAAGGCATGTTTGGATCTTTAGCCTTACTACATTTTAATTGAAAGGAAATATATCTGTCTATTTATCACTAACAAATGTCCAGCCATCTTTTTTTATGTTACAAATTACAGTCTTGTGAATTTCCTTGAACTTCAGTTTATTTTATTTCTACATCCTTAAATTTAAATCAAATTGCAATTATGCATTATTAACCTTACTTGTTTACCACCTCGACAGCAGCAAAAGTGTTTTGCAATATAATATGAACACAATAGGTACATTGTAATTATTTTTTGAGTACATAGTAGTTAAAGCCACCTAATATGAAGTGGGACCCTTTTTGGCATGCTATTTAGTATATAGTGATATAGGCATGTTTGGATGCAATCTGCAGCCTTACTCAATTTTAATTGAAAGGAAATATATTGGTCTATTGATCGCCAGCAAATGTTCAGCCATCCATTCTCTAAATGGCTTATCCTTTTTAGGCTAGCATAAAAACCTTCAAAACTTTGAAACCAGGCTTTTTCAAACCAGCATTCAAAAGGCTTTCTTTACAAGCTTAGCTTTTTAAGTCAGTGAAAATTTTGTGAAGTTCTTTGAATTAATTCATTTTAATTCTACATCCTCACATTTAAATTAAATTGCAGTTATGTATTCTGTTTGCTATGTCCAACTCTGAACTTTTATTGAAATGTAAAAGAAATTCTCAATTCAATCCGAACTCCGTCTCACACACATACAGTACACACACTCCCCCAATTCCTTCATCCTCTGTAAGTCTTCATCAAGAGTTCTGGGCTTCACTCCGGTTGGTGATTTAGCCACCTGCCACTCCTTTCCGCTGTTTACAAAGTCTGGAGACACACATGAGCTGTTAGTGTTTGGGATTAGAAGTGCAGACTTGGATGCTAGTGATCAAAAGCTGCCCATGACACTGAAACTCCAATATCACTCTCTAAAGTTGCTCTCCTTCATGCCGCTAGTGATTAGCGCCTCGTCCGGAGCATCATCAAAGCTCTCTCTCTCTCTCTCTCTCTCTCTCTCTCTCTCTCTCTCTCTCTCTCTCTCTCTCTCTCTCTTCTCTCTCTCTCTCTCTCTCTCTCTCTCTCTCTCTCTCTCTCTCTCTCTGTCTCTCTCTCCGGGCAGCTGTGTCCCTGTAGGACTAGGAGCATGTGTGATGTTTAGCTTCTTTCAGTAAATCCAGGGCTTTGTGTCACCCCCTCCCCAGGTCCTCTTACCCTACCACTGTGACATGGCCGCCGGTGGCACATTGACGCCTGTATCCGTTCCTGACGGAGCTAAGCCGGATCAGCCGTGTCGTCGGCGCTCTCTCGCTCCTTCTTCCCGGAACATAATCACAGTCAGTCTGCAGCCTCAGAAATCCCCCATCATCACCAGCACTTCCAGCGTCACCACCACCATCATCGTCATCATCATCATCAAAGGCTCCACCATGTCTGTCAATCAGGTGAGCGCTTAGTCTCGGTGAGTGGCAGGAGGAGCCGGGAGAGTGACGTTAAGCAGGCAGCTCCATGGCCCTCCGTCAGGCCTGGCAGGCTTCAGTGACAGTGGGGGTGGGTATAACGTCCCTCATCCCGCCAGCTTAGCCTATTGAACTGCCAGCCCTGTGCCAGTCCGCGGCAGGAGGCGAGGTGGCACTTATCGATGGGACAGAGGCGTCCGACGGAGAGCACTTCTGGGGGTGGGTGACTAAGAGTAAGCCAGGATGTGTTAGCAGACTTCAGTTCCTTCAAACCTAACAAGGTGCAGCTTCTAGGCAGAACCATATATACACATGGAGTATTGCGAGAGCAGAGCGTTACGGGGGTTTTTGTCGGAAAAAATGTCAAATTTGTTCAGATTTGGTTAAAATTCAGGTCACTTTTTTTCTCCTTCTGTCAAAACGCTTTCATGTTTGCGGAGTGGCTCTCGCTTGCCTTCGGCTAGACCGAAATAACAGCAATGACATTGAGATTTTCCTTCAGAGACTTGATTTGAAAGTGCTCACAACAAGTTCAGCCTCCTACTTAATGCAGTCATTGCTTACAGAGGGCACCACGCTGGGTATCAAATGTAATTAGCTGTATTTGCTTGAGCTCTACTTCAATCATTGGCAACGACTGTTGTATTGTGCTATGAGACAGACTAAAGATGCATCCTAGTGTGAACGGAGGATAGTACAAGGAATAAATGAAATGAAATAAAGCTGTGGCATCCACATCGCAGTACTTTTGCCTTCCCTGCTGTGAGCGTAATACCCAGTATGAATGTTAGCTTGAAAAATAAGCACCGTTGTCCGTAGTCTGTCCAGCTTTATGTCCCGGACATACTTTAATTTGTTCCTCTTATCTTATCGGTGAACACACCCTCAGCTGATGGTGGTGATGCTCTTAAGTGAAGTGCTGGTATTATCCTGCTACCTCTGCGGGCCTCTTCTTTAATTTAGTTGTTATAATTAGCCATTAAATGGTGTCAGTTTCTACAGCTACTAACAGGCCCACTCTGTTCTGCTTGTCTGCATTATCAGTTTGGGTGCTTGTAGAGGGGAGGAGGGGGACCAAGAAAGTAAATTATAATGAAGGCCTATATAGTCCAATTACCGATAAAAGCAGCCAAGTGCAGTGCCGTAATGAGGTGCCACTACCTTTCCTTCTCCCCCTTCCCCTCCGAACACATCGATGGGAATAGCTAATCGCTAGTTTTATTACTTTGAGCCCCTCTTGCTGAGGGGTTTTAACCCCGGGACTTTCAATCTGAGCGGGACGATCACAACAAACAAATATAGCGGCGGTGCCGTCCATGCTAAACAAAGTTGGCCTAGAGGCGGGGGTGACGGGATGATTGGGGAGGGAGAAAATAGACAGAGGAATGGAGGCAATGAAGTGAGGACACAAGGAGGAGGAGGATGATGTGCCGAAAGAGAGAAAGCGAGAGGAAGCCTGTCCTCATGTTCTCACTTTAATGGGTCAGTATTTAATTATTTGGAATAGCAGAGCTGTCTTTTGTAGCCAGGGATGTAGTTCCTTGCTAGAGCACTTACAAGGCAGGCAGGTAATTAAACTGTAAGATCAACCACTGGCCCTTCTCTTCCACTCGTTCTCTTTCCGCTCTATCCCTCTCTCATTCTCCTCTTCTTTGTCAGGTGAGATGCCATGCGTCGGAAGACAAGTGGAATTCAGGAAGTGGAGAGAACGACAGATAGAGTGTGAACAAATTAAGGTTGGGAAGACTCAGAAGTATCCTTTATAGCTAATAGCCGATTCTTCTGGGGCCAAAGCAGCATAAATACTGCATATTTTACATGAGTCCGTTGTTCGAGATAAAAGTAGTGTCCTCTCTTGTGTCTCAGGCTGTGTGAGAAAGTGAAGGTAGCTGACTTTTTATGCAACTGGCCAGTTAGTCACTGATTTCACAAACAGCGTTTTTGTATGAAAGCATCCTAATGTTGGCATGTCTAAAGATCTACAAAAAAATGTAAATATGCTTTAGTCATCACTAACAAATATTTATGTTATTCCA
Organism: Cirrhinus molitorella; assembly: GCA_033026305.1. Taxonomy (NCBI): domain Eukaryota; kingdom Metazoa; phylum Chordata; class Actinopteri; order Cypriniformes; family Cyprinidae; genus Cirrhinus; species Cirrhinus molitorella. The sequence goes on along the minus strand of CM065118.1, from coordinate 31,950,083 downwards.
AATAATTTTAAAATGGAAAAACGGGTATTTATCAAGTACATTTCTTTATTTCTTGTGTTCATCAGAATACAAGAGGTTTAAAACTGCTTCACCAGCACTGTTGAGTATGGTTAGCTAATATCACAGAGAGATCTGCACTCAGGATGGATTGTAATGCAATTGAAAACCATTCGTCCCGATGGGGGAAAAGCGCTTTATGTTCTTATGATGTTATTTTTTTCCTCAACCACCAAAGTGGTAGACAGAAAGTTATAGATATACAGTAGCCAACATTTGAAGTGGATGAAAACCTTTCATCAAAGTTGTCCTAAAAACAATACAATACCCGTTCTTTTCTTAGGACAACACTTTTTTTTGAAAGTCTCTTATGCTCATTAAGGCTGTATTAATTTGATACAGTACAAAATATACTAAAATACAGTAAAAACAGTAGGATAATAAAATATTATTATAATTTAAATGAAAATAAATTATATAAAATATAAAAAATTATATAAAATATATAAAATAATTTAAATAAATTTTTTTTTTAATAATTTAAATTGTAATTTATTCCTGTGATGGTAAATCTGAATTTTACCATCCATTGCGGCATATCTATCATAGATAGATAGATAAAATAGCTTAATGACCCTAAACGTTTTAAAAGGTAGTGATAGATAGATAGACAAACAGACAGACAGACAGACGGACAGACAGATAAACAATAGCTTACTGACCCTAAACGTTTTAAAAGGTAGTGATAGATAGATAGATAGACAGACAGACAGACAGACAGACAGATGGACAATAGCTTACTGACCCTAAACGTTTTAAAAGGTAGTGATAGATAGATAGACAGACAGACAGACAGACAGACAGACAGACAGACAGACAGACAAACAATAGCTTACGGACCCTAAACGTTTTAAAAGGTAGTGATAGATAGATAGACAGACAGACAGACAGACAGACAGACAGATGGACAGATAAACAATAGCTTACTGACCCTAAACGTTTTAAAAGGTAGTGATAGACAGACAGACAGACAGACAGACAGACAGACGGACAGAGAAACAATAGCTTACTGACCCTAAACGTTTTAAAAGGTAGTGATAGATAGATAGATAGACAGATAGACAGACAGACAGACAGACAGACAGACAAACAATAGCTTACTGACCCTAAACGTTTTAAAAGGTAGTGATAGATAGACAGACAGACAGACAGACAGACAGACAGACAGACGGACAGAGAAACAATAGCTTACTGACCCTAAACTTTTAAATGGTAGTACTTTAATGAAGCCAAAGGCACATACATTAAATATTGAGGTTAATGATGAAGATTAAGTGTTGTGAAGATGTTAGTTTAGCCTATGCAAGCATTGTCTTCTTACAAAGAGCTCCCAAAGGAAAGAGCAAAATAAGAAAGTTAGAGTATCTGGGTTTAGAAAGAGACAGACAGTGTTACCGGTGCATTGTTTGCCAGTCTGTGCTGTGGACAGACGATGGATTAAACCATGAATGAGTGATTTATTAGCTGCTGCTGTCACGCTGCTTAGATGGATTACTACACACAACCTTTGACCCCACTTACTAGAGTCCTCACCGCCACAGTGTGGGACGGAAGGTGTTCCGTGTGTGAACGCGCACGTGTGTGTGTGAGTTAGACCGCTGGCCAGCTGTATGTTGGTGACAGGATGGGACCACTTGATCAATGGGCTAATGAACAGCCCATTTCATAGATGGGATGAACTGACTCTCTTGTGTTCATTGAGTGTCTATAGTAAAAGCCCACTCTATGCTCTCTGAACCCTTTGTAGTGGGGAAAAAAACAATGCGACACAGAAGACAACAGATTTTTCTATGAAAGAACTAACGGCTGTTTACAAAAGGTTTATCTTCATCTCTCTTCTTTTCAATGGGTTCACCATTAACGGTGTGCTCTGAATAGTATTAAAGTACAACAGCTTCTTTACTGTCCCAACACAGATCATTTGCACTTCTAGGGCTTAAAAATCTTTAATATCCCTGAGAGAAGCAGATACACCTTCAAGAAATATGAGCCTTGTTGGATGGTTTTCCCTGATTACAGCAAAGTACAGCAGAACAATAGAAGGGGGGAAAAGTCAAGGAATTTTTATAACAGGCAAATATTACAGTAGATGAAGCATCTGCAAAGTGCGGATTTGCCTTAATGCAGCATATAAATCTAATAACAAAAGTGTCTGATATCGTTGTTTTGTTTTTTGCTTTCTTTTCTTTTCTTTCCCAGTTGTTATGATACAGATGGCTTTATCTCGCTCGAATTTCCTTTCTCCTTTCTTTCCTTGTTCCATCCTTCCTTTCATGGCTTTCAGCAGTCTCTCTCTTTCACACACTTTTTCTGTAATTCATTTCAGGAACTCTGGCAATAAAACCCAAAACAAAAGGAAGAGGCTTTTGTACCTTTGCTGACTTTGTTACTCGCCGGCGTAATAAAGAAAAGTAATATGCTTTAAACATTAAATAAGACTTTAATTGGAGCACATGAAAAACGTACCATGGGAAGATGTAATTGAATGTTGCCGGGGAGCCGGGGGAATTAAAATAGGTCGTTTTATGCTTTGCTTTATTTTTGATTGAATCAGCTCCTAATTGGCCTCGACAGTAGTATTATCAGTTTTAGGCGGTATGTGAGGCGCTCAATGGCACAGCTCCTCCGTCACATGAGATGAGAGAGAGGGAAAGACTGAGAGGAGGGGAGAACCAATGACAGAGACAAATGTCTTCGCATTGACAGCTGCCCTCCATATTGCCCTGCACTCAAACACACAACAAACCTTTGCAAACAGGTCCGTCAAATTATTAATCACTGAGCAGTTCATGAGGAAATTAGAACTATTGCAGAATTTTTGCTCAGTTTAGCAAAGTTTAGTTGACTGGTGATGGGACAGTCCAGCACCTGGAGACTTTTCTCATTTTAGAGAGATTGAAGGCTTCAAAAGAAAGAGTATAAACAAACAGATTTGAGGTGCACGTTAGCAACATTTCGGTGGGTCATTATTACCAATAATGTTGCGATCTATGAAGCACGGCTCACACAGAAGTCACACAGAATCTGGGAACATTTTCAGATTTATACTAAATTTCTGATCAAGAAGATTTCTTATTAAATGACTGGATGTCATCAGCAAAAGATCACTGAACAATTATGCAAGGGAACACCTTTAAAGTAAACTAAAAAAGTATCAAAACTAGTTTAAATAGTTTGCAGTAGTTTTTTTTTTTTTCTTCTTCTTTTTGTAATGCAACTATTTTTTTGTATGAGTATAAACGTAGTGCTGTGAATCAGAATCTGCAAAATGTTATTTATTTTACCAAAATAAGAGGGATCGTACAAAATGCATGTTATTGTTTATTGAATTTACATCCTCTTGATTCTTAATACTGTGTTGTTACCTGAATGATCCACAGCTGTTTTTTGTTGTTGTTGTTTGTTTGTTTGTTTGTTAGTGATAGTAGTTCATGAGTCCCTTGTTTGTCCTGAACAGTTAAACTGCTGTGTATTTAAACCCTTTCCAACAATGACTGTATGATTTTGAGATCCATCTTTTCACATTGAGGACAACTGAGGGACTCATATAGAACTATTACCGAAGGTTCAAACGCTCACTGATACTTCAGAAAGGAAAACCCATGCATTAGGAGCCGGGGGTAAAAACTTTTTGAATTTAAAGATCAGGGTAAAATTAACTTATTTTGTCTTCTGGGAAACATGTAAGTATAGCCTTCTGTAGCCTCTGAAGGACAGTACTAAATGTGATAGTTAGGCAAAAAAAGAAAAATGTGAATCTCCATTCTGTTCAGAGGTTTTCACCCCTCAACTCTTAATGCATAGTTTGTCCTAGTGAGCTTTTGAACCTTCTGTAATAGTTGCATATGAGTCCCTCAGTTTCCCTCAGTGTGAAAAGATGGATCTCAAAACGATACAGTCATTGGGTTCAAATACAGAAAAATGCTGAAAAACCAAAGAATTTGTGGGACCTGCAGGATTTTTCTGAAGAACAGCAGGCAATTTAACTGTTCAGGATAAACAGGGGACTCATGAACAACTAAACAAAAAAACACAGCTGTGGATCATTTAGAACACATTATTAAGAATCAAGGCGATGTAAACTTTTGAACGGGGTCTTTTTTTAATATAAATTCAACTATTGTTTTATCTTTAATGTGAAATATATTATTCAGGTCAGTACTAAATAAACAATAACATGCATTTTGTATGATCTCTCTTATTTTGGTGAAATAATTTAGCAGATTCTGAAAAGGGGGTGTAAACTTTTGACCTCAACTGTACAATAATATCTGCTGGCTGCAGAACAGAAGATGATTTGGGTTTAATTTCCAATTTGGTAATAACTTGACAAGCTACTTTTTTTCCATGTACTGAAGGTTTCATTGTAACTAGCTACTTTCTCTTAAAGTGTAAAGCCTTGAACTTTTTTTTTTTTGTTGTTGGTTATCTTGCCCAACATTGTGACATTTAAAGCAATCGGTCAACCCCTAAATTAAGATTTGTTTTCATTGCATTCTTTATTTAATTATTAATTTGAATTATTTATTTATTTATTTATTTATTTATTTATTTTTTAAAACACAAGCTGAAATGGTGCTCTGGTGTGTAGGAAAAGAAAAAAAGAAGGAATATATATATATATATATATATATATATATATGTATGTGTGTGTGTGTATGTGTGTTTTTTTTTTCCCTTTTCCTGAGCATGAACATGGACTTCACACAAGCAGTGCCCAGTTGCGTTTTGGAGGGTCCTCCGGTAAAAGTTGCATTCTGCGGTGTAAAATGCATGTTTTTTGGTGGGGCTCCCCTGGTAAAATTTGCATTCCAGGGGTTAGATATTATGTTATTGGTGTAAAAAAAAAAAAAGATAACAAAAAACAGACTTGGCAACACTGGTCAGTACAAGATTATCAGTAAATAACTTAAATGTTGGTCTTTTCCTCACACACAGCAATTCATATGGCTTCAGAAGACGTGGAATATAATGCACAATTCATATGAACCATTTTTTTAATACCTTTATTATGTGTCTTTTCTCTTTTTTGGAGCTTGGGAGCAGTGTCTAAAGATTATTCAAATGGGCTTGAAATAACACGAGAGCGAGTAAACGATGCTAGTATTTTAATTTTTGTCTGATCTATCGCTTTAAGGCAGAAAATGAACAGGAGAAGAAACATAATGACTGATAACTGGTGGGAGTTGAGTGTCTTTTCCCCACTCAAGGAGAGGAGGAAGTTAAAGGCCCTGGAGACATCCTCATCGTCTTCCTTTCTTTTCTCTTTCTTTCTTTAAGTCATTCTCCTGTTCCTGTTCTCTCTTTCCTTATCATCGTCTCCACACTAAAATTAGGTCTTCTGTTAGCCAGGCTGCCGGTGCTCTGAGGAAGGCCTCATGGGAGCAACAATACAGGGAGCATGGGTGTGTGTGTGTGTGTGTGTGTGCGCGCTGGAGGGAATCCACCTCACCTTGGCAGGCGTTTAAGAGTAAAAGGAGGGCTAAAGTGTGCATAGAGCTTAATCCAGCTTCCTGCGGTCTCTCCGGTATAAGGTGGCACTGCCCTGTGAGAGAGGAATTGCTCTGGTCTTGAACATGCTCTCAGGAGAGTGTTACTATAAAGAGAGAGAGTTTCCATGCTCTTATCAAACGCACCAGTGCACCATTGTTGGTGTTTTTATTAGTCACTTACCATACAGCTCGCTCTCTCTCTCACACACACATGGAGATACACCATTGATAGTGCAGATGTGAGAGTGCTTATGTTTTGTATCCGTGTGCATGAGATTGAAAAAAAGAAGGAGAGCACAAAACGAGAAACAATGAGAAACTCTTAGTCTGAACTACAAGTCTGTCTCTCCTCACCCTCCCTTCCTCTCTCTCTCTCTCTCTCTCTCTCTCTCTCTCAAATGGATAATTCTGGTGATGGCCCTGACAGCCCATGGTTTAGATTTTGATTTATGTTCTTCCAAAGCTAAAATCAAAGAATCCATCTAGTGCTATTTTATGGCAGCTGGGATGATGAATGGTGCAGTCTCTGGGCCAAACGAAGCCGCTGTGTCTTTGCCCCGGATTTTAATTGCTAAAGTAGCCAGTCATTGCTCAGGATTCAACAGTGAGCATGCTGCCTTTCTCTCCCTCTCCCTTCAAAGTGCACTGTAGATGGCTGCTTTGAACGAAAATTGAATTTAGTTTACTGTAACTTGCTGTTAAATCATTCATAGTGCGGCCATAGGGAACTCGTGTAACAAGTATAAGTAATGGCTCTCGTAATGGGCGGAACTTTGAAGTGTAAATTTCACATGTATATTTAATGTATGGAAAAAAATTAAGTAATACACAAGATGAGTATTTGATGCAGTTTTATGTTGCCTTTTTGTACAAACAGCCCTGTTGTGTTCAGACACACTTTCGCTTTTCTCATTTGCTCATTTTGAGTCTCTCTCCCATCTTTATTTTTGCGACGGGGGAAACAGAAATAACCCGGAGGACGAAAGGGAAGCTTGATTATCTTGGGGACTAAGCGCAAAAAGTTGAGTAATGTGTTTTGGTGATGGACAAAGTGACAAATACCAGAGCGAATGAGATGCTCTGCTTGTGTGTGTGTGTCATTATGAGAGCGCCTCGTTTAATAAGAAGTACAGGAAGCTCGGCGCTCCTAATTTCACAGGGACGCACACTTTCTGCGGCCGATAAAAGTCATAAACGCACGTAAATAAAATCAGCCTGTGTGCGTCATTAATCAAATGGGACAAGATGTCAAGATTTTCCCCTTCACGAAAAAAAGAGGCGTAAAAAAGAGCAGTAGCATCGCTCGCTAAACTCCCACAAAATCAATGATGCAAATGAGAAAAACAAGCAGGCAATAAATTCTTTCACATCTGCACACCCCAGTGAGAATTTTTTAATAATTTTTAATAAAGCATGATTGTAGTTTGTAGCACTGAATAATTTAATCACACAGAGATATGGAGGAGAGAGAGAGAAAGAGAGGGGGTGGGGAATTCACATTTGAAAATTTCAATCTCAAATCTTTAGCTGTTCAGTTGGGGGTGTTTTCTACTTATGTACTTATGTATGTAACCCATTAGTTTGTTTCCCTCTTTGCTCTCTCTTGCCATGAGCGGGTTACATCAATGACACAGATAGTCCTCAAAGGACATTTTAATTAATGTATTTTTTTGCTGATGGTGTGTGACATCATCAGAAAAATACACTGAGTATTTATATATACTGTATGTATATGAAAACATTTAAAACAAAACATGTATATGTATATGCATAGAGGCGTGGATGAACTGCCTCAGGTGAAACAAAGCCTTGCCAGTAATTTATAACAATGACACAGGAGCGAAGTTTCTCTAAATGAGGCATTCAGATAGCCAAACCAGTCATTTATCCTTATGATTAATACAAATGATATTCCTAATAATAAATATTGCTGCCTCGCAGCGAGCAGGCAGAGAGAGAGGAAGTGAGAGGGAGAGATTGAGAGAGAAATACAGAGAGTGAGGGATAAAGAGAGACTGCAAATCCATGTGGCCATACGTGTGTCAGTGTGTGACTGTTTGTGTGAATGTCAATAGTTTAAAACTGGTCAAAACTGCATATGTGTGTCTATGATCTCAAAGCCTTATCACAGATTTCCTTTCTTCCTCAGCTTTTTCAAGCAAAATAATAGGTGATAGGTGATTTTTGAAATAAAATACTATTTTCTTGTACTACAACAACCTTTTATTTGCAACTTTATTGCAACTTCGAAAAATCAAAAGCAAAATACTATTATCATTAAAAAAAAAAATCTATAAAAAGTTCTATTAATAAATATTAATTTGTTACATTTGTACGTTTTATGCAAAGTATAAAATGTCTGTAATTATACATAATTCTATAAACATATAATATTATTATTAGTATATAATTTTGGTGGCCAAAATTATTAAAACCCTAGTATTTTCTCCAGCTAAAAAATGGTTTTAAGTCAGTTTTTTCTATGTTTTGCTGTGGTGTGTGGCAATATCAGTTTACATTTCCAAACATTTATTTTTCCATTAATTTAAATAATCCAGTGAGATTTTTGTTTGAAGAAGTATGACAACAGACAGTGCTCCACACAGAGAGCTGATATCATCATCCAGTCTGTCTGGAATGACATAAAACACAGAACAGAACTGAGACAGACTAAATCCAGAAGATCTGTGGCAACGTCTCCAAGATGCTTCAAGAAATCTACCTGCAAAGCTACAGTATAGTACTACAGTACACAAGCACTTGTGTAAAAATGAGGATGCCATCAAAAAATAATGTCATAAATAAATTAACTACTGTAGCTACTGACCATTCTTTGCATTTAAAGCAGATTTTATCCTAGGTGCACTTGCACTTAGTTTTTCAATAGCTTTGCAGGCAGGTCTCTTGAAGCATCTTGGAGATGTTGCCACAGTTCTTCTGAATTTAGTCTTTCTCAGTTTGTTCTGTTTCTTCATGTAATTCCAGACAGACTGGATGATGATGAGATCAGATCTCTGTGTGGAATACTGGCTGTTGTCAGACTCTTTGTGCAAACACAAATCTCAAAATGTATGTTTGGAAATGCAAACTAATATTTCCTACTGACACACTACAGCAAAAGGTATAAATAACTGACTTAAAGCCACCTTTAAGTCAGCTGGTGGCCACCTCTGTATATATACATATATGCATTTCAGCATATACATTTCACACAATGCGTGTCTGTGTGTGCGTGTGTGACTGAATAGTACGGAGGGTAGAGACTAGACAGAAACCCCAAGTGAACATCGTCTCACAGACATAGTCGAACCACTTATTTCCAAATATCAACCCCTTTAATATGTATTTTTCTCCTTGCTGGGCCATAATAATGCACAGAAGAGAGCTATCATAATCGGAGAAGGCGAGGAACAGTGGGAGCAGGGGCCTTTAAACAAATGAAGCTGTCAGTACAACACAAAGCCCCAGAGAAAAATTACTGAGTCGGACGCCATACTTATGCAGAGTATGCCTCTTCTTCTCCTCTCCCGCTCTCTCTGTTCTCCTGCCATCCCTTCTTCTTTCCCCCTTTCACTAGTAAGATGCAGTAGTAAGGTGATAGGAGGAATTGTTTAATACTCAGAGATATTTTAAATCGGACAGGAACATAGACTCCACCCTTGCTTGCTCGCACACAGGGATGTCATGCACCTGTTTTCTGAGCTACAGTCATGGTGACCAAAAGAGAGAGTGAAAAAACACTTTTTAACCACTGAATAGTTTCTTACTTATGAGTGTTAATAGTGAAAGGAAACCTGGGTCAAATCCCAGCTGAATGCATTTTTAATAAAACATTTAACACAATTTTTTAAATAAACAATAATGCAGCATTGACAGCCACTTTTTGGCTCAGAATTAAATTGTGATTGTGTGAAAATTGTGAAGTTCTAAAATAAGAAATAAAATCGCATTAGGAGATGCAAAGTCACAGCTGTAAGAAATATAATGTCATAATTACAGTTAATAAAGTTGTAATTATGAGAAGCGAGAATTTTGTACTTACTCTGAGGCAAAATGTGTCTTCATTTCCGACCAAACTTGATATCCAGTGAACACCATGCACTTTTCTATGTAAAAGAGCAGCTTTGACATTTTGTTTCAATAAAAAAGTCATAATTATAAAAATTAATGGTTAATTCTCTATTTCTTTTACTATAGATCTATGGCTATTAAGTCATATCCAGCAATCACTTTATGGCTCACATGCATCATTAGCTTACTACAGAAGCACAGAAGAAAGGGTGGGTATGGAGGTATCTGTGGACCTCTGTATTCTCCTGCATCAAGTATTCTGTCTTAAATCATTCACTTCCTCCACCACCTACTGCCATCTAATGAAAGGAAGATGAAAAGAGGAAGAATTTTGTATCTGTGAATCAACACACAAAGTCACTTCCTTTGGAGGGGCGAGGGGAGAAGAATGTGTCCATGTCAGGTACCCAATAAAGTTTATGTCTTCCTGCCACATTCAAAAGTAAACACCCCCGCGGCCTATATGACATCACTAAGTAGGTTAAGTGTAGTCTCGAGTCGTCATCGATCATTACGAATGTAGCATATTCCGCGGCGTGCACGCTGAGAGGTAAAAGTTTTCCACTGTACTGAGATGACATTTAATTTTTCATATCTCCTCCACAGTCCTGGAATGAATTTTGGCAGACCTGATGCAATTTAGCAGCTTGGCAGTTTCAAATTGGGCAATGAATCACAAGGATTCAATGGACTCGAGTGGCTGCATAATATTTTCTCTGTGTCAGGAGAAAGAGAGAGGTGCTGAAGCTTTGGACAGTGGACCCCTCCTCTAATACTCTCTCTTTCTCACCCCTCTAGCTCTCTAGCCTTGTTGTGTCTCTCACCACACAGACCTCCTGCAACAAGAGAGGATGTGTAAGAGACCACTGACTTGCGTATTTGAATCTCAGTGCAAACACACTTTAGGTCGGTTGAAATGCACTGACTTGTTCCACTAAACGTAATTTTCCATCTTATTTAAAGGTAAGTTGCTATTTAGATCAAAAGTGAGCACTTAAAGTGGTTTCAAAATGTCACACAATGCCTGCTTCAATGCCTCATGAAGTTATTAGGCACATATAAATCACAGCAACACACTCTCATAAGGAAAAAATCACTCTGCTGACTTTTATTCAATCTCTGCTCCTATTTTCAACTAATTTTGTCATCCAAAACATGTGATTTTCAGTCTTCTGTAGATATAAAGTGCTCTGTTTTGTTCCATTAAAAGGGGCTGTGTAATGCATTTTTTAATTATTGTAATCTAGCAATGTCTAGGCACCTTATTCAACATCTTAATCTTTTTGTTTGTTAAAAGCAATATATATTAACACTTTCAATGTTAGAATAGCTCAGCCGCGCTCTCTTTTTTTATCTGTTCACAGTGACTATTATGTAACTTGTGCAGAAAATAATATTTAAATGAGAACTCCATTTCAAGATGAGGCAGATTTTAGTCATTTTTGCAGAGTGCAGTGATATTTTTTTGATTTATAAACCATTGTAGTATTTCTTAATATTTAACAAAATTTTTCAGTTTTCATTTTAATTTTAGTAATTTTGTCATGTGCTTTTAGTGCATTTTTATGCATTTGCATTTAGCTTTTTTATTTACATTTTAGTACTGTAACTAAGGCAACATTTTACATTTTCAGGTAGCTTTATTTTTAATATTTGAAGAGTTGAGATGCAAAACCAGCTAAAAGCCATCTTGGTCAAAAATAGATAATGATACTGAAAGAATGCTCTCAACACCCATTATACATCTATCAAATACTTTTACGTCAAACTCGCTAAAATCCAGCCCTCAGCCCCATCAGAAGTACTAGTACTTACATAGAAACCTATACAACAGAGCCTGATACAAATGCATTTTTTAAAGAAAGATGTCTGATGGATTTAGAGGCTTTTGCATCTGAACTGTTTATTTATAGTCACAGTTTAGTTTGGGATCATTCTCAATATTAACTATTAGTTGCTCATTATATAGAATATTTTATTTTGTATTTATTTCAATTACCAAAAACAGTGTATTAGTTTTAGTTAACAAGAGGAACACTGACAAAAAAACAAAAAAAAAACACTTTTTGTGTGGAATATAGAATCTAGTAGGTTTTTATAATAGGTTTGATCCCACTTTATACTAGGCGGCCTTAACTACTTACATCAAAAAATAAGTACAATGTACTTACTGTGTTCATATTGTATTGCAAAACACTTTTGCTGCTATTAAGGTGTGATACCAGTTTAGGGATTACAACATTTTGGCGATATGAGTAGGTTTACGGGTGGGTTAAGGTGTAAGGGATGGGTCAACAGTGTCATTCTAAATGTAATTACAGATGCAATTACATGCAAGTATTTATTTATTTATTATTATTTTTTTTTTTTATTATTATTTATATATATATTTTTTGTAATGTATACAATAAGTGCATCAAATGATTAATTTAAATGTAAGTACATAGTAGTTAAGGCCACCTAATATAAAGTGGAACCATAGGTTTTTATATGACCTGTCAAAATAGCAAGGAAATTTTGATCCCTTATAACATTACCCCTCTAAAGTTTAATCAAAGTGGTCCATGCAACTGCCTTCTGAAGCCATATGCTTACCCTCATGTCTTTCCAAGCCTGTATGACTTTCTATCTTCCGCAGAAAACAAAATATTTTTTATTTTTTATTTTTTTTTTAATGGAAATATGGAAGTTAGTGACAATCTAATGTGGTCTTGGACCCCACTGATTTTTATAATATGAACAGACGCAGTTGTAACATTTTTTCATTATGTCGTTTTGTTTTTTCACAGAATACAGAAACATGATTACAGATACAGGTTTGGAACAACATTTGGAATTTTTTTTTTTTTTGTTTAATGGAATTTTTAAACAGATTAAGAAACCTGCTGCTTGAAAAAAGTTATATTTTAAGCAAGTCCGAATATATAACAATACAATCATACATAAGAACAAATATCACTGTAGAACACACACACAGATCTATTTTCACAGACCAGCTACAACCTCATCAAACAAAGAGCACCATTCCTTCCCCTAAGAACACATAAGAAGCAGACAGACGCACATACACGTCCATACGCCTCTCCGCCCACCGCATAAGAGACACAGCGTATGTGTTTTAAAAGGTGAAGAGGTCCAGAGGGCCTCGCTGTATCTGATTTTTTGACAAAGAGCAGCACGGCCAGAAATCAATAGCGCCTGTTCGGGGTGAGGCCAGTGAGAGCGTAGGTGCCACTGAACACGGCCGAACACTCGCTGGCCTCTCTCTCCAACCCAGTTGAACCCAAACAAGCAAAGAATGGACTGACAACGCTTTTGACACTAGCCGTTTATTAGGCGCTTCGCGCTGCTAAAGCCAATGTAGCCCCCGCTAGCCTGCTGGCATTGTTGACGAGGTGACCATAGCGGAGCTGGGGACGTTTCACACGACGCTCCATTTGTCAGGGTCAGCGTCAGGAAAATTAGTGTTTATTCTTGTCAAAAAAAAAAGCATGTGATGAATTGGTTTATTTATATGCTAAGGGATTTTTGGATACCGCCTCTCACGCTCACTCGTGCTCACCTACAAAAGCAATAATTTCACCCTGGGTTGGTTGGAGGAGCTTAACGTTGCATACGTGAACAGCAGAGAACCATGTAAACACGACCGGTGACAGCAGACATAAGAGGCTGGGGTGGAGACATTAACCTTGAGGGTAATTCAGACAGAGACTATTACTGAAGCTGACATTTTTCACACGAGAAACAACAAACTTATCTGCAAAACAATATCAGTGATATAAATACTGTTTGGAGCACCTAATTAATATATTTCCATTTTTAAGCAAGTAATTTAGTTTGTAGTATATATCATTATAAGTGTGAACTGAAGACGACTGAAGTGTTAGACTTTGTGGGAAAACCGTTCTTTAATAATTTACACTTTCTCAGCGTGATTTATTCCAGAAAGAAATAGATTTAATTGTAAATACTTTTCTCTTCTTAGTTTTGCGTGTAATCAAAACAAAATCGGTCTAACACCCAAAGTCATTCAGGAACGCAATTATAACCTAACTATAAACATATTTTTAGTCTTTCAGCAGATCTTTACGGAGTCTCGCAATTGTGCTCCCATCACGCTTCTCCAAAAGCTGAGGTGCGAAAGTGATTTCTGACAATCAGTCTATTCACTCCTCTGCAAAACCTGAAAGAGTCATTACATTAAACATAATAATGGCTTTTAAATAGTCACATTGTGCTTTGAAGCAGTGAATAATTTAAGGTTGTCATTGTGCGTGCCCGCTGCCCCGGCCCTGTTTAGCGTGGAGATGCCTGGTCAGGTAAAGCCGTACCTGAGACAACAGTCAGCAGACTGCCACATTTGCTTGAATTATTTATTTATTTCCCCCCTCCCCATCACGTTTATTTCGAGCGGCGTTAATTATGCTCGCGCAAGCTGTTAAGCTGTCGTCTGCCGATTAACAGAGTCAAGCGCAGACCCACTGCTGCCACCAGTGCGCAGCAAATGGGACAAGGAGGAGGAGGGGGAAGTAACAGAAAGATCAGTTTTGTGACAGCATTTGTTAACTCAAACAGAGGGCCATAAAAAGTATGCAGTCTTTTAAAGGCAACGCAAGCAAACAATTTCAAGCACGCTTCATTTGCTGAACGTCCCTGCTAATTAAAGACGCAGTTGCACAATGCAGCAGTGCATTAAAAGTTAAAACAAATTGCTCATCTTGGCAACGTAATTCGACTTGAGTCTACGGCTTCCAGCAGTTTCTATTTTCTCAGTCGTTGCACTTGGGCCGCACATGGTTTGAAGTTGCTTGCGTACGATGTTCATGCTCAAACGAAGCTCAGTAAAATGCTACACGTGTGATCAGCTGTTTGTTTTTGTAGCACCAAAAGAGAATTTCAAATTCAGTAGCTTATTCAGTAACACTAAATGTAATTTATTGTCCATAAGACAATATCCAAACAATTATAACTTCAAAAATTTCAAAACTTCACTTTTAGATTGTTTATTGTAATATTTTACATGTCTATACCTGGTGCTTTTCTTTTCTATTTTCATTTTTTCTCTTATAATTATTTCAGCACTATATTACGTCCAATTTGTACATATTTTAAAAAGTGGCTAATTCAGACGAATTCATATGACCTCACTCTTACAATTTGTACAAATTCTGTCACGGTTAAGTTCAGGTGCACAGTTAGGTGTGTTACAAATTTCCATGAATTTGACGCCTCGTAAAATACTTATGATTTTTCACAAATCGTATGAATTTATACAAATATGTACGAATAAGATTTCTGTAGATTAATCCATTGATACCAAGAAAGTATAACACACATCTTGTACCTATGTACAGTGTAAATGTATTTGTTTATATATTCAAAACAAGTTTATACAGAAAACAGTGTCATTAAAAAGATTTTTTAAATGTTTTGGAAAGCTCACCAAGGTAATATTATATAATATTATTGCAGTTTTTCTTGTTTAATTATTTAATGTTTTAAAACGTAATTTAATCATGTGACTGAAAAGCTTAATTTTCAGCATCATTACTCCAGTCACATGATCTCTCAGAAGTCTTTCTAATATGCAGATTTGGTGCTCAGGAAACTTTTCTTATTAATAATGTTGGACTTAACAATTAAGCTGCTTAACATTTTTAATAAACTGTGATACTGTGAACTGAATGTTCAAGAGCAGCATTTATTTAAAGTAGAAATGTTTTGTGACATTATAAATGTGTATACCAGGAATCCTCAAATCTGGCCCACGAGATCCACTTTCCGGAAAAGTTTAGATGTAACCCTAATCAACCACACCTGAGCAAGACCTAATCAGTGTATTCAGGATCATTAGAAAATCACAGGTAGGTGAGTTTGATCAGGGTTGGAGCTAAACTCTGAAGCGTATTGGCCCTCCAGGGCAAGATTTGAGGAACCCTTGTGTATACTGTTACATTCAATCAATGTAATGTGTCCTTGCTGAATAAAAGTATTTCTTTAATTTATTTAAACAAAAATCATTCTTACCCCATAATTTTAAACAATAGTGTATGCACAAAACATGTTGTGCATGTATATAATGTACATATATAAATAAAATGTGATCTGCTTCCTGTGCTTTCCCATGGAGAAATGCTTAGGATATTTTTCTTTTTTAGTAATACATATCTGAAATCTTACAATAATATAGAAATACACAGTTGTTGTATAAAAAACATTGTCAGTGACATTATGATGTTATGCCATTATACTCTGATGCCTTTTTACAGTTATGGCATGATGGTTTGTTATGCATCACCAAATCCATTTTCAGTCGTATTACATCTGAAACTGTCTTTCAAATACCTTTTGGTTGTCTGAGTATGCATGTGTTTCTTTTGAGGCCAGGACCATTGTCAGGATTTTTCAAATCAGTCTCTGATGATTCTACAAATGACATGACTTTTCACTGGTCACTTGGATTCGTTCCAAACATCTGTCACGTACGCGTTCTCCTCGGAGTGAGCTGAGTTGCCGAGGCAAAGACGTGGTCATGCAAGTTCAGTGACTCTCACTACTGAAAGCACTTTCTGTTGCCACTTTGTAGCATCACATTATCCTAATGAGAATACGACTGGAAGGAAAGTGACACAAAATGGCCATGGATGAGCTGCATGTCAAAATTCCTTTACTTTGGGTTTTTTCTTTCCCTTTCCTTTTTTTTTTTTTTTTTTTTGTTTGCAAATGTAGGCAAAGAGATTATGGTGAGAGAGTAGAGGATGGAGTCATCGTTTGTATGCCGCAGGCTTATGGCCAGCTCTGAAACCCTCCTGTCCGTACTGATGTCTCAGCTTCCTGCTCAAAAAGCATCTGAGAGAAAGCAGCAGAAACAGACAAATGCCTTCACGCTTGATACAGCTGAAAGCTTCTTGTTCTTTCACTATCCTCTCCTCCTTTTCTCTCTAAACCTTGGACAAACTGTGTTGTGTGATGGGTCAGAATCACAATCTGGCATCATTAACTCGTGACAGAAATCCTACTGTGCGTAACATTGAACTGAGAGACTGGCATTTATGATCCTCGGATGCATCAATCAGCTCACCACATCCAGGGAGTGATAAATGCAATCATGCAAAATTCCTCCTAAATCAATGTAGTCGTATCACTGACAAAACACAACCCGTGTCGTGGAGAGACACAGTGGGGAATGTTTGTGTCCTTTGTAATTCCTTGTCCCTTTTTGTCCCAGCAGCGCCATGCGCCGCACCCCATCCCGACACCATCCACAGCTCAGCAATCTCAGTAAAAAGGATGAAGGTTTAGAAGGAGAAAGTTTATGTGGCACATCGGCCTGATTAAATGCCCACAGATCTGAATGTAATGGGCTCCTTTTACTTCATTTTGCCAGAGATTTATGAGTGTGACTGGAAATGAGTGGCAGGGTGTTAAAACGGTCAAACATTGAAGGAGAGAAACTCCCCCTTGTTCCTGTGCTGGGCAGTGGTACTTTAGTTTAGTGAGAGTGAGCAACACTATGGGCAGTATATGTTACTGCAATTACTTTAGTCTTCAGTGTCACATGATCCATCAGAAATCATTCTAATATGCTGACGTGGTGCTCAAGAAACTGCTAGATTATGAATTATGCTAGAATTATGTTGAATAAACGAAAAAGTTGAACCTACCATGAAAATCTGGTCATTATTTGTTCCAAACCTTGATGATGACCTTCTTCCATGTAACACAAAAGGTGATATTCTGTTGATATTACTATGCAAATACACTATTTTGCCATTCTAATGAACAGGTTTGACTACTTTAGTAATTTCTAATCTTAAATACTAATCTTAAGGGTACTAATCTTAACGTTTAAGCATATAATGATATTCTAGGGAATTGTGTCCTCCTTATTTTATAGCAAAAGTTTTGCAGGACCCTTTTCTAACATGACAATGCCTCTGTGTATAAGGCAAGGTTTATAGAGAAATGTTTGATTCAGTCAGTGTGAAAGAACTTGTCTGCATGAAGCCAAATCCTAATCCCAGCTGAACACCTCTGGTGCAGACCTGGAGCCAAAAACTCATCACCAAACACAATATAGTGTACAATAACCCTAAAGATTTCAAGCTTCAAAAAGGACATAAAACCTTTTTTCTATAAATGAGGTCCATTTGAGTCCAGCATTAAATTCCAGGTCTTTTGAAGCCATACAAGCCATACAGTTTGTGTGTGTGTGTGTGTGTGTGTGTGTGTGTGAGGACCAGAGTAAAATTTAAAGGAGTAGTTTACTCAAAAATGAAAATTCTGTCATTAATTACTCACTCTCATGCCATTCCAAACCTGCGAGACCTTCATTCATCTTTGGAACGCAAATTAAGATATTTTTGATGAAATTCAAGAGCTTTCTCACCCTGCATAGACAGCAACACAACTACCACGTTCAAGGCCCAGAAAGATAGTAAGAACATCATTAAAATATTCCATGTGACAGTAATGGTTTAACCAGTGGTTTCTTCTTTTCTGAGTCAGTCTTTGACGCAGATACATGCAAGTTCCATGACTCCTGCATGTGTCGTCTTCTGCTTGTAAACAAGGCACAGCACATCCAGGTTCTATGTCAGAACACCGGCTGTTGCATCAGCAGCACCACACATAAATGGTGGCACTCTCATGAATGCGAGTCAAAGCTTTCGTAGCTTCATAATGCCCCATTCTCACGAGACGTCAGTGTCAATGCCTCTTGTTTGCTTTGAATGGAATGACATCAAGCATTGGCAAACTCAATTGTGCATCCCTTGCATCGCGTCACTGCCGGCAGAAGTTGAAAACTTTTTAACTTTTCAAGCGCAAATGCAGGCATCAGCCAAACAGATCACCTTATGCAAATATACTAGTGCAGACAGTAGCCAATCATGTTTGTGTCATGGTCCAAGCTGGATATGATTGGCTGTTGTCACATGGTTCCATCAGCACAAAGCTTCACACATGCCCTCCATCAAGTTTCAATGCCAATGCTTTGTGTGAATGCACTGTAAGATTACAGTTGAACCACTGATCTCACTACCCCAGAAAGGTAGTATGGACATTGTTAAAATAGTCCATCTATTTTAACAATGTCCTTACTACCTTTCTGGGCAGTGGATGTGTCAGTTGTGTTGCTGTAGTGTTGCTGTCAGTTGTGTTGCTGTAGGGCAAATTTCTACAAAAATATCCTAATTTGTGTTACAAAGATGAACGAAAGTCTTAAGGGTTTGGAATGACATGAGGGTGAGTAATTAATGACAGAATTTAAATTTTTGGGTGAACTATCCATTTAAGTTTTCACAATGATATTCTTCCCTTCAAGTGAGTTGATAATCACTGCAACCAGATGATAGTCACTGAGTTGATTTGGATCTACCAAGTAAAAAATTAATGATACAGACTGGTTTTGTGAATCAGATCAACTAATTTAGTGAAAAGATTTAAAAGAACAATTTGGAAGTCAATTATGTAAACATATAAGTGGCATGTGCACTATTAGACAGGGAGGTAACATTTCAGTCAAATGGTAATGTGCTAAAAGATACTTTGGATACTTAATCATGACATATCATGAAACTCAGACTTCCTCTGTGTTTTAGAGCTATAATCGGGTCCCCAGTACCTCCCCCATGATGTAGAAAGGGGATATTATTATAATATTGCCGCCCCTTAATCTGCACGTTTCCACCAATGCCGCCATCATTTTTTTTTTGCAAGTGACAAAGGTGTACCAGTCCTAATGCCATGACAAAAGTTTGAGCAAAGCATGCTAACTGTTCTGTCATTGGCTGCACAGATGAGCACATAACTCTGTTTTAGAGTCCCAGCCCCAGATGAGACAAAAGAGCAGAGGATTTATTTACTTATTTACTGTATATTACGTTGCTGACACAAAGATCTAATATAAACATGCAATTTCTTCCCCATTTGTGTGTATTTGAGTTTAAGTGCAAAAAGACATGAAAGAGGACTTGGTTTAGTAGTCGCATGCTGTGTGACAGCCACTTTCTGTGCACATGCTTCTGATGTGTGTGCTCAGAAAGCCGTATATCAGAAGTTTAAACTGATATGGTTCAAAACACATTATAATCAAAGTGGGGAGAAACTGCTCATTTGCATTTAAAGAGACATGCATGAAAACAGCATGTTTCTGCTTCTACTCAAAATAGGCATTTTTAAAATTATATAATAAATGATCTATGGAGTATTTTGAGCTGAAACTTCACAGATACATTCTAGGGACACCTGAGACTTACATTACATATTGTAAAAAAAATGGCATGATAGGTCTCCTTTAATGTAGAGTAAAAGTGACAGCTTATCAGACTTTTATAAAGTTTTAAAGCATCATTCCCCTTTCATTGCAAGTACTAATGTATAGAAAAACAATAGAAGTCATACAGGTTTGGAACAACATGAGGATGAGTAAATGATGACAGACTGATCGTTTTTGGGTGAAATATTCCTCAAAGTATGCACACATACACACTGCTGCATCTCCGTCGTGACTCCCTGTGTATGATATCAGCCTTGCAAATGTGATGTGAAGCCCATGCACACTTGAGACTGATGCGCAGTGCCAGTCAACAGTGTGGGGACAGCACATCTAAACACGGCTGTCATCCCGGAGTGCGGAGACACGTCCCTCTATCTTCCTTTGCCCGGCGAACACGGTGCCGCTGATAACATTAGCACATCATTCCAGTAATGTGCCCTAATCTTCAAAAAACATGCCCCCGCCAGGCTAACCACAGGCCTTCAAAAAGATATGCCGAAGCAGTCAATTATTCATCAATACCCCATTTATTAAGCCTTTAATGTCATTTATATCGCCCTTTATAAGTGCTGCCTCATGTATAATGAAGCACACACAGACTCTGCACATAATTTATCATGTTTATGGTGTGCTGAATATATTATTCATCAAGACGAACCAATCATTAAGAGTCACTGCGTCACATTAGCGTCAACAGAAGATGGACGCAACGTGAACCATGTGTGAAAGAGTAGGGGGACGTGGGCAGCGTGGACGAGATGGGAAGGGAATGACCATGGAAGTAGAGCTAGCGCCAGCGGCTAATGCGTCAGGAGAGGCTAATGCAGTGATCGGATGTAGGGACTAGCGTTGCGCGCATCCCTCCCTCTTAGCATGTCAACCGGAATCAAAAATGAATCTCCGTGTTTGGACGACTCTGTGTCTTCCGTCTGTCTGCTTGACTAAAAGGCCAAAGATGCCACGTTCCATCTGTAAGACAAGATAAGGAGTGTGGAAGTGTGTGAGATCAGAGCTAAATAAGTTATTTTTTTAGCAGTATATAAGGTTTGACGCATTTTATAGTCATGTCTCGCCTTTGTCTCATATTTCTGCTGTGCGCCATCCACCTCATTTCATCTTCTGTTTCTCCTCTGTCCCGGTGACCAGCTCACTTTTACAATGCTCAGTTTGGTTTCAATTATTCATATGGCAGGAGGGACCATTCAGCCTGGCCTTTTGGTGAAATGCCACAAAGACATTAACCTATATATCTCCATGATGAGAAGTGGGGACCTAAAATAATGGAGAAAAGAATCCATTCTAAAACCAAATGTTACCTTTGCATGTGAATGGAAGATGGCAGATTTGTGAATTATGGGTGGATTTGCAACAGTTGCTCTCTTAGTGCAATCGATAGATCGCAGGCAAAATGTTGAAGTCAGGTCAGGTCAGGCCTGGCTGTCTACACGTTGGTCTCTACACTTCTGTTGCAGGTGAAAAGTACTGATGCGCGTTTAAACAAGACAGGCTTATGTCTGAAAACTGTTTGTATCATCAACGAAGAATTAAAAGCTTGTTCAAATTGCAGTGAACTGCGGCACGCTGCTTTGGAGTAATTGAACAACACCTATGCAGATGTTATCTCACTATTCTTTCTCTCCGGCTGCAACTACAAGATATTCTGTTTTGCTCAGCAGGAATCTATATTCATTGGTGATAAGAGCACACACATTTGTCATTTCAGGGCCGGTGTGTAATAAGCAAACGAGGAGGATTGCACCAAGGTAAAGCAGCCTTTCATGCTTCTGCCCACAGATATTTGGTGCTTGTTGTGCACAGACACAAGCGCACACTCTTGTCAAGGCTATTGTGGCAGGAGACACTCAGTTTGCTTCATGTGCCATTGCTAAGAATAGAATCTTTTAATAAAACACTGTAAAGTCTACAAGAAAATAGCCCTCTAGGACTGGAATTTGATATAAACACGTTTTCATGGAAAATTGTTGTTCTTGTTATAGACCTAGGCTGGTATAATTTGGCAATATTTGGCAAAAGGTAATTTCATTTATTTTATTTTGTGCTATGCAGAAGTCTCTTATGGTCACCAAGGCTGTTTTTATTAAAAAAAAAAAAATATATATATATATATATATATATATACACACACACATTAGTAACAGTAATATGTGACATTTTACTGCAATTTAAATACTTGTTCTTCATTTTAAAATGTAATTTATTCCTTTGATGAAAGCTCTTTGATATTCAGCAAAACAGCCATTACAGTCTTCATTGTCACATGATTCTTTAGATATTACTCAAATAAGCTGAATTATATGTTGCATTATAATGATGTTGTAGAAATGATTATTTTATTTTATTTTATTTTATTTTATTTTAGACAGAAATCTCTTATGGTCACCAAGGCTGTATTTATTTTATAAAAATATACAACAGTAACAATAATACTGTGACATATTACGACAATTTAATTATATTTTAAAATGTAAGTTATTCTTTTGACAACAGCTACATTTTTAGCAGAACAGCATTTACCGGCATGATCATTTGTGACATGATCCTTCAGAAATCTCTCTAATAAGCTGAATTAGTGCTGAAGAAACATTTTTATTGGTAGAAATCTGAAAATACAATTGATGATTATTTTATTTTATTTTATTTTATTTTATTTTATTTTTTATTTTATTTTATTTTATTTTAGACAGAAGTCTCCTATGGTCACAAAGGCTGCATTTATTTTATAAAAAAATATACAGTAGTACAATTTAAATACTTGTTCTTAATTATATTTTAAAATATCACTCTAATAAGCTGAATTAGCACTAAAGAAACTTTTTTTATTTGTAGAAATCTGAAAATGGTGTGTTGCATAATAATGTTGTTGTAACAATGACTTTAATTTAATTTAATTTAATTTTACTTTACTATTTTACCCTCTCTATAATTCCATGATAAATAGAATTTATTTAAAAAAGGCATAATAGTAATGTACTCTTACTTTTGATCAGTTCAGTGCATCCTTACTGAATTAAAGTACTATTTTATTTTAACAAATATATATATATATATATATATATAATATTTTAAATAGTCTCATTTCTATGGAATAATGGAATAAGTTATTAGTTGCTCATTGCAGGTTTTTTTATGAACAATATTGTAGGTGGTGAACTTGGTGACTTGTGCACAATTGTCCTCATGTCAATAAAAAAAAAAATGTTGGTAGTTCAGTTAAGTTATTAATTGTTTTCTCTGTCTCATTACCACCTTTCAAAGACATAAACCTACTTTGAGAAACAACACGTGATGTTTTTAAGTAATCTTCTTTTCTTGTTTGGTTCTGCTCTTTTTCATTCATATCACAAAGGAGAGAAAATAGGAAGACCTTGAGAGAGATCTCTGCCCTCCCTAAACGATAAAAAGAAAACGTAAGGGAGCAAGCGAGGGAGAAAGAAAGAGAGAGAGAGGATAAGACGATCTCTGCTCCTGACTGTAGCATCAGTAGCAGCCTCTTCAGATAACACTGTTTAAACAATACACTCCTATTGCCCACAGCTATTGTCAAACACAGCGTCTGAAAAACTTTCTATTATGGCTATTGATCTTCTCTTTCCATCTCTTCTTCCTTCTTTCTAAGATTAACAGCAGGTCATTTGAGTGGCAACCCAGTATCTGCGAGCAGAGGAATATTATTAGGTGTTTAACAAAGCCGTTCAAATGACTCCCTGAGCGACCGGGGTTCAGCGTGAAATGAAAGAATATGTCACGGAGGAAGAAAAAGAAAAGAGAGATCAGAATAAAAAGCATTAGGTGCGAAACATGTAGGATGTCAATTTGAGAGGGATTTCAAAGAGGGAATCGACAATTAAAAAGTACTCCGCTGATAGCTAAATTGCCCATATATCATCCGGATTACCACTGTGTTTGATTAGCTTTAGTGTGTTGCTTTGAAGATCCTCTTCCTCATTATTGTACCATAATCGTAATGCACTTCTCCAGCTCTACCTGAATCATCTGGAAGGTTGAATACTTCTATTATATACAATAAATGCAGCGTCTGTTGAAAATAGCTCGATGTGCTGATATTTTGTGTGCATACTCTCTCTCTCTCTCTTTAGCTGTCGTCTTTTACTGATATAGTGGTGAATATATCCAGCAAGTGTTTTGCCATTTACTTTCAAGTTGGATATTCACACTCTGAGATCCGCAACGCTTCTCACTGCGACGCGGCCCATCACTCGCGACATCTTGTCTCATTAGGGAGATGGTGGATTTCATCGTGCGCTGGCGTGTGAGCCGAGAGAGAGAGCAGGCAATGAGAGCAGGAAAGAGTTACAGACATTGCTAAATGCCACTGTGCACTTGTTATTTGACAGACTTGATATTTTGGGCATGATCCACTTCCTGCTGAAAAGTGGGCCTGTGTGCGTCCTTATTTGCGTGTGTGTGTGTGTACACACCGCTTACACTGTTAAAAAAGGCCCTTTTTTGCTCGTCTCCCGTCTCTCTTCTTCCTCCTCTGGCGCTCCGAGTGTCAGTTTATCAGTGTAT
The DNA here is from genome assembly GCA_033026305.1 of Cirrhinus molitorella. Taxonomy (NCBI): domain Eukaryota; kingdom Metazoa; phylum Chordata; class Actinopteri; order Cypriniformes; family Cyprinidae; genus Cirrhinus; species Cirrhinus molitorella. Next base: position 31,925,633 of record CM065118.1, on the reverse strand, counting down.
CGCTTACGTCCCTTAATTCAAAGGGCACTGTGCATTGTAACCCGTCGGGCAGCCGTGTCATTGAGACAGACATGTGTTGGAGGGGGGCATGAGCCGCATTTATCCTGGGGACCTGTCCATCTCCCTTCCCGAGTAAAACGGACGGCGAGGAGCGAGCCTTATCGGTCCAACCTTGGCTAGTGAATTAGCAGACCCTTGAGTGATAAGGCAGAGAAACCATTGAGTGAAGGAAATCGGTGTGTGCGCGGGGGGATTTGCCGGTGACAGTGAGCCGGCAGGGGTCTTGTCGGCTGTCAGTCACTCTCGCGGTGGCCTGTGGCAGTCTCTATTTATTCCGAGGCGGTCGTCTGTCCGCTGGGCAGTCGGTAGACTCCTGCCGTCTGAATAGCCTCGCTTGCTTTGTGAATGAAAAATGCGCGCCGCCGGAGGAGCAAGCAGAAGGGAAGACAGATATTTTGTGGGAAAATGATAAAAATAAACATCCTTTCAGACTCCAATTTTGAGATAACAACCCCACCTACCCCCTGTCCGAGTGTATTATTCCTCCCAAGTCGGCGTATATGAGCGCTCCATTAGCACTGTCTCGAAGGGGGAGCGTCAAGACGCAGGTGAGCGGGCCGGTGCTTCTGTTGGGCCCCCATCACATTCCATTTCCCAAATTTTTCTGTTTTCATCAGCCGACGGGAATTTCACATTTCCCCCCGTTGTGTGTTCTCACGCTGCTCCGGCACAATCAGATTGGATTTCCCATTTCAGATGGGCGCGGAAGAGAGTCGGGTTTGATTGTGCCAGACAGGGATGAATTCTTCAGCAGAAATCGGACCTGTCGGGACTTGTGATGCATGCCCGTCACCTCACGATGACATGATCTAATGTGAGATGATATTGAACAACTCTAGTTTGGCACTTAAGCGATGGAGGGGGTTTCAGGGCTGACAGCAGCCACTTTATTGCTTTAATCCCAAGGTCTTTTAACCCTGTTTGACGCAAATTGAGGTTGGCTTTTGTAGAGAGGGGGAAAAAATATCCACATTGGCTTCTCATCTCCGTTCCTCTTCACCTAAAACTACTTTGAACAATTTATGCCGGCGTGTCAGCTTCATGTTTTGACTGACAAGTTGAGCCAGGGAGAGGGAGGGAGAACGAAAGCGAGCGAGGTCTATTTTGTATTTTGCGGTGGAGGGGGAAAAAAATGAAGGCCAACATGAAAAAGATGGCCTTGTCCTTTGAAATTAAAGGCTAGTGTTGCTCATTTAAATGATATTAAATGCAGTGTCCGCCGACAAATGGCTAACACGGTGTGATAAAAATAGATAAGAGACAACACTGTAATTACAAAAAAAGGCTTCAGTGGAAATCAAATTACAGAGCATTATATCAGCTGTCGATTGTGATATCAATAAAAGCTTCTTCTGTTTTGAGAGGTTAGGGTGCTGCAGTGCGCCTTTAATTAATTACATTGAACATTCATTATTTGGGAGACAGCCTTTGTTAAAACTGCAGGGATTAAGATAAATTGTGTTTACTAGCCACTAGGAACGAAAAAAAGGGTTTATGAGTGGTTAACCTGACTTGATAGTGTATTGGTAGAGATAGGTGGAGCAGCACAGAGCTAACAGGAATATATGTGAGTAACTAGAGGCAATGATTCCTCAAGAGGCGAAAATTAAATGTTAGTGTTAATTAAGGAATTTCTACAATGCAGCTCGAAGACATTTGCACAGTGAACATATGGGTCAGTGACACAAATTAATCAATAATTATTAGAAATATACTCCTTGTGGTTTAATATGGTCATGATGTAAAATAAAACACTGTATAGTACATATATACATATTTCTCTTGTGTATATATACAGTTGAGGTCAAAAGTTTAAATACACCTTGCAGAATATGCAAAATGTTTATTACACACAAAATGTGTGTTATTTTTTATTTAGTACTGACCTGAATAAGATTTCATATAAAATATGTTTACAAATAGTCCACAAGAGACAATAATTGTTGAATTTATAAAAATGACCCACAGCTGTGCTTTTTTTGTTTTGTGATAGTTGTTTATTAGTCCCATGTTTGTCCTGAACAGTTAAACTACCCGCTGTTTTTCAGAAAAATCTTTCAGGTCCCACAAATTCTTTGATTATTCAGCATTTTTGTGTATGTGAACCCTTTCCAATAATGATTGTATGCTTTTGAGATTCATCTTTTCACACTGAAGAAAAATGTACATTTGTATCTTCATTCTTTTCAAAAGTTTTACACCCCTGGCTCTTAATGCATTGTATTTCCCTCTGGAGCATCAATGAGCATTTGAACCTTCTGTAATAGTTGCATATGAGTCTCTCAGTTGTCCTCAGTGTGAAAAGATGGATCTCAAAAGTCATTGTTGGAAAGGGTTCAAATATACAAAAATGCTGAAAAAACAAAGAAATTTTGCAACCTGAAAGGTTTTACAGAAGAACAGCGGACGGTTTAACTGTTCAAGACATAAAATACATAAAAGGGACTAATGAGCAACTAAAAAAAAAAAAAACCCAGCTGTGAATCATCCAGATAAGGACACAGTATTAAAAATCAAGTGTATGTAAACTTTTGAACAGGGACATTTTTACAAATTCAACTATTATTGTCTCATGCAAACGTCTTTTATGTGAAATATATTATTCGGGTTAGTACTAAATAAAAAATAACATTTGTTTGATCCCTCTTATTTTTAGTAAAATAATTAGTATTTTGCAGATTCTGCAGGGTGTATGTAAACTTTTGACCTTAACTGTATGAGTGTGCAAAAAAAAATGTGTGTGTGTGTGTATACATATATATATTTAAGATAAGTTTTATTTTATTTTTAAGTAGTAGTAGTTTTTTAAAGTAGTATTTATTGATTTATTTATTGCGGCCTTATGATTTTTGGAAAAGTGTATATTCCACTGAACATTTAGCTTGTTTTTGGCAGGGCTTTCCCATCCTAAACCAAATAAAATGATAATAGTATTAATACAATAAATAAAAAATAAAAAAATAGAAATAGAAGGAGTTTGTGTTTGACAGGCCTATCTCATCCTAAACCCCTTCAACACTCATTCATGTTTACTGACCATCTGCAAGAAGGCCTCTTTGAAAATAAAGCACTATTTCTGACAGGCTGAGTAAACATTAACATCTCCAGTTTTCTCTGCAGAGGAGACGCTCTGAAGCATCTTGCTGCTGTGTTTTTCATTCGCAATTTGTATGTCTTTAAGTGTTTTTGATTCATCCTAGTACTCCTGCTGTACTCCTTCAGAACATTAAGTTCCTTTGATAAATGTACAAGTTATGTGCATGAGTCAAGAATCAGTGGATTATTATTTGCTTTATTGACATTTGACTGAGAAGCTCCAAAAGTGCACCTCGGCATGATTGTCCATCAGCGCTTCCCCCCGTAACCTTTCATAAATGCCCTCGCTCAGACAGAGACAATACTTTGAGCCCCATAGGAGTTGTGGATCTTTCTCTTCTTCAGGCCTGCCCTCAGGCACTGTAGAGAGGGAGGGCACAGTGGCTGGGACAAGCCGGACTTAAGACCTCTCTGTTAAGAGCCCTAGATAGATCTAGGTCAGCTTTGTCTGAGGAACTGCCAGGGCCTATCAGGGGCTTTTGATGCACTGATCCTTGACTCTGCGCTCAACACTCACACATATATTTGTACATTTACCAAAGGGACTTGAAGTTGTGTGTTCTGAAGGGGTATAGCAGGGGAAGTAACACAGATCAAATATGGTCAAAAACACTTAAAGATGTACAAACTGCGCATGAAACGCACAGCAGCAAGATGCTTCAGAGCATCTCCTCCAAAGAGAAAACTGGAGATGTTAAAGCTCGCTCAACCTGTCAGTAGTAGTGCTTTATTTTCAAAGAGGCCTTCTTGCAGATGGCCAATAAAAATGAATGATAGTTGAAGGGGTTTAAGATGGGAAAGGCCTGTCAAACACAAGCTTTTTTTTAGGGGTGGTCCACCTGTGAATTAGATCAGTGCAGCATGAATGCTGCAACAGCACACTTCACTTAGTACTGCAAGAACTGCATTGGTGTTTATTGTTTATTAAAGGAATATTTCAGGTTCAGTATAAGTTCAGCAAAATTTGTTAAGTACATTTGTGTACACTGTCAATCACCCACACAAATGATTTTGGCTCGTGCCTTGAAAAAGATATATAATGGAAGTGAATAGGGGCAATTATTGGAGAACTTAAAATTGTCTAAAAGCACTTACATCTATTTCGTGTTTAATTTGCTGTACAGTTGTTCTCATCATTTTTTTCACAGTTGTTTTAGGTGTTGGTTGTCATAGCAAGTTTAAAACAAGAAATTGGACATAACATCACACAGAAAACCTTAGTAAGGGATTTTTTTCTCACACTAAAATTGTTAATGCAGATATACAGATATACACAACCAGTCAAAAGTTTGGACACACCCTCTCATTTAATGTATTTTAAAGAAGTTTTATCAAGGCTGTTTTCACTTGATCAAAAATACAGAAAAAATTTAATTATGTGAAATATTATTACGATGTAAATCAATGTTTTTCTGTATTAATATACATTATAATTTTATTTATATCTGTAATTAAAGTTGAATTTCCAGAATCATTACTCCAGTCTTCAGTGTCACATGATCCTTCAGAAATCATTCTAATATGCTGATTTATTATCAGTGCTGGAAACAGTTGCGCTGCTTTTTTTGGAACCTGTGATACTTTTTTCAGGATTTTTTTTTATTTATAAAAGGTTAAAGAAATTTAATAGAAAGGTTTTCTGACAATATACACTACTTTTCAAAAGTTTGGGTCAGTACATTTTTATTCTTTCTTTTTTTGAAAGAAATGTATACTTTTATTCACCAAGGATGTGTTAAATTAATAAAAAGTGAGCATAGATTTACATTGTTAGAAAATATTTATATTTTTAATAAATGCTGTTTTTTTAGCTTGTTATTCATCAAAGAATCCTGATAAAAGAATCACAGGTTGCGAAAAATTTTTTGGCTGTTTCCAACATTAATAATTCTAATAATAAATCAGCATATTAGAGTGATTTCTGAAGGATCACGTGACACTTAAGACTGGAGTAACAGCTGATGAAAATTCAACTTTGCATCACAGGAATAAATTATATTGTAAAGTATATTAAAAAAAAAAAAAAAAAAAAAAAAAAAAAAAGTCGGCGCCGATAGCCTTGTGGGCAGTGCGCCGACATACAGCGCCGTTGCGCAACGGGCGTCCCGAGTTCGATTCCCGGCTCGAGGACCCTTCCCGACCCTACCCCCTTCTCTCTCTCCACTTCGCTTCCTGTCCTTCCTGATCTGTCCTATAATAATAAAAGCCAAAAATAAATCTTTAAAAAAAAAAAAAAAAAAAAAAAAACAACATTATTTTATATTGTAATAACAGTTTGCAATATTACAGTTTTTTTTATCAATATATTTTTGATCAAATAAATTCAGCCTTGATGAACATAAGAGACTTAAAAAAAACATTAAATGAGAGGGTGTGTCCAAACTTTTGACTGGTAGTGTATGTTTGAAACATTGAGTATTTTAAAGGGGTCCTATTATGCTTTTTCACTTCTTGAACTTTAGTCAGTGTGTGGTGTGTATGTTTGTGCATAAAAAAAAAAAAAAATCTACAAAGTCCACTCCAAAGGGAGATATTTTGTTTTATAAAAAAAGTATTTTTTCAAGAACTACAACAAACAGCTCATTTGGACTACAAACTTTGTTTTCCAGATGTTATGATGTCATAACGTGGTCTAGTAGAATATGTTAAAATAAACCCTGCATACTGAAATTCAAATGGTTGCAATGCAGCATAGAGAGACGCTTTTGTGACGCTTCAACAAGCCGCAGTGCTTCAATCACTGACGACAGTGATTGCGATCTCCTCCGGTGGCCGCGTCAGAGCCGCGCGCTGCAAACATGTGCAGTATGGGGGGCAAAACACATGCCGAGGCGAGGCTGGTATAAACCAAAGCATTGACTAAAGTAGCCGCGATCGGATCCGGTGGCCGCATCAAAGCCGTGTGCAGTGTATGGTAAGAGATTTATTCATTATACAGTGTAGATAGCTTCACTTATAACGCAAGTGTTTTTAAAAAAATGTATATACTTACACTAGACTAGGCTAATTAGTGATGTTATCTGATAATGTTAATGTTCTTTGCTCATTTTCTGTAGCTGCTTTTGGAATAACTAAGGACATTTAAGCATTATAATTAGTAACTTACAATGTCTTTATTCAGTTGTTGTCATGTTAAACACAAATTAAGTCATATTGAAAACATTAGCCTTTTTAGCCTTATGCTGGTCTAGTTTCAGGCAATGAAAGTATGTAAATAATTTAATAAATTAGCATGATAATATGTATTGGCAATCTGGCAGGCTGACGATAGGACCCCAACACCATCATCAACTATACCTTCATATATCCTTAACTATAACCAAGTCAGAGCTGGTTGCTTTGGCAAGAGTCGTGACAGTTCTGAAACACTGTTAAACTGTTCGCCAATCACAACGCAGTGGGAAAGCTAACTAATCACAACACTCTGCGTATTTCAGAAGGCGGGCCTTCTTCAAACCCAGAACTAATCAATTTATTTGTGCCAGGCTGGGGAGAAAGATCTTGTAATAATGTAAATTGTGTGAAAAATCATGTGTTTTTCGAACCACCAAGCATGAGAACATGTTCTAGTACACCCCCAAAACATAATCAAGACTTTGTAAAAGAGCATAATAGGACCCTTTTAACTTTTATAGATTGGTTCCATTTAGGGCCTCACAATAAATCATATTTTAATAATAATCACGTTTTCTGCCTCTCTCAGTTTATTTAGCATAATTATCTGCTGGTTATTTATTCTGAAAATGATTCATTTTGACTTGGCATTTATGTAATCCTGCATTGGTAACCTGCACAAGCCTCCACAAGTTTTCATGGTTGCAGTTGCCTGATGTCAAGAGTGTAAATCCCCAGTCAGAACTTTTCTGTTAAATTGATACATTATGGTTTACTTTACCAACCTGGCAACCATGTGCACACACTCTCTCTACATTATGGAGAAAAAAAAGTATACTAATGAACTGAAATCACCTGCAAAGGTGTAAGTTGGAGTTCAGTGATCTCTACTGAGATATTCTGCTCAAATAAAAGTTTAAGGCTTTTGCACAGTTTTCTCCGGATACATCTGCAAGCAAACAAGCGAGCTGACTTGTGCTTATGTGAAAGTGCAATAATTCTGATTGAAATAAATAGATAAATGAATAAATAAATAAATATGAACCATAATTATCATATTTCATATTATCATATTTGCACAGTTTGCTCCGGATACATCTGCAAGCAAACAAGCGAGCTGACTTGTGCTTATGTGAAAGTGCAATAATTCTGATAGAAATAAATAGATAAATGAATAAATAAATAAATAAATATGATTCATAATTATCATATTTTTGAGCAAAATAATTATGATTAACTGTTTAATAATTGCCATGCAGCCCTATTTCCATTTACTTCCATTGTAAGTGTCTCACTGTAACTTTTTTTTTAAGAAAATGAAAGTCTGTGTTTTTTCTGTGTGGTAGTCAACTTTATGCTCAAAGACAAGTGCTGCGGACTGAGCTTAATTTATAATAATACAAATAGTACAATTCAGTGTTTTTACTTTATCTTAAGACATATTCACACATCCTAACTACATCCAGCCTGTTTTCTTAAACCATCCAAAGTCTCACTTCGACCATAAATGGGGCCTGTTTTATTAAGTAGTTATCGATTTTGATTTGATTAAACTCACGCTAATTTGCTGCGAACGAGCGGACATTTAATCAAATAAAAATCAATGGTGTCTTAAGAGCTCCTTGCTCATCTCTGAAATAGAGGAACACAGTAGGTACATGATAAATTATCACTCAGAGTTAGCCAATACAGCAAGGCATGCTGGGTAGTGGGAGTGGAGGGGAGGGGTCTATCGCATGTCACACCCACACACTTGAGAGGGATGGATCTGCTGCTCACTAAAGACACTTGACTTGAGTGTTAGTTTTTTTTTTTGTGAAGAATTGATGAATTTGCAATCAAGATATTGCTATTTTGTTTTGTAAGACCTTTGCTGAGTCAAAGACACGGTTTGTAAATTTCAAATTATACTCGAACATTTTGATTCAACTGGGTGTTGATTCAGACGGCATCAACAGAAAGCCCTTGTTGTGTGTAATGACCAGCTGAAGTCTCTTGTTCAGTTAGTGTAATCAGAGACTAATGCTGCTCCCATAATGCAAATGCAAAAACAGACGTCAATGACATTAGCTCCTCACTTAAAAGTTTTTCCCTCTCTTATTTTCTCTCTAAGGGAGGTCTAAAGTGCACTCTTTTCCTTTTCACTGGCACTTCATCTGCATGTCCGCATTTGTTTAATTGCATCCGGCGAGTCAAAGACTGACCTCTGTGAGAGAGAACTTCCTCCCTCTCTCTATCTGCTTTCATTCACATAATTTGCCATCATGAACAAACTCACATCGTGGCATAAGAATTTGATGACATCTCTACGAATGTCAGCAGGTCGGAGTGAGAGACTGACAGGAAAATGGAGGCATTTGAAATGTGAATCATATATACCGGTGGCTCACGCATTTAATGGCGATGTGCCCTTTGCGATTGGAGGTGGTGACATGGTGGATTTGAACAGGAGAGGGGATTAAAGAGGGCCTTACACAGGCAATTATGCAGTAATCTGTTTTTAAACACTGTTTAGAGACATCAGTTCCTGCCAGCTTTTCAAAGATGGAGCTAGGGAAATTTTAGCATGAGGATTTAACAGAGCCATGTAAACAGAATCCCACAGGACTATAGAAGAGATACAGCTCCATTACTCTGCATGTTGTTACACTAATATATATATTTTTTTCTCTTTTGTTTACCGGTTATCCCAGCTGAGTTTAACTTGCTAGATGTGTTCTGGAATTCATTATGTGTTCTGGAATTCAATGTGTTCTGTGTCTTTGTTATTGTTGTTAGAGTATGTTCAAGTTTCTTAATTGTGTCTTGTAAAAGGACATCACTATGGTTTCAGCCATATTAAAGGGATAGTTTACCCAAAAATTCAGAAGAATTGCTCACCCTCATTTCGTTCCAAATCTGTAAGACCTTCTTCGGAAACAAATAAAAATATTATTTGGTGAAATCCGAGAGCTTTCTGGCCCTCTGTAGACAGCCAATGCAATAACACATTCATGGCCCAGAAAGGTAATACGGACATTGTTAAAATGTTGCTGTCTATGCATGGTCAGAAAGCTTTTAAATTTCAACAAAAATATCTTAATTTTTGTTCTGAAGATAAACGAAGGTCTTACAGGTTTGGAACGACATGAAGGTAAGTAATTAATGACAGAATTTTCATTTTTGGAACTATTCCTTTAAGAGAGATCCCAAATTGCAAGGAGTGTATTGTTCAGTTCGAGAGGGCAAGTCAAACAGTGTACATCGATATATCACAGAAACCCAAGATTTAAAATCTACAAGATTTACAAATCTAGTATAACCAAATGACATTCTGATTTCTTATTTAATGACAGCAGATATTATTGCAAAATTTAGGGGTTTTGACTATGAAAATAAAGTAATATAAATGTAATAATACTGATAATACTGAAAGTAAGTAATGTTTTTATCCATTAAATTGATCAAAAGTGAGAGCAAAGACATTTATTTAAAAGTTTTGTTTTTATTAGACACACATTAATAAATATTACTGTTCTAAACACTGAAGACCCAAATTGGCATATTAGAATGATTTCTGAAAGAACATGTAAAGTAATTAATCCTGAAAAGTCATATGCGTAATTTACATTTTAAAATATATTAAAATGAAAAGAGTTTTAAATTGAAATATTTTACAATATTAGTGCTTTTATTGTATTTGTTTAAAAATCAGATACAACATTCAAGACCTAGAAAGGGCATTAAGGACATTGTTAAAATAGTCCAAGAGACATCAGTGATTCAACCTTAATTTTATGAAACTACGAGAAAACTGCTGTCTATGGGTCAAAAAGCTCTATTCAGCTGTTTTATATCTATATTTTCATGAGTATATTGTGAAATATTTCCAGAACCGCAAATATGCGTGACTCAAGTGTCGTCTGTATTTGGTGAATTGACTTGAGAAATTAGAAGGCAGCTTTAGACAGCATTGACTTTGAATTTTCACTTCAACTTTCTTTTCCAGCGATTGAATGCTAACTCTAATTTAGAACAATATAAAGAACACAGCACCTTTATCCTAAAAACACAAACGCTTTACCATCTTCAATGCAAATTATGAATTTCAACTTCAACTACTCTTACGATTGATTTTCAGTTCTCTCAAACTGCTGGCTCAATCTGAATCTCCCCATTGGATAAACTAATGCCGGCCTTTAATTTGGTGGCCTGCGGTAACCCCAGGAGTCAGAGGGTCAGCACACACGTTAGATGTCAATTATACCACTTCTATACATCTTCTCCCAGTATCATTTGTCTTCATCCCTCTCAGTCACAACTTTGACCTCCTCTTTCCCATTAGAAGGACCCACACATACTGGCCACCTGCTTTTCAGAAGTCCCAGTCTATCTGCCCCACTGAATCTATTTGTTTGAAGCAGATCCTGTTCATTGTGGGCTTTTTATGTTTTTTTGGGTCAGATATTCAACTTAGGTTGCCATTTCAGGTGTGATTTGAACAATGTCAGCATTCTCTAAGAATATGTAGCTTTAGTGCTCAGCTTCCAAATGTGTTAAACAGAGCTGATTGTAATGACATTGAAACATCCAAAATAATGAAATTAAACATGGACATCAAAGGAAAAGGTAACATATTGCAATGGTGGGCTGCTATCCCATCTGGCCAAATGGCTATTGTGTCTCATTGTCTAAAAATAGGATGAAGACAAATTGTTATCATTTGGGAAAGCCCATGACAATAATGATGAATGAGCATTTTTTTCCTTTTCGGTTTGCCCTCTCAGAAGTCATTGCTTAAGGCTCTTTCCCTCCCTCTCTCTCTCTTTCTCGCTTTTCCCCTCATCCCATCCCTCACTGTGTGATCAACAATGTTAAACCGCTCAATCGGCCTCATCTGCATGGGCCAAACCCTCCGCAAATGGCCCTGCGTGTTCACGGCACCCCTCTATGTAATCTGGTCAACAGAAGCACCTGATCTGGTGATTGATTAGCAATTTAAAATGACAACAAGGACCCCCTTCGCCTAGACCGGAGCCAAACTTTCCCATGACTAATGTCCCTGCTGACAGGAAAAGATAAGAGACATCCTTCACCCCGCTCACAGCCTGTTTTTGATAAATAACACTGCTGATGGAGAGCTCTGAGGTCATTATTGTGTGAATACTACAATATCAGGCCTTTCTTTCTCCTGGATACATATGATATTAGGCCCTGCCTTGCAAAACACACTTTTCAGGTTTCAGCAAATGTCTTGTAAATTTCATTGCTTATTGTTTGTGTCATTATAAATTCTTACTAGTGGTCTTTAGGACAGTTTGATGAGAACTAAAGTTGAGAAAATGCCTTATATCATGTTTTTTTGTTTCTCTCTCTCTCTTTTTTGGCCAATGAATCACACTCAAAATATAAGTGTGGGAAGGCAGAGGGAGACTTTGTAACCATAACTGTGTGAAAGCGTTCATAAAGAACTTACTGTTTGGCACTTCCCTTTTGTACAAAATTCAAAAAAGCTCCCACACTGGTGAGCTAACTTTTTTTTTCAGGTGCAGGTAGAGTGTTTCGCTTTTGTCTGTCATGATTTTGTGCAGCAGTAGTAGCTACACATTGCATTGTCGTGTTATTTTATTTTATATGGGTGGAAACCAGTGTTAAGGTGCAATACTGCCACCTACTATGTTGGAGTATCAACCAGAATTTGTCTATTAATATAGTACTAGTAACAGCAAAATATCAATATTTATTTATTTTTTTAATATCATGGTTATTGTAAATACCAATATATTGCAACACCCCTTGTAAGCTAATTGAGGACGCCTCAAAAGTGTGGTATTTATAGTACCCAGACAAAAATAATAAAGCTGATAGGAGGGTTGCCAGGTTTTTACAACAAAACCCACCCAGTCGCGTTCCGGGGGGTAAAATGCACATTTTTAGCGGGGTTTCCCTGAGAAAATGTTAGAGGCTAAGTATCAACCTGCAGCAACAATGTTAAAGTAGCTCCATTCTGAACTAAACTTGAGGATTTGTAAAGAAAAATGTTGCAGGATTTTGATATAAGCCAAGAGGAGACTTGATTTTCCTTTGCTAAAGTAAGGAAACTATGCTTCCTTTGCTCCTGTAAACAAATGTTGATTTTCTCGGCACTCATAGGTGCATGCGCTATGCATACGTCCTACGTAATCCGTCCGGAGCAGCTTCTAGGTACAACTGTTAGCGCAAGCTATATTAAAGTGATATTACATTTTAAATATGGATATTTTTCTTACGAAAATGCAATCGCTTCGCTACAGGAAGCCTTTATTCACCCCCTTTCCCCCCCTCACCCCGGAGCCATGTGAGGCACTTTCTTTTTATGGATGGATGTGCTTTATTGGACTTGTTTTGGACTGTTGAGGAGAAACACCTGCCTATTGCCACTATAAAGCTTGGACGGGCCTGAACTATTTTTAATATAACTCTGATTGCATTTGGTTGAAAGAAGAAAGTCATATACACCTAGGATGCCTTGAGGGTGAGTAAATAATTGGCTATTTTCTTTTATTTTTGGGTGAACTAACCCTTTAAGGGCACATTAAAGGGTGTCAGTTTGGTTGTAGATATGGTTGACACCCTTTATTTATATCTGAACTGTATTTAGAAATTATATTCATGACAACAGTATAATAATCTTTTTATTATTAATAACAAGTATGTTTTAGCGTAGTGCCACCATTAGCGCTGTATAAAAAGCAATAAGCCATTTGATTCTGACCCTTCTGAAAATGATTTGGACTTTTAAAACCAATTTGTAACATCCTTGCATTGTTGTTTTATGGGACTCCTCTGATGATCATACAAATGACTGCGTTGTAACCATGTCAGCTCGCTTGATTTGGTTTCTTAATCATTTTTCTACAAAAGTGTGTAGAACAAAACAAAGATCTTCAGTTTGTCAAACGATATCTGTCTCTTTTGCATGTTCAATTACAAGTAAACAAGCCAAACCCTGAAAGGCCCTCAAATAAAAGCCACACCATGACTGAAAGACAGCACATGCTGTATTAGTATACAGTAAACACAAGTGCCCAGTGAAATTAGCTCATAAATACAAAAATGCAATCAAGTGCTGCCAAGTTTCTGCTGACCATCAGCCCAAACAGCTCATTTGCTCTCCTAATTTGGGTCTGATTGTCATTATGTAGTTTACAAACCATGTGCTTTTGTTACAGCTCACCATGTCTGCATCTCCATCCAAGAGACTACAGCTCACTCACTGTTTAACAATTTGTAATGTTCATTAGGTGTGGGAATTTAAAAAAAGGGAATGTTCCTGCATTTTATTAAATTGTATTTAGTATTTATATAAAACAGCCTATTAACCATAGTAATAAATAGTAAAAATAAATCAAATTGAATTAAAAAAATACTTTTTTGTGGGGTCAGCATGTATTATCTCTTTGGCTGTTTCCTCCCAAACTGTAATTATTTTCTTTTCCTTTATTAGGAGTTGTCCCATAAAAGGATTGCAACTCTATAGCCGTGGCCTTGAGAGAGAGAGATAGAGAGAGAGAGGGGAAGAGGGTTCAGAGCTAGTTCAGCAGCAGCGCTTGACAAATTATTTGTGGAATTGTTGCATTCACAGTCACTTAAAGAGGAATCTGTCAGAGGCTGCCTGCTCCACAGCGTACAACACAGCTCCTCGCTCGCTGTCCCCACTCTCTCTCCCTCTCACCTATGATGGATTGAGCCTAATGCAAATTTACAACCATTTTATATGTCGATGCCTCCCCTGCCCGAGCGGGAACATACCTCAACATCACGCTTCAAGATGTCCGCCTCGGAACACCCTGCATCATCGGCCTCCTCTCAATCTCGCCTTTCACAAATCTCAGCAGAATAAAGATAAATGCTCCGACTTTGGCTGCCTTAACATTGTGCCACAGAGAAACACCTTTAATATGATGCTCTGGGCCTGTGTCAATGCTCTGTGACGCGCTTGTATGCCCGTGGCCATTTCAGTACTTTTCTTTACGTCTAGGAACATTATGAACGTTATGTTACTGTTTTCTTTCTTCACACCTTTTGTACTTTGCCTCGGGTGGTCCATCCTGTGTCAGGCTTTGTTGCAAATGGATTTGAAATTGAGAGGCCATTATGTTTTCTGCAAAATGCCCTCTATTGTCGCACAGGGAAATATTTTCCATTGTGAGGATTGTTAAGTTATAGAGAGTCTTTGTTAATAGGCCTGTATTTCCTGTCCAGAATTGAAGATGTCTTCATAATATAATATCACCCTTACTGAAGAGCGAGACAGTGAGCGAGAGGATAGAGAGTGTGTTTTTCACCCTATCAGCTTGGAAAAGGTAATGTTGTGCCCTTGTAATTGTGCAGGTATCCCATCTATCAACTGTGCCACCCAGGATAATAAATATAGAGTACACACAGGCTCCTTTGAGATTTAGAAAAGGGAACAAGAGGTGGAGGGAGAGTGAGATAGTGAGAGATAGATAGAGAGACATGAAGAGAAAGAGAGAGGGAGCACAGTAGACAGGGAGAGCGGAAGGGAAGGAGGGGTTTCAAAGCAGGTTTGCCGTGATATCCATGCATGGTGACAGATGGACTTGAGGGTATGGCTTGTGTCATATGTACGGCACTCTGGGTCCTCATTCACTCAAACACACACTCTTTGCATTATGGTTTTTATTGTGCACAGTGCCTTCACGCTCTTTGAGTGTGTATGCTACTGTGAACACAGAGCTCACTGCACACAGATGGTGCTCATACAGTGCACTGAGATGTGCTACAGTCCACACACTGAAGCAGAAACACACTCAACTGTTCCATCACTCAGACTTTCATGTTTATGTTGTGCGAATATGATCAAATTGTCACATTTTACAGTTACTGTATTACTGTAATATAATAGAATAGAGAGTAATATAATAAAGTGTATGTAAATATTGTATTGGAAATGCTATATACAATTGTTGTTGAAAAAACAAACAAGTAAGTAAATAAATTAATTAATAAATAGTGTGCATGTACACATTTTGTGTTTGGGACTGAATTATTATATTGCTGTGTGTGTGTATATATATATATAATATATATAAATAATAGTATTACAAAAAATCAATAACATGTTTTTAAAGTTTTTAATACACAATTGTCACATGTTACTTATTGGTCTGAATTATATAATTTTATATGCATAAAAAAAAAAATGTATTTGGAAATCTAAATAAATAAATGTAATAAATGTAGGCTCTGGAGCTCACATTCTCTGAAAACGTTAAAGCAAATTTCCAAAGAGGTGTTATCTTTATTAACAAACCGCATATTTGAAGTTTAAACAAGTACATTGTCGCCTAAAAAACTCTTAAAACTACATTTTGTGACACAAAAACTGTATTACTTATAAAATTATAGTGGATTTAGGCGTTCACTATGACACTCGCTGTGATAAATACCAAGCCGAGTGATGCAAACGGTGAAACACTTCCGATATCACTAGAATATCACACACCTCTCAGCCAATTGGATTTAAGGACCATAAACAACTGCTTTTAAATGTAATTAATGTGTTATACAGTTGAAGTCAAAAGTTTACATACACCTTGCAGAATCTGGAAAATGTTAATTATTTTACCAAAATAAAAGGGATCGTACAAAATGCTAGTTATTCTTTATTTAGTAAAATATGTATACATATAGCCCACAGGAGAAAATTATTGAATTGAATTTGACCCTGTTCAAAAGTTGACATACACTTGATTCTTGATTAATACTGTGTTGTTACCTGAATGATCCACAGCTGTTTTTTGTTTTGTTTTGTTTTGTTTTTGTTTAATGATAGTTGTTCATGAGTCCCTTGTTTGTCCTGAACAGTTAAACTGCCCACTGTTCTTCTGAAAAATCCTTTAGGTCCGACAAATTCTTAGATTTTTCAGCATTTTTGTGTATTTGACACACAAAATGACTCGACCCCCTCCCATATTTATTTGTTCTGATCTAGCAATAAATATTGCCAGGCAAATCATTTAACTCAAAAAACGACTAATCTCTACAATATGAAGCTAATAATTCAGTGTTTCCATCCACCTGTTTTTATGCACATTTTGGTATATTGCATACAAAAACACTGGATTGAAATGCCAAGATGTGCATAAATTGTAAAAATGCATGTAAAAAAGTATGTGCTCAACTAGGTTAAATTCTTATCCAGTAAGAAAATGTGTGCATAAACTACAATGGAAACCTTAATGCGCATTCAAAAATACATGATGTGACTTTGCAATGGGACAGCATAACTGGACTAACCAACAAACTGATCTCTTTGCACAGCATCTGAAATGCTAGTTTTGTCGTTCTAAAATGCTTGAGCAAAGTCTCATCGAAGTCCTTCCCAGATCTGTTCCCAAACATGCGCTCTGAACCTTGACAGTTCTGAATAATGTCTTATTCGTAACTCTATGACCAAAAAAAATACATATTTTAAGTTGTTTCCATTACTGTATGGAGAAAAAAACAAATTTAAGCGATCGCACCGGAGCCACTTAATATAAAAAGCAAATATTTGTGTTTATGCCGAATGAGAGATGTATCAGTGCGTTTCAGTTTCTCTTTAAATTTGTTTTGGTTAGACTTTTGTATGTTGTTTATAACAAATGCCATTATAATTTGTATTTTATTTTATAATTTGTCTGTTTCTTATATAAATTTGTTTTGGTTATAATGAATGGCATTATAAATTGTGATTTATTGTATAATTTGTATGTATAAATATGTACTATAATTTTTAGCTGCTCATAATTGTGCCCCCCTGTGAAAACGAAATGCCCCCCCAATGAAGATTTCCAGGCGACGACCCTACTACTTTAGCTTCTAAAGGTCAGTACTATATATGATATTTAGGCAAAATAAGTAAAATGTACACATTCTGTTCAAAAGTTTACACCCCTGTTGGAATGGATCTCAAAATCATACAGGTTCAAAATACACGAAAATGCTTAAAAAACAGAATTTGTAGGACGTAAAGGATTTTGTTCAGGACAAACAAGGGACTCATGAACAACTGTCACTAAACAAAAGAAAACAGCTGTGGATCATTCAGGTAAGAACACAGCACTAAGTATCAAGTGTATGTAAACCTTTTAACAGGGACATTTTAACAAATTCAACTATTTTTTTCTTGTGTGGACTATATGTAAATGCCTTTTATGATGTGAAATATCTTATTCAGGTCGGTACTAAATAAAAAAATAACATGCATTTTGTATAATCCCTCTTATTCTGGTAAAATAATTAGCATTTTGCAGATTCTGCAAGGTGTATCTAAACTTTTGACCTACAAAAAAGTATTTGTACATCTAAATCATAAATAAATAAAGGGATATATATTTAATGTCTTATATACGGTGCGAAGATATAGACTGTCAAATATTAAATGGCTGTCTGAAAGATCTTAATTTGTGGTATTCTACATTCTATATTTTAAAATCCACCATGATAGTGTGATTTAATGTAAAGCAAAGGGTTTTATATCACCATAAATGAGTTAATTAATAATAATCATTATCCTATATAGGGTAAGATCAATTAAATTCACTTTGTATACTTCAGCTGGATGGGTTAAAGGGATAGTTCACCCATCAGTTACTCATCCTCATGTCATTCAAAACCTGCATTAGTTTCTTTATATAAAAGAAAGAAGGTATTTTGATAGTTTGGTTCTTCAAAATTTTTAAGAAAAAAAAAAAAAGCTTATACAGGTTTGGAACAACATCAAGGTGAGTAAATGATGGCAAGATTTTCATTTTCGGGTGAACTAGTTCAAACTCGTTGTGATGAGGCAGCTTTCTATCTTTCTATGCTGCAAGTAGCAGCAGCAGTGTGTGTATGTGTGTGTTTGTGTGTGTGTGTGTGTGTGTCTCTACATATATATGCGTGTCAGTGTGTGTAAATCTGTAAGGCTGTCGATCAGATGCTGTCCTAACACTGGCTTTTTCATGTCAGCTCCCTCATTAGCACCATTAGGCTAATTACCATGGGTTATGCTCACCATGACAGCGAGCGTATGAGTGGTGTAAACACACAACATGTCGAGAGGAGCCGTGGCATTAGTCATGACAGGGCTGATTAACAGAGAGACTCGACCGAGAGAAACCTATAAAACAATTCAGACAACACATCTGACATGTGAAAGCTGTGTGGCCGATAAACGTCCTGTATAAACACCAAAACTTAAAACATCTCAGATTTATCTCTCAAACCCCACACACTGTCCACACTTTAACTTTCCTTAATAAATGCAGCTGAGATGGCAGATTTCAGATCTCAAAACATGTTTTAGGATGAATGTTTGAAAAAAGAAGAGAAAAAAAAGGAGAAATGGAAGTATCTTGAGGATCCTAATTCGGGCTCTATCAATCCCAAAATGTTTGATTTCCTCCTCATGACTTGGAGAGCAGAAATACTAATTTATTAAATTTCCTCTCCATTTAACGAGCCCATTTGGTGAATTTGCGTTTGATCCTCACCGGCTTGCTGAAGCGTGAAGAAGGCAGCGTGGAGATGGATCCGTCAGTGAGCGTGTCACATAAATATCTTATTAGCCAGTGATCTTATCATCATAAAGCTACCCATTTATACACTTAGGAATGTCATGTTGGTCAATTGCACAAAAACCCAGTGCGCATGCAATATTAAATGCTAAAATCTTTTGCCTGCTCCATTAGAATGGCTTCTGAAGATTCCTCTTTTTTCATATCTTTCACCATTTTTGATGCGCATATGTCGTGAATTCTCATCTTGTGCGTTTGACTCTTTGGCAGAAGAAGGATTGCAAGTCGTAATAGAGATTACCATACTGTTTCCCATCAGCCATCATGCCAATCAGAAGCATCAGGCCCATATTAGACAAGCAGATTTGCATTTTTACTTTGCAATTGCGTTCAATACTCTGAGATTCAAAGCTGGATCTCAAATCGAATGCCATATGTCATATGAACTGCACTGTTACAGCTTAATAAGAGGAGAAAAGGGTATATCAATGAGAAAATAGCAGCTTGATGTTTATTTGTACAGCTCATTTGCAGACGTTCATGTGACATGCGCTCCTGCTGGTCAGCGTGCGGCTCTGTGAGAGGAAGTGATGACAGGATCTTTTTAACACAGTGGATGGTGAAAGCTGATAGAGAAAGTTTAATATGAACTAGTGAGATGTGATAAACAGTAAAAGAGAAAGGAGGGGTGTTCAGATGAAGAGAAGGGAATGAGAATAGAAAGAGATAGAGGGAGGTGCAGAGGAACGAGAGTGAGAGAGAGGGATTATTATTCAGTTATCAGTGCTCTGTAGAGCAGAACTGACACGGACAGAAGCAGATTTCTTGCTTCTCACACATCCATCTGCCACCTCCCCATGCAGAAAGAGAGAGGAAGAAGGAAGGGAAAGAGGGGAAGGCAGGTTGGATGGAGAGAAAAGGAAACACACACATGGCCGACAAATCATACAAAATTTTACAGATACAACATGTTGCTCTTACTCCACCATTGGCCCAACAATAAGACCCGTAGTAATAATAATAATTCAATAAACTCAACTTAAATTTACTTACTTTCATGTTGTTTAAAACCTGTATGACTGCCTTTCCTCCGTACTGCACCGGTCACTCTTTTTGATGTAGTTATCAGTAAATGCTGTGAAGAAAGATTAGAAATATTCAGAAGCCATATGTTTTTTAGCACCATTCATGATTCGCTTTCATAACATTACATAAAATAGCCAGACTATTCTTTAATAATTCACCTTTTGTGGGCTACAGAAGCAACGAAGTCTTGGGTTTGTAACGACAAGCCCAATGTTCAGTTTAGAGTGTCTATCTTTCTAATTACTGGCATCAAGGCCACATTTTGTCTCTTTATGTCACAAATGGTGGGATAGATCTGAAAAGCGGCGCTGGCTAAATGGACCGGAGAGGACGGCAGAATCTGTGCCCTGCCTGTGTTGACACCAGCAAGAAAAGCGATCACAGCGGCTGTCAATATATATGGACATCAATTATATTTTAATTGTAGGGGAGTACGGTACACTAATTAAAACGAGTATATCTTGCCATGCCAGGGGCAAAATTAATAATTAATTTTTAAAATTAATATTCACAAGTAGCGCTGGGAATATATTAAAATGATTTTGCGGTTGCAAGGCTGATCCGGCTTGTAGCTCGTGAGATGGTGTTTCTGCTAAATTAGGCATCTCCACCTCTGTGGCACCTTGCGTGCCCCCTCGATCTCACCCCGCTCTCTGCTCGCGTCGGCCCAGTGGCGGTACTGAGGAGGGTCTGATAGGGCTGTTGGCCGGGGCAGCTTTGCCTTGTGAACCATGAAAAGAGGAGGAAGGTGGAGGGGAGGAACTCTCCACTGATTTAAGTAATCCTGAAGAACTGAGGCATGGGGAATCTATGCTACACTGGAGCAGAGATGTTATAAGGGGAGGAGATGGTCCACTGGTACACATGAATGGGAGAAATCTTAATGCTAAATATAGCGATTGAAGTCACGCTTTGGAGTTAAAGGAAGCCGTTTTGTTTAACTGCTTTACAGTTAAAGAGCTGTATGCCTGTTTGTTTACTTAGTTCAATTCACTGCATTTGCAGTGTTTAGTAGTAGCTATTTACCTGTTAAAGTTTGGTACTCTCACTGTAATGTTCATTTATTTAAAGGGATAGTTCACCCATAAATGAAAATTATGTCATTAATTACTCACCCTCATGTTGTTCCAAACCCGTAAGACCTTTGTTCATTTTAAGAACACAAATTAAGATATTTTTGATGAAATCCGAGAGCTTTCTGATCCTGCATAGACAGCAGCACAATTGCCACATTCAAGGCCCAGAAAGGACTTTAACGCACATTGACTGACAGGAAAGTCACTATTTTTTGTTTTCTTTGCACATATGAATAGCTTTATAGAATTAATGTTGAACCACTGATGTCGCATGGACTATTTATCAATGTTCTTACTACCTTTGAACGTGGTAGTTGTATTGCTGTCAATGCAGGGTCAGAAAGCTCTCAGATTTCTTAAAAAAAATATCTTAATTTTCATTTTGGCGAAATATCACTTTAAACCTCCCTAAACCTCCCCACATTTTTTTTTTTTTTTTTGCCAGAAAATGTTTTAATCTGATTAAAGGACGTCATCACAAAGTTACACTAGCATTTAGAAGTTGTGGATCAGTACGATTTTTTTTTTTTTTTACTTTTATTTAGCAATGATTGCAAGTTGATCAAAACTAACAGTAAAGAAATGTATAATGTTACAAATGATTTCTATTTTAAATGCTGTTGTTTTGAATTTTCTATTCATCCAAGGATCCTCAAAAAAAAAATCAATCAATCAATAAATAAAAAGTAAATAAAGCAGCACAACTGTTTTCAGAATATAATAAGAAATAACAATAAATGTTTATTGAGCACCAAACCAGCATATTAGAATGTGGATCATGTGACACTGAAGACCAAAGTAATAGCTGCTGAAAGTTCAGCATTGCCATCACAGGAATAATTCAATTTAAAATATATAAAATAATAATACTTATAATAATAATAATTGTAATAATATTTTACAATATTATTTATTTGACTGTATTTTTAATCAAATAATTGCAACTTGAGTATCCATAGGAGACTTCTGTCAAAAACATTTAAAAATATTACAGATTTTTGAAAGATAGTGTATGTTTTTAATTTATAAACGCATATTTCACCATTAAGTACAGTAATTTAGTGTAGTTCAAACTACTTTTTGATAGTAGCTTTTAGTGTAGCTAACTGCCACGTTTTCATCTGAGTAGTTAAAGGGATAGTTCACCCAAAAATTTAAATTCTGCCATTAATTACTCACCATCATATCTTTCCAACCCTGTAAGACCTTTGTTCATCATCAGAACACAAACTAAGATTTTTTTTTTTGATGAAATCGCAGAGCTTTCTGACCCTGCGTAGACAGTTCTGAAGTAGAACCTGAATGCGCTGTGCCTTGTTTACAAGCTAAAGAAGCACGTCTAAAAAAATGTCCTTACTACATTTTTGGGCCTAGAAATGTTTCAGTTGTGTTGCTGTCTATGCAGGACCAGAAAGCTCTGCGATTTCATCAGAAATATCTTAATTTGTATTCCAAAGATAAATGAAGGACTTACGGGTTTGGAACGACACAAGGGTGAGCAATTAATGACAGAATTTTCATTTTTGGGTGAACTAATCCTTTAACTCCTGTTAAATACACATTAAATATTTGTGTGCTAAAGAAGCACTTACAATACCATTGTTAGCCGTTATATCTACTCCATATACACTGACTTACCTTAAAGAGACTTTGACTGAAGTCAAGCGCACACTAACATCTAACCTTTGCTCTGCTGATGAGATCATTCTTCATCCTTGATTGTACATTTTTTTGGTCCCTTTATTGATGAAGATATAAATCTTGAATGTCTTTAAAGAGGTTATTTAGCTAATCTGTCTGAAAGCTGTGACCTTACAGTAGTTCGGTAGTGTCATATAAATGAGTGCGGCAGAACATAAGGGAATAAGTACAGCCATAGATTAACACTGTACCAGCAGGCATCATATTTCTGTTTTAGTAACACTGGCCATTCCTCAGGAATAGATCATTCATTTTTACACACAGTGCAATTAGTGTGAGTGTAATGTTGTTATATTTTATAAATTAAAGGATTGCGAATAACACCTCAAACTCTGTGATGTGATATCTCATCATCGCTAAACTCTAATTAAAGCAGTATATCGTCAGCTCCACGAGAGAGCGGCATCATTTTCAAAATGATATCTCGTATTCACAGGCATCATTTTTCATCATTCTGCAAAATCGCGTCTCCCTCCCCCTTGATATCAATTTCACCTCCGAATTAAAAAAAAAAAGCTAAACAAAAAGATAATGACTCGCGTCTTGCTATTTCAAAAGCCGCCCCCCCACCGCACATTTTCGAAAGGGTGCAGAGGGTGTTTAGTATTTTTAATAAGCGTCCTCAATACTATTGAGCAGGGTCTCTTTGTTCATATGGCAAGATTAATTATACTGTCAGGCATTTTCAAGGCCTGCTTAACAAAGATTCAGTGATATAATTGGGCCGGCCTGCGCTTGACAATCACAATCAGCATTAGACAATTTCACATCCTCCCCTCCGCGCGCAGCCACACACGCGCCACCTTTACATCAAAAAGAAAGTCATTTTTGCCAAACAGACTCGTCGTTTACTCGTCGTACAAGTAGCAGCCCGTGCTCGGGTGTTGTGGTGTCATTTGTTATGGGCCTAGAATAATGTGGCTGAGCAGAGGGGTTTCCTCTCAAGGACAGGCGAAACAAGGAAATATAATTGAGCGACGCACCGGATTTGAACTCTTGCGTCGTTGGCGGCTCTTCATCGGGGCCCGGTTCCCCACCTCTCCACCCTGCCCCTGTGCGCTCAGATTAAAGTGAGGTTAATTTTGCATTGCAGATAGAGGCGGGCGAGGAGGAAGTGAGAGATGAGTTCCATCTCTGCGTGTGTCTCAGATTGTCAGGCGATGGATTGTCTGTGTTGAGTGGAGTGTGAGTGTGTGCCGTTTGGAAATGCGTTTCTGCCGCTGCGGTGGATACGGACTGCATTAGGGCCTCTTTCTCTCGCCTGCTGCTGCCTGAAATATTCTGTGGCACGAGAGCGATTATGAAATTCATTTCTATGTCTCTTATATCAACTGCAGATGGTATTAAGACTCGATTATCAAATGTTTAATTGAGTAAAGCATTGTTTTGCGGCACCAACAAAATGCATTTTCTTTGGCAGAAATGAAGAAATATGATTTGTGTGTGTGTGTGTGTGTGTGTGTGTGTGTGAGAGAGAGAGAGAAAGTGTGTACTCTCCCTCTGCAGAAATACTAAAACACTCCAACTCAAACCTTATGGGGTTAAATGGCAAGGCAGGTTCATTAGTTTGACTTCTAATTGGATTATAATGAGAGAGAGTTTGAATCGGACAAATAGTGTGGTTATACTGGCATAAGCATGTTGAAATGGAGATTATAAAGCATTAGATAGTTATTGATCTTAAATTAACCAGAACTCAATGTGTTTTTATTTATATGTGAAAATTGTTGCACTGTAAAAAAACTGGTTACATATTTCTCACTGTAAAAAAGTAACAACTACATATGTGACTCTAGACCACAAACTCAGTCTTAAGTAGCACGGGCATATTTGTAGCAAATAGCCAAAAAATCATTGTATTGGTCAACATTATTATTCTTTTTTTATGACAAAAATCATTAGGATATTATGCAAAGATCATGTTCCATGGAGATATTTTTCCTAACGTAAATATATCAACACTCAATTTTTGATTAGCAATATGCATTGCTAAGAACTTTATTTGGTCAACTTTAAAGGTGATTTTCTCAATATTATTTTTTGCATCATTAGATTACAGATTTTCAAGTAGTTTTATTTATAGAATATAGAATATCGTTCTGTCCTAACAAACCATACATAAATGGAAAATTTAAATCTCAATTTATTTTTTTTATTATTATTTTTTAGTTGATTTCAATTTTTTGTTTGTTTCTTTTTAGGTGGGTTTTTGACTCAGGAAAAAAAAATCTGTTACTAAAGTCGAAATGTAAAGTTATGGTAAAATCTTTTTTACCATATTTACACTGAAATGTACAATTTAGTGCTTAAACGTATTTATTAATAATTAACATGTAAATATTAGTACCGTTTAAAATTGAATCACCCCAATAACATTATTTGTGCCTTTTTTTATGGTATAAGACTATATGTGACCCTGGACCACAAAACCAGTCTTAAGCACGGGCTCATATGGGTCAAAATTATTGATTTTTCTCTTTATGAAAAAAAATCATTAGGACAAGTAAAGATCATGTTCCATGAAGATATTTTGTAAATTTCCTTCTGTAAATATATAAAAACTTAATTTTCGATTAGTTGTATACATTGCTAAGAACTTTATTTGGACAACTTTGAAGGCGATTTTCTCAATATTTTGATTTTTGTGCAACCTCAGATTCCAGATTTTCAAGCAGTTGTATCTCAGCCAAATATTGTCCTATCCTAACAAACCATATATCAATTCAGCTTTCAGATGATGTATACATCTCAGTTTCAAACAAATGACCTTCATGACTGGTTTTGTGGTCCAGGGTCACATATAGTCTCAAATACTTAATAAATGTATACTACAGTATACAATCTTGATACTACAGCACATAAAAACGCATGTCACACCAAGTATTGTTTATTTATTTATTAACAATGTATTTAATTTAATTTAATTTTGTATTTTATTTGATTTGATTTAAATTAATTTGTATTATTTTTTTCATTTTAGGTGGGGTTTTGAATCAGAAAAAAAATAAATAAATCTGTCACTAAATATGAAATGTAAGGTTAAAAAGCTAAAAATAAATAAAAAAATAAATACATATTTGTACCATATTTACCCCAAATGGTACATTTTAGTGCCTAAAGTATTTATTAATACTTAAAATGTACATATTAATACCCTAATTTGTGCCTTTTTTTTAATGGTATAATATTATATGTGACCCTGGACCACAAAATCGGTCTTACGGCAACAATATGGATCAAAATTATCGATTTTTCTTTTATGCCAAACATCATTAGGATGTTAAGTAAAGATCATGTTTCATGAAGATTTTCTACCATAAATATATAAAAACTTAATTTTTAATTAGTATTAAGTAGTATTTAATTAATTGCTAAGAACTTATTTTGAACAACTTTAAAGGCGGTTTTCTATTTATTTATTTATTTATTTTTTGCACCCTCAGATTCCAGATGTTGTTGTCTTGACAAACTAAATGGCTAAATGAAGCAGTTTGCATGTAGTGAACAAAAAAGTACAATTAATAAGACAATAATTCAGAGAACCTAAAATCTGAATGCATTGTGTTGCTTTGAATTTGTAACCTTTCTCGATTTATTTATTTATTTATTTTACAATGTAGGTTATTTAAAGGTTTTATTTAGAAACAATGCTATGTGCACTGTACACATCAAGGCATGAATATGAGCTCAGGTCTGCTACATGCTTTACACACTTCATTTCACTTCTCCTCCCCCTGAGTGTGTGTGTATGTGTCCACATACATGCATATTGACATTGCCTGGTGAGTATACATCACTCTTATATAACACTGAGGAGCAGAGTTTGCTCTCAAGATTCTGAATGAGCAAACAGTTCTCATTTTCTCCACATGACACAAATCTTCTGAAAAAACAAAACAAAAAAAACAAACAAACATCAAGTCGGTTTTCATAAAACAAAAGTCAAGAGCAAGCGTTCACGTATGTAACAATGTCAATCACTGTGTGAGTAGAGGAAGCAGGTGAAAAACGCTGGCCACACAGCTTTAGACACAAAATGAGACAGATCACCCTATAATCATGATGAATGGAAGAGGGAAGACATGTCAGCCCCTCATCCGCACTTGATGAATGGTATCATATACACTTATTTAGCCAAAGAAAGAGAATAATAGATCATTTGAAAGACTATAATTGTTCGTATAAGCACACGTGAAAATCTATATGTGATTATTTCTCTTCTTATTAATATTAGATCTTGTCTAATATAAGCAAATTGCAAATTGCATTCCTAAATAGTGCCCGGATTGGTTTTCAAATTGGTCACTGCATTAGTTGATGAATAATATTTCATTTTGAAAGTGACTTTAAGTACATGCAAAAAATGTCTGGATGTTCATAAAGCCTTACAGTTACAGAAACAACACACACAGACAGCTTAATTCTACATTCATCTGAGTTATTACTAGAATTCTCGGGGAAAAAACAAGTCAAACGGAGGAGAAAGGAGGAAAAAGCTTAATTGTGACAGACGATAGCAACGGCATACTAAGTGTGATATTTGCTTATTAGTCATTGACCCATTCAGAAGAACATCACAAGGGTCATTAGGTGCAGTGGCGCCATAGTTTGTCATAAGCTGAAGACCAAACCTAATTTCTCTCCAATAGAGTTCAATTGTCCTTGAAACCTGGGCTGCTACTGTGACATATTCCTCCTTTGATACAAAAGATGTCTCATTATAGAGGAAAGTCAAAACAACCAAAAAAAAGCACCATACTTAAAGATTCTGATGTGCTGTACATAAGGTCCAAAATTGACTTTGTATCTGTCAAAGTCGAGTGAATTGAGAAAATATACAGGTCATAAATATTCATCACCACACAATCGCTGTTTTACATTATTTTTATTAAAAATATATAGTTTTGCCCGTATGCAATGGGAGTTATTTAACTTTGTTCTTGCATCAGTGAAACAGAGTTCATTTTGTGAACTGCAAACTGGCACATGTTGCGATTTTGTTGTTTACTTTTTTTTTTAACATTTCAGTCGTTTAAGTAAGGAGTATTTCACATATACATTGCTACTGTGTATGATGTTAAATAAAACGTTTCAACAAGGTATGCATCATATTCCAGTATCTTTTAAAGTCAATGGCCACTGACAAGCAATTCTCATTTTTACTTTTGTATTTTTTTCATTCTTTTTTTGTCCAGAGAATGAAAAGTTTTGGTGTCCTTGACCCTCTCCTCAAGCCCATCTCAGATATAGTGTGTGCTGGAAGAACGATCATGAAACTATGTTAATAGATCAAGTGAACAGGCGGTGGGGAACATGATGAGATGTGCAATTACCTGTATAATTCAATCAGCCAGAGATGCATAATTCTCATTTTATTGTGGAAAATATTTAAGATTCTATCGATTGAAGAAGTCACATAAAGGCATCCTCAGTGCATTCGTCACACATTTAGTTGGGTTTTATCTCTGTGCATAAAGACTTCTCTTAATAATGGGGTCAAGGTGCTCAGCTTTAACATTAGAAACATATCTGAGATCCTCCTGATGTGTGGGGGCTCAAATCTAAGGTGACGCCTTTTAACCGGTCATAACATACAAGCCTTTATGACCCAATAAAGGAAAAGCCACATAGGTCCTCGCAGAGCGCTCGTCGGAGCAATGACAAAATGAAAATGATAAAATAACGAGCAAAATGAAAGAATCTGTGCTAGTAAATCTAGAATAGCCTTCTCAAAGCTTTCAGTACCAGGCTTTTTTTGGACTTCAGGCCTAGATGGTGGTCTTGTTTCCTGTTCTTTTCATTTTCAGGCTGATGTAACATTGACAAACCCTTTTAATAAATGAATCGTGAACTCGGCTATGTTGTGACGATCTTTCCCAAGCATTTTTTGTGAAAAGCACGGGCACGTTATATTTTTAGCAATAGCCAAAAATTCATTGTATGGGTCAGTTTTTTTTTTTTTTTTTTTTTCAGTTTTAGGATATTAATTAAAGATCATATTTCATGAAGATATTATATCAAATATATCAAAACTTAATTTTTCATTAGTAACATGCATTGCTAACTTCATTTGAACAACTTTCAACTTTTCAACTTTTGTTGATTTCCTCAATATATATATATATATATATATATATATATATTTTTTTTTTTTTTTTTTTCCTGATCCTCAGATTCCAGATTTTCAAATTGTTTTATCTTGGCAAATATTGTCCTATCCTAACAAACCATACATCAATTCTCAAACCTTTCTGTACCAGGCTTTTTTTTTTTTTTTTTTTTTTTTTTTTTGGCATTTTATATGGTGGCCTTTTGCCAGAAACATTTCTTGATTTCTGTTCTTTTCCTTTTCAGGCTGATGTAATATTGACAAACCCTTTTAATAAATGAATCATGAACTCGGCTGTGTCGTGATGATCTAGCCCGAGCATTTTTGTGAAAAGCACAGGTATATTTGTAACAATGGCCAAAAATTCATTGTATGGGTCTTTTTTTTTATGCCAAAAATCATTAGAATATTAAGCAAAGATCATGTTCATGAAGATATTTTGTATATTTCTTGACGTAGATATATAAAAACTTAATTTTTCATTAGTAATATGCATTGCTTAGAACTTCATTTGAACAATTTTCAAGCAGATTTCCTCTCTCTCTCTCTCTATATATATATATGTTTTTTGTTTGTTTGTTTGTTTGTTTTTTTCCGACCCTTGGATTTCAAATTGTAAAATAGTTGTATCTCAGCCAAATATTGTTGTATCCTAACAAACAATACATCAATTCTCAAACCCTTCTGTACCAAGCTTTTTTTTTTTTTTTTTTTTTTTTTGCCATTTTATATGGTATTTTTTGCCAGAAACATTTCTCGATTTCTGTTCTTTTCCTTTTCAGGCTGATGTAACATTGATAACAGGTATATTTGTAGCAATAGCCAAAAATGCATTGTTTGGGGCAATTTTTTCCTTTTATGCCAAAAATCATTAGGATATTAAGTAAAGATTATGTTACATGAAGATATTTTGTAAATTTCTTGCAGTAGATATATCAAAACTTAATTTTTCATTAGTAATATGCATTGCTAAGAACTTCATTTGAACAACCTGCAAGCAGATTTCCTCTATATTTAGATTTTTTTGCACCTTCAGATTTCAGATTTTCAAACAGTTGTATCCCGGCCAAATATTGTCCTATCCTAACAAACAATACATCAATTCTCAAACCTTTCTGTACCAGGCTCTTTTTTTTGGCATTTTATATGGTGGTCTTTCGCCAGAAACATTTCTTGATTTCTGTTCTTTTCCTTTTCAGGCTGATGTAATATTGACAAATCCTTTTAATAAATGAATCATGAACTCGGCTGTGTCGTGATGATCTAGCCCGAGCATTTTTGTGAAAAGCACAGGTATATTTGTAGCAATGGCCAAAAATTCATTGTATGGGTCTTTTTTTTATGCCAAAAATCATTAGAATATTGAGTAAAGATCATGTTCCATGAAGATATTTTGTAAATTTCTTGACGTAGATATATAAAAACTTAATTTTTCATTAGTAATATGCATTGCTTAGAACTTCATTTGAACAACTTTCAAGCAGATTTCTTCAATATATATATATATATATATATATTTTTTTTTTTTTTTTCGACCCTCAGATTCCAAATTTTAAAATAGTTGTATCTCAGCCAAATATTGTTGTATCCTAACAAACAATACATCAATTCTCAAACCCTTCTGTACCAAGCTTTTTTTTTTTGCCATTTTATATGGTATTTTTTTGCCAGAAACATTTCTCGATTTCTGTTCTTTTCCTTTTCAGGCTGATGTAACATCGATAAACCCTTTTAATAAATGAATCATGAACTCGGCTGTGTTGTGACGATTTTTTATGAAAAGCACGGGCACAGGTATATTTGTAGCAATAGCCAAAAATGCATTGTTTGGGGCAATTTTTTTTCTTTTATGCCAAAAATCATTAGGATATTAAGTAAAGATTATGTTACATGAAGATATTTTGTAAATTTCTTGCAGTAGATATGTCAAAACTTAATTTTTCATTAGTAATATGCATTGCTAAGAACTTCATTTGAACAACTTTCAAGCAGATTTCCTCTATATTTAGATTTTTTTGCACCTTCAGATTTCAGATTTTCAAATAGTTGTATCCTGGCCAAATATTGTCCTATCCTAACAAACAATACATCAGTTCTCAAACCTTTCTGTACCAGGCTTTTTTTTTTTTTTTTGGCATTTTATATGGTGGTCTTTTGCCAGAAACATTTCTCGATTCTGTTCTTTTCCTTTTCAGGCTGATGTAACATTGACAAATCCTTTTAATAAATGAATCATGAACTCGGCCGTGTTGTGACGATCTGCCCCGAGCATTTTTGTGAAAACTAAGTAATTTGCTCGCTAACATATGTGAGAATCAAAACGTCCATAAAAACACTCAACTAATCCATTACCCATAATACATTCATGAGTATCTTTTATATAGTCCTACTGTGCGAGCAGGATATAAAGGAAGTCATATTATCATTCAGAACATATTCTCCCACACACACGCTACATATTACCGCCTCATTCTTTACAAGCATAGCCACTGGCGACATTCACACCTTGCTGAGATATTTGTATCGTAAGCCATAACAGCAGTAAATTCAGATATAATGGGACTTTTATGAAATCGCTTGGATTCATAAAATCTTTGCCAAGTGAAGATGAAGCATTGCCCTCCAGCGTGTCTAAAGGCAGATATGTAATACATACAAGGTCTAGTAAGTTAGATATAATCAGATTGAGGTCTCTAATTGATACATGACACACGTAACGGCGCGCTGGATGTGGTGAGCTTGTCAGTCAGACGAATCAAAGAGAAGCTGTCTGTAACTATACTTTTAACCCGACACGTGATGCATGCTGATGCAGAGATGGCTCGTTTCATAACTCTGATCTGAGAGGAACATTTATCAGGAAAATCTGAAGCGCGAGACGCCACGATTTGACTTTAATGAGAACTTGAGGGGCAATTGCGATGACACTCGTTCAGCACATTGTTTTGAGAGATTTGAACAAATAGAAGTTACTCTATAACTTCCATAACTAATGTGACAAAAGTAGCTAATTATCACTTTTATCGCTAACGCTCTGCGGCACTCCGCTCTCAAACCTATGGCCTATTGTTTAGCCATTCTTGTGGCTTTAATTGTCTGTTCTTTATGAACTAGCTGATACAAGTTTAATTACAGCGAGACCTTAGACAACAAAAGCCTCACGGACAATTTCTACATCCTTAATGAGCATTTTGTTGTCCTTTCTCGTGATACCCATGTCACATACATTTTTTTCCTAATCATTATAAATTACATTCTGACACAAAAAAGGAAAAAAAGAAAGAAAAGATCTGCCATAATTTATAGCTGGAATCAAATTAATTGCTGGTGTGACAGGTGATAGGGAACTGCATTGACGATAAGGTCATTAAGTTGTGCTTATGCAGTAATGAGGCAGAAGGGAGAAAGGGAGAAAGGGAGAGGAGCGAGCGCTAGTTGAGAAGAGCGTTGTTTACCGAGCCATGAGGGGTTGCCTGGTGTGATGTGACCAGTGCTGAACGAAACAGAATTCTTCCTTTGGGGAAGAAAAAAAAAAATGGAGAGGAAGAAAACGAAAGAAAGAACAAATAAAGGCTGCAAGAGAGAGGGAGACGGTGGGGCTTGTGCGACACAGGCGAGCTGTCTGGGCAAATGCCACTGGATGTGACACTTTTAAAAAGTCTCAACATGTAAATCAAAAGTAGTTTGGCCTTAATGGATGTGTTTTAGCAGATGTATCCAAGGCAGCCAGGTCCAACGCCACAGCAACTGCCAGCCATGTCGGCAGGGATGATGTTTACAATAATGGGGAGAGGCAGTCCAATTTCGCGAAACACGAAGGCGCAAAAGCCACCTCTCTTCCCCAGCCTGCCGCCACGTTGGAAAAGGAGATGAGGTAGAAAACAACACTAACTTCATGTACACGGCTTTTGGAAGAGGGAAGCACCTCAAAAGCACATCAGAAACAATTTCACCTTGGCAGGGCGCTTGTCAAAATCAAGAAATATCATACGGCGGCCTCTTTCCACCCTTGTTTTGTATAACTGTATTTGTAGCCTCGGGGTGTCAGTCACATGGAGCCCCACACACACAAACAAACACTGGCTAACATGCAAGACCCAAATAGACTGTTGGTGTTGTGTGACAGCGCTGAGATGGAGTGAGTACACACCTACAGACAGTGAAAGACACAACAAGGACCTGAGGGAACACTTTATAGACTCGGATATATTTCCTGAATGACAGCAGTTGCACCCGGGCTCTTCTTCTTTTTTCAGCGCTATACTGTTTCTTTAGATTTTTATTTCTCTGTCCTTGCGCCCACCTGACAATTTAAGTGGCGGACTGCTTGATTAATGTGGGGTGACAATGACGAGACCGCTGCGACTTTCTTCTAGACGGGTCTCTTTATTAGATTATGGGTGGCGCTTTTTAATCTAACCTCACCTTTTCGAAAAGCGAACATGGTTTTATGTCACGAAGCAAATGAACAAACATAATATTTTCGAATGGATAAACTGTTTAAGCTAAACGGAGCCACGCTGATAAGCCACCGTGTGCGTGGGACTAATAGTCTTAATATGCGTTTTATTTTTACACTCCATACATTTAACACCCCGAGATGATATGTCTGTGAGCTAAATGAGTACCGAAACGATTTTCTGTGGTGTGTAATCAGTGTGCATTTCTGTAATTACGTCTTCTGAGGACTAATGAGAACTTCTTTAGCTTCACACTTTTAAAGTGAGAATAGCTATGTGCCTTTCTGTCTAATGGCGGTGAACTTTGAGGTGAGCACTTGGTTTGAGAAGGTGAGGACGTAACAATGAGCCTCTTGACCTCTTCCTGCTACAGCCCGAGTGACATTGGCGTCACAAGCGTGCAGGTGCAAGAGGGCCAATTTAAGCCTCACTGCCACCTCCACCCTCTCCACTCTCTTCATCTGGACTACAATCTGACCTGTACAGCCTTCCACTCGAAAGCTAACGCTAGTCTGGTGTCCTTGATTATGGAATTGGTCATGAAAGAGCTGCGAGTAGGCAAAATGGAGGACTGCAGAGCTGAAAAGCTCACTGAGGGGCTAGAACATGTTGGAGGGTCGGTGAGAGATGACCAAGGGGCGGTAGGCCCTCACTGTGATCTGAATCTCACACAGTTTGCCGCCAAGAGAAGTTCATTTCGTAAAAAGCCACGGCAAATTGTGCTGACAGTAGTAGTTTGAAAAGGTTAATTGGGCCATTATCTGCCTGTAGAGTTTGAGGGATTTATGGACGAGCGGGATACATCTCTGCCTTTCACAGACCCTCGCCATCTGCATGTCTAATATTCTCTGATTACAGAACACGTTAGGCTCTAAATACTAAAGCATGTTAAAACGTTTTCTGCTTAAATGTACAGATTATGTGCGTTAAGAGCCTGCTCTTACTGCATAACTGAAACATGTTCATATTATTTAGCATTACATATGCATCATATACATATACAGTGGACTTCCACAATGGAAGTCTAGGGTTCAAAATGTAATTTAAACCTAACATATATTAAATATATTTAGAACTATTTAAGATTTAAGAATTTCTATTTTTACGTTCGTAATCAAGTTGATATACGTGTATAAATGTTGTTTTGTTTTTTAAATATTTTTGAAATGTCTTATGCTTGCATTTATTTGATTAATATAACTGCTTATATATTTTAAAATAAATAATTGTAATAAAATAACAGTGTCACATGATTCTTCAGCAGTTAATTTGTAATTTGTTAATTTGGTGCTCAAGAAATATTTAAAACTTTAATGCATCCTTTGGGAAAAAAAAAAAAAAAAAAATATATATATATATATATATATATGTATATATATATTTATATATGTATATATATATATATATATATATATATATATGTATATATATATATATATATTTAAAAAAATAAATGAAAATTGTTTGATTTGTAGTTATCTATACATATACACAATATTTCTCTTATAAATGTAATAATTTCTAAACTACACTACCAGTCAAAAGTTTTTGAACACTAAGATTTTTCATGTTTTTAAGAAGTTTCTTCTGCTTACCAAGCCTGCATTTATTTGATGCAAATTACAGCAAAAACTGTACAATTTTGAAATATTTTTACAATTTAAAATAACTGTATTCTATCTGAATGTATTTTATTTATTCCTGTGATTTCAAAGCTGATTTTTAGCATCATTACTCCAGTCACATGATCTTTCAGAAATCAATATTCTGATTTGCTGCTCAAAAAAAAAAAAGTAAATAAATAAATAAAATTAAATTAAAATAAAAAAATAAAAAATATTACTTTTATGTTGAAAACAGTTGAGTAGATTTTTTTTTTCAGGTTTCTTTGATAATTAGGAAGCTCAGAAGAACAACATTTATCTGAAATCTTTTGTAACATTATAAACGTCTTTATCACCACTTTTGATCAATTTAAAGCATCCTTTGCTAAATAAAATTAACAAAAAATATATATGCTGATTCCAAGTTTTTGAATGGTATAGTGTATAATTTTACAAAAGCTTTTTATGTTTATATATATTTAAAAAAAAAAAAAAAAAATCTTATCTTTGGATCTTTATATTCACCAGAGAATCCTGAACAAAATACTCAAATGTTTTAAATATTGATAAAAAAAATAAAAAGAAGAAAAAGAAAAAGAAAAAGAAGAAGAAGAAATGTTTATTGAACAGCAGATTAGCATATTAGAATGATTTCTGATGGATCATGTGACACTGAGGACTGGAGTAATGATGCTGAAAATTTAGCTTTGATCACAGGAATAAATTACATTTTAAAATATACTCAAACAGAAAGCAGTAATTGTAAATAGTTAAAAAAAAATATTTAACAATATTGCTGCTTTTGCTGTGTTTTGGATCAAATAAATGCAGGCTTGATGAGCAGAAGATAATTATTTAAAATTCCTACTATTCAAAAACTTTTGACTACAAGTGTATGTTGTTAAAAATGAATTAAATTAATTAATTAATTAATCTAAAAATAGTGTCACTTGATCCTTCCGAATTTGCGTATTTGGTGCTCGAAAAATGTTGTATGTTGTTAAAAAGTGTAATAATTAACTTGATTGTTATTAAACGAATTCTTAATTTAATAATAAACACCATGCTTTCTTCAGATAAAGAAGTTGTGGCATTTTAGACAGCAGAGTTAAATGAGTTGTTCAACTTCTTAAAGAGGAAATGTAGCCGTGTCCTTCACCTCACCCAGTCATGTGCTGATCTTATCTGTGGTGTTAAATGGCCGTCTTATCAGTGACTTGGTGATTGTGCTCTAATCCTTAAATCATGATTGTTCTAATCTGTCGGTTGCTGTCTGCTGACCCTGGACAAATGACTGAAGAGAAGGATGAATATCTGCGTCCATGAGGGGGGTTAAGTTTGACTGTGCATAAGCCAAGCCCTGAGGCTTAGAGATGGCCACTCAGAATGGACCTTAACACTTTACCTCTGTGTATTTTGTGCACTTGACAGGAAAACTAAACATGCACATTTTACAAGTTAGCATAGCGGGCCATATTCACAAGTGAAAAATTATTAAATATCAGTCATGGAGAACATCTCCGGGCATCAACATCCTCACTAACTCTCCGCCTCTCCCACTCTCGCTCTTGTCTCCTTTAGACACAAATGCTCTCACACACTTCCACCCCAGAGAGTAGCCTCTGATTACCAACCACTCATTTGTTATGCTCTCTGGCAAATCAGTGGCGATTCAGATGACAAATAAGAGGAAAAAAACAGCTGCTGTCAGGGTGTGATGTGTTAATTTCTTGACAGTCTCAGCACTGAAACCAATTACTGATTTAAGGGCAGGGAGAAAGAGGCCCTCAGCAACGGCTAATTAGGCTCCTTCAAGAATAAAGGAATAAAAGAAAACAAGGGAAGGACGGAGGAAGCAGACAGGTAGTAACCGGAGTTCTGGCAAGAGAGTGTTTCCGGTTGTCTTTCTCTTTCTGTCAATCACAGTTGCTCATTTTGAAGGTGGCTTTCATTGTCTAACATGTTTAGGTTAGGATTCTCTCTCTCTCTCTCTCTCTCTTTCTCTTCCTCTCCCAAGAGGGAGCCAGTTGTATGTTAAACCCTAGGGTGGTTGTTGATTTGTTTAACTCCAGCTCAGGGATCATTTCAGATACATTTATTCGCTTTAATGCATGACCTCTCTGAGCGCAGGTCCCGCAGTGGAGTAATTGGGAAGGGTTCATCGCGCCTCAGGGCCTCCGTCATCCACCTTTTCACTGTAATCCCCAGTTTTGCAGCTTTGTGGGATCTTGCCCCCATCGTGTTTCGCCTAATCGGCTAATGATACCATTGTCCAATGGTGTCAATGGCTATATGGCAAGAGACACCGTAAGGGGAAGAGTTGCAATGGGAATGTTATAGGGACATTATGTAAGCAGCAGGTTAGGTGTCTGGATTATGGATGTGTCAGTCTAGTGTATGGAAGCCCGTTTCCGCTACTGAATATATATATATATATATATATATATATATATATATTTATATTCTTGCAATTGCTAGTTTACATTACTTTTTTCCTCAGAAGTGCGTGAAACAAACTCGCAATTCTGACTTTTTTTCCTCTGAATTTTGAGATATTAACTTCATATTAAATGTAAAGTCAAAATTTTGTTATATAAACTTGTACAGTTGAGGTCAAAAGTTTACACCCCCATTTCAGATTCTGCAAAAAGTTAATTATTTTACCAATATAAGAGGGATCATACAAAATGCATTGTTTATTTAGTACTGACCTGAATAACTTTTGAACAGAATGGAGATGTAAAATATTTTTAGTTAGTTACATGTTTCCCAGAAGACAAGCAAAATAAAGTTATATTTACCCAGATCTTCAAATTCTCTTTCCTTTTGGAGCATCAGTGAGTGTTTGTACCTTCTGTAATAGTTCAGTTCAATTCAAGTTTATTTGTATAGCGCTTTTCACGATAGTTTCTACAATATATTTAGTAGTAGCTTACTAGTGGTAGCTATGTCAATCTTATGTACATATGGTAAAATCAGAGATGTATAGTAAAATCAGTTCATGAAGTAATCAAACAGATGATTAACAGTGTAATGATTACATGTTGCAATCAAACTTACAGCAAAATTCGGTAGTGCTGTATGTTGTTTCAGGGTTGGGTTGGCATCATCTCTTCTCAGGTGTTCTGGATCCAGACTGAAGCTAATAGCTGCATGTGAGTCCCTCAGTTGTCCTCAGTGTGAAAAGATGGATCTCAAAATCATACAGTGACTGTTGAAAAGGGTTCAAATACACAAAAATGCTGGGAAACTGGAGAATTTGTGAAACCTGAAGGAACAGCGGGCGGCACGTGCTGAGTTTGATGTGTTTTTTGACCCTGAAACAACATTTTTATCCAAAAATGGAGTCTTGACCACATCCCTACACCTAAACCTAACCTTACCCATGAGTAATCCCTAAAATCAGAGGAAATGAAGTTTAATGATACAAGCTGATGTACAAGCACCAAACTAAGTATCACAAAAACGATATATTGTTTTTTTTCAAACCTGATTGGTTAATCACAATGTTGTTCCAGGGTCAACAAAGATGTTGATCCAGGAACATGTAGCACTTGGTAAAATCAGGTTCTGCCAGCAGGCAGTTTAGCTGTTCAGGAAAACAAGGGACTCATGAACAATGAGTATAAACTTTCATAAATTCAACTATTATTTTCTCTTGTGGACTATATGTAAACATCTTTTATGTGAAATATCTTATCCAGATCAGTACTAAAATGTATTTTCTATGATCCCTCTTATTTTGGTAGAAAACTTTTTTCCCTAAATTGTAAGATATAAACATGCAATTGTGAGTTATAAAGTCAGAATTGCATGATATAAACTCACAATTCTGACTTTCTCGCAAATGCGACTTTATCTGGAAATTCTGACTTTTTTCTTGCAATTGTGAGTTATAAAGTCAGAGTTTTGTGATATAAACAATTCTGACTTCTTTTCTCAGAATTGCATGATATAAACATAATTGTGAGAAATAAAGTCAGATTTAATTTTTTTAATTTTTTTTTTTGCAAATGAGACTTTGTACCTTGAAATTATTTTTTTCTCGCAATTGCGAGTTTATAACTCACAATTCTGACTTTTCTGACTTTTTTCCCAGAATTGTGAGGTATAAACGTGCAGTTGCGAGTTATAAAGTCAGAATTGCATGATATAAACTATAACAATTCTGACTTTTTTCAGAATTGCGTGATATAATCTCACAATTGCAAGAAATAAAGTTTGAATTTTCACAGAATTGCATGATATAATCTCAAAATTGCAATTTATTTTCTCAGAATTGCTTGATATAAATTAAAAAAATATATATAAACTCACAATTAAAAAAAAACAAAAAAAAAAAAAAAAATTATATATATATATATATATATATATATTATTCAGTGGTGGAAACGGGCATCCGTGTGTGTGAGAGAGAGAGAAAATATTCTGGAAGGGCAAGCGTCTGCCTTTGTGCAGTGTTAAAAAGATTTGCATTTATTCCTACGCAACCACATTTAACTGTATGTGAAGCATATACTCTCCCTGTCCTTTGTAGTTAGATGCGCATCAGACTAGCACAATACAGAGTACATATCAAAATATATGATTTAACAGAAGTATCATTAGAGAAAATTTTAATTGATTAATTTTCTCTGTGGCAGAAATGAGCACAAACATCAAAGACAAAAAATGAATATAACTGTGTTTATAAATATATAATTAGTTTTAATTTCTTTAGATCAAATGCAGATATGGCCTCTAGAGAGAGCTATGGAAATTCAGTCTGTGCTGTTAGTTTGATTGCTTTGTCCATACTGTCTAGTATAAAGAAAAAAAATCTCTGATATATTTTATATGTTAATGATTTTGTTTGAAGTCTAAGAGACATTTCCTTTTTCTTTTTCTCTCCAAAACGAGCATGTGAAATGAGTCACAAGTGTGTGATTTCAACATTTCTAAACTGAACCCTCGCCGCTCCTTCTAGACCAGCAAGAGAAAGATGAATGTGTTTCATAAGCAATAGAAGATTACTGTCATTCACTGTACTATAAAAATATGAAAGTTGAAAAACCTGTTGTTCTCTTGTGGTCTTGTTTTCTTACTTTGTCTCTTTCTCCTCAATTTTACATGCAATGTTTAGTTCAAAAGGGGAAGCACGCTGTGAGAAATGGGAATGTGCAGTTGTTACATTGAGAAGCAATTTCTGCTTGATCTGAGACAATATCTTTCCTTGGTCCTTTTAGTAAATATTACTTTTATTACCTTGAATAATATATGTTAATTTAGAATTTACCACAGGGAGTACATTTTACCAGACAAAACATGTCTTACATTATATTTGATTTAAAAAAAAAAAAAAAAAAAAAAAGTCAAATAGACAACTGCAATGATTACTGCTTTGGAAAATGAAGTTTAAAAAATCTCCATCAAACAGCTCTTAACTGTCAGTGTGCACAACAAAAATAATTATGCCTGCAATTTTAATTGTCGCCAACAAAATGACAATCACCA
This sequence comes from Cirrhinus molitorella, assembly GCA_033026305.1. Lineage (NCBI taxonomy): Eukaryota > Metazoa > Chordata > Actinopteri > Cypriniformes > Cyprinidae > Cirrhinus > Cirrhinus molitorella. The sequence continues at coordinate 31,885,310 of CM065118.1, read as the reverse complement.
ACAAAAAATAAATAAAAAAATAAAAAAATAGAGGATTAAGTCCTACTACAGTTTGATGTGTGAAAGTGACAGGAAAGACAACAAATTTTAATGATAATGTGCGTTAAATCATTCTCAAATTACCAAAATAGACATATATTTAGGTTAATGTTCTGTTGGTGTTGCATCATGTGAGTCTCTCAGATCAAACAGGAAGTACAAGGCCTTGTGATGATTCTCTAGTTCATCTTTTAGTGTGTTCAGGACTTCTATACAGTTTTGAGTCTAATTACACTGAATCTGCAATCTTGCACATTTTAGTCTATATTAAACTCTATTCTCTGTGGTAAATTGTGAGAATGATTTTTCTCCTGCTGTGGTTCTCTGGGTGAGAGGGTCTGCTATTGACTGCTGTCTCTCTGGAATTCTGGGTCGCTAGATCTCTGCCATCAGTATTGGTGTCAAAGTAGCAAGAGCACAGAGTCATTAATCCACCGGCTGGCCTGGTCATCAGGGATCCGCCAGAATCTGCTCAGTTTTACATATACATAAAAAACAACAGCATCATTCAGTGCGTTAGCTCGCACGCTAACCAAGCATGCCGCTAATAAGCGTAGAAGCCACTTTCCTGTTCTTTCCCGGCTCTTCTCGTCTCTCCTAATGCATGCGGCTGTGCGAGGAGCCGCTCTGCGTCTCAGACAGGCCGATCATCGCTTGATTTATGGCACTGACCGTTGCCTGCATCTCTCAAGCTAATGACACATACACTAAAGTCATTGATTTGTATGAATGCCCTCCGCTCTTCATCTATCACAATTTAATGTAAGGGGCTTTGCAATGCAGAGGTGGAGAGGCAGAGAGGAGCATAAAGAGGCGAGAGGGATGGGGCCACCGGTCCCCCCTCTCCCAAGTCATGAGTCATTTGATGCTACTTTAATATATAGACTCCTCCGTTTATGTAAATGGCCGTGGAAACGGAGTGCTATGTTCAATAAAGTAGATAATAGCAACAACAGGGACCGCTCGGCAGAATTACCTCCACACCCACTGGTTTCAAAAGGTAGGTGTTGTGTCTCTGCCGTACTGCAATGAATTAGTTGGGGAATCCGAATTAAATCAAACACTCACTCTGTAACTCAAACTGTGCACTTTGCTTTCACTTTAAACAACAGTATGCCTCCCTGAACTTATTGTCATATGGGAAGTTTGGGGTTAGTATTTTTTTTTTTAAGAAAGAAAGAGAAAGAAAGAAATTGCAAAGATGCATTAAAGAACTCAGTAAAGATTTATAATGTCTCAAAACATATGTGCTATACATGTTTCAAAACAATATTCTGTTTCAAATAAATGTTTTATTATTATTATTATTATTATTTTATTGTTCATCAAAGAATCCTGAAAAACAAAATACCATGTTTTTTATCAAAATAATATTATTATTAATAATAATGAGCAGCAGATTTTTTTAAACAATTATATAATAATTTCAATAATTTTCAATGTTTTTTGAGCATCAAATCGGCATATTAAAATGATTTTTGGAGGATCATGTGACAAGTAATGGCTGATGAAATTACCTTTACCTTCATAGAAATGAATGGCATTTTTTAATTTATTGAAATAAAAGACAATTATTTTAAAGGGATAGTTCAATCAAAAAATGAAAATTCTGTCATAAATTACTCACACTCATGTCGTTATAAACCCGTAAGACCTTAATTTGTCTTCGGAACACAAATTTAAGAATAATAATTTTATGGTGCTAGGATGATGCGGAGGAGAATAACTGTTAAATAAAGTATCACTGGTGTAACTGTCTTAGCTGACGTATGACAATTGACAATATATAAAATAATACAGAAATATTTGGAACAGTCAATATGGGAACAATTTACAATAAGGTGTCATTTGTTAACATTATTTAATGTATTAACTAACATGAATAAACAATGGACAATACATGTATTGCACTATTTATTAATCATTGTTAATGTTAGTTAATATAAATACAGGTTAGTATTTGTTCATGTTAGTTCACAGTGCATTAACTAATGTTAACAAACACAATGCTGAAATTATCATTAAATGATGTAGAAGTATTGTTCATTCTTAGTTCATGTTAACTAATGTAGTTAACTAATAAACCTTAATGCAAAGTGTTCCCATCAATAGGCTATGACTTGCCAGATACTAACAGAATGATCTGAAGATTTAAGCAAATGTTGACTACTTTAATTCACCCTTTAAAGCTAACACAATACAACAAGCACACACACTATACATACTGTATTCTAGTTCCTAAAGCCCTCCTGGTTTCCTCTCAAACAGGACGGAAGGAGTGCATTTTGACCTGGTTGGTGTTAAATCAGCCTGTGAGCAGGAAGAGGAGGGATTCATTCGGGTCTCCTGCTCCGTGGGGCAAATCTCATCACCTCACTAGATGAGTCTGCATCTTTTAAAGTATCTGGTAGGTAAATGTGGCACTCTCTGAAGTTTTAAGGCTACAGGGACTACACAGAGTGTAAAATAAAGTGCACCAAACTGTGTGTCTTCACTAAGCAAGTTTTATACAGACTTCTTTAAGGAATAGAGTCTGTAAAAATAATAGACTGGTCAACATGAATTGACAAAATTAATGCTTTTAGCTCATTTAATAGGCATTCATATTCTTAATTTGCACCATTCATCAGTGCATATTAGTCCTAAATATTTATTTTTTTGTTAAATGATATCACACTTTGCCATGCGCTAAAAATAAACAAGCACACACTGAGAGAAAACTTTTCCCATCTTTATTTTGTCAATTGTACGGTCAGAATATGATTGCTAATTATCTTGGTTCCATCTTGTGCTGAACTGGAATGTGACTTGTGTCTCTAAGACCATGAGGTTGCCAGGTCCTCTGCACCATCAAACACTCCACCAGCTAATGATGCCAGCAAACAAGCACAGGGAACCTCAACATTTCTCCTTAGGTTATTCTCTAAATTTAACATGATTGTTATATTTTTTGCATAAATACATATACAAATGATAACTATTATGCATAAATGCCTAAAATTAAGGACCTACAATTGTACATATGTTCATTTAAAGTTATTTACATTTTGAACTCAGTTATTTCTCAACCCTATCTCTTGACCAATTCATATATAGGTCGCTAATTTGTATGAACTCGTACATCCCAGTGATTTAAGGGCAGGGTTGGGAATAGGTCATTTGTACAAACTAATATGAATTGAGAAACTCGTAAAATACGTACAAGTGAGTTCATACAAATTTGTACAAATTGCCATGAGATCAGGTTGGACTTTTTTGGTTCATTGTCATTCGTTGAGTTGTAAAAGATCACAGCTTTTTACTCCTTTTTGTAAATTGGATCTTAAAAGACAGTATGTTTAAACAGGAGTAATACTTTAACACACTGCAGTATTCAAGACATTTAATTTGTGAATAAATAGCAAAGGCATTCATCTTCTTTTATACCCTGCACGTATTGCATAAGGAATATGCAATCTGTGAGCATATGCGGAAAAGCCATGCGGTTCTGTTGCAATAGGATGACACTTCCCTTGAAAACTTCACAACAGGTGGTTCTTTATAAAGTGGAATTCATCACTGCGAAACTCTTTCCAGTACACAAGTGAAAATCTGACTCTTATAATGAAGGTTTTTACTTGATTACCCTGGATCCAAACAAAGTGACAAGCTAATCAGAGGAATCTTGGATGTTATAAACAAAAACAGCCCAAAGAGAAGTCATCTGTGTTTGGAATGTCCGTGTTGAACCTGAGCATCTCAAAACAGATGTGCAACTCTAACCTGTTTTGAAGGGGGAAAAAACTCTTCTGTCTTTGGTTACTCAGAATGCTCTAATTATCTCATTGCTCTGATATCCTCGTCTTGTTTTAACGATTCGCATAGTGCAGCTTGGCCAATTTACGGCGACGTGGTTTTCAAGTCATTTAACTCCAATTAATCATAAACTGACTGTTTATTTATTGTAAACCTATTCTAAACTAAGCATCTCCTTCATTTTAAATGCAGTCAGACATCTTGAAGAGAGGTGATTTCTTACTCTGTTCAGGGGAACCGCTTCGGTACTGTTAGGAGCAGCTTGATTGCCAGAGCCTTCCAAATCATCCGCAGGACCAATAACGAGACGTCATTCTTTTAAACGGTCATCTTTCCCAGAGAGGTGGAACATTTGTCATTTACAAAAGCTTTCAGTGAAGCGTCTGTCAGCACCGGCTCCAATTATGCAGGCTGGACATCTCTAACAAGGTGCGGAGGAAAGGATTTCTGGACAAACAATGTCCGTCCATAATGAGAGACCCTCATTTGAGTGTCTTCTCGCTCTCAGGGATTGATTCCACCGCAAACTATAAGGCGAGATGTTTGCCTTCACTCAAGAACATCGCTTAAAGTAAAAAGCGGGAATTAATAATAAAAAAAATGTTGTTTTTGCCAGTGTTGCTTATTGTTGAGGGCCTGCGCTGCAAACTTTGCTTCCTCACTCAAAACTTTTGACTGTGTGATTATAAATCATGGCAGGAACAGTGTCAATACGGAGGCAGGGGAAAGGGGGGCGAGAGACAGGGATCACGAGGAAGATGGTACAGAAAGCGTTCACTGGAGGCTCATTTCGCCCTATTCACGCGCATAGCCAAACAAGGCATGGATTGTCAATGCGGAGGGAGTCGTGATCAATGCTCCGGGGCCCGCTGGATCCACATTGATTTCTGCACTCTCAGATTTTCGAGCAGGCTCTTCATCAACACAAGCACTTTGTCCTTCCTAAATAATCGGATCGAATGGCGGGGTCTCCGCTGTCCCAACAGACTGGCGTGTCTGTGATGTCGCTTGAGGTTGAGACCAGGCCAGGGTGGAGAACATGAGAAGGCAGACACTTGAATTGCTAAAGGTAAAGACGGTTCAGCAGTCGCCTGGAGTGTCAAATCAAATGACTTTGCACCTCAGATGCTTTAACTTTACCAGTCTATATGTTATCAAACAAAGCCCAATCTATTTTTTTAACCTTTGTCTTCGGTTCTGGTAAAATGGCCTCCTGTGTCTTTAATTTTTGATTCGTTCCATGATAAATGTTCTGAAACATTTTACGGAGAGGCAGGTAATCCTGAAAATTGACCTTCATTTGAATTTTTCATAAAAAGAGAGGGAAAATAGGAATAAATCCATGTCTACTTTTGTTCCAAAAAATACATTAATCTAAGCGTTTCAGCCCCCCACCTCCGAGTGAGACTACGCTCTATCAAACTTCCCCTGTCGCACTCGCAGAAACCAAAATTTAATTCCTCTTCCTGAATGTGTTTCTGTCAATATAAGAGATATAAATAGCTGTGGGAGACAGTGACCATTCATAAATCTAGCTGAATATTTAAAGAGGGTCTTTGGGCAAGAGAGAGAGGGAGAGAGAGGGAAGGGTCGCTCAACTTGCTCCTCAATTTGATCAATCGTCTTAGTCTTACCTCTGCACTCGGAAAATTACAAATTGGAATCATGGAATCAGGGGCAGTTTATCATCTCATTGGAGCAGGCCCGTGAGCTCATGTTCTACAAGAGAGTGAGCTTCAAAACCAGCGATGATGTGTTTGTGGCCAATGGAACTTTACAGCGAAGCCGAGTTCCTTCTGAAGTTTCGGTCTCTTGAAATGTTACATAAATGTGTTTGTATGCTGAAGCTAAACCAAAAATAAGTATTATGTTCAATTAAAAGTGACTTATTATGTCCTGTTTTACAATATGTAATGTCTCAGGTGTAACCAGAATGTGTCTGTGAAGTTTCAGCTCAAAATACCTCACAGATCATTCATTAAATAATTTTGAAAATCCCCATTTTGACTGAAAACAGAAACACACTATTTTCGTCCATTTCTCTTTATGAGCTGCTGTTCCACACTCCCTTTTTACATAATAGGAAATACAGCATATAGGCCTACCTCAGATACTCTGCTAAAAAACATCTGTTTGGTTTTGAATATCATGTATATCCCACTGCAATCATTTTTAAACCATATTAAACCTCTGATATAGGGTTTTCTGAGCGCACACATCTGAAGCATGCGCACAGAAAGCAGCTGTCACATACAGTACTAGAGTACTAGACTAAGTTCTCTTTCATGTCTTATTGCACTTAAACTGTCAAATGCAAAGTTTATGTTAAAAACACACAGGAGTAACAAAAGCAGTTGGTTATGTCCGTGAAGGTAAACAGCTGGGAAAGAAATCACATATTAGATCTGTGTGTCAGCAGCATAATATACGGTAAATTCATAAATAAATCCATTGTTCTCTTGTCTCCTCTGAGGCTGGGACTTTAAAAAAAGTGTTGTTCGCTCGTCTGTGCAGCCAATGACAGAACAGGAAGCATGCTTTGCTCAAACTTATGGCAATATAGTGTTGTTGCTTGTAAAAACAAAATGACAGTGTTGTGGGTGAATACGTGCAGATTAAGAGGCGGTAATATTGTAATATGACCCCCTTACCATGTCACGAGGGGAGCCAAATGCTCATGCTCATTATTTCACATGCTTGAAGAAAAAGGCTGTACAAAACAAAGTTACTGGGTTGTCCTTTTTTACATTTTCTGGGTTGGTAGATGCACTGGAGACAGAAAAAGTCAGATTTTTATGATATGTCACCTTTAAGTAATATCCCATGTTAACCATGGATGTGGCAAAATAGTTGACTATATATTATATTATATTATATTATATTATATTATATGTTGTATGGCAATTATAAACCTTATTTGTTGTGGTGGAGCCAGGTAATCAGAACACATAATGCCTCATGAAAGATGTGATGGAATCATATTATCAAACTGTGATGTAACGGGTGATATTCATCCATGCACAGACACTGTTAGATTCTCTCTCTCTCTCTCTCTCTCTGTATTTCTATCTCACTCTCTAGGGAAGAAACAGGCCAGCAAAAAAGGAGACACTGAGAGAGCGTCTGTAGCTCATTAAAGGACTATTTTAATAAGCTGACTCCAGGCTTGACAGAAATTTAGATACCAGGCCCTCCATGCTTTAATTGTTTTAATTAGTTGATGTAATTGGCCCACCTTATTGTATCACTAGAGTGATGGTAATATGTCAGTTACAGTCTCAGAAATTATTCTCTCCATGTCCTCATCTCAGCGTGGATGTGCTTTATAAATTAGATTCATGCTTGTGGAACATGCTGTTTAGTTTCTAAGCAGTTAGAGATTGAAATGTGCTATTGATTAACCCTTTTCTCAACATTATCTAGTCCTGCAGATGTATCATGACTGAGAATTCAGTGTGTGTGCAGGTTAAGTAAGTGTCATCTAATATTATCGTAAAACTGATTTTTATAAAGTGACTTGATCAAATGGTGAATTACAGAAGGTTTCACAATAAAAACATTGATAATATACAGTAAATTTTCAGTCGATATTCAGACACACACACACACACACACACACACACACACACACAATAACAAAGTAATGATAGTTGTGTAAATATTGTCGTACTAACAGTTGTCAGAATTTTTGGTTGATTATAATATATTACATACCTTTCTATCAAAGACATCTGACATTATTAAGCTGAATTTGTTCTGACACAGTTTGTTCTGAGTTCTTGTCATATTTTATTACCATTTTCTAAACTATAGCGAATAAACTGTGATAATGTATAATTAATAGAAATTAATAGAAACATATGTATTGACAGAATAGATTGATGTAAAGCCTAAAACATTTTAATCATTCACCCACAAATGGAAATTGTATTTGTTGCAGATGTGACTTACTTGCCTTAGTGAAACATAAAAGTAAAGTCTAAAGATTGATGCTTCAAAAAAAGATGCAAAAGCATCATAAGAGTGGTCCCTATGTGCTATCTATCAAGTCTTTTAAAGTGTTTTTATGATAGAAACAGGCTGATTATATATATACATATAATTCACTTCCAGTCTTTCCAGTGAGCAATTTACTACTGCAACCAGATCAGAATTTAACTTGAGAATCAAATCAGGTTTGCAGTTAAATTGAGTTATTTTAGTAAATAAATTATTCAGACCAGTTTTGTTGTTGTGGATTAACCAACTCACTCAAAAGAATGATTCATTCAAAACATCAGACTTTTCTCATGAATGTGCCAAGTGGATGTGTACTCTTATAGACCAAGTTTATTATACTTCCATGGTGTATCTACATCCTTTTGGAAAGCTTTGGTCATCATTCATGGTAATTGCATGCCAAAAAGGATAGAAATCATTCTTCAGAATTTCTCCTTTTATGTTCCAGGTTTGGAACGACGATGCAGATTTTAATTTTAGTGTGAAATATCCCTTTCATTAATTCAATTATCTGTTCAAAACCTAGCATAATCATTAAGACGCAAGCAACTGGTCTGCATCAGCAAAAGCTTAAAATAAACAATAAATTAACACATGACTTTTTTGTGTGTTGGCATCATTTGAATTGCAGATTTGAGTAACAGACACATCTGCAGAGAGAGGTTTACAAGATCTGCATGCCTTCCTTGCTTTTATTTCAGCAATTAATACCCCACACATGAGCTTTCTGACATTTGTCTATCAACCACACTCTGAGTCACAACCACTAATTAGTGTCAGAGAAGAAAGAGAGAGAGCAGACAGACAGTCTAGCCTTACCCTCCAGTGCTGTTTAATGATCAAACCCAGAGGGCTTGTCATGAGTGACAGGGACAGAATATGGGCAAACATCACATTAGAGGAAGTACTCACACATTAGCCCCGCAGTCTCTAATCCAATAGGAACTCAAGGCATGCGATTCTCCCACGTCAGTGCCAGAAATTCATAGACCCGCAGAGAGTACGAGACCCATTTTAAAGAACACGCCATTGATTTTATTCTGTGTTATGCCTGATGCTCAAAGCTCTTTGCTGATCATTTAATTATGACCCATTGTGTAACATGAAGTCACCTTGCACATAAATGTCTGCCTCTGTCCAATCATCATCTTTTGGGTTCCTCCTCTTTCCCTGGTGTGAGGACAAATTGTTTTGTAGCATTCTAATCTGTCTGTGACCTCCTCTCTGCTCCTCTGATGGCCTGGGTATAAGAAGATGATCGTCACTTCCCGAGCAGGTTATAGCACGCAGCATGCAGTCGAGAGATAGCGAGGGATAAAATATGTATTGTTTTTTTTTTTTTTATATATATATATTGTGCTGGAAGAGAAGAAAGGGGGAAACCAACAATGTGAATCTGCTTATTTCTCCTCAGATATCCGACTCCACCCTTAAAACCTAGCCGATGTTGTGATATTTGTGAAAAATATTTGTGAATTTTGCATAGATTCCTCAGTTATCATTTCCAGCTGCGTCGCACGTTCCACTCTCCATATAATCGCCTCACCTTCTTATTTCTTTCTTCTTGTGCCTCTTTTTCTTTTCTCCTTCCTTTTTTCTCCTTCCCCACTCTTCTTCTGACAAGCCATGGGTTTTCAGCAAAGAAAGCGAGCATTAATTAAGACAGTGCCAGCTGTAATTTTCTTGGGAAGTAAATTTCTGCACAACTAAAGGTTACGGGGACCTTTTCACTGTCAGAATTTACTACAGCCTGTGAATGTTAATGCAGCTAATGAAGACATGCTCTCAGTTTCTGAACTTAAAAGTACCACTGCAGAGAGAGAGAGAGGGAGAGGGAGAGGGAGAGATGAGAGAGCGGAATAGGAAAGGAAAAAAGGACAAAAATGAAAATCCATTTTGACGAATGCAGTCAGATCAACCATATTAATTTGATGCGACCGCTTGATTTAATTGCAACATTTGGAGGCTTTGTTTGATTCCTAAGCGGGATCAGCATTATCAGCGAACATATGTTCTGATAAACACAGAATGCGGGCTATTAGTTGGACATTGTGCAAAGTAATCACTATATATTGTTTCAGTGGAAAACTTTTTTAGCCTTCGTTTGCAATGTACTATAAGATAACAATAAAACCACTGTCACTTGGCTCGCTTGACAAAAAACATTGGTAATGAAAACATGATTCCTGACATGACAGATAGAACTGTTGAGCAGTGTAAATAAACATCTAGCAGAGCAGTTCAGAGATGCTAGCTGAAGTCCCTCTCATGGGTTTACAGCTGCATGAGGCAAACGTCTGAAGATAAACATTGTTCCACCCTTTGAGAAAATACGGGAGGCTAATAAGGAGGTTGCAACAATAGAGAGAGCACCATGTTGGAGGTAAAGGTGTTGGTGGTCTGAATAATTTAAACATGAACAAGCAAGCACAAACTATCATTTGTTTTGGGCTGGTTACATATATCTAAAATAGCCTGGCGGTGCACAAACAAGTACGCTGTCCTGGTCGGGGAGATGATTTGATGTTGCAGATACAAAGTAGGTCTGTTTCAGCTCGGCCTTGAATTTTCACATGCTCAACACTCAGCCTACAGATGGGACAAAGAGATGGTGATCAGAAAACAAACAATACAACCCCCCCTTCGCTCCCCGCAGCAGCGGAGGCTTTCACGAGATGGCTCTGAAAGCTGCAATCAATGACAAGGTCATAAAAAGCGGGACGGCACGGCAAAGAATTCCTGAAGAAAGTAATATTTAACCTGAGGCTAGAGAATAATTTGACTTTCTCTTGATCAGTTTAAAAAATCTCCTCTGTCAGTGGCGGCAGCTTTATACAAATTAATGGCCTTTAGTGAAAATCTCCCGCGCTTGGGTTATTAATTGTTAAAGTGCATACATTAAACAAAATGAGTAAAAAGTAATTTTAATAAATTATCCTCTTCCAAAACCTGCCCGGAAAGGAGCGCAGAACACAGCACGATATCTAAGCGGTGCGTGATCCTTCAAAATAATGTGGCATAAATAAGAAAGAGAAACGAATGCGGTGTCCACTAGTATCTCATTAGGCTGGAAGCCTTCAGCACAATTAGCTCAACCCACCGTACGCACTTCCTCAAAGAGACCTCGAAGTCCTGGTTTAGTCTCTCCGTTGCTTCTGGATGGCGAGCAGATGCACGGGCCCTGTTGCGTGTTTGTCAGTGCTGAAGCAGAGGTTAACTTCAGTTCACTCGACAGGGTAAGCAGCCATTTAATTACAGGACTTTCTGGTCAACTGAACACGCTGCTGTCAAGTGGACAGGCTAATGTCTGCTTGTTTTCTTGCCTCTGCTGTAACATGCAACAAACACACACACATGCGCGCGTGCCGGTGGATAAGAGGGCAACTCTTTGTTTTTGTGTGTGTTTTGAGGGAAGAGTTTGTTTGAGCTTGACTACTTGGAAACGGATTCAGATAATTGCTTTCTGCAGATAAAAACAGTGCTCATGGCCAACACATTACCAAATTTAAGAGAATGTACAATGAATGCCAAATGCTGAGAACAATCATTGAGGACAAATATTCAGCTCTAAAATATTTGACATAAAGAGATATACAAATGAATAAATCATTTGCATTTATTCCTTTAGCAGATGTTTTTATTCAGTGAAGAAATGAAATGAAGAAATGAAGAGAAGAAAAGCGGCAGAAGCAATTAATTCACAATACTAGTAACACTATAAGTGATGTTAAAGCAGTGTGGCATTAATCTGTTGATTTATTTACTTCAATTGAAATCGAGTTGGATGCCTCTTTGGTGTGTAGCTCAAGAAAAGCTGCTGCTTGTGGCTTGTCTGAGTAGTTGTCCTAGTCACCAAGAGCCACAAGTGGAGTGCCATCTTCAGGAAAAGAGGGCAGCAGTCTACACTTCATTGAAGTGCCTTAGCTGACCTGGTGAGCTTTATATAACTAGACTGTAAATCAACAGGATATGTTTAACGGTGTGGTATTCAATTATGTTACTGAAGTTGTCTGATTTCATATTTCCAGTCACCAGAATAACACATTCATTGTATATATATTTTAAAAACTTTGATTCTCTCTTTGTTCTACTTTCTATGTCTCTGTCCTATAGCTGAGATAGATATATTCAGAGAAAGAAGACAGAATAATGTCTGCTTGAGGTGTCCAGGGAGAAGAGCATGCATGATAGTTCCTACATTTTGCCCTAGGAAAAAATAGAGAGAATGATGTTCATTTTAATAGCTGAAAAGACAGGAAGCAGGTAAAAACACTCACAGAAATAATGAACGATTGTCATGCGATGGCTTTTCTCTGTAGCTTGCCCTCATTTTCTCTTTCTGAAGATGGGACTGATAATCATCAAAAGATGATGTGTTTGTCTGAGGGCCAGATGTTTGTGAACATCTGGAAGAAAAAAAAAGCACTTAGAAAAAAATTTAAAAATCAGTTCTCATTTTCTTTTCCTTATCATTTCATGCTTCTGGATTTATTTATTCATTCATTGGTCCCACTTTATATTAGGTAGCCTTAAATACTATGTGCTCACATTCAAATGTATAATTTGATACAATGCACTTATTGTGTACATACATTTTTTTTTTTTACATTGTACTTGTATTAAAAAAAAAAAAGCCTGCATGTAATTACACTGTTGACCCATCCCTTACACTTTAACCCACCCTTAAACTTACCCATACCACCAAAATCTCGCCTGCATCCCACCTCAACAGCAGCAAAAGTGTTTTGCAATAAAATATGAACACATTATTTTGTGTGTATACATTGTACTTATTTTTTTTATGTAGTTAAGGCCAACTGATATAAAGTGGGACCCATTCATTAATTAATTTGTTTGTTCAATTATTTATTTATTTGTTATGATTTGAATTAATACCATATTAATTTCTGACTGTTACAATAATATGTAAAATTGTTCATACCAAATTAATGCAGTCAAGTTATAATAACATTGTTATTCTGTTTCCACCACAAAGATCATTTCACAGGTTCTACACTTATGTGGTAGAGATTAAAAAGTACACTTGTTAAAAATACATTGCATAATGACCTTTTACTAAGTTTCCTTTGAGTGTATGCCTTATCTTTTAATTTCACTTTTTGAAACTGATTTTGCAAATAGTTGTGTTGCATGTCAGTATTTTTAGACGTTCCAGAGATCATTGGCTGGTAAATTAGCATCAGCTGGATACCTGACATCTACAGTAAATTATATTTATCATTAATTAGAATCCTTTTATAAATCTTTGTTTGAAGAATATGGCTGTAGCTGTCAAGTATGGCTTTGACTGTAAATGATAAATGTGTGAATTTTATATTTGTTCTTTCATGCCAAGCAATTTACCTAAGTAATAAACTTGCCAGGTTTAAGATAAAAATATTCAAATATGGTTAGTGTTCTCATTTAGCTGTACGTATGTGTAGGCGTAGCCTAATCAACCTAGGAACTGTCTGCTAAATCTAAGTGACTGCATTCATGAGCTTAAGGGCCATACATGCATTTTAACCTTTTGTTAGCATCAAAGCGAGCATTCAGACTGTACAGATTAACGTGCTAAGTTATTTTTATAATTTGCATGTGCATGAATGTTAGTCTGATGTGCCCGCAGTAACACACTGGCACTGCCATCACTCCACTTAATGGGTCAGTGGGTCGTCAGAGTCCCATCATTGTCCTTGATCCGAGTAAAAGCAAGAGGGAAAGATTCATTTGTGTGTGTTAGGTAGAATGCGTTTGGGGTGTCCTGCTTTAGTAATGAAAATCGCAGGGGCGTGAAACACTAATGAAATGTGTGTGCTCACGTGAGTTGTAATGGCAGAGGGAGTAGTTCACTGCACACAACAGTGGGCAATAGCAGGGAATGGATGTAACCACATTAGCTAAAAGAATTACTTCATATTACAATAATGTGACATAGAGCTTGTGCTAACCATTGCGTATTTAACACCACTGCCAGATCCTTGCAGACCAATATGAACTATACTCCATAATGCCACGAGAACAGCTAACAAAAATTACATTTCATTAGACCGCCGCCGAAAGTGGTTCAGGCAATGGCTTACAGGAGAAATGGGGATTTGAGAAAGGTTATAGTTCAGGCCAGTTTCTGTGGTTTAATATCAAGGCAAAAGTGGGCATTTAACTTTCAAAAAGGTAAAACATTTGCCTACTCTCCAAGGCCCCCCATTAACTAGATGGGGAGAAAAAAAATGTGGAGGGGTTGGGGAGGGGTGAATCTCTTTAATTCTGTGGCGTTCCAGTACTCCAGGGTTAAATATCTGCCATCGTTTCCATGTATTTGCATCTGATTAGCATAGAAATGCTCATTGGGGGCTAAAGCAAAGCCATACAGACAGGGGGAGCCTGTAATTTCATTAGGTCACATATCTAAGTGTTTAACTTGGAGCCCATGATAATGTATTCATTGTTGTCGTACTGCTATGGAAATAGGCCAGCAAGATAACCAGAATCTCTTTGCTCACACTGGAAAACCGTATATTTGAGGTAGAATAGAATTAGGCTTACCCCCAAAATTTTAACCTTTAACCCCTTTACACCTCAAATTGTAAAGTGAACAGAATCGCTTGCAATTCTGCTGTAGGGGTCCTTAATTTTTGGATATTAGTAAGCTTCACTGTTGTGCTAGCAGTCTCGGGTTAGATCGCTGTCTAGCGTAGCATTCAAGACTGTGCCGTGTAATGGTGTTAGCGGAGACAGTTGGATGTCCCTGCAATGTGTTAGAGCAGATATTAAACCGCTGTGAGCTAGTACCCACTTGGATGCCCTTGAAAAAAAGCCACCATCAGGGCACGTGCTCCTGGGAGATCGCGGTATATTACCGTGAGGAAAAATAGTGGGGGGAAAAAAAAACAACAGCAATAAAATGAAGGCAATAGGTGGCTCTTAGAACCACAAGCCTGATCTGTTTCATAAATCATTCTAATGCAGGACTAAAAAGGGTGCATATTTTAATGAGAGAGAGAGAGACGGCAAATCTGGAGAGTTAGTCACACATTCGGGTGGTCGTACCTGAAAAAATACTTTGAAACAGTTTTTGCGCAGAAATTGGTAGTGAATTCCACAAATAAGTACAGTCATTCTACAAAAAATAATCCTGGGTTAAACATAACCCAGCACTGGGTGAAATATGGACAAACCCAGCAATTAGTTTTTTAAATGTTTTACCCAGCCTTCTGGGTAGTTTTGTTTAACTCAACTATTGTTTAAATTTACTATATGTCTGGCTTAAAATGAACTCAAAATAGGTTGTATATACAAACCAGACACACAATTGACAGCAATAATCAAAAGGTGAACATTTGTTATTTAAATAAAATAGTGTATTACTTAATTATGTATTATTAAACATATGAATAAATGTTAATTCCCTACCTATTAACAACTTGTAGTTGTTTTTTAACCCAGCATTTTATTTATTTATTTATTTATTTTTAGAGTGTAGCAACGGCAATTAGCACATTAAATTAAAAATGAATCTTTGAATAGAAAAGGTGTATTGTCTTGTAAAATGTAATCCATTAATCTTCAATAATAAAAAACACAATCATGCACACCTACAACCAGTGTTAAGAAGGTTACTTTGGAAATATAATATGTTACTTCTCTAAATTTCTAATTGATGTTTTCAACTGTTAATAATTTTAAAACAGCCAAGGTTAACTTTGCAGTAGTACTCAACATTGATTACTGTTAGACTTTCAAAGTCCTTCATCACTTAAGATTTTAGAAATTTTATTTTAGAGCACAGCCACCACCAAATCAGACTTTAACTCTTTTTTATTTGAGATAATTAATTAATTAGGTTAAATAATTATTTAAAATAATAACAGTTGAGTTTAAAAGCTGTGTAACTGTTTTAGAAATCAAGTCTTTGCATAGCTATGACAGGAAACACTGGCATCTAAAAAACAGACAGTCTTAAAAAATAAAGCATATGCATAAAACCAAACAGAAAATAAAACAGTTTTCAAATAAATGTGTCCTGTTTTTTGTCCTAAACTCCGGAAACATTGGTGTCTCAGTAAGTCAGTGCAATTTAAGAAAGAAATGAAAATATTCAGATTCAGAAAACATTTTTTCATAAGTAAATAATTTAATTACACTCTTTTAGTAATAACTATTACATTTATTTTGTAATTAAATTGCATTATTCTGTTACAAGTAACTAGTTACCTCCCAACACTGCTTATGACAATTTTCAATTTATTTAGATCTACAACAGAAACTCTGTTCTTGACAGAAGTCTGCAAATATATCACTATGCTAGTCCTGGCCTACCGCAAAGAACAGTTCTCCAGTTAAACAATTAAACAAAACCTTAACAGACATTAAAATGTTCCTTTTTTATGCAGTTGCGTTTTTATAGAAATATCTGGCATTCTCATAAAAATGTTTGTCTTCCAAGACAGCCGTCAGTAATGGGGTAACTTGCGTGTTTGAAGCACAAACAAACAGGGCGTGAATCTGGTGTGCTTGCATGCAATTTTCTGGGACGGAGTGTGTGGCGTCAGGGAAATTTGTCACTGATATACATGCTGTGCCCTTAAGAAAATGACGGCGCTGTCAGCAGGCAGAGGGGGCCTGCGACACTTTGGACATAAATCCACTGAGGAGATAAAGAAAGTACATGATAAATTAAGCGGCGCGTATAAATTCTTAAGAGTCTCCATTTTAATGCCGGTCATTATTCAACAAATTTTTCTAAGAAATGCCACATAGGCAGGAACAAGTAATTAGGGGGAGAAAAGTGAAACTGTCACCCTTAATGGTTTACTCCAGCGCCTCACCTTCTCCTACAGAGAGCTGAACAGGGCCAAAAAGGGGGTGGGGGTAGAGGAGAGTCGTCGAAGGGCAACAAATGGCCATTACAGCACCGCCAAAGTGTTTGCTAAAGAAGGGGAAGCGTTCGATCCGAGGGGATCTTTAAACGCCTTCAATTGGTCCAGTGAGGAGATGTTTTGGTCTGTTTCGCTTGAAAGTCAGCGTGTGGAGAGGGACACTGTATCTGCACCGTTCCCTTAGCACCCTGTCACCCTCTCATCCTCTCTGTTGATAGCCACAACCCTCAATAAATCTGAAGTCACAAGGGATATTGTTAGTGTTGGGCAAAGTACTATTAAAATGAAAGGGAAATTTATGGATGACACTTTGTTACAATTAATCTGGATGTTGATTAATAAAGTTGGTTGGATATTCTCTTGAAACCTGGGAGGGTATGAGCATTGTCAGACGGATCATTTTATTCATTATTTTTGATTAATGCGCCTGGATACTGTGAATATAAGAGCAGAAAAAAAAACTCCTCTATGCAAAATCATAAATAGTGAATGAGCGTGTGTACAGTTAACCTTGGCCATGGCAAAGAGATCTCAGGGAAAGAAAAAAAAATGTGCATATTCAGCAAATAAACGACTACAGGGATTAAAAAAAAAACAAATTGGGGGGAGTTTGATGAACATCACCTCTCCAGACCTGTCCGTCTTCCACCAATGCCAGTGATTAATTAGTTTGTTTAGACACTCAATTAGCCCAGCCAAGCAGAGAAAGAGAGAAAGAGAGGGAGGGAGAAGGAATGAGAGAGGGTGAGCGAGCAGACTGATAAGGACAAAGGTGGAAAATAAACGGTGGGACTGCTTTAAAAAAAAAAAAAAGTGACAGAAACATAGCAGAGTTTGTATGTACTTCACATATCCTGCATCCCTAAAGTAGCCTCAAATAATAATCCAGAGAACATGCAATATATTCTTATTTTTCTAAAGTGATACAATAGCTTTGACACAATTCGCACAGTGATATACAATCTTTTTTTTCCCTTAACCTAAAATGTGGATGACTTAAGACATACATAGATTTTTGTGCAATAAAATATTCTCTAGTACGAAAATGCCCTTCCTTTTAATATCACCTGCAACTGATTTGCAAGTACAAAGTGAAGTTTGTGCCTATTATGAAGCTATTGTATTTTTTTAAGGAATAAGCTCAATATGTCCCACTCGATTCCCTGTTTCATTAGGAAACACATCAACACACACACACAAACTGTAGTTGCGTTCTGATTTCTTTTTCAAAGAAAACCACTCAAAATAACGTCAAACATATTTCTTAATTATGTATATTGTTAGGGGCAGGGCAAATGCAGATATCTTGCCCGGTTTGGCTGAAATTATGATTATCTTAAAATATAAAACATAAAAAGTGAAAACATGCGAGCCGTAACATTTAATACATCTGCCATAGCCCCACTGCTGGAACATGCTGTATGGTGGCATGTGATTACCTAAAACAAGAGAACATGAAATCAGATTAGCATGGTGAGCATAATGAAAATGGTACGGTATTTTCCATCAACATCCGTTGCTTTTTATTAGGACAAGATGCTTGGCCACGTCATGCAGAAATAGCCAACACCAGACATGGCCTTTTCAATGAGGGGCCGGACCTCAGGAGAGACAGCTGTGTCCAGTAACATCCTCATACTGAACATTTCATGACAAAGATGAATGATAGGACCATGTCCAGCCATGTACTTTAGCTTTTCACTCTTTACTGTATGCATAAAGTCATCAACAGTACATCCCATGACATACAGAGACAATCAATCTGAACATACATCCTTATCGTGCAGCAAAGCCATCAGTTTAATTTGTAAACTTCATCCTTTTCAGTTTCCTTACTAAACATGGGGAAAACTGTAATAGAGCCATCCTTACATTTCATGTAAGTTTACAGTAAAATACAGTTAAATTACAATTTATCCAAAGTACCACAATTTTGAAATAGTTTTACTAATTAAAAATAACTGTTTTCTATTTTAATATATTTTAGAATGTAATTTATTCATGTGGTCTCAAAGCTGAATTTGTTGTATCATTACTCCAGTCACATGATCCTTCAGAAATCATTGTAATATCTTGATTTGCTGCTCAAAAACATTTAATATTATTATATTTATTTTTTTCTGAAAACAGCTGAATATAATTTCAGGTTTCTCTGTTGAATAGAAAGTTCAGAAGAACAGCATTTATCTGAAACAGAGATCTTTCATAACATTCTAAATGTCTTTATCATCACTTTTGATCAATTGAAAGCATCCTTGCTGAATAAAAGTATTTAAAAAAAAAAAAATTATACTGACTCCAAATTTTTGAATGGTATAGTATATAATGTTAGAGAAGCCATTTATTTCAGATAAATGCTGATCTTTTAATCTTTCTATCCATCAAAGAGTCTCAACTGTTTTAATATTGATGATGATAATAATAATAATAATAATAATAATAATAATAAAAATAATAATGTTTCTTGAACAGCAAATCAGCAAATTATAAGGATCTCTGAAGGACCATGTGACACTAAAGCCTGGAGAAATGATGCTGGAAATGTAGCTTTGATCACAGGAATAAATTACATTTTAAAATATATTCAAATAGAAAACACTTACTTTAAATAGGTATATATACATATATATATATACACACACTTATTTTATACTTATATATTAATAATATACTTCTTAAAATATATACCTCTTAATATACTTCTTTAAAAAATATTTAAAATATTGCTGCTCAAAAACTTTTGACTGGTAGTGTACATATTACAGTGACAATTTATGATATTTCATTTACATGATTGAGTTTTTATATTGTTAAATTTATTAGTAATGTATATTAAGATTTTATGTTACAACTTTAGTGGCGTAGTTAATGATTATTGCATTCATTTAGTGTCTGCTACTATGATGTTACTATGTTACTATTTAATTAATTGTATTTACTTCAGTTTGTGGAAAGGATACTTGTGCTGAAATTTGATTTGTCATGTGACTTTCTCTCTGTGTACATGTTAAAGGTACAAAACAGACTTTTTCTTTTTTGTAAATTGCAGCTTTGAACAGTAAAATGTCCATTTTTTTTTTTTTTTTCACTAAATATGTTTATACTTTTACTGTATTTTTACAGAATTATTCTGGCACGGTTGCCTTTTTTCCTGTAAAAACAGGATTTTGTTTGCTTGTTGTTGTTTTTAACAGCGACGATTCAAATTCGGTGAGACTAACTTGAATTTTCTGACCGAATTTTTATAATTTTTGAAAAATGTGATATGTTTGTTATGCTCACATAATAATGTATTTTGTTATGTGTGTTTAATGCTGGCTGTGACCATGTATCATTTTAACTGACAGCTATAGCTGGCTTTCCTGAGTGCCTTGTGAGAAGTACGTCTAGTCACTGGACATTACTTATTGACGTATGCCTATTTATCTGATGACACCTAAGCTGATCGGTGCATCCTGTCTTCGTCAGACATGCATGCGAACACGTAAACACACATGCACTTCCACGCACCCTTTTTCAATTTGTCACATTACATTTGTTTAAACAATGGTGAAAACATGGCAGCTTCTCTCTCTGTGTGTCCCTTTTTCTTTGTGTCCTCACTTCCCCTTCTAACCTTACATGATATAAAAGGGATGGAAGTTCTGCAAAGTTTTTACTCTTTGGCCCAATAACACACCTAGGAGGCTCAACAGAGACTGTTAATGGACTAAAGCCCCCCCATTCTTGTCAAACAAACATTTCTGCTGTCACAGCACTTTATCAGATAGAAAAAGAGAGAGTTATGCGTAAATAGATCACTGGTGCTCTTTCTTTGTGCTTGTGTCCTAGCAACACGTCTTAGTATATCTTGGCCTTTTCCGCACAAGTATGAATTGAAGATGAATGGTATTTACACCATTCCTTTTCATATATTACTCTCTGATGCAACTTGCATTAGAGAGTAATAGAATTTCTTAATAGTTCAGCTTTAACTTTCAGTTTAAACACAAGCCAGTCGTGTCTGTGCCACATCACTGATTCATGTTGTGCTGAATTATGTCAAATTACTAGACAAGAAATTCTGTGGAGAATACCATTAACCTTTGATAATATATATATATATATATATATATATATATATATATACATATATATATATATACATATATTTTACATTTAGGCAAACTGATACATATATACATATGCATTTATATAAAAATGGAAAATAAATAATAAACAAATAAATATTAAATAAGAAAAAAATCTAACTTATATCAAGTAGGATTGTGCCCAAATGAAATGACTATAACTAGGGAACAACTATGAGATGGGAGAAAAAAAAAATGTTTCAATGTGTTCGCAATTATATCATTGGGTAATTATACTGTAAATAAATTGTGGGCATCAGGGAGTCACTATTAATTTGCAGGGTTTTGAAATCGCCTTTTGAATGCGTGCTGGCATTTTACTTTCACTTTCGAGATTTGCAATCACATGTTACTCTGTGTATAGGCCTTCTATGGGGCGGCAGTACTTACCACACATTTTATAAGATTAGATGTCCGTCAGTGGTGCTCAGGATCTTTAAATAATCTCTCCATACTCTGTTTACCTGGTAAGTGAAATGTTATGTACTGTCTATCTGTAATGTAACACTACCGCTAGCAAGCGGCTAACCATATCCCTTTAGTGCCCCTGTAGAATGCGTTATTTGTTGTGGATTCACTATTCGAGCATAATACCTGTAATAATACCTGTAATATCAGGTAGGCTACACTACTGTAATACAGTGTTGTGCTTTAGTTATTTATTGTCCGTGTTTTAGTGCATATTCACAATGAAACTTACAATCTGACTAGCATGTAACTTAACTTTACCATATCAAGGTCACTTGTGTATTTGCACTATGTTATGCGGATACAGTTGGTAGCTACACTTTTTGCTTTTTCCATTACCACATCAAAACTAGGGACTAAAAAGAAATGATTTTTCATATGACATTTTCTTTACTTGTCTACTAAAATATGAAAAATTATTAACACCCATAAGTAGGTCATATTTGCCACAATTAGCTCATAAACACAAGAAGCTTTTTTGTTCCAACTGTACCCATGTCGGGCACTGTTGGAACAGTACACAAGCACAGTTTAGACACCCGGCCATAATGCTGTAAAGCTGCCTAACCAATTCATTGCAAATGTGAAATACCTTTAAAAATGAGAATTCAGCAGTTTTTATTTCCATTCAGTATTTTATTTGATTATTTGTTTAGTTAAAAGTAGTTCATTTGTAAAACATACAATAACAGCAAACATTGATACAATATTTAATTCCAGTTCATTATTTTAATAGCAGTTGAAAAGTTAAGTAACAGTAAAAACATTGAACTTGCGAACAGCAATAATAAAACTGATCAAATACAAACAATAGCATACCTAATAAACATAACAATAAACATAATAAATTAATGGTACTCAATTGTAAATGATGTGTCTCGCATCACTCTGTACCCCGCTGACCACCTTGAACATTTCTCTAGATTTTATGATGACCTTGCATGACACAGGTCATGCAATATGTCAGTGTTTAAAGCACAGATTAAGGTTTATGAAAATGTAAGTTAACTTTAACAGTCATGTAAGGATAAGAAGCTATTCAATGTGGAAGGGACATGGTGAACTGAAAAACGTACCTTAGAAAAAAAAACTTTTGCCGATATCTTCGGACTGGAGAAGCGCATGTACTTTAAATTTCCCATGATTGGAGAGGGTGCTAATATTCATGTGCAAAGCAAATATTACTGATTAGACTTATTGTGCATGGAAGTTATTTAAGATGTTTCAAATGTATCCCTGTACCAACTGTACCCAGTCTACTGTACAATAACTGAAAGCAGAATAAATAAGCTTTCCATTAATGTATGGTTTGTTAAGATAAGACAATATTTGGCTAAGATATAGCTTGAAAATCTTTAGCTGTATACATTTTGTATCATATAGGTGTTTCGTCCAGATGGATCCGATGTTTTGGGAGAGTGAAACCAGGTCCCAGAGTGGATAAATCTGAAAATGACACCCTTGCATTTTCGTGTGTACAGTGAATCCATATATTTTCTATGATGTCATCACCCCACGTCTTGCCCCTAGTCAGACACTGCTACATCACGTAACATTAACAAAAACATGAACAAACAATGATTGTCTTTTTATTAACTAACATTAACACAGATTAATAAATATATTGTTCCATGTTCGTTTGTATACTGCACGTAGGGTTTATGCGCATCCTCCAAGTTTTCTTTTCCGTTTTTTAGTATATCTCTGTGGCAATTACAACTACATAATTTTGTGTCGGTTTCATGGTTTCGTGTGAACAGATATTTCTGTGAAAAAAAGATCAGATAGGAAAAGCTCTTGCTTCGTGTGGATGTAGCCTTAGTGAAGTTCATAGCAGTGCCTATTACTAATAAAAAGTGTTGACATGTTGATAAGTTTTGATATGTTTACAGTAGAAAATTTATGGAACATGATCTTTACTTAAAATCCTAATGATTTTTGGCATTCAAAAAAAAGTTGATGAATATATAAATATACCTGTGCTACTTATACTTATGGTTTTGTGGTCCAGGGTCACATATATTTGATTAATCTCACATTGCTTGTTTGAGATCTGTCTGCCAGTGTTCATTCACTGTTCTGCTTCAGCTTAGGCAAATCAAGCAGGTCAGTCTCTGACATTATTGACTATGACTGGATTAGTTAAACTGGACAGATTATGATCATTATCATAAGGCATATTTGCATCTTATTTTTGTTACTGTTCGTTACTGTAGACAAAATTAACACTAAAAATGTGTCTGCAAAATGCAAAAGATGGATTCGGCTTAAACACCCCCAAGGGTAGACATGCCTGTGGCAGGAGAAGAGGAAAAAAGTAAACTTGTAGAGACTGCTTTACTGTGGGATCAGATGTATCAGTGTCCCCAAAGGTCCAGATATTTGCAGCATGGCATAATTCCAAACAAATCGCTCCACACTGGTAATGGAGATGCTCCCAATTCCCCTCGGACTTCTAGCACTTGTAACGCTGCTGCTACGCACTTTGGGCCGTCCTTCAAAAAAGCCTAACCAGGAGGGACTTGTTTGCTGTCTTGCTCTCCAGTCCCCAGCCCCCACTCACATGCTTACATGCTCACCCGCTTCAGCCCGAGTGGACTGAATTATTCATGCTGATCTTCAAATGTGTTCATCATGTTTCACAAGTCAAATGGGGAGTTTTGTGAGAGAGGCAGGCGGCGAGAGAGCGAGGGATGTATGTTTATGGAAATGTAAAGAGACTAAACAGATTTTTTTTTTTTTTTAGGCAAATACTTATTCGATCAAGTGTTCTAACAGGAAGTGATGTCGATGCTGAACTTCAGAAGCGTCTCAATATGCTAGATCACAGAGGATAAGATCGTAATATAGCAGTACGATCATAAATAAGCCTCGGACAGCGATAGTGGCTTAGCTTGAACCAAAGGCCTTTAAAACAAAAAACAAAGCTTCGCAAAAGAACGTGCCTATGGTGCCTTTGGCTTAACTGTTAGGATTTTTGGTAGGCCAAACTGACATGCACACAAACCATTTGTGATGTTGAACATTTCACAAGACAGGCTTTTAGGCCTGGCAGCATGACAGTTGAGGGAATAGACTGTGCAGGAATGAGGGGGGTTGAGGGGTAACCATGCAACTTTAAAGAGACAACACAATGTAAGAACAGTTTGTTTTCTGAGAGACACAGAGAAACAGACAGACAAAGGAGAAGAGAGCGAGAAAGACATTCCATTTTCTTTTCACATTTACAAGCCAAGCTATGAGGCCACTTTGACGTTCTCCATCTGCGATCTGTATCTTTCCATTACAACCTTTTGTTCATGCTCTTTACGTTTTGAGAAATTGCGGCGACATATTATGCTAATTTTAGAAGATCAATTTCAGCCGGATGAATTAAATCTGTTGTTTAGTTAAATCTCAAGTGCATTCAAATGTAAGTGAATGTTAAAGGGGACATCGGGTGCAAAATTCACTTTTGCGTGGTGTTTGCATATAAATATGTCTTGTAGCATTTTTTGGACACAACCACCCTACAAAGATAAAAATCAATTCACTCCTTTATTTTAATCCTCCAAAAACCTTAACAGTCTCAATTATCAAGCGTTTTGATTTTCTAAAAAGTATGATGTCATACTGCTCAGGCCCCGCCCACGAGCTGTTCCGTACTGTCTCAGAAGCTCATCTAAGAACATAGGTGCCAAGCCGTTTAACACTTTATAGGTCAATAATAAAATCTTACAAACAATCCTAAATTAACAGGCAACCAATGTAAAGAAGCTAAAACAGGTGTAATATGATGAAATTACTTTGTTCGTGTCAATAATCTGGCTGCAGAATTCTGCGCTAATTGTAAACGTGATAAATTATGATGATTCAAAGAAGAAAACAAGGCATTACAATAGTCAAGAAGAGAAGGAATAAAAGCATATATAAGCTTCTCTGTATCTCCTCAGAAAAATTCTTAAATGATAAAAACAGGACTGAACTGTCGTCTTGACATGAAATTCAAAATTTAAATTAGCATCAAAATAAACACCCAAATTTCTTACTACTGGTTTATTATTTAGAAAAACACTATTTAAATCAAGCTCAATCTGATTCTTACTTGAGTTTTGACCAGTTATCGCAATGGTATTTAACTGTAGGAAGTTTAAAGCCATCCAATTCTATTAAACATGCTTGAAGGACATCCAAACTATTCAAATCTTTGGAACTCAGTGCTAAATATTACTGTAAATCATCTGCATAACAGTGAAAATTTATGTTTTCAGATTACAGCACCCAGTGGAAGCATGTAAACTGAAAACTAAACTGGTCCTAACAGGGATACCTGTGGAACTCCACATACAGTTGGAGAACGTTGTGATACCTCATCTCCAACTGACACTACGAATCTCCTGTTTGACAAATAAGAATGAATAAGTATTAAATATTAATAAGTATTAACATATTTCCGCCCTCATCCAGTTGTACAGCTGTAGCGACAACAATGCCTCGTAAGCAATGCAGGTGTTTTGTAGTTAGATGTAAAAATTGAACATAAGAGTCTTCAATTTCTCCTGACCTCAGAGCCACTGAGGACGTGGTTGATTAATTTAGTTTTTGATGGTGACGCGCCACCGAAGACATACACACACACACACACAAAAAAAAAAAAAAAAAAGAGAAGAGAGGGGGCGGGGTTATCAGTAGCTCATTATCATTTAAAGACACATGCAGTGAAATGGGTCGCTGTGAACAAAGCTGTTTTTGACAAGATAAAACCGTGTTGTTTTACACTAACATTGAGGAATTTTAACCAAAGTATGTTGGAGACATTTTATGAAGACCCTAAAGAATCATATCAATCTAATGTCCCCTTTTAAGCGTATCTAGGAATGTTCTTTTTTAGGAGAACATTCTGGAACCCCCCCCCCAAAAAAAATGCTGGATAGGAAAGCCACTTCACTTCTCTACAACCTCAGGATTTGCCACCTAGTGGCTGTCTTTATGAACATTCAATTTGCTTGTGAAGCCGCTGTGTTTTGGTTTCCTCACCAGTGAAGGAATGCCACAGCAATTCAAGCAAGAGCATTTTCCCAACTTATTGAATATGGTAGGTTAAAGGAATAATGAATGAATTGTAACCAATGTAGGACAAGTGACCACCAGTACTTATAGGTTGCCCAAGGTTACAGTGTTAAACTAATTTTTTCATACTTTTTATTCGTATCTGTTTGTTCTACAGAAATAGCAAGTGTTTCCAGTGAAAATGAATGACTTTGTCAGTAACAACTGTGTGTTACTGTGAAAAGGTGGCTTAATAATAACTTCATCATGGGATTGTTTCACAACAGAAATAATCACAGATTGCTACAAAGTGAGTAATGTCATTAAACTGTCAAAAGAACAGAAGCATAATAAACTGCACATCTCTGATTTGTGAACTGCGATGTGGTGGTCCTGTAACAGCAATTTGGTTAGCTGACTCTGAGAGGACCAGGCCGAGTTCTTTCCAGCTGCTCTAGCAACAACAGAAAAGGCAATAAAAAGCATTCATCAAAAAGCCTCAGTGAGTGGGGCAATTCATTCAGAGGCCAGGGAAGAGAAATATCATCAATATTTGACATTGTTTTATGGAGAAGCCACTTGATTTCATCCCATGACGCCTGAAATGACCACGAGCAATCAATTACAGAGCTCAAAAATTGCGCGCATTTCTTATTTTGGGGGGCTGGCTGTTGTTGTCATTCTCTTCGCACATATTTTAGCCAGACCACGGCCATTTGGCCATAAACAACGTAGCCTGCGCGCCAGTCATCGGCAACATCGTCGGAGCATTTTGGGAACGCTGTCGGAGCGTTTAGCGTAAGTGCGTTACGGTGATGTCGGCGGTAACAGCGGGTCCCTGTGAGGCTACGACGACTGTGATTTGTGGTTGTGGAAGACTAATGAAGTGGTCGGCATGCCACCCTGCTTCTTTTGCAAGATCAATTCGGTGGCGTGCGGCAGCAGCATGTTTTATGAATGATGGAGACCTCCTCAGGCCATCCATATACCTGAGCCTCCGTGTCACTGCGGGCCCCCTCTGCACCAGGAGGCAGGGAAGTGGCCATCCTTCTTGTTTGCAACACAATACATTATTGCAAGCAGGCTGCATCAACACTAACTGCTGAGAAAGACAGAAAATAGTTAATGACTTTGTGATCTCCTCCTGGAAGCGTTCAGAACGACCACTCCGATGTATTCCAACACACGTCGTGACGGCAGACAGGCCTTTAAGATGATAGTCATTACCTGAGTCCGGCTAGCAGCAGGTGACTGCAGTCTCTGGAGAACGCTAGCTTTTAACGCTAAATGAATTCAAAGAAGGATTTTTAGATATTCACATTGCTGACCTTTGATCGCTCCGAGATGGAAATTTTATGCATGTGTTTGTGTAATGAGATAGTTTACCATATTTAATTCAACTCGGATTCGTGGGGTAATGGCGTGTTTGTCTGGGTGATTAAGTGCTATCTCTGTCCCTGTGACACTGTTGAACTTCGCCATAAAATAGGTTGGCGAGGAAAAAAGAAGGGGACGCAATCGGATCCGATATCGTTTTATCATCTAAAAACACCCTCATTATAATTAGCTCCTTTTCTGCGGGGGGAAATGTAAAGCAGCGTTTTAAAAGCGAGGAACGACGCCCTTTGCCTCGCTCAAGCGGGCTACTCCAGCGAGCGTATGTCAATAAGAAGAATCTGACGCCGGTGTTTTTGTGTTGCAAGATCACAGTGCACAGCTCATCTGAGCCATCGATGGCATTTTGAAAGGAGAACATCGTATATAAAGTTGTCATGAATGCAGCCTCCTGCGGAGAGGTTGAAAGGGAAAAGTAGAACACAATGAATACTTGCCAGAGTTTCGTGGAAGCGATGAAATTTAAAGGCCTTTCTTTATTTTCGCTCAGATTAAAATGAAAAAAAAGTGCGAGGAGGCAAAAGAGAATGAGAGTAAGAGAGACAGAGAGAGCGAGAACGATACTTGTACTTTTAATCTGAACTTTGTGATTGATTGACTGGGGCCGTCTTTAAATCAACCCTGCTCTGACAGTAGTCTTCTTTTATTATAATCCGTGTGTCAGAAGTGTGCAGGTTATGGAGACGATGACGAGGAGAGAAGCACCTCAGCTACCTACCAATCGAGCTGAGACACTCTGACACAGCAGCACCTGCCTCAATATGAGTTTTTTATGTGCCTTCTCATTTCACTTCAGAATGAGACGAGAAAAAAGGCTTATGAGCCCATGATTGTTTCAGATATTCAGAGAGGAAAAAGCAGACTAACTTATCAATAACCCTAATCGAATGGGATGGTGGTGTGCCAATAGCGGCTGCCTAGACATCACAGAGGTGTTTAATATTAGGCGCTTTTTCAAGTACTCTTTTTCTTCTATAGAGAAGAGAGCACATTCTACACAAGTTCGGTGTAGGTGACAATGCAACAAACACAGAATATGGAAAGTAAATGTATGCACACTTAAAGTTTTATTTAACAAACGTGACATTTCGATCGCTCAGTTTTTTGTTAGATTATTACATTTGCATTACTGCATTACGTTTTAGTGTAGTAATATCAGCTACACTGGGGATAAATGTTACTGTGTTACTGTACCTGGTATAAAAGGTCTTTTGATTTGATTTTATTTTCTCCCACAACAGAAAAAAAGGTCCCACTTTATATTAGGCGGCCTTAACTACTATGTACTATGTACATAAAAAAATAAGTACAATGTACTTATTATGTTTATATTGTATTGCAAAACACTTTTGTTAGCTATTTATTAGACTTAAAAAAAATAACTTTTAATTTCAGTGAACTAAAAAAACAAACAAAAAAAAACATTGTTTTTACCTGTGCCCTTCAGCAAGTAGTAATTGAAATTAAATGTAAAGTTATCAAACACTAAACACTAAATTAAATTTACAAAAGTTATTGATTACCTCTTTTTTTTCTTTTGTTCTTTGATTAATAGGCATCACAGCATCTAGGTTATTAGGTTATTTGGCTGCTATTACTTTAAGAGCTGCCGCTGCTGAACGTAAAGTGGCTCTGACATGCATGCTAGTAGTTTCATTCGTGCTTTCATATGAAATGATATTAATGCCGCATTTGTGTGTGGAATTGAAGTAAATTTGTTTTTACTATTTGGCCTGAAAACATCTTATCTGATCGGAGTTCACTGTTGTCCTACTGACTCTTCCTCGTCAACTGTACCTTTCCCACGCTCGTTTGACTAGCGCCTGATGCTGAAGTACAGTTGGAATGCGCTTCTGAAAAGTCTGATGTTGTCGTAAAGATGTTCTGCGAGTAAATAAATGCACTCAGTTGAGAGTGGGGTGGCCAACCCTAGTCCCACCCCTTTGTTAAAGAGTTAGTTCACCCAAAAATGAAAATTAGCCCCTAATTTACCCACCTTCATGGCATCCTAGGTGTATATGACTTCCTTCTTTCAAACGAATGCAACCGGAGTTATATAAAAAATTGTTCTGCCTTTAAGGTTTATAATGCAATGGGCGGGTGTTTCTCTTCATCATTCCAAAATGAGTTCAATAAAGCGCATCTATCAATAATAAAAAAGTGCCTCACATGGCTCCTGGGGGTAAATAAAAGCCACCTGTAGCAAATCGATGCATTTTCGTAAGGAAAATATCCATATTTAAAACGCAATAATCACTTTTATCTAGCTTGCGCTAACAGTTGTATACGGAAGCAGCTCTGAGTGGATGACGAATTACGTATGACGTGTTGCATGTGCGCTGCTCAGAAGAGAGATCAAAACAAACTAACAGTCCCCTTTGCTAGTTGCTCCTAAATAAACATTAGTTTTCACAAGACTCACAGGCGCATGCGCAGCGCCGACATCCTACGTCATCTGCTCGGAGCTGCTTCCGTGTACAACTGTTAGCGTAAGCTAGATTAAAATGATTATTAGGTTGTAAATATGGATATTTTTCTTACAAAAACGCATCGATTTACTACAGGAGGCCTTTATTCACCCCTGGAGCCATGTGAGGCACTTTTTATTATGGATGGATGCAGTTTATTGGACTTATTTTGGACTGATGATGAGAAACAATATCTAATTTAACTCAGATTTCATTTGTCTGAAAGAAGGAAGTCATATACACCTAGGATGCCTTGAGAATGAGTAAATAATGCGCTAATTTTAATTTTTGGTTGAACCCTTTAACTTTGTAAAATATTTTTAACGTGTTAAACTGAAAAAAATGAATCGCCTGCATTAACGAGATACTTTTGACAGCACTAGTCAACAGTGTAATTACAAATATTTACCAAAAAGTTAAGTACAGATGTAATTACATGCAGGCATTATTTAATATAAGTACAATGTAAAAACATGTATGTACACAATAAGTACATTGTATTAAACGATTAATTTAAATGTAAGTACATAACAGTTAAGGCCACTTAATATAAAGTGGGACCGAAAAAAAAAAATCGCTGAAAGATGTTAAACTGTACTTCTAAACACCTGAAAATCTGAAAATTATCCGGATCAGTGAATTCAAGGTAATTTGACTGCAAATTGATATATGCATGAATAAATGCATTCATGCTTTCTTTTATAGTTTTCCATTTTGTTTGATTAAATAATTGTGTAAGTGAAGCTGATTATTTAGATAAAAAAGTGATAAACAGAGAATTTATGCACCGTTTGCTTAAGTGTTTATTCTGATTAGGAGTTTCGAATTTATATTCCTTAAATGTGTATCATTATTTGCATATGTTGACAAATTTAGCCCTATCATTTTAGTTTGTATTTTACACTGTATCACTTTAGCTCCCCTGAGGGCCTTTTGCCCCAGGCTCTAGCTGCCTTCATATGTGCATGATTTTTAATCAAAACAAACATCTTTAAACCTTTCTTTTTGCACAAATTGTGTTGCTTCATCAATATTCAATAAAAAAGAAAAACTTCTTTGATCATCACATATTTTGTAACCCAAAAGAAAAAAAAATCCCAGTATGCACATGGTGTGCCAGTTCAGTCTGTCGGAATCCAGACTGAAACGCATCACACCAGTATGTCTCAGTCTAGATGTGTATATCCTTGCAGAAATTTGGAGTCATGCTTGAGTTCTCTCTCCCACCTGCAGAACGACCATCTGTTCTTCATGTAGGGTGACCTGAGTACATCGGTGCAATTGAAAGCGAAGCCTTTTGGTAGGGATACATAAATAAACTTCAATCAAACATGCATTCTCTCCCTGTGATATTACGAACACACACTCGCACACACAAGAACTCATGCCCACAAAGTAATTTACAGGAAATCGTTCAGTGCAGACATACGCACACCCACAAACACACATGCTCGCAGGCAGGCACGCACACAGCTGAAAGTAGTCTCAGGGTGAGATTGACCATGAGATAACTCTGCAAGAAAGAAGCCCTCTCTTGTTCCCTTGAGTGTTCTACATTTATTTTCCTTTATATATTATTCAAGTTAAAATAATTAATTCAGGATATTAAATCAAGATGTTGGAAATCAATCCAAACGCTGTCTCGGTCTGGATTTCATTACAGCGCTGTGACTGTGACTGGTTAAGCAGGCTTTTGCTTCGCAGGCACGCCGGAGCTGTTACGTGGCATCTGATTGGCTGCTCAAACAATGTTTTTATTCACCACTGTCAGAGCACTTAGATCTAATCTGATTGGCTTGCGGAAATATTTTGGCACCATTCCAATTGGATGGTCCGACTGTCACTTAAAATGAAACATCTTGTTGTCATGAGCTAAAAACCTATAAGTGGTTCCCACATAGCGGAGACTAGTTGTCTTAGTTGTCATCTCAGGAAGTCCAGTTAGACAAATGAGTATTATTTTTAGCAGTCGGTATGTTGGTTTCAAGCTTATAGATCTTAAAACTTTTCAAAATAATATTGTCGCAATTAAAATTCCAATATTTTTGTAATATCTGTTGAGTAAACAACTAAGCACAATAAAACCACACTGGCATACATCCAGACAACAGTTAACAATACAATGAAGGCGGAAATTTATCCAAAAGTTTGAACTGAGTGGTTTTTATGAATGCCAGGCCAAGATGTCACATTTTTCATACAAGATGTTTTAATCATTATTTTTTTTTTATACCAGTTACATAAAAGGTTCCATTGTATCAACAAAACATTCAATAAACTGTGTTTTGTCAAGGGCAGTAACACTGGAAATATTGCAAAAACTCGCTCCTCAGAAATATTCACTGGAGCAAAAAAGTACGACAACTAGCCCTGGACTACATCAAGCTATATATTTGAGCACGTGACGCTGTGAAATATAAAACCAGTGTGCGTTTCCAAAAATGAAATGAAATGTTAAATTAGTATGAACAAGCTGTGTCAAGGATTTTAAATCTCCAGACCTGTATATTGTATCATTTATGCGTTCTCCTTCGCTGTCTCCCCAAGAAGACACGCCGGCTACTGGGTTTATGGGAAATCCGCTCTCTATCCCGAACGTCTGCCCGAATCAATACTCTTGTGAGATGACACCACAGTGGACTTATCCTGTTTTATGTTGATGGCTAGCTAATTTTGGAATGGCGACATGTTTCTTCTCCTCCACCGACAGACATGGTATAATTTTGTGGTAAAAACGTCAATCAGGCGGCAGGATGCTTTGGACTGAGGAGGCTGGATTCAGGGTGAATTTATTGATGGAAAATGTATCTATATACTGTTTGAGACACTCTTAACCCCAAATCTGGATGTTGGTGATAATTCCCGGTTGTTAAAGTGACAGCGCGCAGTGGCCCTCCGCGAGGCACAGAATGTACGAGGTCGGCTCTGCCTATTAGTGTGCAGTATTTCACACGCAGACACACACATGGGGATGAGCTGAGTGAGACCCGGGTCAACACAAACACACACGTACACAATAACTAAGAGTACATACAGAAACACACACACACACACAGACTGAAGTGTAGTGATTACCAAGGGATCTAGAGGAAGAAGGTGGGTACATTACACTCAAATAGCAACAACAAAGACTTGCTTTCTTTTCAAAGTTATGCCATTGCGCTAAAGGTTAGCTATATCTCAGCTTTCTGTGCATCAATACTCAGCTCTGGATCCCTGTCTGGTCAATTGCCTTCAACTTGAAATAGTTTACCCTGTTTAATTTCATAGATTTGTCCATATTCTTTAAGATAACTTTCTCAAAGCTCTTTTGAAAATGACAATCGATATCCGTCACAGATTTCAAAGTGAATAATTGCCTTAATTAATACCCATTGGCAATTTCATATTGATAGTCTGGTCTTGAGTGCTGCGAATTGTCTGGATGGTGCTTGCTTTTGTGGGCTTGCAGCAAAATGTTTAGGGTTGATGTTGAAGTATGTGTAAATGAGACGGCTATCCAGGTCAGCGTTTGACAACACACTGTATCTCTCGTATACGCCGGAAAATACACACATGCTGAAAGCATAAGCTGGTTTTCCGATCACGTCAGTAGCGGTAGTTAAAGGCTGTACTGTGACACTGAGGGAGCTGTCAAAAGGCTCTGGACTTATTTCATGTAAGGTACCCTAGCCATTAGCTCACACTGACCTTTCCTGCAATTTCCTTCTGTCAGATTCACAACACTCTCCTGTGTAGTCCGTGTCTGCGTGCGAGTGTGCGTGTGAGTGTTTTCCGTGATTGCATGTGAGATTTTTATTTTATTTGAATTCTCCAGCCTGTGAAAAAGAAAATCCTCAACCACATTAAAACACTGTGAGGGGGGAAAAAACGCATTTGATCTGAAAAAAACATGTTTGTCAACATGTTTCCCGCTCTTCCCAAACATATGTGCTTACACGCCGGAATGCGCTCTCGCAAACCAGATGCAAACATGCGCATTTGTCTATTCTTCTAATCCTTAGTAATTGGAAATTAATTCAACGGCTGTCCAGAGAAATCGATAAAGAATTAATGAAAGGAAAGAGAGAGTCATTAAAAGCAATAAAGAGGGAGGTTATGATGGCATCAGTGGCAGACAGAGAGATGGAGAACGGGGAGGGGGCCTTTTTTTTTTTTTTTTTTGCTAATTTGAATAAAAATTAGAACAATTTGTAAACTGTTCAGGCAGTGCTATATTAAAATGTACTTTATTCATATTTGTATATGTTTTATTTGATCCAAATGTATTATTATTTGTTATTGGTGTGTCATTAATGCAAATTATTTTACTGAATATTATATCCTGAACAAATATTGTCCTATCCTAACAAACCAACAATGTAAAATAAAATATGTATATATATATATATATATATATATATATATATATATATATATATATATATATATATATATATATATGTACGCTTAAGACTGGTTTTGTGGTGGTCCAGGGTCACATATTCTATTCTATTCTATTCTATTCTATTCTATTCTGTTACATTACATTACATTACATATGTGACCCTGGACCATGAAACCAGCCTTAAGTACCACAGTTTATTTGTACCAATAACCAGAAATACATTCTATATGTCAAAATTATTTTTTTTTTTATGCCGAAAATCATTAAGATATTTAAGTAAAGATGTTCCATAAAGATATTTTGTAAATTTCTTACTGTTAATATATACAAACTTAATTTTTAGTTAGTAATATGCGTTGATAAAAACTTTAAAGGTGTTTTTTATTTTTTTATTTTTGCATCCTCCAGATTTTCTTTATTTTATTAATATTTGTATTTATTTTGTTTGATCCAAATGTATTATAATTTGTTAATGGTGTGTCATTAATGCAAATTTTTTTTTTTCAACATATCAAAACTATGGCACTTATTGAGGTACAATATAGTAATACACACACATTTGTGGTCACAATATATTATTATATTTTATATATATATATATATATATATATATATATATATATATTATATATTATTGCTGTGTCATCATTTCAAATTACATTTCTTTCTTGGACATTTGCAATGGTTTAGAATGGTTAGTGTCTTACATTTATTTTATGACACAAATGCATTTAGTTTCTAATATTTAGTACATACGTTATATTATATTATATTATATTATATTATATTATATTATATTATATTATATTAAGTATGAATATAAAAAGTTTATTTAAAAAAATAAATAATATTTGGCAAATACAACTATTTGAAAATCTGGAATATGAGGGTGCAAAAAAATCTAAATATAGAGATCGCCTTTAAAGATTTCTAAATGAAGTTCTTAGCCATGCATATTACTAATCAAAAATTAAGTTTTTATATATTTATGGTAGGAAATTTACTAAATACCTTCATGGAACAACCTAATGATTTTTGGCATAAAATAAAAATCGCTCATTTTGATCCGCACAATGTTTTGTTGGCTATTGCTACAAATATAAATGTGCTACTTACTTTGTGGTCCAGGGTCACATACATATACACAGTGTAGATTACTTATAATAGAAATAGTCCAGTATAAAAACTATGCATGTACTAAAGCCATCCGCCACACAGAGAGTATCACAGCCCTGATGTTCACCTACCATTCACCCAGCCCATAAAGCTGACAGACTGAGACAATACAGCTACTGGCGTCTGTGTTGGGATAATAGAGAATGGCCAGTAGCTGGCGGTAATATTGTTGGATAAATGATTATTGATTAGATAAAGGTTGAGATAATCATTAGCCTTTATCCGTTTCACTCAATGTCTCTGACCTTTCTGCCTCGCTCTTTCTCTCCCTTCATACTGGAGTTATCTGTATGACGATATGATCATCTGTGTCACACACACACACGAATATGGGTTTGAGAGAATGAGGAGGAGTGAGAGAATAAGAGGGTGGGAGAGGAGGAAATGACAAGTGTTTTACTGTCTGTGGGATATGTTGGATTATTTAGATTCTCTCTCTGCTCTCTCTCTCTTGTGCTGTTTCTTCCACTGATGCTGTATGGGATCCTATCTGTTATTTTTATTGATTTAATTCTTGCAGTTCTATCACAAGCATTGTTTACTTAATTACACTAGGGTTTGAATGAGGGAGAGAAGGAAGACTTGGATGCTGAAAGCACTTGACATGTACTCACCAAAGCAAACAGATCCATAATAAATCCACTGGGGACACTATAACATCTTCTTTGTATCCAGTGTTTGTGTACATTTGTGTGTGTGTGTGAAGGAAAGACAGAATGTAATTGAATTCTAATTTAAATTCTAAATCTAATTTAAACCTGGACATAAATAGAACCATTTTTTAAGAAAGAAAGAATAAGACACATTATTACATAAAATGACTATTTGACTCTGCTATTTCTTGGTCAGATCATGCTGAAAAACATCATTATGAGGTTGTGGAGTTAGCAAAAGCAAAAGGAAAATTCATATTTGTTGAATTCAACTTTTTTTTACTCCAATAGTTATATAACTTGACATAAAAATTGCTTTTTAAATTAAAAAAATGCAAAACTTGGTTACATTTTACTTCATGGTGTCTTTGTAACAATGTGATTATACAATTAATACTGTCTAATATTTAGTAACAACATGTACTTACTATAGTTTTAGGGCAAGTTTTGAGGAGTAACTAGTTACATGTAACAGAATTTGTAATTTGATTATGAAATAAATGTAACTGTAATCTGTTACAGTTACTGAGAAAAAAAAGTGTAATTAAATTAGTTACAGTTAATCGAATATTTTTTACACACATACAGATTAGATTTATTTCTTTCCAAAATTGCACTGACTGCTCTAAAATATGAGACACCAACGTTACAAGAGTTTAAGACCAGTGTTGGGGGTAACGCGAGTAACTAATCAGATTACTTTTTTCAAGTAACTATAGTAAATATCTATATTACTTTTTAATTGACAAGAAAATATCTAAGTTACTTTTTCAAATGAGTAACACCAGTTACGTTTCCCATTTATTGATTCACAGAAAAACAGTGAAATGCAACTTAAGAATGATGCAAACCTGCAATAATTAAATGTTAAATAATACAAATATCCTTTATGTATTTAATCCCATTTTATTAACCAACGTCTTTGCTGCTGACCTTTGATGATCCAGTTCAACCATACTAATGAGCAAAAATGACTCAAGATAACATGACTAACATTTGTTCTTCTTTTTTTATTGCTGAAGAGTGTTGAACTTTCTTCTTCTGCATTCTATTGTACAGACGTGACTTAACTAAGTAACGTAATTAGTTACTTTTTTTAAGGGGAATTGCAATATTGTAACGCAAAATACTTTTAAAAGTAACTTTTCCCAACACTGTTTAGGACACACAATGGGACATTTTATTTGGATATACACTGTAAAAAAACAATTTGTTGAGTTAACTTTAAAATTCTAACTTCAGGCAACTTGAAATGTTAAGTTGTACTAAGTGACAACTTAGATATTTGAGTTGATTCAACTTAAGATTTTAAGGCAGCAGGGTAAACAAGTTATTTTAAGTTTTTTTTTTTTTTTTTTTGTACAAGTGTATGTATAAGCTTTATTTATTTATTTTTTTTAATTAAACGTTTTTTTCCCAAGGCATTGTTAGATGCCAATGTAATATAATAGCTATTCAACTGTATCTTATGACCTCAGAATGATCTCATTTCTGATTTAAAAACTGTTAACATTTTTTATTTATAAAAGTACTCAAATGGAATCAGTTAAATTGCTTTGTCTAGGGTTAGTTGCATGCAATTACACATCATTTCCATTTCCTGTTATATTACTGGTAACTCTTTACAATAAGGCTCATTAGTTAACACTGGTTAACATGAACTAAGAATGTATCAATCTAAGTTAATGTTAATTTTAGCATTTACTAATGCATTATTAATATCACAAGTTGTGTATTATTACTTAAAAGTAGTATTTTCTTTTTTTTCTTTTTTTTTCTATTTTTTAATGTTAAACTATAATTTATAGATATGAATGTATTGTTCATGTTTGTTCATAATAATGGTAACAAATGACACCTTATTGTAAAGTGTTATTTTATTATGTTATGTAACAAGGACACTGTAAAATAAAGTGTCACCCAAAATTTAGACATTGCTCATCTAGGGCTGTATTTTCATGTATTTAATTTGTATTTACATTTGTTGACATTTGACGACCACATTATTTCTATTTCCTGTAATTCAAATGTGTCACAAATGTCTTTCTTTCTTTCTTTCTTTCTTTTCTAAATTTACTCAAAATGTTACACTATGTGTGTGCACTTTTACCTGTTTATTTTGAAGTGTTTGTGTAAAAGAGAAAAGCGTGGAAGCACTCGGACTGCATTATAACACATTAGACTATAGTTCCTATGGCGGCTTTATTTATTGAATTACTCCGAATTTCCCTCTTAATAGCCAGTTAAACGGCAACAGACCCTGGCTAACATCTGGCTGCAATCAGCAGAGGAAATCCGCTTCTTTGCCTTTTGTTCTATTTATTCACAAACCCATGCTGGAATTGCGATGTTTATTTAAAGTAATACTGCCCGTACAACTACTGTACAGTGAGACATTTGGACGTTTTTACACAGAATTACATTTCCTAAACAATTGTCTCTGACAATGCCTGTGGTTATGCTACATTGTGGAGTTGTGGCTTTAATGTTTTGCATGAACAGAATTGTAATTGGGCTGGAGTTTCGCCGTTCGGCAGCAAGTGTATTAGAGACGGGATGTATCAGAGGCTCCCACAGAAATGCTCTGATTCATCAGTTAGCTCAGAGGATACAGTAACGTTTACGGAGGATCGAATGACACATTTTGCCCTAGTACCTCAGTGTGTGACTTTCTGCTGGCTTACTTTTATTTAGTTAGTTTAGTCAGGGTAGACAACCTTTGAAAATTGACTCTTGTAACATACTTCTACTTATACAATGCCGCAGTATCATCATGTTACGAACAACATTAATTCACAGAAACGCTCAATCATTCCCAAAAAGAAAAAAAGACACAGCACTAAAATGCCAAATGTGGTTGAACTTTTATTAACACTTTTGGAGTACAAGAGTGACTCAGTGAAGGAAAAACATGCTGATCCAGAACATTATGGAATAGAATTTCCCAGAGACGCAACACATATGAGTGTTTCTGACAGACAGGTCAGAGCCTTGGCCGCATGAAAACATAACCAGTTCAAACGTTTCTACGTGGTGATAAAAACCATATGGATGTCAGTTACACAGCTTAAATAAGCATTTGCACAACTCGCGGGCCAGCTCTGCACACCCGGCTGACTATGAAAATAATTAGTGCGTGAGCTGGAGCCCTTGTGGTGGCTAAGCTCACAGCTAACAACCCCCTGAAGAGCTTCTGTGTGAGCCCCCCTCAAGGTCTGTGTGTATGGAGAGTCTAGAGGGACAAACACAACTGTGGCTTTTCAACAATGCTCGTTCTCCCGTTGCTGCAACGTTTACTTTTATATAGTTTTCTAAATGAGCTGATATGTGACGACCCCATGATAATTGCGTTTTGGAGCTTTTGCTTAAAGGGGAGATATGTAGAGTGTACTGTATGGAAGTGCTATTATCAGATTATCAATGTCTGTGGATGAATAGGGCTCAGTGAGTGAAAAGCAGTGAGTTAAAAACAATTGTTTTTGTTTTTGATTGTTTGGAAAAAAAAAAAAAAAAAAAGTAAAGGCTTTTATATTATTACATAAATTTTATTTAAATAAATGCTTAATATTCATTATATATATCATGGTTTCCACAGTTATTACAGCATATTCCACAGCATATTATAATGATTTCTGAAAGATCACTTCTGGGACACTGAAGAGTAATGACTGCCAAAAATTCAGACAATAGTTCTTTTTGTTATAATATTTTACAATATTACTGTTTCTACTGTAAGTTTGATCAAATAAAGGCAGCTCTGGTGAGCATAAGCAACATTACAAAAATCTCATACCAACCCCTTTTTAATGGTATACTGTATACTTACCAATGTGGAAAGAAATTATTATAATGTATGAAACATACTGTAAAAAAACATATTGTAAATACTAATAACAATATAGAAATTATAAATAAAAATCAAATGAATAAACAGAATTCTTTTTTTTTACATATTATATTTAATGTAAACATATTATTAAATACTAATAACAATATATAAATTATAAAAAATAAAATAAATAAACACTTTTCAGCTATATTTATGTAAATATAACACTAATGATATATAAACATTACATTTCCATATTATATTTACTATTTAATACTGTTAAATACTAATAGCAGTATATAAATTATATAAATAAAAATAAAATAAATAAATATAATCATGTTATATTTATATAAATATTTAAATATAACACTTTAGAAACTTTAGAAAATGCTGTATTTCTGTAAATATAACTTATGACATAATATAAAAAAAGTGTTTTTTTATAAAAATGTGTTTGATTTACTATTCAATATATTATTAAATGACAATATAATAGCAATATAATAATTATATAAACAAAATAAAATAAAATAAATAAATACAATTATGCTATATTTATGTAAATACAACACTATCGCATTTACTATTTAATATACAGCACATTTCCAAATTTTTAAAGTCTCCTCTGCTCACCAAGCCTGCATTTATTTGGTCCAAAGTACATTCTTAATTAAATTTCTATTTGAATATATTTTAAAATGTAATTTATTCCTGTGATTTCAAAGCTGAAATTGTAGCATCATTACTCCAGTCACATGATCCTTCAGAAATCATTTTAATATTCTGATTTACTGCTCAAAAAACAAACAAACACACAAACTTTCTCTTTATTATAATTATAATGTTGAAAAAAGCTGAGTAGAATTATTACAGGTTTCTTTAATGAATAGATTGTTCAAAATACCATATAAATGTCTTTATCATCACTTTTAATCAATTTAAAGCACCCTTGCTAAATAAAAGTATTAATTAATTCATAATAATAATAATAATAATGATAATGATGTCTTTTGAATGGTATAGTGTATAAACAAAAGCTTTTTATTTCAGATCTTTGGATCTTTCTATTCATCAAAGAATCAATAAAAAAAGTACTGAACTGCTTTAAACGTTTGTAATAATAACAATAATAAATGTTTCTTGAACAGCAAATCAGCATATTAGAATACTGGAGTAATGATGCTGAAAATTTAGTTTGTTCACAGGAATAAATTAGATTTTTAAAATATATTCAAACAGAAAGCAGATTTTAAACAGTAAAAGTACTTCACAATATTACTGCTTTTGCTGAACTTTGGTATTTAGCATTTATTTTGGATCAATAAATGCAGGCTTGGTCAGCAGAAGAGACTTTAAAAAACATTAAAAACCTTACTCTTCAAAAACTTTTGACTGGTAGTGTATGATTAAATACTAATAACAATATATACATTTTACAAATAAAATAAACAAATAAATACAATTCTGCTATCTTTATGTAAATATACAGACTTAAAAAAAACAGCAAGTATGTAAAATGAGATAAACGTGAACAATTTTTCTTTCTGTCCCTTTTGTTCCATCAATCTTTGCTTCTTTTTTTCCCCCATCCTGCAGCTCTGTAAATATTTCAGCTGGTCATCTGTGTGTGTGGTGTGAAGTGTCATTTAGTCAGGTAGGCCGCTGTAGTAAAGTGCAGCAGGGCAGACTGTTAGAGGTGAAGAAGAGTGAGGGAGCAGATGGAAGAGTGTAACTCTAATGGGATGTGAAAGGGAGAGACCGATAACTAATGTGCTTCCTGTGTTCTCCCCTTTTACTTGTCATCTCTCCCTCTTTCACTCAGAAGGAGCATCTCTCCGTTTCTGGATATGCGTGAGTGTGCGTGTCCAGCGATGATGAAGATGATGATGATGTGTCTACTTGTGTGTGAAAGAATAAAAAAGAGAGCGAGAGCCATGATGATGAGAAGAAAGAAATGAGAGGTGACTGAGACGTTCACTTAGCAGACAGAATGATATTAACAGCGACAGACACCTTTCTATGCGTATCAGTGACAAGTGCGTGTGTGAAGTGTGTTTTCGTGCATATGGTTCTTCTCATGTATAATTTTAAGTAATGTGCGCTTGCTATTTATGCAAAAGTTATCTTGGTTTGGCACAGGTGGATGAATGCATGAATGTGAACAGCATGACTGTGTGGGCATGATGTGATTTGGCACTGACCTGAATTTAAGACATTACATCAGTGTCCATTTCATTCATCAGGATGAACACTTCTCTGAGAAAAAGAGAAAGAGATAAGCAGAGAATAATTAAAAGTAACTTCAAAAGGAAGTCAGATTGTGTTTTGATTCACAGAGGTATAAAGCAAAAAAAAAAAAAAGTAGTTCGAAATTTAAATGCTTTTGAAAGAAGTCTGTAAAGCTCACCAAGGCTGCATTTATTTGATTAAAATACAGTAAAACACTCATATTGTAAAATATTACAAAGTAAAATAACTGTTTTCTTTTTATAAATCTTTTAAAATGTCATTTTTCCTGTGGTAGCTGAATTTTCAGCAGCCATTACACTAGTCTTCAGTTCAGAAATCATTCTAATATGCTGATTTAATTGGTAGTCGATTGTTATCAAAAAGTATTAAAGACTAAAAGTATGATTTATTTATTTTTTTCTTATCCTAAACTTTTGAGTGGAGGTGTTTCCCAGTTGATAAGAAGAAGAAATGTTTCTTGAGCACTAAATATTCTTAGAATATTAGATTTCTGAATTACGATGTGGCACTTTAAACTGGAGTAATGGCTACTGAAATGTAGCTTTGCTAAAACAGGAATAAATTACTTTTTGAAATGTTTTCAGAAATA
This sequence comes from Cirrhinus molitorella, assembly GCA_033026305.1. Taxonomy (NCBI): domain Eukaryota; kingdom Metazoa; phylum Chordata; class Actinopteri; order Cypriniformes; family Cyprinidae; genus Cirrhinus; species Cirrhinus molitorella. Next base: position 31,842,222 of record CM065118.1, on the reverse strand, counting down.
GTAATTTTGTTAAACATTATGCAACTAAACAAAATAACTATTATTTCCAGTGTATGTCATGTTATGCAATACACTCCCAGTGTCTTCTGCTCACCAAGCCTGCATTCATTTGATCCAAAGTACAGAAATATTTTTCCTATTTAAAATTACTGTTTTCTATTTGGATATATTTTAAAATGAAATTTATTCCTGTGATCAAAGCTAAATTTTTGGCATCCTTACTCCAGTCTTCAGTGTCACATAAGCCTTCAGAAATCATTCTAATATGCTGATTTGCTGTACAAGAAACATTTATGATTATTGTTATCTTCAATATTTAAAATTCTTTGATGAATTAAAAGAGCCAAAGATCAGCATTTATCTGAAATAAAAAGCTTTTGCAACATTATACACTATGCCATTCAAATGCTTAGAGTCAGTGTATATATAAGAAAATTATAGAAATATATATTTTATTTAGCAAGGATGTGTTAAATTGATCAAAAGAGATGATAAAGACATTTTGCTACAAAATAATTATATTTCAAATAAATGGTGCTCTTTTGAAGTTTCTGAGCAGCAAATCAGAATATTAGAATGAATTCTGAAGGATCGTGTGACTGGAGTAATGACGCTAAAAAATTCAGCTTTGAAGTAACAGGAATAAATTACATTTTAAAATATATTTAAATAGAAAACAATTATCTTAAATAGTACAAAATTGTGCTGTTTTTTGCTGTACTTTGGATCAAATAAATGCAGGCTTGGTGAGCAGAAACGAGAAAAACAATCAAAAATCTTACTGGTAGTGTATTATTTATATATTTATTTATTTGTAACATTATTAATATCTTAGCTGTCACTTTTGATCAGTTTAATGCATCCTTTGGAATAAAAAATATTAATTAATTATTTTTGTTCTCATCCCACACACACACACACACACACACACACACAAAAAAAAAAATTATATATATATATATATATATATATATATATATATATATATATATATATATATATATGGGTGTTGAAAATGTAGCTTTGTTAAAACAGGAAAAAAAATACTTTTTAAAATATATTCAAATCAAAAATGATTTTGTTTAGTTGCAATAATATTTCACAATAGTACTATTTTTATTGTGTCTCTTTTGTCTTTTTTTCGTATTTATTTATAATATTATTATTATCTTTACTGTCACTTTTGGTCAATTTAATGTATACTTTCTGAAGTAAAGTATCAATTAATTATTTTTGAGTGGTAGTCTTTAACAGTTTCCACACAAAATAGTACACAGCAAAACTGTTTTCAACATTGATAATAAGAAGAAATGTTTCTTGAGCACTAAATATTATTAGAATATTAGAATGATTTCTGAAAGATCATGTGACACTGTAAACTAGAGCAATGGCTGCTGAAAATACAGCTTTGCTAAAACAGGAACAAAAATACTTTGTAAAATATATTCAAATCAACAAGTTATTTTATTTAGTTGCAAAAGTACTTTACACTATTAATATAATTTCTTATGTTATTTAATATTATTTATTTATAGATTTATTTGTAGCATTAGTAATATATTTATTGTCACTTTTGATAAAAACATTTTTAAAATTGTTTACACATTTTGTTTACTTGCAATAATATTTAACAATATTACTTTTTTCTTGTGATTTTGATCAAATAAATGCAGCCTTGACAAGCATCAGAGACTATAGAAAACATTATTTTTAAATAGTAATTATATTTCACAATGTTACAGTTTATACTGTATAAATGCAGCCTTGGCCAGCATAACAAGCTTTTTTTTTATTTTGTTTTATTATTCCGAACTTTTGTCATATAGTATGAAGAACAAAATTAAAGAAATAAAACAGCACAGTCAAACAAATGTCCCTATTACAATATGAAATGTCAAGTCACAGCAGGCTGCATACCTACTAATCATATCATAAGAAACAAAAATAATCTCTCTGTCTATTTTCCCAGTAAAGGCATTAAGTGACCTCCCACTGCTTCTCCAATGATGTGCGGTAGTGTAAAATTGCTCTGCTGTGTTAGAGCGAAGAGCTGTTTTGCAGAAGAGCGTGGAGCTCTGTTGCCTTCTCACCTGCTTTTAAAAATAGAGACAAAGAGGTCACAAAGCTGAATTAATGATATGATTATAGTGTCCACTTAATACTGGTTACCATGGAGCCAACCGCTCATGGATCATGATCCAAGTCTGAGCATCTGAGACTGACATTATGATGGAGGCCTTTATTTTTACTCACAGACTAAAGCATTGTAATTATGGATGTAAGTATTATGAACCATTTAAGAGCTGGTTGTTTTTTCTGCCTGTTTTAATAGATATATTGTGACCAAAAAGAAAGAAAAAAAAAAACTTTTGATTTATACATCATCCGAAAGCTGAATAAATAAGCTTCCCATTGATATGATTTGTTAGGACAATATTTGGCTGAGATACAACTGTTTGAAAATCTGGAATCTCTAAATATTAAGAAAATCACCTTTAAAGTTAGCCAAATTAAGTTCTCAGCAATGCATATTATAAATCAATTTAGTTTTGATACATTTATAGTTGGCAATTTACAAAATATCTTCATGGAACATAATCTTTACTTAAAATTCTAATGATTTTTTTGAATTTTTGGCATAAAAGAAAATCAATTGATCCATACATTGTATTTTTGACTATAGCTACAAATATACCCTGTGTTATTCAATGTAGATATTAATATATATGATGACTGAACAAGACAAAAATACAGTTTTTGGAGAGAATAATAAAAAAGTGAAACTTATCAGAACTACAAGGAATAAATACCTCAGGTCAACCCCTGAAATCACAAGCTTTTCTATTCTCTTTTTTTTTTCAGTCATGAAAAACGACCTAATCAAAATGTAAAGCGCAACTCGCTTTTACAACTAAGTGCTTTTTCCCCTTTCTCTCTGAAAAGCCTGGCCTCTGCCCAAGAGAAAGCTAGACTTTTATGTCCAACATTAATTTACTCAGATCAAACCATTTTGCAGACACTTTGCATGACATTTGGCTGGGAAACACAGCACTAAAATACAGTTGAACACAGGCCACAATGAGCCCAGGAAAACCAGCAGGCTTCATTTCATTTAGTCATTACACACGCAGTGTGAGCCTATTTTGTATTATTGCTATTGTATTCGTGGTTTTGAATTGTCGGAAGCGTATGCGCTCACATAGAGATCATGCACCGTGTCCTGTGTGTAACGTGTAATTAATGTACTCATTTAATTAGTCACCTTCCTGGGCACACATACACACAAACCCAGATGCACACTACAATACAACTGAAGAAGATAATTCCTAAATATTTCTTATATATTGTCATTTATTTATTTATTTAGCTCTGCTGACTTGTATGTATACACACATTTGACCTTTGACCCTTTGCACCTGCTACGGGCTCTTATACAAACTGATCCCTGTTTGATGATTAGGTAAGAGACGCATCACTTCCTGCTACAGAGAGGGCATTTCCGCCATATCCAGATTCCATTTCAAAAGGGAAAACTCCCTCAAAGAATTTATATTTTTACACATTTGCATTTGGTCTCGTAACGCTGTCAATACCAGCACAAATAGCTATTGTGAATGAAATGCTTAATTTTGGCCATATTTTAATTAAATACAAAGTGCTGGAATCACATCATGCTTTTATGCCATTTGCATGTTTAATCAAACTCCTTTCTGATTCATTCTGTGCCTCTGCTGTGTATTTTAAACATGCCCTGGATAACTCTCAGAGGGACGTAAGGAGAATATGTGGAAGTGCTGATTTATACTGGCAGGAAACATACAGTAGCCAGCTCTCAAGTGTCACATCTTCTAGCGTCTGGGTTTAGCCACGGGAATGCTAATCATCGGGCTGTAAAGACGAGCCTCTGGGTGCACTCTGAGTCTCTCACTGTAAACTAAGTCAGCCAGGGGTCAACATGATGACATCTGATAGTGTGTGTGTGTGTGTGTGTGTGTGTGTGTGTGTGATATTTGAATTTGTCCTCTGATCAGATTTATATTCAAAAGCAATGTGTCACATCAGTTCAGCTGTAATGTGGTTATTGGTTTTTCTGAGTGGCATCTTTTTTTTTTTTAAATATTAGTTCTGGGCAACGATTAATCGTGATTTAATATATACTGTATGTTTGTGTCTTTATATATACATAATAAATATACACAGTACATACAATTTTTCTTATTTTGGATGCGATTAATTGTGATTAATCGTGGCCCAGCACTATTAAATATTTCTACATGCAGGAAGAAATCTGAAAACTAGCTTTAAAAACATTACTTTAGCCTTCACTGGTGCCTAAGAATAATTAGAATATGCTGACTTGGTGCTCAAATATTCAACATAAGCTGTTTTTGAGGAAATCAATTTTTTTTTAGGATTGTTTGATGAAATGAAAGTTAACTGGACAGTATTTATTCTATATATATATATACACTGCTGTTCAAAAGTTTTGGATTGTTGTTTTTAATTAAAAGAGTCTTTTTTTACTCATTAATGCTGAATTTATTTGATCAAAAATACAGAAAAAAAATGTAATATTGTGAAATTTTATTTTAATATAAAGTTTTCTATGTGAACATATTTTATGTAATTTATTCCTGTGATGAAAAGCTGAATTTTCAGCAGCAGTACTCCGGTTTTCAGTGTCACATGATCCTTCAGAAACCATTCTAATATGCTGATTTATTACTTTTATTATCAATGTTAATTTGTAATATTTTGTTGGAAACTTTTTCCTTCTTTTAGGATTCTTTAATAAACAAAAAGTTAAAAAGAACAGCATTTCTTTTGTAACAATATAAACTACTATTTAAAAGTCTGTGGTCAGTACATTTTTATTCTTTCTATTTTCGAAAGAAATTAATATTCAACATGAATGTGTTAAATTGCTAAAACAAAAGTGATAGCAAAGACTTATTTTGTTACAAACAATTTCTATTTTTTAATAAATGCTTAAAATACCTTTTAAGAATCCTGAAAAAAAAAAACAGTTTCCAAAAAAAATAATAATAATAATAATAAAAATAAAATAAAATATTAAGCAGCGCAACAGTTTCCAACATTGATGATGAAAGTAATGAATCAGCTTGTCAGAATGATTTCTAAAGGATCATGTGACACTGAAGACTGGAGTAATGTTGATGAAGATTTAGCAACTAAATTACATTGTAAAATATATTCAAACAGAAAACTACTGTATTGTACTGTATATGTGACCCTGCACTACAAGACCAGTCATAAGGGTTCATTTTTATTTATTTATTTATTTAATTGAAATGTATACAGCATCTGAAATGTGAATAAATAAGCTTTCTAGTGTATTATTTGTTATTATAGGACAATATTTGGCTGAGTTACAACTATTTGAATCTAAAGGAGGGGGAAAAAATCTAAATATTGAGAAAATTGCCTTGAAAGTTGTCCAAATAAAGTTCAATGCATATTGCTAATCAAAATTAATTTTGATATGTTTACAAAATATTTTATTTCTTTACCTAATATCCTAATGATTATTTTTTTCTTTTTAATTTTGGCATAAAAGAAAAAAATATATATAATTCAATGTGTTTTTGACTATTGCTACAAATATACCCACACTACTTCAGTTGGTTTTGTAGTCTAGGGTCACATATATATATATAAAAAATGCAGCCTGGTGAGCATACTTTCAAAAACAAACAAACAAACAAATAAAATATATGTAAGAAGAAATATGAAAAAAAAATAAAAAAAGTTTTGTTTGACCACATCTAATAAATGGTTGCAAGTCTTTTTTTTCCCCTATATCAAGTGCATTCCTTATTGTAAGTATATTTATTCTTATCCCCTTCCCTCACTTTCTGTCTCTCTGTTATTAAACTCTCCCCGAGTGTTTCGAGGTGAGGCTTCTGCTTAGGAGGGCTGAAAAATAGATGGAGCAGAGAATGTCAGCGTAAGATAAACACCAGCATAGTGAAGTGGCTCTCACACGCTTGACAAGACAGCAGAAAGAGAGAGGCAAAGAGGAAGAAAGGTTGATCTTTTAGGCCAGATGTGGCTTAGGTGTGGCTAAGCTTTGATTTTTTATGTTTGATTTTTCTCCAGCACTCTTTGCTAGTTTGTAAACCCTTGTTATTTAGTTTCAGAACTTCTAATCTCCTCCTCCTCCTCCTCGTGTCACAGTCACCATGAGTCTGATTTCCAGGGTGGGGTCTTTTGACAGGCGGCTGATGGGAGTTTGTGTGCGTAATGAGGAAGGAAGTCTGACAGAGAGAGGTTGTATCAGCGTTACATCACACCTAATTAATAAAGCAGGCCTGCACAAATAAAAAAAAAAAAAAAAAAAGTGTGATTAATGGATTAATGTCATCGCTGGCACACAGCCGTAGCATTAATGGCCGCATGGGGTAAACACACAAACACACTCCGAGGCGCTTTATCTCTCTACATCACTTAATGCATTCGATTCTTTATTATGAATAGAAGAAGGGAAAACAGCCACAATAAAAAAGGATGTAAGAATGTCATACACAAAGGGGAAAAACGGCCAAGCGGAATGTAAAAAGACAGCAGCTATATTTAAACAGCAGTATAATGACAGCAAGTTATAAAAAGTTATGAAAACACATTTCGGATTATCCCGCTCCAACTCAGTCACAATCAGTGACTCACCCCGATCCCTGAATCATGACACTCATTCCAATGGATATAGATTGCGCTCTCTAGTAATATCAACCTCATGGGAGCAGAATACTGGGAGGAAACCCAGTCAGGAAGCCAGAATGAGTCAAGCTCCATCTGCTCTATAAAAACACACATATGCCTTGATTGGAACGGCTGGATTTTGCTAACGATATATACGGTTGTATTGTATTCTGCACTTCTTTAAAGACTCCCTGTGCCCGAAACACCTTCTGTCGTACCAAAACAAGTGATAAATGATATTAAAAATCGACCATTTTTGGTCAATTAAACCTCAGCCATGCCTGAGTCTCAAATAACGACGGCCTTGTTTGATGGTCAGTTCTGTTGACCTTGTAGGTCTGCATTTGAGAGCCCGCTTGCATCATTATTAGCGCTAAAACAGAGCTGGGGCTATTAGTTATTCCGTTAGGAGCTGTGAGCCGGGCCGGCCGTGTTTGTCTGGTTTTCATTGGGGTAAACATTTGTTCCAGTTGTAGATGTTGTGCGGCAGGAACATGAATCAGGGACGAGAGGCGGAAAGAGCTCTGACAGCTGCAGCTCATTACCACCACCATTACTGCTATAGGGGGCTGCTGGGGGAAATTCCTCCTTCCAGGGAAAACGTTCCTGTTTACCATACAGCGCCGTGGATCAGGTCCCGCACACAGAGATGCAAGGCAATCACATGCAGGCTTACGCACACTCACAAAATGAATGAAAACGTGCCGTTTTGCGCACACACACACACACACAAGTTCTTATGTCTGCGGTCACGCTCACATACGCACATAGACGCGTGTACACACAGACACACTCGCTTCCTCTCCCACACTCATCATGTACACTAACAATCAGTCTTTCTTGTGAGCTGATACTAGTACCTCCACCCCAGCCGCTTCGTGTCCCTCACACACACAAGCTCTCACATCACATGTTCCTTCAATCACGACTGACTCATGCCTGCTTTACGTCATTCTGTCCAATCAGACAGAGTTCCACGAGCCCATTAAACTGAAAGTTGTTTTCTTTTACTTGGTCATTCTTTCACCACTACATCAAAGTCAAACATTCACTCATAATCAAGCTCTTCACCCACATCTGCTCATTCATTGTATAATCACAGTCGCCCATCATAGATCTTCAGCACAAACGCACATCGCAAATCTTTATCTCACTCAGAAGCTTCAATCACTGTCTGTTTCGACAATGATAATCTGCACAAAATGCTTTCAAGATCAAAACGCTGCATACAGTCAATACTGGCGCTAAGATCAAACTAGGAAACTATTGAGCTAAACCAAGTCATTTGAAACGATTTCTTTGATATGTAGTCTAATTGTGAAATAAAAGAAGAAAAAAATAGACTATAATGGTCTACTTTTTTTTTTTTTAGCATTCTCTGTCTGTTTATTTGACAATTCAAGCATGCAATTTGTTTAATACACCTCTGTGTTGAGCATGTTTTCATTTCTGCAGTAAAATTGTGTAAAAGTCAATAATTCTTTTAAAATTTCACAGAATTTGATCTTGTGGTGCATGCAACTCAACAAAAATGAATTAAATATTTTAAAAATGAATTAATAATTCATGATATTTTAAAATGCGATGAAAAACAAAAATAATAATAATACGATACTATACAATATATAGTCAAACCAAAATGTATTCAGACACCTTCAGCATTTCTCACATTATCTCAGTTTATTCACTATAGTTTAGAAAATGGTAATAAAATATAAGAACTCAAAAGTTAAACTGTGTCAGAACAAATTTATATTGATAATGTCAGATAAGTTTGATAGAAAGACATGTAACAAAACATGGTCAGGTCAAAGTGTCAAATCAAATTTTTGGTCCCAAATTTTTTATCAATTCTACTGTAAGAAGAATTTTTGGGTTTGCTTTATTTTGCTATCCTCACTTATATAAATGAACTATAGCGTCCTGCACCCACTAGTAAATATATGATACAATATATTTCATATATATATATAATATGCAGTTATTAATAATAATTAAAAAAAAAATTATATATTTCTAATAATAATAATAATACTTTTTACACTAAAACATTAGTTTAACAACTTTCTTAAAAAGAAAATTTTACTTTTTACTTGATTGCCATTGTCATTTTTAGAATCAATAAATTAAAATGGTATTATTTTGAAAGCCAAATGTAACCAACATTCTAGAATTTGACACGTTTTTAAATGGATAATTCATCTAAAAAATGTAGATTTTGTCATCATTTACTCACCCTCATGTTAATTTAAACCTGCATGGCCAAACACACAAAAAATATATAGTTTGAAGGTTTCATTGTATGGAGAAATTTATCAAAATATGAGAATTCTTTTGTGTTCCACAGAAGAAAGGAAATCAAACATGTTCGAAATAAAATTAGAGTGAGTACATGATAATTTTCATTTATGGTAAAATATAACTTTAAACTGGATTTGTACAAATGTGAACCTGGACCACAAAACCAGTCTTTTTTTTTTTTTTTAGATTTCTGAACTGAATAAAACTGAATAAAAAAAGCTTTTCATTGATGTATGGTTTGTTAGGACAGGATAATATTTGGCCGATATACAACTATACAGTAATCTAAAGGGTGCAAAAAAAAAAAATAATAATAAAATAATAAAATAAATAAATTAAAAATCTAAATATTAAGAAAATCGCCTGTAAAGTTCTTAGCAAAGCATATTACTAATCAAAAGTTGCCGTTTGATATAATTACAATACAAAATTTACAAAATATATTCATGGAACATGATCTTAATGATTTTGGCATAAAAATATATATATACATATCCACACAATGTACTGTTGGCGTTTGCTACAAATATACCCATGCTACTTACGACTGGTTTTGTGGTCCAGGGTTACAAATATTTCTATTCTTTATTGTGGATGCTCTTATTAGTCACTGACCCGAACATCAAACCTCCGAAGTAACACTTATCTCCCAAATGTTTCTCTTCCTTCAATCTAACCTGCACCTGATTTTACAGTTTTGGCTTTGATGACCACAACATAAACTACAGCTGATAGAATTGGGTAATGTTTTAATTTTTCTGCTGCTCTCCTTGAAAGCATAAATCAAAAGAGATGAAAAAGCACCATGTGTTTTGACTGCTCCCTCCTTCTCTGACCTATGCCAATTTTTATCTCAACCTGCTTTAACTTTGTAGATCAGACTTTAATTTTGAAGCGGGTCTGTGGGACAGTGATGAATTGGATATATCAAGCAAGGCTTAAATTACCCTCTCCCTGGTGGCAGAGGATGGGAAGGTGCCGGAGAAAGAGGTATGAGTGCGGGGAGGGGGGGCGCTCCATGACCTAGTAACAGGCAGAGAAAGAGGGCTGGTCAGCACTTGCCCTCTCAACCCTGCAAGCTAGCACACCCAGAGAGAGAGAAGGAGTCAGAGAGAGAGAGAGAGACAAAAGAGCAGCCCCCAACACTTAAGGTTCCTCTTCTGAGGAAGAAGGACATACCAGAGTACGAGACACACATCAGCAGTAAGAGGCAGAGGAAATATTGTGCCTCTCTGAAGAGGCCAGCAGTCCTTTTCTTCCTCTGAGAGCACTTTAACTTTCAGGGCTGAACAACAATTGTAAGCCAAACTAGATGCATGGTGAACCAGTTCTAAATATGGGATCGTTACCACACACACACACACACACACACACACACACAACCCCTGTTTATATATCTATATGTTATAAGACTCATATGATGTCCCAATGAGGCAAGACTTGAGGCAATTTATATATCTATATATATATATATATATATTAAACCTACAATAATAATGAAAAATAATTATCAAAGTCTAAGGAGGCACATGTTTATTGTGGTATATTATGTTATATTTTATATCAGGCTGTTTATATCACGTAATTAAACAGAATAAAATAAAACAAACAAAAAATCACAAATACATCAAACCTTGGTGAAATTAAAATATATACAAAATGTCCCTTTTTTACAAAAATATACAAAATATACACATGCAAATTCTAAATATCTCAATCTGCACTGCATTGCAAGTCATTTTCAGTGAGAGTGTTAAGCAGAACAGAAAGAAAGTGCAATGTAAAACCTTCACAGATGAGTGATATAGAAAATAAAAAGTATATTTAGTGTGTCTGAATGTGGGATCTGCCATAGGCATTTGCTGCCTGTTACTGAGTAAATGTTTTGCCTCTTGAGGAGATCTCTCTGATGCCTAGCCTCTTTACACACACTACTAGGAACAAGTGTGCCGTGAAGATGCGCGGTGCAGGAGAGCGTGAGCTCCAGAAGCGGGAAATCTCCTCTAGTTCTAATTACGACACATGCTTTTTATAGCTGGCCAGGATCTAGTCCTAGCTATTGTTTTCAGAAGGTAAGGATATGACGGCATAAAGACACTTGCCCTCTTCAAACCACAAAAAATGAGCTGGTTACAAAGCTGTGTGCCTCTTGCCTGATCAGACCACCGATCGGACCGACCCCAGCCTATAACACAGCTGGGTCTCCTAGTCTCATGGGTGGTGTCACCCGATATTAACCTTTATTCATAAGATATGTTGCTTGAAACAATGAGTGCCTGCTGCTCCCCTGGGCCTAACCTGTGTATGTAGTGCTGTGCTATATTATAATGGTGCATATCGCATTGTATATTGTGTTGTGTTTAATGTTGGAAGCAACTCAGGTTAGAGAAGTCTTACTTGGCTAATAAAACTCAACTTCAACTTTAACTTCACTTCTCCACCTCTGATGACTAATGCTCTCCACTCATATATCGATCACATCCAACATCCAACTGTGCCTCTGCTCCATATAAACCTGCTCTTGTCGGTATAATAACAGTATAAATGATCAACATTGGCATCAGTAACACAGGCCACAGTAGTAACAAGCTTTACCAAGGATCTTCTTCAAGGATTTATTTCTAGTATGACAAAATTATATACTTAAGTCTTAATTATTCACGTCTTAAACTGCCATTTTAAAAAAGAGAAAGAAAGCAAGAGGTTTTAAGACAGGTCAAACCTGTGCACCTGAAACACCCAAATCCTGCTATTTTACTTTAGTGTAAAGTGCCTAAAACATAATGACGTCACTTATGAATAAGTAATGTTAATTACTAGTTAGCTAGTTAAAATAACTACAAAGGACTTCACAAAACAAACAGACTAAATTTAACCGTCATTCAGTAGGGCAGGACTAGAAATCATAGTCCTCATATCGTTTGTCACGTTAGTTACTTTGCACTTCTTTATATGATCGTACTGAGATGCTGGATGAATTGTGATCCCTCCAGTGTCGTGTCAGTTTGTGTACAGAGAGAGAAATCACAAAATGGAAAACAGGTGTTAAACTGGAGTGGGATTATAAAGCGTCTGGAATTATTTTGAACTTTTTGTTTGCATTTATGATGAGACGATCAACGTCAAATCAAGCTGTGTGACTTTTAATAATTGTTTATTCTTGCAACTTCACGAAAGGGCTGAACTGAAGCTGTTACACGCTGTTGACGTTTTTTTATTTCATCTCGCAAAATTTTGCGTAAAAGGAATAAAATGAAACACTGCATTGTATTTACTATATATGTGCATGGCAGTGATTACGATTTCTTAGATTAAATGTAATACTTTCCTTTTTTGGACACCGTTTCCCCCCTAACAAAAGACGTGTAGACAAATGAGGGAAAATAATAACCTGCAGATATGTCTGTAAAATAGTGCGCAATAATAGTGCATAGCACTTTTTTCTCATGTTTACTCGCTCTTCTCTAATTTGGTGCTTTCATCGGACACTTTTGGAAACAGACTGAATGAAATGATAGAGCTGAGGTTAAAATCTGGATTATCATGGAGAAATTAAATTCATTAATCTCCCGTATTTAGACATCTGTGTAATTAAAATAGGCTGAAACTTTCCAATAAAGTATTAGTTTAGACTATAAAACATATAGGATAAATATACGCGCAAGATTAAAGTCATGCTGGGGTAATGCTGCTCAAGCTTTAATGACTCGTATCCACTGGGGCTATTTCAGACTTTGCTCTCAGTTTAAAGGTAGAAACGAACTCTCAAATATCTGCGGTTCGTGAGAGCTGCACTAAAATGCGAAGGCAAAGAAAAAATGCGTATATTAGACTTTTAGAATTTTTTCGTACTATCACGTGGTGTTTTTTCTTTTTTTCTGAATTTCAAAGTTTACTCTTTTTTTGTGGAATTAGACAGTGTTTCACAGCGTGTGTTCTTACTCAGATTACATTTGCGTTCATTTCTTCATATTCGACTGGAAATTTTACATAATGAAAAGTTACTCCTTTAAACAGAACTAACAGCAGTTTATGAAGCAGGAATGTTTAACAAAACCACCATGAGCCATGAAATTGCGGCAAATAAAACATATCAGCGTTCCTGTTGTCTTCAGTGAATGTGGCAATTAAAACGAGCCTCCAAGTGGTACTAAATAACTCATTGTTTACGATACAAATATTCTTTCTCTCTAAATAGTGGCAGAAATGCCTATTGCAATTATAAAACAAAATGAAACAAGCATTCACAGAAATTAAGCTAAGCATAATTTAATAGTGAAGAATTCATTATCAAGTTTAAAGTTTATCTGATGTTTTAAGAATTATGTCTAAGTCTTAGAAACTCTGCCTCATGTCACTCTTTTCCCTCAACAACAGTAAATCACAAGCCTGTGAATTAACACTACTACTACTACTACTACTACTACTAATAATAATAGTAGTAGTAATAATAATAATAAATGTTTAAGTAAAAAAAAAAAAAACACACACTTTAAGACTTTTTAAGCTGTAAAGATTTGTTAGGCCTATGTTTCGAGTTAAACAGATGTCTTTAGTTTTGACATTAAAAACAGTGGTTATTTGATATTTTCACAGTTTAACAGACAAAGGATACAGACAAAACATACTATTAAACGCATGAAGTGTATATACATGGAGAAACCCACAGAAAAAAAAGTGAATCAGACAGTGACGTACCTTTTCTTCTCTTTGGATAACTGAGTACAATCACGGTCAGTGCTGTAATTTTTGACAGAAATAACACTGTAAAACTTCCTAAATCGATGTAATTTAAAATAGTACATTTTTGGGATTTTAGGATAAGCACATAAAAGGGGGCGGTTACAATGAACTGCGCGCTCACGTTCATACACTCATGCAGCTGTTCTCTGTTGCACACACACGCGCGCACACACACTCCTGTAGTTATTACATAGATGCAATTTCCTCGTCTCCGTTAATTGTATTTATATTTGTTTCAATTTAGATACATGCATCTGTCTACACGTATGAAAAGTAAATATTTGAGGGAGAGTTTTACCTGTTTAATAACTCTGTTTAATAGTCTTCGAGACTTAAACATATCCACATCAGTACTTTGAGCTTATTTTACTTTTACAGACATTATAACTTGAAATAAGTCAAATTAAATTCGCGGTTCTCAAGAAACTTTGATGATGTAATTAAAGTAGTTTCGCAAGTAGTCACATGCTTGTACACTGAGGCAATCGGTGAAATGTGGCCCTAAAAATAAACACTAGGCTACAGTTTAGAATATTTTTCATAAGCTATTTTCACGTGGCAATTTATAGCAAATTAAAGTAATTCACATCAATACAAAACAACAAACATGCATTCACTTCACTCACACTTCACAGCTGCCAAAAAGTCAAAAATATTATCAAATTAAATAATACGATGGTAATATTAACAAAATAAAGAGCGAATTATTCTTTGCATCAACTTGTTTGATTATCTTAAATACAATCTTTTAGATAATGTTTTACACTTTTGAACAATTACGCGCTGCCATTACTCCTCTATAGAGTAACCTATTATTAATACTTGTAGTAATAACGTGTGGCTAATAGAGAAAAACATTCATCCACTAAACTTTGAAAATTCATCGTCATACACATACTCGATGCAGATTTCCGATGCACCATTAGCCTATAGGTAGGCTATAGCAATTTGATAATTCATTATTTCTAGTATATATATAACATCGAGCACCCCCAGTAAACACTCTAATCTTGCTTTATCAGTCGTTTGATGAAGAAGAGAAGCTGCCCGTAGTTAAAGCGACTCCGTGCGGCGTGTGTGTGTCTGTGTGTGTGTGACACTGATGGATGCGCCAATGGTTAGACGGACAGATGCTTGGGCGGATCTAACGGCATGCACACACGAGTGAGTGAGATTGGGCAAAAACATCCCGGATCCGTGAAAGACTGCTCTTCCCTTTCAATCTGCCCCGGTGAGCTCGGCGCGCGGACATTCAAGAGATTCTGGACATTCTGGTTTTATTGAACGCTACGACTCCCAATTGCCCCCTTCCGAGGGCTCGATGCGATTCCCTTTGCGGTCAGATGTGAGAGGAGACAGCGAGAGCGCAAGACGAAGACGCGGACTTTAGTGGAAGAGGCAGTGGCTGACAACTCACCCTCAGCTAGTAAACAGAGAGGACACAGTTCCCATCTCCCCCTCTCATCCGATACGGACAACTTCGCCCTTTCTCCACTACAAAGAGTTTACACTTGACTCCAGTTTACGCTTGCAAAAACGAGAACGAAAAATCTCTCTCTTTATAACACTGTTTTTTAAGTAGGTGCCATGATGATGGACATATCTGGAAAATGTTGATCTTACCGTCTTAAAAAGTCCATATTCTGTGAAGAAAGCGTTTGATAACGGATTTTCGAAAGTGACATTAGAGGAGAGAAAAGCATCTCGCAAGCGAGAGGAAGACGCGTCTGCTTCGCCCGTTGCTGTTTTTAAATACCTGCTACGAGCCCCACAAAGAAGGCTAAAAAGTGCTATTAGCGGCCAAGAAAGTGTTTGGCAATAGCTCAGTGATCCATGCTCTCGCAGCAGCAGCAGCTGAGGCGCAGCCCGAGTCCATCCCCTCCTTCTGATGTGCGTTATTACAAGCAGGAATACCCAATCAAACACCTATCGCATCGATTCTCTCAGCGGATTCCCAACGCGCGCGGACAAAATAAGCAAACGAGGCAGCGCGCGGGCGACAAGTCCGTCCATCTCCTCCTTCAAGCTTTTTGTCTTTACCCCGGTTTGTTTATTATAAAAGAGATGGACGTTTGAAAGGCAGTGGGCACTTGGAGTCTTTGGGATTTTCACAGAAAGCTATCGGCGACAGCGACGCTGATTTTTCTTATTTTTATTTTTTATTTTTTGGCTTTTCAAATTGTATGCGATTACTCGGACCGGATTCCTCATGGATAACACGTTTATTCAAGCGATCGAGTAAGTAAAGCTTTGCTTTTTGCTTTCGTAAACCATTAATAAAGGCGACTGCTGCCTGCCTCGCACGCGTTTTTACGCGTTTAAACAAAAAACATTAACTCAGATTGTCGATTTGATATACACCCGTGTAAGTGTCAATCATTGCATATCTATAGTGTTGTGTTTGTGAGCTGCTACTTTTGCTATTAGAGTGCATTGGGGTTGGCTGCGGTAGGGAGAGAGACAGAGAGAGAGAGACATATGCCTACCCACATGACATGAGCTAGCTAACCCATTCGAGATGGAAGGAGTTAATATGACAGTGCTTGATGTTTGCCTCTGTTTGCAGACTTTGAGTGACGCGATCATTTCGTTTTCCTTTAAGCTTGCCTGTTGCAGCTTCCAGCGCGGAGTGAGTGAGAATCGCACTGAGGCACGAGCGGTTTTTCCTCCCCACTGTAACGGCTCGACTCTCCGTCATATCCAAAAGACGCGCGGGGGGAAAGAGAAAGAGGAAAGAGGGGGAAAATCCCGCTTCGTCTTCATCCTCTTCAGATCTTGCCGTCTGATTTTTTGGTTTGAAAACTGCCGATACATGTCAGGCGTGTGAAAGCGCCCCAGGTGCCGTGTATCAGAGCAGAAGCGGAGCAGCTCTCGGGATCTCAGGGGCTCCTGAAAAAAACCCTGAAAGAGAAACATGCCGCGGAGGAAACAGCAAGCGCCCCGGCGCTCGGCAGGTACGGCTCTTCTTCTGCATTTGCTCTTCTTCACCTCTCTGTATTATTATATATTTTTTTGAATATAGTTTTTTTTTTCTTTTTTCTTTTTTTTTTGCGCTATTTTCATAGTAACGCTCAACGTGTGTGTGAGAGTGTGTGTGAATGATCTGGAATTATTCACTGATCCTTTACTAAGCGAAATTATGTGTATACGAAAAAAAGTTTTTATTTTTATTTTTTATTAAATGTTGTCTTTTTATTATTAATCGTTTGAGGCCACATAGTGACATTTACTTTAAGTGCAGCAGTTGAAAAATAACAATGTTTAACTTTATTGCCGAGAATACTGACTATTTTACGCGCGTAGTTTTTGTACTTTGGTCAGTCTCCATGCAGCTGAAGCTGAGCAGACTGTAAGTCTTTTGATTGTTCTCTCTTTTACACCGCTCTCTGTCCTCGTAGGGCGTAGATATTGACTCCATGAATTAGAGATCTATAAAGAAGAGCAGGAAAAAAGGGCTTGGGTGTCAGCTGACTGTCATGACTCTCTTTGATGCTCGCCTTAGTTGTTTTGGGGGGTTTTGTGCGAAAACATTTGATCACAAAAAGCCAACTTTATTTATTTATTTATTTTTTGATCCCTCCTCTCCGTTTCTGCGAAACACTCAGAGATTATTTTGTAGCCGACTCACGAGGGGTCTAAGAGGAGCCTTTAATGGACAATTGCCATCTTTGATTTGACGGCTGATTGATTGCCTGTCATCCGGCTGCTCTTTGATCTATTCATTCCTGATAAACATCAATAAATCGCTCGCCATGGCAACGCCACAACCCCGTGACGTCACGTCTGCTCTGACAACCGCCCATTAAAACATCTTTAATTGCTGCTTTTCGACTTTTTTCACATAGGCCGGGCACAAGGCCACATTTACTTCCGCTGCTCAAAGAGCACTAACACGAGGAACATGAAAAAAACAGACCGTTCGAATAAGGATAGGCCACATCCTAAACGGTTTTGCTTTAATTTTAATGAACTGTCTAAAAATAACATGCTATGGGATACCTTCTGACATTTTGATTGTTTGTAAAATTTGTAACAAGGAAAAATTAAGTTAGTCAAAGAAACAAAAATAGAAATCTGACAGCTAAACTGTTGCTTAGGCCTACATTGTAGCCACTTTGTAAGCAGTGTCTGTTGTGATAAAAACTAGAATACGTACATCTTGTGATTTTTGAACCCTTGTCTAAACTTTATTCGGAGACACAAGAAGTCTTTGTTTATTCATGGATGAATTACAGACTGTTGTTGTACGATAGATGGCAAAATATTTACAGCTTAAACTTTTTCAGGTGAAGATCTTATCTGAATAAAAATAGGCAGACTATTGTCAGTCAGATTCAACAGTTGCATACGGTTCAGCGTTTATGCATAAGTCATATGAACAGATCCATACTATGTGATCAACGCTGACGGTCTTGCGCGCATGTGAGTATCAGTGGAGTACGATACACTCATGAACGGTGCAACAGAGGGCACACCTACAGTCCTACAAAAACACACACACACACACACACACACAGACAAAACTAATAACCTAATCTGGAGACGGAAGAATGGTTTGCTCCATCAGTCTGACCCGTCAAAGCAACTTTGTTTCATATTTGATTTAATTGTCTCTCCTTTGACAGCCACATTCATCAATAGCTCTAATGGTCAATCAGAAGTTGGCAGAGTGAGTGCTCTCATTTTGTCCCCCCTCCCTCCCCTCCTCTCCCAATACGATAGGCTTGTGCTTTACTTTATCAAAATGCTTTTGCCTAATGGACGCGCAGAGGTAGAGGGAAGGAGGGAGGAGGGGAACAAGGGTGACTGAGAGGCTTCTCATTTCAGAGGAATGAGAGAGAGAAAAAATCAGGCATTTATGCCTTTGATGAGCGGATGAAGACAAATACAAGAGCAGGCTGAGAGCCTTTTTTTTTCTCTCTTTAGACGAGGCAACTTCCTGTGATATTTTTTTTTTTCTTCTTTTTTAACTCCCTCTCTCCTTTCTTCAAACCGATGCCCCTCCCCTCCGTCTCTCCCTCTTCTTCTCACTCCCTCCTAGCAGCCCTCACAGCTGCAAGTTATAAGGTTGACGACTGCACTGTGGCATACAAAGAGTGATGACAAATTGATTGCGCCGTCGTGATGGAAAGAGCAAAGGAAAGATGGCAGATGATGGGCCTTGATTAGGAACTTTGGGAAATCCAGTCCCCTGCAACCTTGAGCTTTGCATGAGAAAATTTCGCCCTCCCTCACATTTTCTGTCTCTCTTTTTCTCACTCCCTCGTTCTGTCTCTCCCTACCTCCCTCCTCCCACCAAGTCTGGAAGGCCCGCTCAGCCGTAGAAAAAGAAAAGTTGTTTTGCCAGCTTCATTAGTGTTCACCTAATTAGCTGTAAAGCTGATGGATTCCTGACAGGCCTAATGATTGGAGATGACAAGCTCCGCACACTGTCATCCAGCCCAATTAGGTTTGCAGCTAGTTTGATGTAATCAAGTTGATATTACACAGTCCTCCATGCCTTTAGTTGGTGCACTAACTCAATTTGCTGCTGCAGGTGACAAATGGGCCGGGGTACCTGGGTAATCACGTTGGCTGGAATAGAGCGCTTTTAATGGTCAAGAGACTAAGAGCAATAATAGCGGCAAAGTGACAAAACAGAATCAAAAGGCGCAGAAAAATCGTGTTGTGAAAGAAACCGGGTGGAAGTGCGTCACAGGCTCATGCGCACCTTTGTCGTGATTTTTTTTTTTTTTTGTAGCGGGGAAAAATTGCCTGCTCTCCATTTGTTCAGTCTACTCTATCTATCTCTTTTTTAACAGACAGACACAGCACTCTCTGTCTAGTGAGGGTGATTCACCCCCCGCCAAAAAAAAAAAAAAAAACACCCATTCAGACGCAGGCAATGCAGCGTACACACCGTGTTTTTGTTCACAGGCTTCAAAGCTTTTGCCAGACCAAACATATCAATTGTTTTGGGGAGACGAAGAGAACATCAAACTTTTTTTCCCCCCAGCTATCTCTTTGTCCATCTCATTTTTTAATATCAAAGTTATCTACCAAAGCACACCGTTGTTGCAAACATCCACGTGCCCTCAATACCTAAGCGTTGAAACTTATAGTCTCCATGTTGACGTGACCGTCTCAGCTCTTCGTTTGGTGAAATGTAATCTCTGTGCGTTTGAACTAAGCGGATTTGATGTATGAAGACAGATGATGTTGATATCGGTCATTATGATAGCGCTCATAGCGTGTTTAAAGTTAGTTTATCTCATCTGCGTTCGAATAAATGCTAACTCTCAGCATTGTGTTTAGAGCGGCTAAATATGATTTATAAAAATATTTGGGTTGTGACGAATGTAACGGAGGCTGCGCTGAGATGGATTGCAGTTGGGGAAAGGAGCTGATTTCTGTGATTTCGTGTGTGTTTGATTGATTGCAGACAGGGAGCAATGATTAATCAAACTCAAAGCCTGTTCCGGCGAAGGTGTGGAGCGTTGGATACGTGAGATCATATGGGGAACACCAGTGGGCTCGTAAATACGGTCACATGCACATAATCATCACCCACACGTATGCTTATATGAAACACGTATGGGTTAGTTATGATTAGTATAGCGGCATTGAAGTTTTCAAGTTTTTTTCTGTGCATGTGTAATGTCTTTTGACTTCTTAGCAAATTAAGAGTCGTCCACTTTGGTTCAAGGTTTTTTTTTTTCCTTCCCCTGCTGCAATTTAATTACTTAAATTATAATGAAACATCATGGTGACTTGATTATGTTAATTATCCTTATTAAAACCTAGTCATGATAATCATATGCATTATTAAGAAAAAAGAAAATTATGTCATGTACACCACTGTCCAGAATTACATTCCGTTCTCAAATCTTTTTCTTAGCTTAATATATACAATTATTTAATTCACAAAATTATTAATTAAAAGCGTGCATGCTAATGCACATCCAGACGGATAGAATTTTAATCTAAATGTTATGCATGTAATAATCATAAGAGTAAAATCTTCAAATCTAACAGATCTAATTAAATATCATCTGCAGCTCTGTAATAGGTATTTCTGTTGGAGTTTTACTTATCTGACAGCATTATGAATGAAACATTTCGTTATAACTAGATGGTCATTTTTAGTAGGACAGGGAGCGGCTTGTTACTTCGCCTGTTGGATATATTGTTACACTGAAATTATGAATTGTTGTAAGTGCAAATTTTTCCATCCTTTTATTTACACAGTGGCTGGACAGAGGACTGTATTTGGCCCTGTGTAGGTGTCCCTTCAGCAGTGTGTGTGTGTGTGTGTGTGTGTGTGTGTGTGTGGATTATGGGGCCTGAGTCTTCGTCCTCCTCACATTGCTCTGGCCCAAACCCTGCGCTCCCAGGCAGCCAACTGACACTATGATTAGTTATGGCTGTCCTCCGCCTTTTTCACCGCAAGAAGTGAGCAACAATGAGAAGGGTTAAGAGCAGAAGAGGCGGGGAAAAAGCACAGGAACGAAGAGAAAGAGAGAGAATGAACGAAGGAAAGAAGGATGGGGGTTAAGGGAAAAAGCTGAATAACCTAACAGCCAAACAGAGTGAGAGAGAGAGATAGAGAGAGAGAGAAGGGAGGGAGGGCAAGTTCTCCTCCCTGTGGATCCACACCAGGGTTGATGGTTGATAAACAGAATTTTTTTCCCGAATCTTCCGTCATGGCTCCCATTAGCTTGACAGCTGTCAATTAGGGCTCCCTTGGTCTCGCGGGCTGCAGTTTATTGCAGGCGGTTGATGCTGTCATTTCCCTCACAGTTTCGCCTTGAGCGTTATCAGGAGCGTTCACACAGTCAATAGCTGATGCATCAGCACTTATTTCTTAAATTGGCTCACAAGGCTGCATCCTTCCCTCATTTTTCCCCCTTTCTACCCCCTTACTATCTATCTCTCGCTCTCTCCTTCTCTGTTTTTCTCTCACTCTTTTCTTTTCATCCCTTCTTTTCCAGAGATTGTTTGGTGAAGATATGACGATGAATGGTGACTGCAGCAGGGTTAATGAGAGTGCAGGGCAATTCCATTGTTTGTGTGTGACTCGCTTTTTACACACACTTCAGCTAACAACTGTTTAGATAATCGATTTATCTGTTGATTTTATTTGTTTGTTTGTTTTCAGTCATCGGTTGATCAGACATTCTGCATCTTGGCCACACGCTGTGTGCAAAAATTGTTTAACATAATATAAAGGTTACAATAAAAAGTGATTTTACAGTTTGAAAGCAGTAGGACAGTTTAAGTAGGTTTTTTTTTTTTTTCTTCTTTGACCATGTTGACCATAATCTGAACACAGTAATGCTGTTTTTTTTCCTGTAATGTAAGGGACATTCATTATTTTTCAGTAAATCAGTAAAAGTTAAAGTTTATGCTAAAATATCATTACATGCATTGAATTTAAGATTTAAGGCCTCGCTTAAATGTACTGTTTAAATATTGTTTTGCTCCAGAGAATTTCCCTCCGTTACTTTTTTTGCTTAGTGTGACTGACTTTAATCTAGACACATTTTAAGTTTTATGCCGTCAGCAAATGCTGCTGTAGAAAATTATTTTATTATAAGAATATAATATAAACTGTAATGTAAGTACATTGTTATATATTACATTGTATTTTTTTTTATAATATAAAGTTTTCTCTGTGCACAACGCAAATCCCTAACTGAAAACTAAGTTAATTGTGCTATCCTAAACTATAACATAAAAATACAGTTTTTATTCCTGATACAATGTATTGTCAACAATATATATATAATCTTGTATTAAATTCTGTAATTTTCACACTGTACTGTGAAGCTCTAAATAGCATTAACATATGTGGTTTGAATTAACTGGCTGTGCGGAATTCAGTGGACATTCAAAAAAAAAAAAAGAAAAAAAAAAGTAAAGACTTTGGTGTTTAAGTTTGACACGCTGTGTAAATTTGCTTCTTGGTTTATGGGCTTATGATGCATTGTCATTTTATTCTGCATAAATGCATGAATCTATTTATCTTTTAAAGAATAAAATTAAAAAAGTGCATCATGCCAGTTTTGACTAGTCCGATTTTTTTCTCACAGTTGAGAAAGTCACACAAATTGAAAATAAATTAAGCGTTGTTAGTGACATTTAAACTAAACATTTTGAGTAGCTTAACTGCCATTTACACGTCAAAAAGTGCAAGAAAAATAAACATGTCTAAATGTTTACGTTCCCCTACGAGGTTTCTGTGTGTTTTGATTTGATGAAGTTTAAATAGTTTTAGTTCAGATGGCTGTGTGCTGTAGTTTGTTGATGATTTCCTCTGTTGTTGAGAGAATTGGAACTACATGCACAGTGATAGCTGAACATGTTTTACAAAGCAGTTCCCACGGAGAGAACGTACCGCAGCAAGTGTTGATCAGATCCTTATGCTCATCTAGCTGATTCTTGTTTATTTTACCGATCAACAATGAACACTGAATCCTGCCGATTATGCTGTGAATACACCTCCCAATCTACTTGTTGTTTCACGCTGGCGATTGGTCAAGATTCTCGGGCGCGCTGCATGATTTGCTGCTACCGCGGCCCACACCTCTTCCGGTGGGGGGGAATCTGGGAGGAGACAGGAAATGAAGAGAGTTTCTGGGATCTATGTGTCTGGCTGTGGTAGACGGTTATTTTTACCCTGCCCGGTACTGTGAGGGATATTAGCTTAGCCTTGCACAGAGGTGGCACTGAGTATCACAGTACTAATGAATCATCCGGCCTGCACTCTTTCCGTCTGCTCGAGTTGTCCCGCCTTCCTGCTCTGTCCCACTCTGAGCGATACTGTAGTTCTTTGTGTTTGTATCCATGAGGCCGGTCCACTCTGGCAGCTACATGCAACTGTGAGAGTTCCAGTGTAGTCCGGTGAAATATGGGTGCGTGGAAGTAATCCCTGTCATGTCGAAGAGCGATGGGGACGTGCCGAGGGAGGCAGAGAAAATGACACAGAGGCATAGTTAGTTGGGGGCAGGGACTAGACAGTAAAGATTTTGGCAGGGGGCTGGTTGTTGGTTCGCTTCAGAGTGTCACTTGAGTCTCTGTGCGTGTGTACGATTCCTCCACAGAAATGGCAGGGGTCTTGCCCCGCTCGTCTCGGCACCCTCCTCCTCTTTCACTCCAAGCCTGAAAACTGACAGCCATCAGTCTTGCGCCGCTTTTTTATCACGGTGTGTGTGTGTGTGTGTGTGACATGCAGGCTGCTTTTTGATGGCGGTGCCGGTGATGAAAGGCAGAGCAGCAGAGAATGAGAGCGAGAGAGGGGCCCTAGTAATCAGGGCCAGCCTGAGCTCTGACATCCTTCTCCGGCCTGACAGGCCTCTTCCTCCTTCTCTCCTCACCACCCCAACGAGAGGAAAGAGAGAGGGGGCGGCCCTCAAACGCTCACAAACTCCTGCTCTCTCATGTCCTGATCAGTCTCAGATGCTGGGAATTATCCCTCCTCCTTCCACGTTGTGTTTTATTTAATGAGGGCAGAGGAAGATGAGGGAACACACCGCACAGGGGTTGGGGATGTTGTTAACACCGCCGGAGTCCCTGGTGCGTGCGTGTTTGTCCACGTCTGGGTGCAACCTCGGCAAGCATATAGGAGTGTTTACATACGATGATGTGCATTTTCCTGTGTTAGGTCGCGCCGGCATTTCCTTCCTGTGCGTTTGAATGCGTTCGTTCGCATCGCCCGCTCGGGGTTAGTCGCTCTGGTTCTTGGCAGAGGCAGGCAGGTGTGAGGGGCAGAGTGAGGGAGGGTGGCTGAGTGAGAGAGAGCGAGAGAGGAAGTCTGTTTTATTTTATACTGCGGGCCTGTTGCTAATTAATGTTTCTTGGTAGGATTCTGTCTGAGTTGAGTAATGTTTTTGATCTTTATGCCTGATAACTGCATACCTAATGAGATTTCAAAGCTTCTCGAGATGTGTGTGCGCTGCTCCCTGCAATTATTGACAGATGCCTTTTCTCCGCCATTGGGTTCGGCACCATAAATCCTCTGGCTGTAATGAGCTTGAGAAGTGCCACCCTGCCAGTGAGCTAATGAAAGAGAGAGAGAGAGAGAGAGAGAGAGAGAGAGAGAGAGAGGGTGGAGGGGGGATCACGCTTCCTTGACACATTTTTTTCTTTAAATGCACTCTGCAGATGTCAGGCCCCCACTGCCAGTGTGTTAAAAAAGAAAAGAGCATGAGATAGAGGAAGGAAAAAGAGAAGACGATTTTTACAGTAAAGGAGGGGTGAGTTGAAGCCTGCCTTTGAGGAGACACGAGAAGGGATGAGTAGAGAGTTTTGGTCGGTCGGTCGGCGAGCCGTTTCAGGTTTCGTTTCTGCGCCGAGGTCGTTTGTCTGCCGTATGTAGTTTTTATTTGAAATAGTAGTCGCGTTGTTGCCGAAGTTGACTTTGATTGATACCCTTGCCCTCTCGCACTACTCGGAGCCAGGTTTTTTTTAGGACTTGTCTGTTTCTTTCTCATACATAGTTTTTTTTCCCCTCTTTCTTTCCTTCGTTGGCCTGTTTCCTCTTCCTTTTTTTTTAAAGGACAGTATGAGAGAAAGAAAGTGAGATGGAGCAATAGACAGGGGAAAAAAGAAAAAGAAAAGCCAGCCTGTTCTCTGGCTCCCACACGCACAGATACAACACTTCAGCCTTTTTGATGCCGTCCTGAACCCGGATAGTGGGACCGAGAGAGTGAAAGAGAGCAAGAGAGAGAGGCGCTCCATGCCAAACAGTCGATTTCCCCAGCTCCTCAGCACGGTCATACATCATGGACCCACCCTTCTCTCCTGACAGAATGACATGTGTCATTTATCAAACAGGCCCTTGCCAAGGAGCCCAGTGTTAGGGGCTGTCCCCCCCTCGGAGAATTGCCACTGCCTCCACGCCACCGAGGGGTCTGCACAGCCAGGGGAGGGGATGGCGGATAAGGGGGAGACACGGCTCCAGTAGGTCCACTAACAATGCCACTCAAATCTTTCCCTAGAATTCCTGCGTTTTTATGTTGCGTTTTTTTACTGCCGTGCTTACAGAAGTTAGTATTTATTGAGGTCACAAGATGTCGTAGGTTTTGTAAGTTAGCCTACATATGTCCGACTCGTGAAGATCTGTCCGTGCTCACGTCTGGCTGTCAGGTATCAGTCAGAACCCAAATCCGCCGTCCCTTACCCTCCCTCTTCCCTCCTCCTGTCCCTCCTTCTGCCTCTCCAGGGGCCTGCATGAGTGAATCGGAGCTCTTTCGCTTTCCCATGATTCAAAGGAGCATTACTGAAGATGGATGCTCCTTAAAAAAAGAAATTGATGATGGATACGAGGCTGGCCATGTCATTCATCATTTTGAATATTATTTAGACTGGCCGTGTAAAGCTGTAACCTGAGCAGGGCTCAGAGAGAGAGAGAGGGAACAAGAGAGAGCTCGGAGCAGGACGTGGGCTTCCTCTGATGGATGGGCCGAGCTCTTGCACTGTTCGTTACCAGATACCAGAGGAGCCGCACTCCTTTGCTCACTCATTCACCCACTCACTAGCCGTTTTTTTGCGCCTGAAAGGGCAAAAATAAAACGAGGGGTGGCAGTGCTTGAAAACAAAACTCAAAGTGTTTTTGTTTGTCATCACCGTGGCCCTGTAACCTAGGTAACCCCTGACTCCCCCCCCCCCCCCCCCCCGTTTTTGTTTTTCTCCCCCCGCGCTGACACGTTTTTCATCGAGGTCGTAAAGTTTTGTCGACAGCCCCTCAGGAACGAGGTGACCATTGTCGTCATGGATGGCGAAAAGAGCGGGAACAGCTGGGCTTCATTAGCAGGAAATGAAGCCGACCTTTAACGAAAGCAGAGAAAGAAACGCATATCTGAGTGCTCGAATCGCACGTGATCCTCCCGCGTTAATGAAAACATTTCTGTCATGTTTTCCTCCGTCCCTTTTGTGACCGTAAGATGAGATCTGTCCGAATCATATTTTCACAGTATCTGTAAGCATCTGATAATTCGGTTAACGGCGCGCTCTCGCTGTGTGCCTGCGGTTCACGGGCTGGTCAGATTCCTGTCGTCTCTGGCGGTGGCAGTTGAGCACTCAACAATGCTTGATATATTTGTCCATTGTTGCGGTAGGGGACTACGCGAGATGCATCATGCTCTCGGCCGCATTGAAATGGGTTTGATGAATTATTTTGGACGTGGTGGGTGTACTTGGATGCATTGTTCTTGAATTTTCCAGCACCTAGAACGTGTCCCAACTCATGACAGGCCCCACCCTATGACGAACTCCTCGAGCGTTTGGGTTTCAGCAGTCTGCATCTATAAAGCCCTTTGGGCTTCATCTGCCCCTGCAAACCCCACTTTTGAGCTGCACCCTTCTGAGAGAGGTTGAAAGCTTGGGTCAAACCGTTAAGAGAGCTTCAAACCCATTCCAGCGAGAGAAAACGAGAGAGAAAACATAGGGGCGTGAGGGAAAGCAAGCAGGATGGAGAGAATAGGTTGTTTTGTTTTTGTATGCTCTATTTCTTCCCCTTCCTAGTACCCCTCTCTCCCTCCCTCGCTCTCCCTCTCTCTCTCTCTTTTTTCCAGTTTTATAGCAGGAGACATGATTTATTGTGGCCATCCATCTCTGGGTCTCATCCATCACCTCCTGGTTGCTAGGCAATCATGGCAGCAGCTGTTTGCTTTGACTCAGACAGAGGCACTGTCAATCAAGACGGGCAGGTGAAAAGCATTAGAAACACGCTATTGTCAGACGGAATAATTAATCAAAGGCAAGAAAGATAATTAAAAAGATATGACCCTTGCTAGCACTTGCTCAGGGTTGCCTGAGAAGAGAGTGAAGAGGGAAAAAACGAGGGAAAGGAAGAGAGTGGAGCAGGAGGAAAGCACTGGCGTGTGGCATGTCCTCTCTCTCTCTCCCTCTCTTTAACTCAGTCTCACTCGCTCGACACAGTAAGGGAGTGGAGCAGAGGAAGATAAAGCTTACTCTCTCCGTCACTAGACCAGGTTGTAATTAATTAAAAAGAGATCGGAGGAGAAAGAGAGAGGGGAGAGAAATAATAAAAGGGCTGGCGGAGGAGATGAGAGTGAGTGAGGGGAGAGAGAGAGAGGAACCACATGAAAGGGTTGAGTACCTCGCTCTGATACGAGCAAATGCTACAAACGCGTACTTAAAAGTGTTCCTCTTCAAATCCATGTCGCTCGCTCTCCTGTGTGCCTCTGAGTGTGTGTCTGTGTGTGTGTACGCTCTGCGACTTTCCCACAAAGCCTCGGGCCTACACGGTGTGCCTTCTTTAACTCTAGCTTAAGATGTCTCTGTTGAAATGCGCGTGCACACACACTTATAGTCAGCTAATGTTATTCAGATACAGCCAGAGACAGACAGACCTGCAGTTCAGAATAATGAGTGACCGCGAATACCTCAGGACGGCTTTATCGACACCTACACAGGGTCAGTTATTTGTATAATGCAGAGAGTTTGGGTCAGTGACATGATGCTCATTGTTTGTCCACCCTATTAATGTTTTCTCAATCTATCTATCTATCTATCTATCTATGTCTATCTGTCGTATTATTTATAGAAAAACATATACAAGACATAATTTGCAAAAACAGATAACTCAGTTTTTATTCATTTTCATAAATCCTGCTTTTTATTGTAAGTTTTTATTGTTAGTTAGCTGTATATTTTTATTTATTTATTTATTTTTATTATTGTTATTTAATCAAAACAACCCAACTGCAGTTACTTGGAATGCAGAACTAAAAAATGTTATCTGTTTTTGCAAATTAACTCTTTGTATATTTATAATAATTTTATGAGAACATAATTAAGGTGTATGTAAAATAGTATCTTTTTTTACATTACAGTAAATTAAACATTAAATTGTAAAGTTTCTTTCTTTCTTTCTTTAATTATATGTATTAATATTACACTAGATTTTATTATTATTTATTTATTTTTATTAGATTTTTTTTCCCTCTTTCTTTATCACTTTTTTTTTATGTCAGTAAACTCTTAATTTAATTTTCACATAATTAATTTGGGTTTTACTACTGTCACAATATTGCGTGTAAATGTTAGGGATGCACCAAAATTTTGGCCACCAGGTTTTTTGTCTAATTGAGAAAAACGGGCAAAAACGTGAGCTGACATTATTTGGATATTTAAAAACAAACAAACAAACAAACAAACAAACTGGTATATCTGATTATGTTGCATATAACTGAATAAAACTACTACATTCCTGTTTAATATTAATGTATTTTCTCTTCAATTTTATTGAGTTACTTTCAATAAAAGTGTAGTTATTTCATTGGCTTTTTTTCAGTATCAGTATCAATAAAATTAAAAAATCCAAAATTTTCGGTTCCGGCCCAGAATTTTCATTTCGCTACATCCCTAGTAAATGTCTGTTGTTTGTGTGGTGTAAACTGGTATAATGTACAGTCAGACGGTCAATTATACAGTTTAGCTGTCATCATCCAAAAATATCTGACCACAGAATACCTGCATTGACCGATCCAAATCAAGTATTCTGGAGAGCCATGTAATAATTTGCAGTAACATGGTGTGTGGAGTGTTTGTGCCTGTGTCTCTGTTCACTTGGTTAGACAGCAGTGTCTCCTGCACCTACATGTCTCTGAGGTAATGTGAGGTCATGTTGCCTCTAGCAGCAGCTCTCCCATGGGCCTGTCTTTTTGTCTCTGTCTGTCTCTCTCTCTCTTGCTTGCTTTCTCCATCATTTCACTCTACGTACACAGATAAGACCCAGAACAATGCGCTCCCAATACCTCCCAAACCAAAGCGTTCTCCCAAATGTTACGTTTGTATCAAAGTTTACTGTAGATTTCAGAATTCACACAGCAGTCATCCTGCATATAATTTCAATGTTCTGGCTCCGAATAGTAATAAAGCATTTTGAAAACATTAATATGGTGCTTCTCCCGCATGCTAGTTGAAACACGAGGGAGCGTCCGTGGCCGTATGTTGTAAGTAGTGTTTGGTTAGTCATTATCAGATAAAAGAGTCGCTCTAATCTTCTCACACAGGTGCAGACTGAGAGTCCAGTCAAAACACTGTAAAACGCACTCATAGACGTCACATTGACATGGTTTGCCCTTTGTGTAAATGGAGAAAAAATAGCTTCGCACCGCCGGCCCGTACCACAAATATGCCTCAGATAGACACGACTACTCTCACACCTCCTCAGCATACCTTTTCTGATAAAATTATAGAGATGGAAATGTCAAGGCTCTTAACTCAGTGTCTGTGAGAGTGTTAGAGTTGTTTTTTTTCACAGGATGGTTGCTAAAAAAGGTGTTGTTCAGGCTATGTTTGATTAGTGTTTGATATGTTTGACATGAAACTATTACTCGGCAGACTAATATGATGAGCCCTGCTTTTGGTATTATGAAAATGTGTCAACTGCAGTGTGTTATATGTGTGGTGCTTTTCCACATTATTTACATGAGATTGACACAAAACATAATGAGAAGAAACAGAGTAACAAAATTTAAATGAAGGAGAACTTAAGGCATGTGACACAAAACAGGGTTTTGTTGAAACAGTACAAAATTGATGACTTTTGTTTTGAACTCAAGTATTGCACAATGCAGAGTTGTTTTTTTCACTAGTGCGAGGCATGGTGTTCATTGGTTATGTTATGTTTGGATCCGTCTTAAAAGAGAAAATAACAAGAGAAAATAATCAATTATTTCAAGCACCTTTGAGCTGTAAACGCATTACCCAAAAATAGCCATTACAAAATATCTTCATTTAAAAAAACAAAAAATAGATATCCTGTAAAAATAACTATATTGTGGTATATGTGACCCTGGACCACAAAACCAGTTATATATTTGTAGTATATATGTTTGTAGCAATAGCCAAAAATACATTGCATGTGTAAAAATTATAGATTATAGATATTTAGTTTCATAAAGATATTTTGTAAATTTCCTACCGTAAATATAGCAAAATTTAATTCATGATTAGTAATATGCATTGCTAAGAACTTTATTTGGACAACAGGCAATTTTCTCAATATTTTGATTAGATGTTTTTTGCACCCTCAGGTTCCAGATTTTCAAATAGTTGTATCTCAGCCAAATATTGTCCTATCCTAACAATAACATCAATATAAAGCGTATTTATTTAGCTTTGAGGTGGTGTTTAAATCTTAATTTAAATAAAGATTACTTTTATGACTGGTTTTGTGGTCCATGATCAAAAAACATTGTGAGATGAAATGACTCATTCCATAATAAAAGATTTGTACACCTCTACTTTTTTTTTTTACCACAGAATGAAATTTAAATACTAGTTAATGTTAGGCCACTTCAGAATGTTTAAAATGTGTTCCTAGCATCCCTGCTTTGCTCTTGGTACATAATCAATCGTAAGTTCAGTCACTGGCTCTCAGTAAATGTGTAGCTAAATGGCTTATCAGCGTAATCTCTCTTCGCAGTTGCACTTGTGTCAAACATGGGTTTAAGTGATTTATTGAGTCGCTGTAAGGTTATATATTGACCTGGTCCTGGGTCAGTCCCTATAGCTGCTAGTTACGCACTGAAGTCAAACATTACGCTAACTCTCACGACTGATTGCCGATGCAAATTTAGTCCGTTCCAATACAGAGACCTAATTTGACAGGGGCCCGTAAATGTTAAAAACAAATGCCTTCGAAACCAAATGGCTAAAATAGCCCCAGTGTGGTTAGCCATGAACAGCTGGATTGTTAATATAATCTTTCCTCAAAAAAAAAAAAAATATTGCTTCAGGGGCTGCTCTGGTACTTTTAGTCTTATTGACTTAAATACATTTAGATATGGCATTGAAGTCCCCTGCCATCACATCTGTGAAAAAAATATATAATTATGTGTCCAAAAGTGGTTTAAAATGAATACTTGACTAATATTAAAATATAATATTCTTAAATTTTTAGTTTTTTAGTTATTTTAGTTTTAAGATTTGTTTTAGTAGTAGTAGTAGTAGTAGTAGTAAACTATTATTTGTTGCATACATAATATGCATTATATGTGACCCTGGACCACAAAACTAGTCATAAACCCTTACATTTTTGGAAATATTCTAAAAGCTGAATAAATAAGATTTCCATTGATGTATGGTTTGTTAGGATAGGACAATATTTTGCTGAGATAAAACTATTTGAAAATCTGAAATCTAAGGGTGCAAAAAAAATAAAAATATTGAGAAAATCACCTTTAAAGTTGTGCAAATGAATGTCTTAGCAATGCATATTGATATATTTATGGTAGAAAATTGACAAAATATCTTCATTGAACATAATCTTTGCTTAATATCCAAATTATTTTTGTCATAAAAGAAAAATCCATAATTTTGACCCATATAGTGTATTGTTGGTTATTGCTACAAATATACCCGTGCTACTTACGACTGGTTTTGTGGTCCAGGGTCACGTTTTATATAGTTATTTTGAGTTTCTAATTGTATTTATTACATAGTTTCAAAGATTTTTAATTCTTGCTGTTCTTTAACATATTTCTTGTATTTTTAAGAAAAAAAAATGAAGGAATTAATGAGTTCAAGTCACTCCTCCCCTCTCCCGCGGCTGTCTGTGGCGCTTTTTGATGACACGGTCCACATCACGTCTACTGTGCGCTTGAGAGGATGTCCCTCTCCTGGCTGATAAGGCCCCCACTGTTTATGAATTCCTCTGGCTCGATCCAGTCACCCAACCCTGGAATTCAGTGGGGGAAAGTTTGTGTGCCAGAGTACGTCTCCGTGCTCCCAGCTGTGCGTATAAAACCACAAATGTTATGACGCTGACCGCTTATCTTTACCGTAACGTGTTAAGTACACATATGCATGTCTGAGCAAGAGGTATTTTACACTGTGTGCGAGTGGATGAGAAACGAAGGCTTTGAATGACTCAAATTAATTTTTGGCTGTGTAATTGAATTGCATACATGCTGCACATGAGTGTAGCAGTTGGGTTAGAGATCTGGACGTACAGCTGTCCCACTGTGTGAACGCACACACACACTCACAGTGACCATTATAAATCACCATAATAACACATACACTGCTTTATTCCTATAAAAAGCATATATATGACCCTGGACCAGAGAGCAAAAAAAAAAAAAAAAAAGTGTGGGCGTAAGTGTGGGTATATTTGTAGCAGTATCCAACAATACATTCAGTACAGTCAAAATGATAGATTTTTCTTTTATGCCAAAAATCATTAGGACATTAAGATCATGTTCCATGATGATATTTTGTAAATTTCCTACTGCAAATATATCAAAACATAATTTTTGATTAGTAACATGCATTGCTAAATGTGATTTTCTCAATATTTATATATTTTTTATTTTATTTTATTTTTTTTTTGCACCCTCAGATTTTCAAATAGTTGTATCTCGGCCAAATATTGTCCTATCCTAACAAACCATACATCAATAGAAAGTTTATTTATTCAGCCTTCAGATTATATATGAATCTCAATTTAAGAAAAATTGACCCTTATGTGGTCCAGGGTCACATATAAATGTGTGCACTAATGTTTTATAGAGCACACATTTGGATTCAGGAATAAAGCTGCTCTCATTTTTTCACTATTCCTCCGTTAGTAGTGTTTCTATTGTAGGCTGAGGGGGAAAACAATCTGTTATACCTCTGGCTATGTTTTGTGTTTGTGTGTGTGTGTGTGTGTGTGTGTGTGTTTGGAGTGTTGGGGACTGCTGTGGCTGTGTGTTTGCTTATCTCTCCATCGTGACACAGGGAACTGCGCTACATTAATACCTGCGATAGGGACTGTCTGCCTCGCACCTCTCTACAATGCAGATAAGCTTCAGCTCTGGAGGATTATCAACAGAGCCCGCGCTCACACACACACACACACACACACACATACACACATGCTTTATTTATTGTTTGGAGGTGCTGCAAGAAAGGAGAGAGTGTAGAAGTGGTAGTAGAAAAAAAAAAAACACAAGACTAGGGAGAAGATGGTATCAAGCAAAAATTGGCAAACTTTAGAGTCTTTTTTTTATCTTTCGTGATACACACACATACTCACACAAAGATTTGTTCAGGAAGAAGGGAGTGTTCATGCTGTCTGTCTTTGTCTCGCAGGTTTTTTTTATTCTACTGGAGTGAAGGGTGGTGGCGTGGGTTGAAAGTTATCATGATAATGATACATTATGTGAGCTTGACCAAAATATTAAATTAATACAATTAATCCACACAATCAAAGGATTAAAGGATAGCACACATGTTCTGACATATCAAGCTGTGTTGTTCATACGCAGGCGACTCCGGTTTGATTCCGGCATGTGTCATATCCTGCATTTCCTGTCCTTCCTCTGCAGTCTTGTACGTAATAAAACAGCTAAATTTAAAATGACTAAAACCCTCTTAATCCTCAAAACTGGCCTTGAGCTAAGCTCAATTCTTATTGTTTTTTTGTTTGTTTTGTTTTGTTTTTTTCTGGTGTAAGTTCGGCTTCCAAAGCAGGTGTTTCAGTACATCTGTGACATTTAGAGTTTCTCATCCTCTCGGTAGATGGTGTGTGTATCGTTTGTGCCTCAGATTATTAAGAAGACCACGACCATACATGTGCAGTATTCACAGAATTTATGATTGTTTTTTTTATAAGGCGACACTGGTTCTTCCTAGCCGTTTGTAGTGTGCAACAGCGCCTGTGCTGCAGGTTATTGCAGGAACCGTGTTTTTTGTTTGTAGCCGTGAGTTGTGTGCAGAGTGTGTGTGTGTGTGTGTGGTATTGATTGTATTGTGGTGTTATTGTGAGGTTCATGGCCATGGCGCGGTTCTCCAAGCTCCCCTGTGGAGTTCCATCCTGCAAACACAATGCTAGGTGGTAACTCTTCCTCATCCTTACTGCATTCACAACAGACACGCTGATTAGCTTTTGTGTGTGTGTGTGTGTGTGTGCGTGTGCACATTTTTATCCACAGTGTGATTAATTTACAAAACATTCACATCAAGAACACACAGAGGGAACGAAGCAGTATTTCACACACACATATGGAAGTAAACATTTACTCTTACACACACTCACTAGCACAGACTCTCACTTTAATTGGGTATGGAGAGGTTAATGATCTTCCCGAGCATAAGCCCTGAGGGTGTGTGTGTGTGTGTGTGTGTTTAAATGGCAGTTTAAAAGAGCTTGTACATCTAAACATCTAAATACAACCCTTTAGTTCTTTGAGCTTTGACATACTTTCCCAAACACATACATTCACACAAGCAAGGGTGTTTTTTTAAAGGCTTTTCAGAGTTTCAGGGATCACTCTTTGGCCTGT
Source organism: Cirrhinus molitorella (assembly GCA_033026305.1). Classification (NCBI taxonomy): domain Eukaryota; kingdom Metazoa; phylum Chordata; class Actinopteri; order Cypriniformes; family Cyprinidae; genus Cirrhinus; species Cirrhinus molitorella. The sequence goes on along the minus strand of CM065118.1, from coordinate 31,807,177 downwards.
TTCATTTATGTTCGTTTGTCGTTGTGTGATAATGAGATAATTAAATGTGGCGTCCTTCTTCCTGCTATATTTCATTCCCCCCCCTTTTTGGAGCCGTGGAACAGGCCAGGCCTTTGAAATGGATACTCTATCAGTTCCCAGCCCAGATCAGTGGCCCTGCGGCCCCTAGGACTCAATGGGGAGGGGAGGAGAGGGCCCTGCGGCACTCGACCAATCAGAGCGTGGCCCCCACTAAGAGGTGTTGATGGCTATGGAGCACTAGCTATCCATCATTCACTGTGATTTTAGGAATAACTTGTCTGTAATGCAATATCAAAGTAAACGAATGCCCTTTTAGAACGAATGCCATTTGAAAAGTTCTAGAGTTGCATTTTAATTTCAGTCGTGCAATAAATCATAGAAAGACAAACAGAATAATCAAAGTTTTATTCCAAATAAGAGCTCAGGTTTTGAAATATCAAATTAAGCAGAAAATATGCAGGATGCAATCTGACACCGAGGGAAACAAACCTCGTTCTGAAATTTGATTGATATGCAGCACCTTGGTTTCTCGTCACTTAAATATAACCCAGAATTTATTGCAATTTTAAACTTTTTTTAAGCAATAAAAATAATGCCAACAACAATTATTATATTTTACTATAGTAAATATAAAATGCATGTAAATGAAATGAAATTATTCTCACATTTTTATGAGACCCCCTTAAAAGTGAAGTCCAGAGAGAGGAATGCCATAATTATTTATTAATGAAAAGCAATAATCAGCTGATTTAAATGCAATCGTAGTGCAATGGCCTTATTATAAGAAATTCTTTTATTACCCTTTGAGTGAAAATATATACATAACTATATTTCCTCTAGAACAGGATCTGACTAATAAAACATTTTTTTAGTTTGGTGATTTAAATATAATAATAATAATAATAATTAAAAAAAAATGGTGTATTTCATTATCCATGTTTATCTGTGTGTGTGTGTGTGTTATGCAGCAGCCCAACTGCCTGGATTGGTGGTGTCTTAATTGCACATCCTGTTTACATCCTATTGTGTTTCATTTCGGCACGTAGCACACAAGCGAGTTTCCTCCACCCTGCACTTTCATTTGTACACGTATAATATAGATTTTCTGTAGATCTGTACGTATATAGAATTGCCACAAATATAAGAGAGAGAAGGGCAGGAGATAAAGATAGCGAAGTAATGGCTCTGTAGCATTACAATGACCTAGCGACATTTTTTAAACGTCTCAAAGCAAAGGTCTGCGGCAGTGCCGGGACAGCTATAACGAGAGCCGTTCTCTCGTTAACAGTGGAGGCCTGTAAAGAGAGTGAACAGGGTCCTCTGCCCTGGGCCCCAGTTTTATGAGCTGAGAGAATGTACTGCCAGAGCCGTGTCTGCTTATCTGGACAAAAAGAAGCCAGTTTCAAGCCTCACTTTCACACACGCTGAGGAAAATGTGCTATTTACAACATTATAAGTCGTCCGTTTACTGACTCCTTACCTATTGATATCTTATCTTTGCCTTTCTGTTGTTTTTCTTTCACTATTCCCTGAGATTTCTGGAAAAGAAAGTAAATACTTCTCTGGGAGACCACCAACATATTTCCCCACCCTTATTAAGCATGTGATATTAAGATCTTAAATCTGTTGTCGGCTACAGTGTATGTGTGTCTCTGTCTGCGGAGGGGCTGTGATGGCTTGTTTTCTTATTGCATCATTAGTTGAGGGGGTTGTGTGTTTACCAGGGCAGGCTGAACATTGTGGACATTAATGTGTCCTCCTGTGGTTTATGAGCCATTCAGAACACGTGCACCCACACACACACATGTGCAATCGACAGTTCACGTGACAATATACTGTACACTCGAAAGAATCCGCACATGAACTATCCCGTACCCTAAAGCCACATCTTTTATTTTCGTCTAAAAGTGGTGGAACGTGTTATATGGGTTCTTCGCTCTACTTCCACACTATAGGCCTAAAATGAACACTACTCACAGGGTTAAAGGCTCATTAGGTGGCAGGGCCTGTTGTTGGCACAGTTTTAATATTATTTACGAGGCTCCTGAAGAAAAGCATCATTCCCGTGCTCTGCTTTTCATTAATAATCACAAATAATATCCAGAGCCGAACATTAGCCCATAGCAGCTGCGACAAGATGACACATACATGCTCAAAATGAACGAATCCAAGACATAATGTCATTTTTCTTTGCCAAAATCCAGAGAGCATCTTTTTCTCCCTCTGAATATGCATTTCTGGTCAACAGGGATAAACAAATAGTGTGTAAACTTCAAGAATCAGGCTACTGTTAATTTCCTGCCACCTATGCAAGTCTATTTAAGAAAATAGCGTTCTGTCTTGGTGCTTCTGATCTCAGATCTGTTTTCTAACTACACCTCTAGAACGATAAACCTGACCCCATCCCCGCGGCCAAGGGCGGCGCGGCGAACGGCTACGCGCCTGTAAGCAGAGTGTCTCTCTCACTGGCTATTTTCACAGGGGGTGGAGGGTGTCGAGGGGGAAGAAGGGGGGCTGGGTGCACATCACTTTTTATTAGCTTAATAAATCACCTTTGTTGTCAATCAAGGCACAGAGAATAATTGGATATGGTTGAAGCCTTGCGTGATGGATTATAAATCATTCCAGATTAAATTAAAAGATAATGCACAAACTTAATGGTTTGTGTTTTGCAGTCTAAATTGCCTCGGAGCAGTGTTGTTTTCTCGCTTTATTGTGCGCCGTTTTTCTCGCCTCTAAAACCCTGCACGTTCGCCTGCCTTTTACCATCCTGCCTCCACTGAGGCTGTGTGTGTGTCTCCTCGTGCGGCGTAGTGTGTAATTTTCTTCATCTTCTATGATGTGTCCGTGCGCCGGAGTGTTGTTTCTACGTCTGGTTTTGTTTAGATTATGTGTCTGTTTTCACGTCTGCCCCGCAGGCCGTCCGCGGACTCTCGAACGCGGCACGAGCAATATCATAGCCAATCAGTCCCCTCCCAGCTCATCTACACCCTCTGCCCTGTCTGCCTCCAAATCAGAATAAGGCAAATCTCTTTCTGTTTGCCTCCGCGGCCCGGCTCGATGCTAACAGATTAACCCTGACATCCTCAACAAGCGGGGCTTGCTTCTCAGGTGCCATCCAATGAGAGAGAGAGGGAAAAGTCGACCCAATAAAGAGCGGAGCAGGAACTAAGGCGGCGGAGGCAGAGAGGCTATATCCTGCGCATTAGCGCCGCGGCTGCCCTGTCCGTTTACGTGCTGACAGATCCACTATTATCATAATCGGCCCGAGAACATGACGGGACGCTGAAGCGATGATGTCGTTTTATTTACGGGCGAGGCGGCCCCCTCCCCGCCCCGCGCTCGCCGACCACGTACCCCGGCGGGCCGGCACGAGCGGGCGAGTAGGTCAAATGACATCTTTTGATCAGAGCTGTCCAAAGAGATCAGAGGAGAGTGGCAGGTAATGGATACCCAGTGACACGCTGAATGGAGAGAGCCAGCGACTAGATGACTGCATGTCTCCCATTAGGAGCATCTCGCTCTCTCAATCTCGCTCGGCTTTGCTTTGCAGGCCCACTCTCTTACTGTGTGTATCTACATCCCCCCTCCTTCTCCCTTTCTCTCTCTCTCTCTTCCAAGGCCTTCAGATTGACGTCTCGACGTAGTACCTAAATCAGTGGACTGCCACCGGCTAACACTCTGCATTATGGGTTGGAAAATGCCTATTATTTTGCTGCCTAACGTATCTGCCAAGTTCAGGGCTTGTGTACGTGGGAGAGACACGGTGACTTTTTTCGTTTCAAATCAGAGATCTTGTCTATTTTCTGTCTTTGTGTGTTTGCGGCAGGGATGGGTCACAATTGCCGCTTGTTGGATGACTTGTCCGTAGGTGAGGTTGAGATTTTTCCTTTTTTATTTTGATGTTTTAAGTGTGGTGCTTTAATTAGTGTGCTAGCAGCATGTTTTAGCTGACACATTAAAGCAACACCGCCACAGTTACACATTCAGATGGAATGGTCTTCGGTCGTTGCGTCATGTCTTGCGCTGAGCGTCCCGTCATGGCATGTCAAATTAAAAGTAGTCAAAGTATTAAAAATGCAAGAACATGTATTATGTAAACGCCCTCTAAAAACATGTTCCTTAAAGGGATAGTTCGACCAAATATGAGAACTATTTCATCATTTACTCACCCTCATGTTGTTCCAACTTGTGTGACTTTCTTTCTTCTGTTGAACATGAAGATATTTTGAAGAATGTTGGAAACCAAACCATTTCGGTTACCATTGACTTCACTTTTCTCTATAGCCAACTAGTCGTTCAGGGAAGCCGAAGCTTTTTGAAAATGCATTGTTTTTGCAGATTTGTCGTTTGCAGTTTTTCTATACATGTCTATTTTTCTTCTTTGTGCACAGACGTAACCATGTTTATATTGTGGTGTTAATATGTGTTTTGTGTGTGTGTGTGTGGTAGCCGAGCCGAGTGAGGCCCTGGGGATCACAGCAAGGCAGATCTGTTCTCTCCCATTACCCAGCAACCCTCTCTAATGGGAGACTGACACACTCCTGTGATTCTGAGTGGGACAGAGGGAAGAGAGAGAGGGAGGGAAAGACACATTATGGGAGGGATTACTAAAAGAGGAAGAGGAACAGCACAAGTCATCGAGCAAAACCGAGAGATTCTCAGTGAGACACGCATGTAAACTCATTCAAAGACAATCGCCCCTCCCTCTCTCCCGCTCTCTTTCGGCCTCTTGGGAGTTCCCAGTGTTTGTGTAGATGTGTCTGACCTCCGGTTGCCCCGTGCTTTAGGAATGTGACTTCTCCAAGTGGAGCGCATCTGAATAACAAAGGCAGGCGGGTGGATCATTTGCTGGATATCGTCTTCCTTCTGCTTTATAATTGTTTGTGGTGTCTGTTTGAGAGCTGCTTTAGACAACAGACAACAAAGCCACACACACACACACACACACTAGGCTGATTATGAACTTAGCTAGAGTATATATCTGGGCCCATTTTTATAATATATTTCACCAGTAAATAAATGAAATAAATAAATACATTTTGTATGTGTACACATGACAGGATATTCACAAATACAGAATTTTTTCCTCATTGTTATCTGATTATATCTGAACAGGTGAGCTTTAAGTTCATTCAGCGTCTGTTCGGTACAGGAAACACCTGCTGCAGTCACAGATTTCTGTCTGTCCTCGAGAACATTCACTCATCGTTCAGACAACAGCCTTAGTCACTGCTGATTTCCAGTATAACATCCTGAAATACAGTCAACTTTAGTTATACAAGCTTGGGTTCGTTATATGAGACTCTGGACCACAAACAAAGTCTAAAAAGTAGCACGGGTATGTTTGTAGCAATAGCCAAAAATACATTGCATGGGTCACAATTATATATAAAGGATATAAAGGATATAAAGTACAGATCATGTTCCATGAAGATATTTAGTAAATTTATTATCATAAATATATCAAAACTTAATTTTTTATTAGAAATATGCATTGCCAAGAACATAATTTGGACAACTTTGAAAGCGATTTTTTTTCTCAATATTGTGATTGTTTTGTTTTATCTTAATCTTAATTAAAAAAAATAAATAAATACCCTTATGACTAGTTTGTGGTCCAATGTCACATATTATTTTGTTTTGCTTGTGTAATGGCTGCTAAAAAATCATCTTTGCCAACACAGGAATACATTGCACTTTAAAATATATATACATTTTAAATTGTAAAACATATTTAACAACATGACACTTTTTATTGGGTTTTTGAATATAAAATGCAGTCTCTGTGAGCATATGAGACTTCTTTCAACACTATTTAAAAAACCTGACCAACCCCTAACTTTTGAATGGTAGTGTATTCCATTTTCTTTGCTGTGTTTATGAAATATTTTAACGATTTTGTTCATTCTTTTAGCTACCGATTCAAGTGTAGTACACTATAAAATGTTTTGTAACCTAAAAATGATATACATTTAAAATACATTTATGTCATGCTAAGGATACTACGAATACATTTATATATTATGTACTTAATAAAAATACCCTGCAATTCTGCTTTTAGTATACTAAACTGGTATATTTAAAGTCTGCTAAATTGGAACAACTAATTTTGCACTTAATTGTTCAGAATTAGTGAAGTCTAACGATATACTTAAGTATATTTGATTGTGCTAAAGTGGAACCACTGCAAGTATACTTTAGGTACACTTTAAATATTTTGCATTTAAAGACCGATTTTATTTAAATACCAAATACAATCATCATCAATAGTGACATAATATAAAGAAATGTGCATTGTGCACAAGTAGTACTCCTAATAATGTTTAATTACAATTTTAATATATTTTAATATAAGTCTCGAGTGATATCAGTAAATGTTAAGAGACTTGATCTATACTTAGTATAAAATAACTGCATTTTAAATCTATGGCTTTCTCCCTAGGGTTATTAATCAAAAATGTTATTTAATGTGAGTGAATACAAATGACTAACTTATGCTATATCAACCTAAGAATTTAAGGATTCACTATTTTATTTTATTTTTTTGTTACTGTGCTCTCAACTCACTTAAAAATTGACACTATATTAAAATTAATTGTATTTATTTATTATAATTTGTTTTTACAATTCCATTCATTTTGACCCAAAATCAGCTGGTATTTTTTCATATGTAGAATCATTAGTGTGAACAGTAAAAGTCACAGACTGTTTCTTTACCTCAGCGACAGAACATAGAGTGATGCTTTAGGGCATTAAACATAATACGATTTAAAACCTAAAAATATCACTAAATACACAGTAAAAAAAGTAGGAATGATGGTACCTTCAGTCCACACATTTTTAGCTCTACAGATGATGATTAGTATTAGAATCTTATCTAAGAATTACTTTCATAAAGAGACTGTCTCTTTTCAACAGAGCATGGTACTCACTTCAATTTGTCATAGCACAGATTTCTTTTTTTATGTAAAATCTATTCAAAATTTATATATTGATCAATGTATTCAATGGCCTGGTATGTTTCTAATTCCGGAATGTTATTATTTTTAACCATACCTTTCAGAATATTATTTGTCTCTTGGCTATTTAAGTAGAGGACTTGGAAATGCTCGTCTGATAGGACAGGTGGCCTGGTGATGTGATCCTTTTAAGGAGCAAATGTGGACAAACCTACGTAAAAAGCGTTGGCCAGAATTGTTGGGGACATTCAGGGCAGTCGTTGGCATTCATTAGTGACTAATAGCGTTTTAAAAGAGGTGGAGCGCGGTTTTACTCCTGAGAACCTCCGTGCTGTGCTGTTTTAACCTCTTAGTTCAAATATCTGAAGGAGTGGATCCAAAAAGCACATGTAAGGTTTTTATTGGAGGTGTCTCGTGAGGATGCGGCTCCAGAACGATTTTGTCAACAGAACTGTATTTGGTCACTGAGTGATACATCATTGAAGTCGATGAATAAATGATATTTCAGTCAAGCATTTACTATAATAATCAGTGCTAAAACGCTCTCATCAGAGGTTAAAGACCCCCTCTACGTTTCCTTAGCAAGGGGTTTCTAAATGCCTGCATCAGCACCGAGGCTGCTTTTGAATATAAATCAACTTTTTGTTTGTACGTTATTGTGTTGCACACAGGATCATTTGTATGACTGAGCGCTCACGTGTGTGTTCGAGGCTGTCGAATCTTGATGCCGTGTAGGAGTGTTAACTCCAGTGGAGGTGCTATGGCAGCAGGGGGAAGTTCTGTTCTCCAGCGTGGTTACCGGTTGCTGTGCGCATGCAGGGGGCTGGGGGGGGGAGCGGGGGTGTGTAAACATACACACACATACACACACTGTCAGGGGCTCTCCCGCTGAGTGGCATGAGCGGGCGATTAGCCGTGCTAGCGTCTGTGTTTACCAGCTCTCTCCCTCAGTTCTGCCAGCGCCGATGCACCTCCAGCCCTGTTTCTTTTCTTTAATCCACACCAGCTTGCTCTTTCTCTCGCTCGCTCTCACACTCTTCCACCAGCTCATATTTTTACATTATTATAACAAAAGATCAGCCTTTTTTGAAAGATTTTAAGTACCTGTTATTCAAACAGGGTTTTTAATAGCACAGTAGCATTTATTCCTTCTTAAAGTGAACCTGAAATAATTCAAATGGACCAGAATTGAATTTCTTAATGTTGGTCTTATTCATGGTACAAAAAACCTTGGTAATATTTAATACCTTAGCTTAACTTTTAGTTTTTAGTTGACATCGTTCATATTTGTGACCCTGGATCACAAAACCAATCTTAAGTAGAACAGGTAAATTTGTAGCAATAGCCAACCATACATTGTATGGGTCGAAATTATATTATTAAACTAATTATATATACATTATGTTTCTTAAATGCAAGTAAAGATCATGTTCCATGAACACATTTTGTAAATTTCCTAACGTAAATATATCATATTTTTTGATTAGTAATATGCATTGCTCAGAACTTCATTTGGACAACTTTAAAGGTGATTTTCTCAATATTTAGATTTTTTGCACCCTCAGATTCCAGATTTTCAAATAGTTGTATCTCGGCCAAATACATACATCAATGGAAAGCTTTTTTTTTTTCTTTTAGATGATATGAATGTGTAAATCTCAATATGAAACGGGCTTTTCACAATCCAACCAGTTATTGATAAATAAAATCAATCAATTTTTTCAATATCATGAAAGGTAAAATTGGTTGCAGATTGGTTTATATTCAGGGATATTTAAAGAATATTATTCATAATTTAAATGTTTGTGTATTAAATCACAAATCATGTGGTATGCTGTCAGTAACAGCTGACAATAATTTCTTACAATAATTTCAAAATGTATACGGTAATGCACTGGCAGTATAACCCTTGCAGGCAAGTGTGCAGCATCGCAAATAAACATTTAAAATATGCAGCTATCAACATTGCTATTAAAATCACAGATGCCACAGATGCTGTCCATAAACATTCAAGTTGTAAAAAAAAACAAAAACAAAAAAAACCCCAGAATATTCCTTTAATGTTTTCATAAATGAAAATACCTCTGGTCTTCATCTGGTTGCAGAGACAATGCGGGGAAACAAAACTTGTTACAGTTATAGCCATGGTAACCATCACTTGGTAACAGCCACGCATTCTATAAACAAAACACAAACGATTCCATAGGTGGAAGCACTCTTATCTGCGTCGGTCATTTTCTTTCTTGTTTTCTCTTTGTTACGCTCCTGCGTTCATCCAATCCATCTCAATGTGCCGTTTGTAGGCAGGCCAGGCCAGGCTGGCGAAAGTGGTCTCAGTGAGCTCTCTCTTTCTCTCCAGCTAGCCTTGGAGCAGGGCCTCCATCAGTCAGTAGGCCTGGTCGATGGGGCGTCTCTCTGGAATCGATGGCACGCCTGTCTGCTTCGTCCATCCTTCTCTCTCTGCCTCCGCTGTCCAGCAGTGCCCTCTCGCCCACCCCGATGCTGGACACACACACACTCACGCACGGACACATCTCCTCTAACGTACACATGCGTACATACACGTCTGGCCTCCCCACCAATTTGTCTGTGCATGTCAAATTGCAATAATTAAGCATTATTGATCTCAAATTCAATTAACTTCATTAACGCGGGTCATGATAGCCGAGGAGAGATGGAGGGGAGGTGAGGAAAGGAGTGAGGGCATAGGACGAGAGGAAAGAGGAGAAGAGAAGTGGATTGGTGCTATCTCATATTCTCCAGCCGCACACAGACAGCCTGTCTGCTTAAGGCTACAAACCATTTTCCTCCTAATGATATCACATTGCAGATAGTGGCATATTAGAGAGAGATACCTCCCATTATAAATGTGGGCTTTAGGGGCTATATATAGCAGCTTTAATTACCAACTACTTACTCTTTCGCTCTCTTCAGCTCATCCGCACACCCAGAAGTATTGGACCGGGCTGCCGACTTCAACTGCTGTCTGTATAAGTGAGGACGATTGCAAACAAGAACAAATGGCAGCAGCTTGGGGGGTGTTAACTTGGTTCACACGTACCGATATAATTCTACATTGTCCATGTATAGGAGGATGCACACACTAAAAGGACATGACAACTGAAGGCTAAGAACAGACAGCTGTTAGTATGACAATATTTACACAACTATCAATACTTTGTTGACCAGTTACCAAGCAATGCTTAATTTTGTTCAGTCTGTGGTGTAAAAAGGTTGCATTAGCAATTAAATAAGAAAAAAATAAAAAAAAAATTACTGGTAGTTCATTGTATGAAGAATTTTTGGGTAAAATATGTCACAGTTTACTTTATTTTGCTATCCTCACTTACATAAATGAACTATAGTGTCCTGCTCTTACTAGTAAAAAAAAAAAAAAATATCAAAAAATATATCTGGTGTCTGAACAATTTTAGATTTGACTGTATATGTAAGTCCCTTATCCTCATGGCAAGGCTGCATTTATTGGATCAAAAATACAGAAAAAAAACTGTAATATTGCAAAATGTTATTACAATAGAAAATAATTGTTTTTATTTTAATATACTTTAAAATATAATTTATTCCTGTGATGCAAAGCTGTATTTTCATCAGCTGTTACTCCAGTCTTAAGCGTTACATGAGCCTTAAGAAATCACTCTAATATGCCAATTTATTATTCAAATTAGCAATATTGGAAACAGTTGTGCTGCCAAATATTTTTTAGAACCTGTGATCCTTTTCAGGATTCTTTGATTAATAAGCTAAAAAGAGCAGCATTTATTCAAAATATAAATCTGTACTAACAATGTAAATCTTTGCTATTACGTTTTGATTAATTTTAACAGATCCATGGTGAATAAAAGTATTAATTTCTTAAAAAGAAAGAAAGAAAGAAAAAGAAAAAAATTGCTGACCAACAGTGATGAATATTGTTAGAAAACCTTTCTATTTTAAATAAATACAGTTCTTTTTAACCCTTTATTGATCAAAGAATCCTGAAAAAAAGCATCACAGGTTCCAAAAAAAAAAATAAAGCAGCACAACTGTTTCCAGCACTGATAATAAATCAGCATATTAGAATGATCATGTGACACTGAAGACTGTAATGATTTTGAAAATTCAACTTTAATTACAGATTTTAATGTATATTAATATAGAAAAACATTGTTTTACATCATAATAATATTTTACACTATTACATTTTTTTTTTCTGTATTTTTGATCAAATGAACACAGCCTTGATGAGCATAAGAAATGTATGTAAAAAAAAAAACATTACAATTCTTACCAATTCCAAACTTTTGAGCAGTAGTATATCATGTAGATATTCAATAAATTTAACTTCTGGTTGACAGTAGCCATTTTATTTTAATTAAAAAGTGCAATCTTTCAAAGACTTATTTGCATAACATATTTAACATTGTTCCCTTGATGAAAGGGCTTTAGAAATAATTTTATCACTGTGATATGTATTAAGGTTTTTATTTACTCTGAAACGTTTGAAGACAGTATGTGCTCTAATAGTCAAAATCCAGACGACCATCTAAGTTTGCAAGGTTATGCTCTCCACTGCCTTAGAAAACAGGATTCTCTGCTGGTTGTCTCCCTGGATGTCCGAGTGTAAATTAGATCAAGCTCTTCTTCCAATCTGATGCCAAATCATTGGGAGGTCATTCTCATTTTACCCCCACCCTACCACTCTTGGATGCAAGCATCCTGTTTTCTAATTAAAACAGCACCTGTGTGGTGTGGGTAGGCCTGGACCGGAGCACTGGCTTCAGAAGGTCCAGGGATGAAATCTCAATATTGTTCCCAGCCAGAACACACAGACTCTAGGTACACTGGGGGCTTGGGAACCTGGAATACAGCCAGGACATGCACCAACACTCGGTGTGTGTGAGCGAGTGTCTGTGTGTCGCAGATTGTTGGGTCTCTCTCTCGTTAGCCCCTGCCTCTGCTTTCTACTCGTCTTTCTCCACCCCTCTCAGGTTACCTTGGGGCTTACGGCCGATTGTTGTGTTGTCAAGCAGTGCTAATTCTGTGTTTGGTGACGGAAAATGAATTTTGAACAAAACACACACGTACACAGAAACATGTACACACATCTCCCTCAGATTTGCTGTAGGGTGTACGCCTACTCACTGGCAATACTTACTCTGTGCTCTACATACAGTCAAGTTCAGGTCAAGGTTACAATGAGACAGGTTTGCTTGTACTTGAAGTGATGAGCAAATGTGCTCTTTCTCTCTCTCTCTCTCTCTTGCTCGCTCTTTTGCTTTTTTGCCCATTGGCACCCTCACCCTCCTTTTTAACTTTAATTACCAGCTAATCATTTTGTGTAATTATGTTCAAGGTTGACCTTACATTTTACATGTAGTGGTTTAGCGGGAGCTAAAAATTTCATGCTAAAACCTCCACCTTCTTATGTGTGTGTATTGTAATCATTGTGAATAGTTTTAAAGTGTATGTATTTGAAGGAACCGGGTTTTTACATTGCTATTTGGCCTTGATGTAAAGCTCGGCTTCTCCTGCTTCCTGAACGAAGGCATTGTTCTCTTAAACAGCTGTCGTTTTGGCTGATTCAGAACAGATGGCTGTGTGTGAGCGTGTGCATGTGAGTTTGTGTGTGCTGCACGATCACAGTTGGTTGTGATTTGTGTAGGGGGCGATTCGATTTCACAGACTGGCTGTGATGTGTGTGAGAAGATGGATCCTAATAATAATGCTGTAAAAAATCACTATTGAATGGTCTTTTTTTTCTTTGTTCTGAGACTTCAGTAGTTGCTTAATTTTGTCCCCTTAATTTCAGTTTAAAACAAACATTTACAAACATACAATTAAAAAACATTGACATTTACAATTGAGATGGGAAGGGATTTTATGCATTCTGTTCATTAATAGTAACAAAATGAATACTACATTTACAAAAACAATGGAATTCTATTGAGGTTAATGAAACGGCACAAAATGCCTGAAGCCATGAGGTATGCACATTACAACTCCAAACTAAAAAGGGGGTTGTGCCTTTGCCAGTCCCTTGGCATCATTCTGCCAAGGGCTACAAAATGACTGTCCTCATGTTGATGGCATTCTTTGACTTTTTTGTTATTGCTGTTTCACAGCCATCATTTTTGCATCACAGCAGTGCTGTTTTGTCAAGCTTAAATGAAAGCTCTAACCTAAAAAGACTGTTTTTAAGGGGCTGATATAAATTCATAAAATTCTAATTCTCTGTAGTCTTTGTTGAGGAAATCCTGGAATGTTCCTTGTATACAAACTGACATATTGTATTAAGAAATAAATGTATATGCTGTGTGTTGAAGTTGTAGCACGAGTAGTTTGACGTTTGTGGTATTTAGACATGATAAAATGTGTTCACAGAAAACCAGTGTGTCCAATGGAGTGTCCTCTCTCTTCATTGTTTACATACCTGGTCAAAAGCGTGATTAACTGACACAGTCAGGAATGCATGGAATTATTTCAATGCATTACATTTCTCTCTGTGTCTCTTTCTTTCTGCCTTTTTCTTTTTGCATGACTTCCACTGGAAGCTAAAACGAATATATTTTGGTTGCTTATTTCTTCAGGCTTGCAGAAACATGACCGTGTTTTTCATGAGCGAGCGTTTGCGTTCTCCAGGCTAAACTGTAAATAATAACTTTCAACTTTCTAATCTTTCGTAATTGACACAAATGTGTTTGGTGCAGGGATTTTTATGTCGGAAATGTACATACAATCATTTTTATTTACAAGCAGGCAAGCCTTTGCTGGGTAATGAGTGAGAATGCTTTCTTAATTTAAATGGCGAGTGTGTCTGTTTGGGAATGCATTAGGGGCTGCTGAAGAAGCGTAAGACATATTAATTGACAGACAGGAACTGCTGTCTCTGAGGTTGATACAAGTAATTTATTACTTCAGAAACGAATGCCACCTCCAGAATGTGCTTCATTAATTTCAAATTTAGTTTTAATTTCAAGCTGTTGCCCCGTGAGAAGAATAAGGTGGCAACTTCGGTTTGAAGAGTCATTTTTTCCGTTCTTTTACCCCCCACCCCCACCCCCTCTTTTCAGAACAAAGGAGGAGAGAAACATAACTTCATTCCATGTGGCAATGTAATGCAATTGGAAAGCAGAGAAGGAATTACTGCAACACTTTATAATATAAAAAAGTCTGACTGATTGTTTTGTTTTTCACTGCTGGAGAAAACACACTGATGCCTGACATTTCTATCAGCTGTCTATCCACCATACAAGGCACTGTAGGAATGCAATGTGTCAAATCTTCATCATTGGACAATGTGATAACATGTTTTTTCTTGTTTCTTTTATCTCTTTTTACCTGCAGCATATGTGCCAGAGGAGCTAAAGGAGGCTGCCTTACTAGATGAAGATGTTGAAGGGGAGGACTCAGCTGTGGAGGAGGAACCTGCCATGAAGTATGTGTGCCAGGACAAGGACTTACTCCTTAAAGACAGGCAAGGCTTCCATGACTCACCACCGGCGGATTTCTCCAGCCATGAGATGGACAGCGAGTCACACCTGAGTGAGTCAAGTGACCGCATGTCAGACTTTGAGAGTGCCTCAGTGAAGAACGAGGAAGACAGTTCAGCCAAGGAGCCCCTCACGTCTCTTTCTTCAACTTCATCGGTGATGATGACGACAACAGCCACGCCAAGCAGTGAGGAGGTGACACAATTAGGCCCAGACAGCCTGGAACAGATGAAAGCTATCTACACTAGCTTCCTAACCAACTCATACTGGTCATCACTGAACTTGAACATGACTCAGCAACCAGCAGAAAAGCCCCCACGTAGTCACAGTAGTAGCAGCAGCAGCAGTAGCAGCAGCAGTAGCTGTGGTAGTGGCGGTTACGACTGGCACCAGACAGCAGTGGCTAAGACCTTGCAGAATGTTTCACAGAACCAGAGTCGACTGCTGCACCCAGCATCTGAGCCAAACCTCTTCAGTACTGTGCAGCTTTATCGGCAGAGCACCAAACTTTATGGTTCCATTTTCACTGGTGCAAGCAAGTTCCGCTGCAAAGACTGCAGTGCCGCCTATGACACTCTGGTTGAGCTTACCGTGCACATGAATGAGACGGGCCACTACCGAGATGATAACCACGAGACAGACAGCGAAGGTACCAAGCGCTGGTCAAAACCTCGCAAGCGTTCTCTGCTGGAGATGGAAGGAAAAGAGGATGCCCAGAAAGTTCTGAAGTGCATGTACTGTGGCCATTCCTTTGAGTCACTGCAGGACCTTAGTGTTCACATGATAAAGACGAAACACTACCAGAAAGTGCCTCTTAAGGAACCCGTAACTCCTGTGGCAGCCAAGATTATCTCCTCAGCTCGTAAAAGAGCCCCTATTGAGCTAGAACTCCCCAGCTCACCAGATTCCAATGGTGGCACCCCCAAGCCTTCTTTGTCTGACCCCAATGACCTTCTTCAAAAGACCCCCAATCCATACATCACACCCAACAATCGGTATGGACACCAGAACGGTGCTAGTTATGCATGGCAGTTTGAGTCACGGAAATCCCAGATCCTGAAGTGCATGGAGTGCGGAAGCTCGCATGACACACTACAAGAGCTGACAGCCCATATGATGGTCACAGGACACTTCATCAAGGTCACCAACTCTGCCATCAAGAAAGGCAAACCTATCATGGAGTCGATGTCCACAACGGCTCCTAACACCATACCTACTAATGAAGACAAGGTACAGTCAGTGCCACTGGCTGCCACTGCTTTTTCCCCACCACCACCTGCACCTCCTCCCCCTAGTATCTCCCCTGCCATCACACCCATGGAGATTAAAAAGGAGGAGAAGGAAGTGGAGTGTACCATGGAGACAAATAATAGCAAAGACAACAAGGCAACCGAAAGCGAGACCGACGAGAAGTTTGAAGTCTCATCCAAATATCCATATTTGACAGAGAAAGATCTTGAAGAAAGCCCTAAGGGGGGGTTTGACATTCTGAAGTCTCTCGAGAATACAGTAACATCTGCCATAAACAAAGCACAGAATGGCACACCCAGCTGGGGAGGCTACCCCAGTATTCATGCTGCCTACCAGCTACCAAACATTATGAAACTGTCCCTGCGCAACTCAGGGAAAAGTTCTCCTCTGAAGTATATGTTTTCTGGAGAAGAGATCCTATCTCCTACCAAAAGCCAACCTCTGATTTCTCCACCTAGTTGCCAAACATCCCCTTTGCCCAAAAACAACTTTCATGCCATGGAAGAGCTAGTTAAAAAAGTCACAGAGAAAGTGGCCAAAGTAGAGGAGAAAATGAGGGATCCTGGAGCTAGATCTTCACCACTAAGGCGGACCACACCCTCCCCTTGCAGTAGCGATGCAGGGGAATCTGCAAGAGGGGAGTCCCCCAAGGAAAGGAGAGGAGCCAAAACCCCTGAGACTAATGGGGGCGGAAACACTCACAAAGACTCAAATGGGGATGCTCTTGCAAAAGAGTCTCTGGAGAATGGTACTGACCATGTTGTCAAAACCCCTGTGTCTACCTTATGCAGCAGCACTGCTATTATAACCGACCATCCTCCAGAGCAGCCATTTGTCAACCCTTTAAGTGCGCTTCAGTCTGTCATGAATGTTCACCTAGGAAAAGCTGCCAAACCTGCCCTGCCATCCCTTGACCCCATGAGCATGCTCTTCAAGATGAGCAACAGCCTGGCAGAGAAGGCAGCTGTAGCTGCTTCCACTCCATCTCAGACCAAAAAAACCAACGAGCATCTAGATCGCTACTTCTACCACATCAACAACGACCAGCCTATTGATCTGACCAAAGGCAAGAGCGATAAGAGCAACTCCCTGGGATCCGCTGCCCTGTCCTCCTCCACCTCCACTCCCACCTCGATTTCACCCTCATCAACCATCACCATGGCAAAAGCCTCATCTGCTGTGGCTTCCTTCATGTCTAATTCACCTCTGCGCGAGAATGCCCTGTCCGACATCTCTGATATGCTTCGCAACCTAACGGAGAGCCATGCGTCCAAGTCGTCCACCCCAACGAGTCTCTCAGAACGCTCAGACATAGACGGATCGACGCCAGAGGAAGCCGAGGAGATCTCTCCCGCTCAGAAACGAAAAGGCCGGCAGTCCAACTGGAATCCTCAGCATCTACTTATCTTGCAGGCACAGTTTGCCTCCAGTTTGCGGCAAACGGGTGACGGCAAGTACATAATGTCGGACCTCAGCCCACAGGAGCGCATGCATATTTCCCGCTTCACCGGCCTCTCAATGACCACCATCAGCCACTGGCTGGCCAACGTCAAATACCAGCTGAGGCGGACAGGTGGCACAAAGTTCTTGAAAAATCTAGACTCTGGCCACCCTGTCTTCTTCTGCAGTGACTGTGCATCACAGATCCGTTCCCCCTCCACCTACGTCAGCCATCTTGAGTCACATCTGGGCTTCCGGCTCAGGGACCTGGCTAAGTTGTCTGGAGAGCATCTTGTTAGCCAGATCTCACGCCATAGCAAGGGGCTTTCTGAGAAACTGCTTTCAACCCAAGCGCATTCTTTGGCCCATTCGATCCCCAACCCCAGTCCTCACTCGCTTTCCCCCTCCCCTTCCCCAGATGAGGAGGCAAATGGCACCTCATATCAGTGTAAACTGTGTAACCGGACTTTTGCCAGCAAGCACGCTGTCAAGCTCCATCTGAGTAAGACCCATGGTAAATCCCCCGAGGACCATCTTATGTATGTTAGTGAACTTGAGAAACCTTAGCGATGGCCAAGGACAAAAACTGTCTCTCATCTCTTTATTTCCTGTCCTTTTTTCAAGCCTTCTGACTAACATTTCTTAAGGAAAAAAAATATTAAAAGAACTGAAAGTAATTAACGAAGAACTAACTGCACATAGATGCCAGAAAACTACTGTTTAGTTTTGGCACATCATTTGGAGTTTTTCCTCTGGGGAACACTCATTTGGCCCTAGAGACATTAATTTTCTGCATTTTTAGTTCACAATGGAAAACAGAGAAAACAAATGATTTTCTAACTGTGCAGTGCTGAGTGAAGAGGTCACTGGTAAAATATGAAGGTAAATAAAAAAGACTTAAAATGAAGTTGTATGTATTTGAAAGTTGTGTAAATTGAATTTTTTTGGCATCCTTGAGATGCAGTAAGCTGCATGCATTAATGAAATGGTTTAGTTCAATATTTGATAACTAAATCTGGGCTTTTCTTTATCTCTCTCTTTACTTCTCTCTTATTTTATTTTGTTTCCTTCTTTTATTTTAATGTGACCTAAGTATGCTGGTGTCAGCAGAAAAATTTAACCCTCTGAGTACGCTTAAATACGTCTATATTTACAACCCCCCAAAAAGTAAACAAAATATATATATATAGAAAGAGAGAAATTAAGAGATTGGAAATCACCAAGTTTGTATGTATTTGAGTGGGTAAATTCAAGGGTATTTTGACTACCCACTAACAAATCACAATATCTGTTAGATCACCTCTTACACAGCTTGCAGTGCAGAAATATATGTGAATCCAAAATAGCAGTTTTTTAGTTTGCTCAAATCAGGGGCCTTTATGAATTCAGGTCAGTGTAAAAATGTGTACATAAAAACATAAACTAATTTCTGTCTAAATTATGCATCATTTTATATTTTTTAATTTAAGATGAGTATGACTATCTACTGGTGCACAATATATGAAGACATTAATGAAAATTGTTTTGCACAATAGTTTTATAAATATGTTATTTAATCAGAAGATATGAAAATGAGAAGAAGAAAAAAAAAATCACCCTAAAGTTTTATTTCCACCTCGTGCTCAAAGGGTTAAACTTCTTGTACAAGACAGTACTTGTTCCATCATTTCACTTAAATGGTTGTATAAAAAGATGCTACTTTATAATGTAAGGAGGAATTCCACAATGTAACCTTTTATTTATAAACACTCTTGGTTGTTGTTTCATATTGTAGAATGCCTTTTTGATTGGTATCTTTTATTTTGTTGTTCTGTCTAATTATTCCTCCATAAAACCACACTGCAGCTTCATCATTTTTGGGGATATGAAAGGTAACCATGGTTACCTTACCTCCAATTGACAGTTCTGCTACGTTTTGGCAGTTAATTTACTGAAGTAACTGACAGCTGCCAGTGAATGGAAATCTTATGTGTAAAATATTGGCATGTTAACAGCACAGGCACTGTTATGCATTCTGTGCTGTTTCTTTTTTTTGTTGTTGTTGACAATGAAGCACTCATTATATGACTTCATATAACCTTTTTTCTACTGCAGCATTAAATTGAAATTGTTTTGGTTTTTTGCAATAACTTGATGTGTCGTGGCTCACAAGTCTGTCGGGCGCCGGGGGATAAGAAATGAGCAGATTAAAGGGAACCGCTGTCAGTTAAATAGCAGTCGACAAGTGTGTGAAAAGACGTTTGTGTGGCAGTAGGGCTAGACCACCGGACCTCTGACAGGTATGAGCACATTAAAATCCACCAGGTGGCTTGTGTGTGTATGCGTATATGCACTAGCATAGACCTCCGTTACTGGTCTCACAAATATTAAGTGTTTATCTCTTATGCGGCAGACTTTAGTGGTGTCATATATTTTTGGCAGATCTATCCCATCACTCCTCTCATCTAATTCCCTGCCTGGTGACACATCGACTCACAACGTCTCCTAATATGGTTTAACTACGGAAGCATCAGGCGGCGTGAAGAGCGATGCGCCTTTCCCTCTCTACAAAGGAATGCAGCAGATAATTGCTCTGGCATTAACTGTCTCTTTTTCAACATTTTCACTGTTGTAATTAGCTCAGGTTCACATTTTGCAGGGACAAATTTGTTTGGGCCTCATCCAGGATGACAACAGAATCACATTTAGGGTATGACTACAAAATTCTGCTTTGGCATAGACTGCACTCAAAGAAAATGTAAATGACATACTGTATATGCTGATTCCCAGCTTGCTGTTTGTGTATGCGAGCGGGAAAGAGAAAAAGAGGGAACCTTAGTGAACAGATCAGTGGAAGTAGGGGCACATATAAGGTATATCTCATAATGGTGGGACACTTTCTCAAAAATGGTTTACTCTGTTTAGTTACCGAATATGTTTCTCGTCAGATCTGTCAGAAAGCATTCAGCATGCACGCACACACGCACACACACACACACACACACACACACACACACACACACACACTCAAAGACGTCAGGAACCAGGTAGAGGGGACATCATGTGTGGTGACAAGGTGCTGCTGTGTGTGAAAATGTCAGCCTTCACAGGCTTCCCTGAAGTCTGGCGCCATATTTAAGGTGCTCATTAGTCGCAAAGAAAATGTGCGTGAAATTGAAGTGTAAGAAAGCCATTTTCTCTCCTCTCTCACAGCCACCAAACTCGGGGTTATTAAGGTTGAAAACAACTATATGGAGACATTTAGCTATCAAGAAATGCCTACACACTCCCACACACGCAAATAAACAATATCCCACTCCTCCCAGATGCAAATGGCATATTTTTAAATGATTAGTTCACTTTCAGAACAAAAATGTACAGATAACCCCGTTGTTATCCGAAATGTTCCTGTCTTTCTTTCTTCAGTCGTAAAGAAATAGTTTTTTGAGGAAATCATTTCAGGAATTTTCTCTATTCAGTGGTGCAGCTCAACTACCATCTCATTTTCTCCTCCAACTTTTAAAATCACCCTACATCGTTGTTTTACCTTTTTTTTTTTTTTTGTAAAAGGGCACTTGACCTTTTTCGCATGTTCACTTTGTAAACACCGGGTCATACTTTTGCAGCAATGTAGGATGATTGTAATGTTGGAGGAGAAAATGAGATGGGACTTTTTGGACATACCCTAACTGTATTGACCCGGATGTGCATGGCAGTTCTAGACAAGATGAGCGTTTGAGGTTAAAAAGTATATAAATGTTTATTTTGTTTTTAGAAAATGGCAGATCATTTCATTAGATAAAACACTTATTCCTCGGCTGGGATCGTTTAAAGCTCAAACTTCAGTATTCAAACTCAGGGCACCATATCAGTCCACAATATGGAGAAAATTCCTGAAAAGTTTTTTTATGACTGAAAAAAGAAAGACATGAACATCTTGGATGACAATGGGGTGACTACCTTATCTGTAAATTTTTGTTCTGGAAGTGAACTAATCCTTTAAAGCTACTCGAGCTATAAACTATATCTGCATACAGGACGCCGCGTTGCATTTAAATTTGACCCACTTCACGACGGGGAGTAAACAAATTGTAAACAGGCGCAGCCAAAGGTATGTTCGTGTAGAAAAAGGCCTACATAATTGCTTTGTGCCTAAATACCTCAACAATGAGTATATTTCCCAGGATGTGAGGAGCGTAATTGGTCTGTACACATAATCTGCTCAGAATGAGAGGTTTACGTGTGCGGGAGCAAACCACACATTGGAGGCTTTATCTCCATTGCGCTGTTACAAAAGACCAGAGTGTCTAAAGCTCAGTGAAACTCTCGAAGCAGCCCTCTCCAACACAAATGAATGCAGTGTTGTAATGCTATTGAGCTACTGAGGGACTTTATGTATTGCTGGACTTTTCAGATAAACCAAATTGCGGATTACGCACGCCAGCAGTGGAAATGTATCGTGTTTGCGCTATCACAAACAAACACTCGCAGAGCGGTTTCAGTAGGCCTTTACAATAAGCGGGCACCGGCGCGGCCCGCCATAGCAAATTACAATGATGCAGGCGATGCGCATCCACTCCTCAACAATCGGGCCTGATTGATTCACTGCTGCGCTGACCCAAGGCTTCACTTTGTCTGTGGACGCCTTTGAGGCGAGCTGTCTCTCTTAACCTGTGTAATTTACATGCACTGTAATTCACTCACCATCTGCAGTCTCACCTTGGAAGCACTCCCATTACAAATGCTAATTTAGAGCGCCTTATAAATTCTCTCAATCACACGCTTGTGTGTGGACAATCTACACACACATGCGGATGAGGAAAACGCGGATATTAACCGAAAAAAAACCCTCCTTTAAATCATGGGCGTGTCCCAATGACCCCAACATTACCCCAAGGAGAGAACGGGAGGCGTTGTAGCGTTTTGTAATGCACCGCCATAGATCTTCAAGCTGTCACGTTCCCAAAGTATCTTAAAATAATGCAAGTGATGAATGTGCGATTTCCCTAATTTACGGGGCCTTGGTGTGCTCCCGGCTACATGCAGGATAGAAATCTTAAATGGGGCTTGAACGGTTCTTTGCACAACAAGAAATCAATACGCCACACATCTTAGGAGTTAGAGTTAGAGTTTAATGCTTACTTAAAAGCTCTAAACGCACACCTGTAGTTTCAGAATCATCACACATACGTGGTTGTGTGTGTGTATGTGTGTTTGTCATTTATACCTCTTGTCTCCGAGAGCCGGTTGGCTGTCAGTGGCTCAGTAAGATGACAAAGGGCATAATGGCGTTGTGCAGCAGTGTGCCATTACAAATGTGATCACCAATCACTCGAGACACAACACACTCCACGCAGGAAGAGGTAATAAGGTCTCGGTGAGCGCACACTCTCCCCCATCTCTCCCTCCCTCCCAACCTGCTCACATTCCCACGTGGGCCTGCGTGTCTATGAGACAAACATACCGGGGGGAAGAATTATCTACAGTGCAAAAGCAGTTAGTTGCTACAATACAGATGCACACATACGCCTCAGTATTCATCACAAACGGCAGACGTTAAAGCCCACCAACACAGATGAATGAAAAAAGCCACTATAAAATGCATATAAAAGACACTCAGGGTGAATCTTTTAGCACATGTAACACAATAAAACCTGTCGGAGATGCTTGGGAGTTGCTGATGCCTGCACGATGGCTTCATTTCTATACTAATTCATTTTAATTTGCCTTCAAAACAGCATTACTTCTGTTTGCACTGCACCTATGCCCTAGAGACAAACTAAAATTATGCATGTTAAATGTTTCCATGCTCAGTACAGTGTGTTTGTGGTATTAGATGCCACATAGCTGTTAGTGAGCTAAATGGGGGAATCAGAAAGCGTCACATACTTTACATGACACATATGAAATTATATACACACACAGAGAGAATCAGAATGAAATGAAATGAAATTAGGCAAAATTATAAAAGAAAAAAATATCTATCTATCTATCTATCTATCTATCTATCTATCTATCTATCTATCTATCTATCTATCTATCTATCTATCCTTTATTCAAATTGCCAATTTGCATCTGTATGTGCATCTTTGTCATTAACATGTTAGTCTTTTTTTTTACCCTTTCATTGACTGAAGAGTTAAATAAACATGGCCCTGACATGGCCCTCTTGTCCTGCCACTCACCTCTGACCTTTGACCTGAGCATGGGGGTGAATGGCAGGCTACAGAAGCTGAATTTATGCAAAACCTCTGGCGTTCCAAGTAAAACTAAGAGCAGAAAAATAGTTAACTAAAATAATAATAATAATAATAATAATAATAAATAAAATAATAATAATCACATGATAACAAAGACCTAGTGAATTAGTTTAAAAAGTTTTGTCTGTTTTTTTGTTTTGTTTTGTTTTGTTTTGGTGCTTCTCTTGTATTACCTTTTACCACTGTGTTGAGGATGTTAGTCGAATACACGCTAAAAAATGCTGGGTTAAATGTAACCCAGGGCTGGGTGAAATATGGAACAACTTATTGATTGGGTTGTTTTGACCCAGCGGTTGGATTAAATGTTTAACCCAACCTTTTGGGTAGTTTTATTTAATTCAACTTTTTTTCAAAATGGCTGTCTTAAAATGAACCCAAACTAGGTAAATTAAAAGTCAGATACATAACTTCTGGAGGCATCAGAAATAATCAAAAGGTGAACATTTGTGACCCTGGACCACAAAACCAGTCTTAAGCAGCACAGGTATATTTGTAGCAATAGCCAAAAATACATTGTATAGGTTAAAATTGATTTTTCTTTTATACCAAAAATCATTAGGACATTAAGTAAAGATCATGTTCTATTAAAATATTTTGTACAGTTCTTACTGTAAATATACCAAAACTTTTTTTGATTAGTAATATGCATTGCTAGGAACTTCATTTGAACAAATTTAAAGGTGATTTTCAGATTCCAGATTGTCAAATAGTTGTATCTCCTATCCTAACAAACTATGCATCAATGCAAAGCTTATTTATTCAACTTTCAGATAATGTATAAATTTATTTCTTTTTTTTTTTTTTTTTTTTTTTTTAATTACCCTTATGACTGGTTTTGTGGTCCAGGGTCACATTTATTATTAAGCAATTTAAAATGCAATAAAAATAAATAAATGTTCATTTATTGAACATATTAAGACATTTCCAACCTATTTTTGGTTCATTTTAAGCAAGAAATATAGTTAAATAAAACTACCCAAAAGGTTGGATTAACCCAATTGCTGGGTTTTTACATATTTTGACCAGTGCTAGGTTTCCTTAACCCAGCATTTTTAGAGTGTAGTTACATAAAGTAAAAATCATAAAAAGTCATTAACTGACAACATTTAGGAAAACAAAATGTGCCACTGAGTATTTTGTGACATTGAACATTGTCTTTGCATCCTAGCTGGGTTATCTTTGTTCAACTAGACATATTAAACCAAGTATATCAATTGTGCTAACCATCTCCTTGCCTACACTGCATTCACCATACAGTATGCATTAGTGCCACATGGTTGTTGGATGTTGGCCACTATAGCATTAGTTTCCTGTCAACACCAAAGCATGGCTTTCATCTTTCTTCTTTTCCTTTTCACAGTTATTTGCCATCTGACATTTAATACTGTTTATTTATCTTCAAATTTTCCTCCTTTACGTTTATTTTTAAATGGACGTATCCCATGTTCTTTGGTTTCGTTTAGTTCGGTTCTGTTCGGAAAGGAAAGGAAAGGAAAGGAAAGGACATTTGAATTCATACACAACCTCTGCTGCTCAGCTTTTCCAAGCAAAATTTAATGCAAAATTTGTTTTCAACTAAACATTTAGGTTTAGTTTAGTTTGGAAAGGAAAGGAAAGGAAAGGAAAGGATCCCTCTGTGAGTGTCGCTCGAGGGCAGTCAGAGAAGTGATGTGTGCTGATTGTCTGTGTTTGGCTTGCTGATGTCGGAGGGTTTGTTGCCCAAGGGCTCAGACTGAAGAAGACCTCTCAGAAAGGTCAGAGGTGAATCTTCTAAAGCGGGGTGATAAGGGAAAGTGCTTAGCACCATTTAACCTGGACACCCCTCACACTGCTCCATAAACACACACACACACATACACACACAAATTCAATTGTACCCCCATCTCTAATAGAATAACAGAATTAAGAGGTCAGCATGACCAAACTGTAGCGAGTGTCTTATTTTGTGAAATGGCAAGGGCGATGATGAGCCTGGGGCTGTTTTTTTTTTTTTTTTTCTCTCACAGCGTTATCTTCTGGCCAATAGCTTGAACAAAACACTATGCATGAATATGCATGAATACTTTGAGTGGTATATTATTTCATATTTATTGGTATGCTTAATGAACATAATAATTAGTGAATAAAATTGCATAATCCTCATGCAGTGTGTTGCAATTGCATAATATAGTGAGCTGTATTAAACTGTTGTATGAACAAATATTTCATTTTTTATATTTATTTACTATACATTTTACTGAAATGATAATTGAATAATCTCTGTATTTTAGTCTGAAATCTGTGTGGATTTTAAATGTGAAACTTGCACCGTCCAGGTGTTAATTTTAACAAAGGTTGACATTTGACTTGAGCATATGCACACTCTGAGTTAGCTAACAGGTGTGCACCTAAATCCCCACACAAAAGCTGAGAACAAGTTAACATGAATCTCGTTCATGATTGGTTGATTGCTACCTGCCTGTCAGCGTGGGCTGACAATTGTGGGCGGGGTTTGTTAGACAGCGCCACATGTCAGTGGCTGGACTCCAAAGACAGTTATCTTGTTCGAGTCCCCTCTCAAAACTCATTATCACACTCAAATTATTTCCACCCACAAGCTGCTTAATTAACACGCATGTCCAGACTCACGTCAGCTCACATATATTGATTACAACATCAGGCTCTCGTGTCTGCCAAAGCTTTGAGTCAGACAAAGAGAGAGGAAAGAAGGCCAGGAGCTAGTAAGAGAAATGTATGTAACGCGCTCACCACGTTATCGACTCCATTTTGTTCCTTTCCGTCCTAATGAATTATGGGTAAGCGAGCTAATGAATGGCGGCCCTGTGAACAATGGGCGTGCGGTAATCTCCCTCCTCGCTCACAGCAGTCGGGTAATTCTGGGTAATTTCAGGCTTGGCCTCAATCAGTGGCATTAGCCATCATCTCAGTCCTGAAGGGGTTAATTAGGGGCCGAGAGAAAAGCCCAAATTAATTGGCTCTCGTCCGGATGAAGGGTAAAATAAAAAAAAAAAGTGAGCGAGCGAGAGAAAGAGAGGAAGGCTTTTAATACATTAAGAGCAGCTGACAGCAGTTAATTGCCATGGACATAAATAGAGTAATGACAAAAAAAAAATAGGCAGAAAGTAAGATCAAAAACCGTCCTTTCCAGTGTTTTTCGGTTGAAAAAAGAGTGAAGTTTAATCTGTCAGCAGAAAGGTCAGATGTTTGGACAGGGCGCAAAAGGCAAACATCCAGACAGACACACAGAAAGGGGTCTTGGGAAGTGTATTTGTGCTTGTGGGATGGGATGGAGGGAAGAGCTGTTTCGAGACAAGCCCTGGGTGTTGTGGGATATGTGTTTTCTTTGGTTTCTCTCTTTCTCTGTATTTTAAGTGATGGTATGGCGACGGGCATCACGCATCGGTGAGCATGAAACGGAGTCGGCGAAAGCGCTGAAGGAGTGCTCTCCTCCTGGAAGCCTCATCAGGACTTGTCATCGCTCTAATGAATATCATTTAAATTGCTTTGTATATGAGAGTGAGTTTGGATGTCGATTTAATTTGCGCATGTGTTTGAGTTCTTCTGCTTGGCTAGGCGAATAGAGACAGATAGAGAACGGGAGGGAGGCTAAGAGAGAGAGAAAAAGAGTGAGGGAGGCAGACTAATGAAAAGCGAGCTGGGGTGACAGCGTGATGAGACTCGACCCGATCAGACGAGTTTGAAAGGAAATTCTGACAGGGCTGGAGAATAAAAAATGCGCACTCATGTGCACATACACACTCAGGCGCGCCGAGACGCCAACTACACACATGCTGCATCTCAGGAAGTGGCTGCAAAGTGGTTTACGTTATCAAGTCTACTGTTGAATCGCGGTTCGTGAGGGGGAGGGGCGCACCTGTTCTCATTTGCCGATATCCCCTGTCGTAGAGGGATCGCTAATGACGGCTGAGGAAGCGTCCGCAGGCTTTGTGTATATGTAAAATAAATAAACCCGCTCGCCCTCCGCGCGCATGGGAGCCTCCTCGGCTTTTAAGCGTGGCCTTATCAAAATAAAATTACAATATATGCTGATACTGTATTTCAACCCTCCCCCTCGTCCCCCTCCAGCACTCATTCCGAACGCCCGCACAGTACTGAGTCGCACTCTGTGCCGTGCGCCGTGAAATATTACAACCTTTCCTGAAGCAAAAGATATAAATCCGCATTGAGGAATTGCAAAAACAGCACAAAGCATTCCCGGCCCGGCGCTATCTAGTGAGGCGCTGATGATTTAGCATTGCAGGTGCATCAGGACCCCAAGCTCTGCAGACAAAGCCCAACCCTGCAAGCTTTTCGCTTTCTCTCTCTCTCTTCCTCTCTCTCTCAAGCGCTTGCTTGCTTTTTTTTATTCCGATGGTAATAAATGCGTCATTTGTAATTCATTTCAATTACTCAGGCTTTTTAATTGAGTCGGATCCAATTATGCCCTGGCAATTAGTATAATCAATTACGCTTTGATTACGCAGGTTTTCATGCTTGTCACTGCAGGATTCGGCACAGATGGGGGAAGTGCGGTGTGATTTCAGCCCATCGTCACCGCTATCTCCGTCCCGGCGGAGGAGACGGGCCAGGTAGATCTCGGTATGTTTTTCAACTGCGCCTCTGATGCGGGATCCGGGGAGACGTGCTGATATGCTTGTCAAAGTCAGCATTCTGACTGCCACAATTCATCTGAAAGTTCCACGCACCTCACTTTAAGCAGCACCTTTCTGCCATTCTTGGGATTTATTGTGAGCGATAAAATTTGAGCTGTGAGAAGATGGGTTTCAGCATCGTTACAGAGAGCACTTTTAAAGGAAAGTGCGGCAAACGCCTTACACAGAGCCGTGAGGCCTTTAAAAACCTCATATAGCGTCTGAAGGGTGGGCACATTTCAGCCATTATCATGTTATTCCAGCAATATCAACAAAGCATGCTGGGCATTTATATCCTTGATCTCATGAAGGGGGTGAACACACCTTCGAAATAGTGAGTTCATCGTGATGTGACAGAGTTTGCATACTTGATTCGACTTCTGTGGTGTTGTCTACCATACTATGAATAAAAGGCAGGGCTGAACAGCACTAAGCAAAGTTCTGTAGTATCACCACTGTTCCGGTAGCTCGACATCGGTTTGATTCCTAGGGAACAGACAGAACACAAAAAATGGGACTTGGTTAGTCTCGCAAAGCTAGACCTTCAGACCAATGTCAGAATGCCAATGCCCGCCCAAGAGGCCATATGACTGACAGGTAAAGCAACCAATCACATTTCGTTTTGTGCCAGTGTGTAAAACTCTTGGACATATTTTAAACATTATATGCCGCAAGATTTCTTCTTTCTTCCATCACGGCATCTTTGTTTCCAGGTGGAACGTTAAAGAACGCAACATACGTCTCCCGGAAATTCTGTATATTTTAACCAATCTGATGACGACTTTGAAACTCCTGAAGTGTTTCCAGTTAAGTGTGCCGTATGCATCAGACGTTCAGCCAGTGGTACATAGGCATAACGTCTAAGGCTGAGACTAGGACTTGGTTGCACTCAGTTGCTTTGGACAAAAGCATGTACCAAATGTGTAAATGTTGTGTTCCTATGACCAGTGTTGGGGATAGTTACTTTTAAAAGTAATGCATCATAATATATGTTACTGCTTTAAAGTAACTAATTGGCACAAAACTCTAAGCTGTGCTGCCATTCTGGACTGCATGAAGAATACGACATAGGAGAAGGAAGTTTAGCACTCTTCAGCAATAAGGTCAAGGTCAAGGTAAAATATGTTACCCTGGATGCAAAACCAGTCGTAAGTGGTCTTTTTTTTTAATGTAACCTTAAATATTTTACTTCCATGTTTCGTGAAATAAAAATAATAAAAAAAAAAAAGCCTTGATTTTATCTATCAAAAACTGGTTGGATAAGCCAAGATACAGTTATTTGAAAATCTGGAATTCTGGAAAATCTGAGGGTGCAAAAAAATCTAAATATTGAGAAATTCGCCTTTGAAGTTGCCCAAATTAAGTTCTTAGCAATGCATATTACTACTCAAAAATGAAGTTTGATTATATATTTACAGTATAAAATTTACTAATTATCTTCATGGAACATGATTTTTACTTAATATCCTAATGATTTTTGGCATAAAAGAAAATCTATAATTTTGATACATATTTTAATGAGTCTGGGTTGAACATGTCCATAAGTAATGCTATAAATTGTGTGAAAATGAACATAAATTCATACATCCATTGAGGAGAGGGAAAGGGATACTGCACATGATTACATTTACATTTATTTATTTAGAAGAAATCCACTTTTATACACTTTTATACACATACACTTTTATCCAACTGAGAACAGCACAAACATAAGGACGCTCTGAGCTATTTGATTAATAATGTTAAGTGAAAAGTTAATTGAAATAAAGGTGGATTTGCAGTAGTGGATATATGCCAAAAGAGTTATCACAGGAGTGAGGTAAGTGAACATTCAGTCACTTTGCATTTTTCATTGTGACTGATAGGATTGGATGGACTGTTCATGCTCTGCATGGAAAATTGCATTAATACACAGATATGCAATGTTTTACTTAAAATACATTTCCTCAAATATGTAAACAGGAATTGTACACATGCTCATGAAAGAGTTACTGAGAACATGTTGGTATATAGGAAGATTTTGTCCCTGATTGCTAGTTGGCATCTACAAGATTCCATACTCGGCTGGAAGTAACCTTTCTGATGGACAACGAGAGTAAAACAGACACATAATAGGATATTAAACTTTAACTACCATATTCATTCCAGTCATCTGGGAAAGAAATGGCTAAAATTTCATGCTCACACTTTCATTTGTATCACATCAGAAAGGTGGAATTTATTAGACTTTTTGTTTAAAAGGGTATCTACGGCACACACTAAAAAGTTGTCCCTCTCTCACTTCGGCTTTTCTCCATCTCTCGATCTTTAGCGCTCTCTCATTCTGACTCCATGACATACGTCTTCATTTGAAAGGCTTCAGTTCATGCCAGGCTGGAACTTTTATAGGTTGGGCTCTGTTTCCCCTAGAGGGCTGTAAACTGTTGCACAGAAATAAAAAAAGAAATGCCAAGATCCCTCTTAATACTGAGAGTGATTTTATTACATGAGTGTTGAACAGAATTGGAGTTGTGGAATTGCACGACTTGCCAGCCAAAAATGGCACGGTTAGAAAAGAGTCTGTCAGAAGCGTAAGTGTCTTTTGACTTTCATGACTTCGCAGTGCCATTTTTCTGCATTTAGTGCACTTATGTGCATAACACGTTGTTATTTTTAGCTTATTTTAGCCCAAAAGTATAAACATTCATTATACGCACTCTACAATATGCTATACAAAAATAAAAAAATACAACTAGAATGTTTGAATTTTGCTGTATGGTTATAGGCAAGTCTGATAAACATTTCTAATTATTTTGTCATTTATTCAACCATGTCTCATTCCTAACCTTTATGACTTCCAAGCAACACAAAAATGTGTATTTTTCAAGAAATACCTGGCCACTCTTTTAGATTTAATAAAAGTGAGAGAAGACTGGGGCTGTCAAGCACCATAAAAGTATCATAAAAGCGGTCCATATAAATCATGTGCTATACTCCACAGCTTTATGCAAGGAAAAGTTGCAGATTTATTCTTTATTCATTTAAAAACCTGCTTAGAGTTAATAAGAGAAGTAGTGCTGTCTATTTTGAATCAAAGCGTATCAATAAATTAGTTGATCAAGTTCACAGACACTTTAAATGATTCATCCATAAATTCTGAACTGATTCAATAATTCAAATAGGAAGTTCAGGGTTTGTTCATCACATAAAGCTCCCAATATGGCTTCTGAAGACTTTAAATATAGTTTGCGAGTTGTACTGTACGGTCTTTTACGGTATGGTCCATTTTTTAATTTATTTGTTTTCCACAAAATAAATAAAGATTTGGAACAACACAAGGGTAAGTCAATTATTGAGTAAAATCAATGTTCATTTTTGGATGAACTACTTTCATCTCACTATGATTCAAAAAAGATTCACAGTAAGGGCTCCCACCCCATGTTCTGTTCACTCTCCCGTGTTTATTCTGCTAACCGTGTAGCAATCAAATGTTCTCTCACTTATGGATCTTCCCACTTCATGACTCCGACCCTGAGCAAGGGGGAAGAAGGGGAAAAAAAAAAACTGTCGGCATCAGTGCGGATGAAATTGAATCTCATTTTCGAGGATCTCCCGGGCAGCTGATGTTTTGATGAGACGAGCAGTTGTCACGGCAAGGGCCGGGGCCCGGGCAGCGAGAAGAGATCTCTTCTCTTAACTAACCTGCATCTTGACAAGGCAATCAAGAGGCACGGGAGAGTAATTAAATGATAAGTTCATATTTGAGGGACAATCGAGTGGTGCAGGCTCTCTTGTCACGGCTCCTGGCCGTCGTGATGAATACCCTTATTAGCAGCCGCGCTGCTCCCTGTCACAGGGGCCAGGCCTGACAGCAGGGCCCGTGACAGAGCCCCTCTACACCCCTGCTGAGATGGCTGCAGATAGCCCTCTGTAAGGACACCTGGAGGTACATAATGTAGGACAGTGACGCACGCAAAGGGCTAAAATGTGGACGTGAAAGTCAACAAGGGGGATGGAGATAAGTCATGAGCGGGAAGTGCCAGGATGAGCATGTTAACGACTGGAGTCTGAGCAGGTATCAAGAGGAAATGGGAAAAAAGACACCGCACGACTGACTGTTTTGATGCTCCGTAATTGAAGGTGGCAACCACTTCACTGCTGACTATGAGAGAGGCTGTTTGTTTGGATGCGTCTCACTGATCTCCAGTGCACACTTTGGTTCAATCACGAGGTGGGAGGAAAGAACAAGTGCGGCGTACGGTATTTATACAGCACGGCACACTTCCCTCAAAGCTTTATTCAGCTTAAACATTTGGGTCACCACTAGGAGCGAAGCAGGCTTCTCTTGAGCTCCGCTTGTGATGCATTTGGTTGCAGTGGATCCCCCCCGCCCCATCTGCGGTGCTTTAAGTCCCACTTGCTGTAATCCCACGTTGTGTGCCACTGGCTCGGCAGGATGCCATTGTGATCCTCTCCCCATTGTGTCGGCGGCATAAAGCATCCTCTGTTGTCTCGCCAACTTCCTCCCTCAAACACAGCTTGTGTTTTCAATGCTTACATCCCCCGTGCAAAGGAAAATAAACCTGGGCCCTTTGACTGGATCTATAACGGTGTTGTGTGAATATAAAGGGTGGGGAGTGTGTGTGAGAGAGAAAGTGGGAGGGTGTGAGAAGCTGAGGTGAGCGAGCATTTGTAAGCGATACCCTCAGCCAAAGAAAACCCATGGGTGAGAACCTGTAGATATGAGTCACTGCGATGATTGCATTTCAATATATATCGCGAGTACTTTTCCCTTTTAAACTGACGTCGTCGGCACTTACGCCCGCGTTTGAGTTTAGGGATCGGTATAAAGAAATAATGAAATAATAATATGGTAATATCGAGAGCTTGAAATGGCAAAGGCCCCCGTAAGTCCTGCGGCAGAGCACGGGGCAATAAAGTATGCTCCACTTCAGATTTCATGTTAATAAATCTGAACTCCAGAGAGTCTGCTTAAATTGCACCTTTATATAACTTCTAAGTAAAGGTCACTCTTCTTTTTTAAGGGAATTTAAAGATCAAAATGGCTTCTGTCAGTGTTTCCATATTATACACCTCCATCTTGCTCGCACCCTTAAGCAGCATGAGGTGATATTTTTTAATAATTTGTGCGCTACGTGAATATATCCAACTGAATAATTGTTCTCCAGACTGGGCTGAATCCAGATCTACATAAAAATGGATGTCATATTTTCCGTCTCACCCTTTGTTCTTTTTAGTTTAACAGCAGGACTCGGAGATCAGCTAATCATTGTATGGTTGCTGAATTAAGCACCATACATGGAAATTGTGGATCTCCAGACAAGCCTGAGGTGCATGGGTAGATTACTTACAAATTGTAATCCGTTACTGATTCCAAATTACATGACAAAAAGTTAAGTTAGTAACATAATCCATTACATTACACATTTTAGGTAATATAATCAGATTACTTTTAGATTACTTTTGTCCTAACTCATTTAGCACATTGCTTTAAATAGGATAATCCTGTAATCATTCCATTTGTAACATGAAGTGCATTAAATATTAGATTTGGTTAAGGTTTCCCAAACTGGTGTTTGTGAAGGAAATGGAGGGGGTTTATGAGTTTAATGAAAAACTAATAGTTAATAAAAACAAAAACAAACAAAAAACGTTACATTTAAAAATGACTAAACAAAATTACTAAAAAATGAAATATTTTATTTGTTTACCTGCATGTCATGTGGTCATAACCAACGTCAGAGAAACAAAAAAACATGCAAAAGTGATTCTTAATTATTAAAACATTTATTTTAAAATTTCAGGGGTACTTCAAGTAAATATATTTAGTGAAGCAAAATCAGCTGACAAAATAAAATTTGTGAATTTGTGTATTTTAATGAGATGTAAATCCAGTGGTCAAATGCTGTGTCGCCATCTGACTAATGACTGATCTTTGTGTGAATGTCCAAAGTATTCAGAGTTTCTGAATGTATATAAGCAGTAAGCTTTAGAAAGTAAACTTTAAAGGACTGTAAATAATGGGTAATCATGTAATCCATAAAAAAAGTAACTGTAGTCTGATTACGAGTATTTTAAAATGTAATTTACTCTAGTTACAAGTACTTCATTTTTTGAATCTGATTACGTAATACAGATTACATGTAATCAGTTACCCAGTGAGTGAAATGCTCACAGTTTTACACTGTCAAATCAATCCCGTGAAAGAAAACAACAGCAGGAAAACTGCAGTTGTATTGCAATAATCAACAGAATCAATACATAATCAGCAGAAATGATCTCATAGTGAGAGGACAATGACAAATGATGAACTTCAGTAAACGATAAGTTCATTCAAAAATGAAAAGTAATTGGTCAAAGATGGTCCTGCACCCAAACACATGCCATTGACCGAGTTTTGATAGTCAGTGTTGACAGTTTTCGAAAGAAACAATCTACAAATGACTTAGTTGCAGGGTCTACTTATAAAATATGTCTGCATTTTAGGTTAAAAAAGATACATTGAGAACCTTGAGCTACACGTGTTGATCATCTGGATGAATGATTGAGAGGTTAGCCTGGAAAGAGCTTCAAAATAAAAACCTTCTAACACAATCTCACATCCTCATCAGTAAGAGCCATACTATAAAAAGGCCTGCTGCTGAAATCCTCCCTTCCTGCTCCTCTCTCTCCCTCCCTGTCTCGCTGCTCTTAGCCCCACGGAGAGAGCCGTCAGATGCAGTTTGTCCTGACGGCTGATGGATCGGCCAAAGACACTCGTCTCTGGGCACTTCTCTATATATCGTTAATTTAATGCATGATGACGTGGCCAATTACAGGGCGGCTGCACGCTCAAATAGCATGTCAAAACCTGTGTATCAATCTATTAGATCCTGTCTCTTCGTGGCATGAGTAGGCACCTTAAAGCAGTGGTGAGACGCAGGGGGAAGAGAGAAAGTGCTGACCTCATGGGGATCCGGCCTCTGATCTCACACAGAATAAAAAACAGCCTTAACAAGATATGCTAGCAGGTGAGCTTGCACCTTCTATCTGAAAGGAGCGCTCATGTTAATGTGCATGTGATATCTAAGAATAATGAACTAAATGTCAAGTAGTGTCTAATATAGGAACACTACTGCTCAAAAGTTTGGGATCAATAAGATTTGTTGTTGTTGTTGCTGTTGTTGTTGTTTTAAAGAAACTTTTATTCAGCAGTGATGCAAAAAAAAAAAAGATATCAAAAGTGGCAGTAAATACATTTTAATGTTTAAAAACAGTTAAAAACTGTTCTTAAAACTTTCAGTTCACACTTCATTAAGCAGCATCCGATTTTAACTAATAATAATAAGTTCATGTGACACTGAAGACTGGAGTAATGGCTGCTGAAAATTCAGCTTTGCCAACACAAGACTAAATTATATTTTAAAATAGATTAAAATAGAAAAGAGTTATATTAAATTGCAATATTATTTCACAAAATTGCTGTTTTTGACTGCATTTTTCATAGTGAACATAAGACTCTTTTCAAAAACAAAACGAAACAAATCTTCACATTTTTTAATGTTTTATAAATAAAATTTATATTTTAAATACATACACATGTATAATACATTTAATACATCTTTTATAATTATTATTCTGAAAACATTTTACCCAGGTGCTTATGTCACTACTAAAATTAAGACATTTCTGAAAAGATAATGCAATAGGTTGCACAAAAGTAAAATATATCAAATTTGGCTAAATCAAGTGTTCCACCACACCTGTCCTTGGCATAAGGGCACAGGCTCCAGGGCTCTGGCACAGTCATGCCCCCTAAGAAGACTGGCATCTCGCCCCGCTGTCATTCCACGCGGACGCTCACACACCCTATCTGGGAGCGATGCCCCTCTGTCACACTGATGAAAGTTTTTAATAAGTCCAGCTTGGGCTGATGAGATGCTGTTGATTGAGGTTGATCCCACTCTCAGTGACTCTCAGTGACTAGGATGGATTATCCAACCTTCAATATGTATTTATTTTTATAAGATTTTAGACATTACTGTCACACAGGATGAGGGACAGACATGGAGGATAGGATCAGCACTGAGCTTTTTTGATGAACATCAGAGGCAAGAACTGAACAGGAACATAAACAATGGAGTAAGGTAAGATCTTCTAACTGCAAGGTTACAGTTTTCCTTTCTTTTTTGCAGGTTGTGGGGATGAAGAGGAAGAAGAAGGACTGATGAGGAAGCTCAAGGAAAAGTAGTAACAGCAAGTAAGTATAGCAGGTGTGTCCTTTACTCACTGGATAGACAAATAATATAGTCCATAAAAGGTATGCATACAGATAAGGTCAAAAGTTTACATCTTCAGAATCTGCAAAATGTCAATTATTTTACCAAAATAAAGGGGATCATACAAAATGCATGTTCATGTTTATTTAGTACTGACCTAAATAAT
Organism: Cirrhinus molitorella; assembly: GCA_033026305.1. Taxonomy (NCBI): domain Eukaryota; kingdom Metazoa; phylum Chordata; class Actinopteri; order Cypriniformes; family Cyprinidae; genus Cirrhinus; species Cirrhinus molitorella. The sequence goes on along the minus strand of CM065118.1, from coordinate 31,770,698 downwards.
GTATTTCATGTAAAATACCTTTACATAAAGTCCACAAGAGAAAATAGTAGTTGAATTTATAAAAATGACCCTGTTCAAAAGTTTACATAAATGATCCTAATCTGTTTGTTTGTATATTTATTTATTAATATTTTTTGTTGTTGTTTAGTGATAGATGTTGACGAGTCCCTTGTTTGTCCTGAACAGTTAAACTGCCTGCTGTTCTTCTGAAAAATCCTTCAGGTCCCAACATTTTTTTAGTTTTAGTTTTCCAGCATTTTTGTGTATTTGAACCCTATAATTTTAAGATCCATCTTTTCACACTGAAGACAACTGAGGGACTCATATGCAACTATTACAGGTTCAAATGCTCACTGATGCTCCAGTAAAAAAAAAAAAAAAAAAAAATGCATTAAGAGCCGGGGGTAAAAACTTTTGAACACAATGGAAATGAGTACATTTTTCTTATTTTGCCTAAATATTATATATATATATATATATATATATATATATATATTTTTTTTTTTTTTTTTTTTTTTTCATTTAGTACTGCCCTTCAGAGGTAATGGAGGTAGTTGCATGTGTCCCAGAAGACAAAATAAGTTACATTTACCCTGATCTTCAAATTCAAAATGTTTTCACCACCTTAATGCATGTTTTTTCCTTCTGGAGCATCAGTGAGCGTTTGAACCCTCTGTAATAGTTGTCTCTCAGTGTGAAAAGATGGATCTCAGAATCATACAGTAATTGTTGAAAGGGTTCAAATACACACAAAGTTGTAGTTCAGATAAGAACACAGTATTAAGAATCAAATGTAAACTTTTGAATGTGGTAATTTTTATAAATTCAACTATTTTTTTTTTTATGAACTATATGTAAACATATTTTATGTGAAATATCTTATTCAGGTCAGTACTAAATAAACGATAACATGCATTTTGTAAAGTCAAACAATTAACATTTTGCAGATTCTAAAAGGGGAATGTAAACTTTTGGCCTTAACTGTACATACATACATGCATACATACACATATACGCTATGTATATATGCCACTTTGCAGTGTTCATAAACCTGTCGCTTTTGTTAAATATATCAGGTGTCTACATGGGCCTATATCAGCATGTGCAAATTAGGGAGTCTATCCCGTAATAACCCTCAAGCTCTTTTCTTGTTCGCTCTCTCTCTCTTTGGTCTTCCTTTCCACCCTCTCTCTTGGGATTTCATATCTGATGGAGAGGCTGTAAAGTTTGTCTGCTTTAGCTCAGTCTTTGATGCTGTCACATTTGATCGGCTCAGAAAGTTCTGGCCCATCAACTGCTTGCAAATTAGAAACCCTTGTACATGGAGTAACAATTGTGCAGCCGACGGCATCTTGTTTCATACCCACCACAAAGCAGCAGTAATACCTTGGCTTACCAAACTACAACCAGGCCCCAGTTTGTTGTGACACTAACCTAGACTGGAATTGACCAAGAAAAGGATACGGTAATGTTCAGTACAAGGTGATGAAGAGAACAAGGTGAGCAAGAAAATTAAATGCAAAGATGACAAATATAAGTCATCTGTTTTTGTGTTCGGGTCCCCAATGGATTGTGTCCCAACTAGGCTTCTTGACTAGCTTAACCAGCAACTCTTGCAGCATTGAAATTCATGATGGTCTAAGCGGGATTGTGCATAATTCATGAATTAAATGGGACATCGGGATATAAGGTTGCGTTCACACTTGTCATGTTTGGTTAGATTAAAACAAACTCTGATGCGATTGCTTTGCTAGTGCGGTTCATTTGAGTAAGTGTGAACACTGCCATCCAAACAAGCAAAATGCAAGCTTCTAAATGAACTATGGTGTGGTTCAAATTAAATATGAATCCAACATTGCCCAAATACTTCTAAACAAACCAAAAACAGGAAGTAAAAACAAGATGTGATGCTGTGTGACATGTAGGAACAAGTAGTGTATCCAAAACAAAATGAGCAGAGGGCAAACGTGGAGCAACGAGGAGGCAAAGTGCCTTTTATGAGCACTTTCACAGGTGGTGAAAATAAAATCTTATACATGCAACAATGAGCACACTTAGTCCAGCAGACAGCGTTGTATGTGTATACAACGCTGTATTTGACTTAAAGCAGCGCTGAGCAGACCGATTAGATAATGGGTGCTTTGGTGTCATATATACCCGCAGCGCCGCTTTAAGTAAAACACATCTTTTCCTTTTGTGTGTAGTGTTCGTTGAGTTCCATCTTGGAATATACATCACTCAACCCAAGTTGTGAATGTATCACCATGCCTTCAGGTTCAGCATCTTTAGGTTCACTGTCAAAAATGCCAGTGTGAACGCTAAGCAGACCAAGACCAAAAGTATAATTTTCCTTTCTGGTCCGGACCAAATGAACTAAACAAACTACAAGTGTGAACACAACCTAAAATTCACTTTTTATGTGGTGCATATAAATGTGTATTAGCACTGTGTACAACCACCCTACAATGATAAAAATTAATTTCTTTAATCCCCAAAACAGTCTCAATTATCAAGCAGTTTTGATTTTCTGAGCAATATGATGTCATATTGCTCAGGCCCCACCCACAACAGCTGACGGACTGTCCTGTATTAGCATATTCCAGCAACAATAAGTGTCGCTGTGAACAGAGCAGTTTTTGGCCAGGTAAAAAGGTGTTGTTTTACATAACCATTGAGGAATTTTAACCAAAGTATGTTTCAGACATTTCATGAAGAATGATGTCCCCTTTAAGAAAGATTTTTAAATTCCTGCTAAATTTGAATTGAGGTTTATTTTGATGGTCCCTTTTGAACATTCTGTTGACACATTGCATCTACATGTTAACTAACTCTCATTAGAGTATTAGTAGACTCTCTGCTTAACATCTGCAAACTCTTTATTGTGATGGTCTCTCAACAGACATTCTGCTGACTATAACTTTTCAAGGTCAAGTACATGTCAACTTATTCTAACCCTAGCATTACCAGTCTGCTCATACTCTACTAACACTCTGATGAGAGTTAGTAGGTCTGTAGGTGCAACAGAATGTGTTAAAAGGACCATCAAAATAAAGTGAAACTCAGGGACCAAACATGATGTCTAGACAGTCGTTATATATATGTTGGCTAGACAGCCTTTTTAAAAAGATACAAATAAAAACATTTGTTTGAAGGTTATATATATATATATATATATATATTCTTCTAGTCATTCCAGTTCAGTTTCAATTCCGTTTCCAACTGAAAAAGAACTTATCCTTTAATTCTGAATCGAATACAAGCCTGGTTACAAGCTGGTCTAGACACTGAAGAAATGTATTCCCCATGCTAGTTCTTGGAAAAAGTGCTACATATGTAAGAAATGTATGAATGAGAAATGATGCATAACTGGCAGTCTGCTCCACACAAAGATGGCTGAAGGTCTAAATATGTGACATTTGAAAAATCACACGATTGCAGAGCACGAAGTGCAAATTGCAGTCAAGATCCACGAAAGCTTCAAGTCTTTCTAAGCTTCCACTCGTTTTCCATCTGCAGCGTGACTTCTGTCTTTTTCTCCAGTCCCAGAAGCCTGTTTGCATACAGTGCTTGTAGCAGTGGCTCTTTTCCTCAATCTTGTCGCATTAGCATATGCTCGTGACAGCTCTGGACGCCGGTGGGTGGATCTCTGCTCCTCTCGTGTGAGGTAGAGGGTATCGCTCGAGTCGCACCGTGTCTCTTATGTAAACCATAGGCTTTAGATGGAGCACGGCTGATGATGTGACGTGGCCCTCGCCGTCTTCCAGTGAGGGAGTGGACCCGACAGGCCCTGATCGCCCGAATGACAGAACTAATCTCCAGACCCGGTGCCGTGCTCCGAACTGCGCTCTGATCAGCTCCCATTAGAACTAAACACTTTGAATGATTTGGAATGAAATCAAAATCAATTTGCGCAGCCCTCTATTCCCAGCCGTCCCCCTGGGCAACAGGCCTTGTCACATCCTGTCGTGCCGAAATTGACGTTTTGACACACGCATGCAGGGGAAAAAAGCACGAGAGTAAGCGAGTGGGGGGTAGACGAATGAGTGAAGATGAGAAAAGGCAAAGCCCGATGAAGACGAGGCGCTGGTAGTTTAGGAGTACTCCAACGTGTCACTGCTGAGGAAGGACAATCATGAGCTGTCAGTCAACTCATTTGCAGGACTGGAAGCCTTTAGCTCGGCGGAGAGTTTTCCTGACTCGCGGGGTTTGCGTCCACGCTCTTGTCCGACCTGTGTTTTAGCTCTCTAGGCTGAGATTGACAGAGTGACAGGAGACAGGTAACCATATGGACAGGTCTGTGATGCCAGGTTTGAATGACGGGATTTGTCACAAGGTTGGACATGCTGAAATGTGATTGGCAGGCCCGCTTTTGCCTGGGAACACAACTTTTTTTTTCCTTCCCCCTGCCTGTGACATTGTACATCTGCCAGAGACATGCACGTCTAGGCAACAAGATGGGGAAGAGAGACAGAACGAGAGATTCGTCGTGTGTGTCTCTGCGTATCTGCATGAGATGTGCGCCCGTCTTTGTATACGCTCACGTTGGAGCGTATATTTGCGAGCGCGCGCGTGTGTACATCGAATCAGGTCACCGTGAGGTGAGTGCCCTTATCAGGCACGCACAGAAGATGTCGTCCATTTGCAATGACACGGGCTGCGATATCAGGGCTCTGCTTGCAGGGGAGATGTACTGTTTGTCGTTTTGACAGTTTTGGGTGGGCTCAGTGCATTTCACGGCACACACAGTGTGAACTTTGCTGAAGAACCGTCAGTCTCTCGCTGTCTTGTGGGGATTTCAATCTTAAACAAAACAGGGAGAGCGTAAAAGAGTGTGGATATCACACACAGGATCCTTTAATCAGTCCTAGTACTGCAAAAAGCAGTTGTTACTTGTTTCCTTCTGTATTGGAGATGCTATTACTACACAAACGTTCAAAATAACTTCATAGATTGTAGGGAAATTAATTGAAGCCGACACCCACGGGCAGACGTGCGGTTAGCTGCCACCTCCGTTGTTTTGCTAGAACACGAACATACGGATAATAACAATGATGTTGTTTACTTACCCGCGCTTGGGTTGAAAATAAGTAGAGTGTCTTGGAAGCACCTTGGTGTAATGAAATTATTTTTGGTTGACTTTACTTAATGATATAATTAGTCTGTGTTGTAATGATAATTAATTACTCCATAATTAAAGGTCTATCAATGGACATTAATTTAAAGTGTTGGCTAATTAATCTTTTCTTTGAAGATTGCACCTGGATATGTGCTTTGCCTTAAGCAGATGTGCAGCTCGCGGCCAGCCAGAGCAGAAACATCTGGAGCGACTTCACGTGTGAGATGATGCTTCCACTGGTCAGTAGCCAAGTGTGGATACGACACTCTCGCTAAACGAGCGAATCGGAAATGTCAGTTCCTCGTATACTGGCTGACATTGAGGGCTAGGCTGGCTGGTTTGGGGGTCCGCATGTCACTTTTGACCCCGTGGAGACACAAGGCCTTCACTGCGATTAGTCACAGACGCTCGCTTGACTCTAACATCCACTGAGAGGCGGAAATGTTGCTCTGCCTGATCAAAGTTGTCGGATACTGTGGAACATCTTTAGCAATTGCACAGCGGCCAAGAAGAACACAGGAGTTTACAATTAGATGAAAGGTTCAGATGCTAATGTCAGCCACTGGTCAGAAGAGAAGAACCTTACAACGCACTTTGTATATAATATCTGTCTATAGCCTATGCATGGCATTATCTAAGCACATTACATAGCTATTCGACTTCAAATACATACAAAACTGTACACTGCTGTCAGAAATTTCCTATGCACAATTGAAAGACATAGCAATGTTGCTGACATACAGTACGTTGCATGGAAGAAAGCCTGAAAACATGTAAATATATGTCATCTTTGCATGCAATGTAACACGTCGTAAAAGATAATGATGTTGGGGAAAAAAAAAACATAATCTGCAATGTGTCCCTCGAGATGAAACGAGATGAAATCAGTCACTTTTTCTTTGCTAATGTTTATGTGTTTCAGCTACAATGGGCAGGTGATTAGACAGGATGGGGGACAGTGGCAGCGGAGACCTCTCTCTCTCGCTCTCATCGCTAATGACGAGTCACATGTGTGCAGCTCTCCAGCTTTGACAGACACGGTGTCAATCATCACCACGGAAACAGACCCCATGATGTCACCCAGCTGGCCCCGCTCGACAGCTGATGGGCATCAGAGACAGAGCTGATTCCTTTCCTGTGCTCTGATTGGCTGGATTATTCTGCTGCAGTGCTAATGACTATGGTGCAAAATGGCTGTAATCTCATTATGGCAAAAAAAAAAAAAAACAGGATTTATTCCTCTCACATGTACATGCTCCGATATGGTTATTTATTTCATGTAATTCCATTTCAAGGCTTTTTTTCTTCTATTGTGTTATTCCGTATGTTATGTATTTGCTATAGATTTCTCTCTTGTTCTCTTCTGTGGGTAAACCTACAGAAAGACATCTACACAGAAAACACAAAGGCACACACAATCCTACACAAACTTAATTCTTCGAGTATAAACAATTCAGCCGACAAGTGCTGCTGAATGTCAGGAGGCTGTAGTCAAGCAGAGAGGAGGAGGAGAGGGGTGAAGGGTGTACAATAGACTGCACACTCCCATGGGTGTAATCTCGCTTTGTTTACGCTACCAGAGTGTTATTTTAGCTGTCTGTTTGGGCCACAGCGTGAGTGACGTGGATACGGATACACTGTCTAAGAGAGGGTTGGCTGCACAATTTGACTGTCTGTGTTAATGAATGAACACGGATTTAACATGTTATACACAAAAAGACACAATTATCTGTTTGCATTATCATGCATTTACATCATTAAATGCTGAAAGCAGAACTCTTACCCTTGCAAAAATACATAAATGCGACCCTGGACCACAAAACCAGTTGAAAGCAGCATAGGTATATTTGTAGCAATAGCCAACAATGCATTGTATGGGTCAAAATGATCGATTTTTCTTTTATAAAGCCAAAAATCATTAGGATGATAAGTAAAGATCAAAATGTCCTATTGTAAATATATCAAAACTTAATTTTGATTAGTAATATGCATTGCCAAGATCTTTAATTGGACAACTTTAAAGATTTTGAAGACTTTAAAGACTTTTTTTTGGCACTCTTATTCCAGATTTTCAAATAGTTGTATCTCAGCCAAATATTGTCATATCCTAACAAAGCTTATTTATTCAGCTTTTAGATGATTTCAATAAAAAAAAAAAATAGCCTTATGACTGGTTTACTGGTTTTGTGTTCCTGGGTCACAAATTATTCTTACATTTGCGCACATACATATATAGTGGCATATATATTTCCACTATATTACACAAACACCTGCTTGCATTGTTGCGCAAGCCTTATAGTTTCAGTCCCATCGTAATACAAACATGCACATCCTCTTATACTGCTTGTTTGACCATTGTTCGAGCCCATACAGCATGCCTTTCTCAGATGTATATACAAAGTGTGCTTTGATGTAACGCGCCGGATTGTATAAAATGCACAGGTTTGTCGGCTTACACAATGCAAACACAAAATTGCAGGTCTCTGCTTGCGATAGCATCAGTGAAGGCACTATGCAGTGCAGGCTGAAAGCAGGAATTTGTATATAGCCACTCTCACTCCTGGGTGGGAACCTGGACTAATAGAATATATTAGAAGATTATATTTAACAAAGTGTCCATCTCAAATAAGGTCCATTTTTCATGTGACAGCCATTCCAGGGAGGCCCAGAGAGGAAGAGAGGGAGGAAAAGATGGCTGTCTGAAAAAGCTGGTTTGAGATTGGCTTGGTATCCATTAAAGTGTGGAGCATGGTGCATATTTTCATTATTCACACAAAGGTACGTGTCAGCTAATCACGGCGAAATCGCAAGCGTTTAAAAAGCCAACAGACAGACTCCATCCATTACGTCAATTATGAATTAGCACCTCTCCGCCATCTCACTGCACGGAAATGTCTAGTGCTGTCTTAATTAGCCAAACACAGGGCATCAATTCCTCCCAGCCAATGCTGTCTCCTCCTGCGTGCACACACGCGCACGTACGCACACTGAGCCGAGATTTGAAATGGCGCATGGGGACATTTAATGAGACAAGCGCTCGTGTTTGTCATGCTTTGACGATACATTACTGATCTGATATCCTCGCCCGTTTCAAGTGTAAAATACATCAGCTGTACTTGTCCTGAGCCAGATTTCAGAGGAAAACTTAACAGCCAGACACAATATATCACATTAATGCACACACCTGCTGCAATCACATCCTTCATACCTGTAATAAATTACCAAAAAAAGAGAGAAAAGAAAAAAGAGACCATCTCACAGTATCCCTTACAATGATGAATCAAGTATACAAACGTCAACAAACGGAACGACGCAATATATGCACATACGGGCACTCTCTCCGTTGTCCAGCTTCAACCGTGTCACTGTCTCTTTAAAGTAGCCCCTCCCTGTCCCTCCCGCTGCCACGGCTACAGCCAACGAGCATTGTGAAGTGTGACATGATCATGCTCACTTTCCGTAGTTAAGCCCTCGCCGGGGGTCGGCCTCTCCAGCTGCTCAATGAGTCATTTGATTGTCATCCACCTAGTGCACTCACAGAGAGAGGAGAGAAAGCGACCAAGAGGGAGGGAGGGAGGCATTGGAGGCAATGGGAGAGAATGAGAGGAAAGGAGGGGAGTGAGAAAGAGGAAGAAAGACAGAAGTCAGTTTGAGAGAGGGAGAGAGAGAAACGGAGCCCGGAGCGTCGTCTGCCGAGGATGACAAGCAGTCACAGAGTCTAAACCCCCGCGCAGAAATAAGTGAGTTAGAACAGGGCTTCTGGCTCTGTAATAAACCGTTTAATGGACAGACAGCCTCTCCTTTCCTTCCTCAGGGTAACACTAAATCCCTCTTTATTGTAGTTTGCACAGATGTTAGTGAGTTATCCATTTCTCTAATCACACTGGATGCTGGCACATCCATCTCGGGGTGAAAAATAACCCCTCGCCTTTTCTCCCACAAACATCCCGCAATTCCTCTCTCTTGCTCTGTCTCGCTCCCCCTTTAATGTCGGCAGTGAGTCATATAAGGGTCAGTTGCACCAATACAAATAGAATTCAAACAATATTGTGTCCCGTTTCGAGGCTTCATGCGATTAGGAACAGCCCGCGGTCAGGTTTGTTTTATAGGTTATGGTGCTGTTTCAGGGGTGCGGCATCTGGACATGATATTGCCGAGCGCCTCGTCATAAAGACAGACATTGTCCCGAGGCCTTCGTCGCAATAACGCGATTCGCCACCATAGAGCAGAGACAACAATGTCAGATTGTTTTTGAACTGCACAATTTCATAACGGCCTCACAGTCTCAGCCAACAGCGGCAAACGCAATTAAGTCATTGATAAACAACAAAGTGTGCTGGAAAAGTAAGTTTGGATTACAGGAGTCTATGTGAAGATAAAACGATAAGCAAGGGCATATTCGATTTCACCTGATGCAATCGCGTTTATTAAAAATCAATGCGGTGAGGAACGGACAGTCGTATCTTAAACAGAAAATATTTGGAGCATCTTAATGCGGCTATTCTGACCTCTGGACAGCTGTTTTTATGTCTTAATTTTAGGTGATTTCAACCAGCACAATATCAACCCTTCATCAGACTGTTGTGAGAGACGGACTGTCTCTGACGCCGACCCTGTGAGATATTAAAAAGAAAGAAGGCAGAGAGAGAGAGGGGGGAAAAAAAAAGAAAAAAGAAAGAAGCGAGACCGATTCGGCATTCAGCGAAACGCAGACGGGTTAAATCTGGAAGCGTGACAAAAATGTGTCCAGCCTAATGATGTCAACTAGTGTTCTCTCTGCAGAATGTGCCTTCCTGCTTTCTCTCTCCTTCTCATTCTCCTAACTGCTGAGAAAAGCAAAGTTCTGACACAAACACACTGTCATGTAAACACATCCACTCTCCTTCTTCCACCTATTACTGTAATCTCACTATCAAACACAGACATGAAAATAAACCGCTTTTCCCAGAGACGAGGCGAGAGCGTGCCGAACCAATCGAGCCACACCGACTTGTTGTGTCTTTAGGCTCTAACTAGGTGCCGAGGACTGTAAGTTCTGGAGAGGAGCGTGAGGGAAAGGTCACATGGAGTTCAGAGCGAGCGGATGAGTGATGGCCGTGGAGTGAGGGGCTCTGTTGCCGGGTCTTGTACTTTTCTGTGCTGGCTGATGGGCCTCACAGCAGTAGCCTGAGTCTTGATGGATTGGCAGGCAGTGAAAGGAAATGTTACCCCCCTCCCTTTTTTTTTTTTTTTTTTTTAACACAAACACACACACACCCTCTCCAACATCCCATCATTTTCCCTCCCACCGCTTGAGTGAGAGATTTGCCCTCATCTTCGTCTCCCTCCTTCCACCTCCAGCTGCCCCTGGGCTGCTCGGGAGACTTGGGGAACGAGGGGTAAAGGGGTTTAGGGGGCCGGACATCTCATGACCAGGTCAGCGGAGGAGTGCCGGCCCCCAAAGGGAGCCTGACTGGCTAGGGCTGAGCTTGAGCTTGTTGTACCTGGCTGGACACAAAAGGACCTGGAGCAGCAGGGGTGGGCTACTAAAATAAACATCAAAGGAGTGGAGGGGATGCGTAGCGGACCCTTTTGTTGCCTGGAAATGGAGGGCTCCCCTGGGGGGTGTCGGCGCTAAATGAGATGGTCTGTCTCGGGCGCGCTTCCTGGTGAAATATTTTTGATAAATAAATCACAGGACCCTCGACGCGTTAACCGCTTAGCGACCAACAGGCCACGGGATAATCGGAGCGTCTTTTTTTAAACCCCCTTCTCCATCCCTCTTCTACTGCCACTGGAAGCCGCCGTGTCATTTAAATAGTGGCTTGCGGTGTCTGCTTCCTTTAGAAAGCATCATACACATTCGGATTGTGTTCCACCTATTGTTTGCCGAGCTCGCTCCCCTGAAAATAACAAATCCATTCTGATGTGTGTCTCTGCCGTGTCAAAACAGAGCCCTGATAATGACATGAACCTAAACCTCTGGAGGTGTCTCTAGGGCTCCGGTGCTCTTCCAGCTATTAGGATTTGTTTGCTTGTTTGTTTTCTGTGTGTAGGGTCCCCATGGATGTGTCTAATTGCTCGACGTGATTGTGTAATATATTCACAGTCAAGGAGAATAGACGAGGTATAATGTGTGCGTGCGTGTGTGTGTGTGTCTCGAGTTCCTCTGTGCGCACTGGTATAAGTGTGTCTCATTTGTACCTTGTGTTCTAATAAATGTTAAGCTGTCAAATAATGTGTCGTGCCACACGACGCACCGTGGACCTTGTGCAAAAGAAGTGACGCTCTACAAACCCTTGGCAACAATAAGACAAAGCCACTCAATGAGATTTGCGTACTGCCGTATGACTGTTTCCACATATGTCGAGTGTGGGAGGTTGTGTTTGTGTGCGTGCATCTGCATGTGTGCACTGCAGCGATTAAAAGTGCTTTGCTAGCAAACGATTGTGAGCGTGAGATTGTGTGTGTGTGCGCGTCTGCGTACGTGTGCGTGCACTCAAGCGTTTGAGATGGTGGCGGTGAAGGGAGGGCTTCTGGGGAAGAGATGATTATGCCCATCTGTGGTGGATGCCAGGTGTGTACTCCCCCACCCCCACCTCTTCCCTTCCCGTTCCTCCCCTCCATCCCAGTGACGCTCCACTCCACTCATCACCCTCCATCAGTGCGCTCCAGCTGCCAGCCACCATGCTAACTAGTACCAAGGGGCGCTAGCGTGCCTTCACAGATCGCACTTACTGGTGAAACCGGAGCAACTCTGCAGTCTATAAAAGCGCAACTGGATGAGTCGCTGTCCAACACGGCCTGACACCTGCTGCGGTCATGGACTTCCTCTCGGCACGGCTGCCCTACGAAAACTCATAAAAACAAGCCTGAGACTCTAGTGCACTGATATTGACCGCGGCATCAGATTTTGTTGCTGTCGATTGCTTGTTGCTTTCTGGTCAATTTAGATTCTCCTCACCTCCAGAAACTGCAGCTTCTGTGTTTGGTCACAAGGGTGATTTCTGTGATCATTCCGCCGGCGTGCGCGTGAGAGCTGCCTGATTTGCGGCAACACCCTGGTTCTGCGAGGCTGTCACCCACATAGACACACTCACGTTCACACTATGGGGCCACCCCACACGGTGAGGACGCGCCTCGTAAAACACCCCGCGACGGGCTAGATTGATCCCCCGGTGAAAATGGGCAATATTCCTACTGCATCGATATCAATAAAGCGTCTCAGGCTGGAGGCTGTGCAGGCCTCCTTTTTGTTTCCCTTCTGTGGTGGGTAGAGGGAGGAAAAAATCCATAGACAATTGATGGTGTCTGGAAGAAAGGCTCTATTGGAGTATATCAAATCAGGGTATCGAAGAGAGGAAAGTTTGCCCTGTAAATTAGACTGTTTGCTCCAAGTTCAGTGATAAAGAGAATGGAATAGGAATGTCCTTTATTGGCTATGCCAAATGGTGTGCATTCGTACCCTTTCCGTCAGGCACAGAATATATGGAGCAAACCTAAGCCTCTTTTGCAAAGTGACATTTGGATATGCCGTGTAAAGTAATATGTACAATTCCACTAAACTGGCGAATTATCTCAGCATAAGATAAGCTCTCTGATCGCTGCTTCATTCCAGTTTACACATATTTGTGACCCTGGACCACAAAACCAGTCTTAAGTCCCTGGGATATATTTGTAGCAATAGCCAAAAATACATTTTATGGATCAAAATTATTGATTTTTCTTTTATGCCAAACATCATTAGGATATTAAGTAAAGATCATGTTCCATTAAGATATTTTGTAAATTTCCTACCATAAATATATCAAAACTTAATTTGGACAACTTAAAAGCAATTTTCTCAGTATTTAGATTTTTTTTTTTTGAAATCTCAGATTCCAGATTTTCAAATAGTTGTATCTCTGCTAAATATAATCCTATCCTAACAAACCATACATCAATGGAAAGCTTATTTATTAAATTTCCAGATGATGTATAAATCTCAATTTCAAAAAATTGACACTTATGACTGGTTTTATGGTCCAGGGTCACATTTTTTCGCTGTGAGCGTATATCTGGCTTCAAGAGTCACACAATAACGTGCATCATCACTACAGCACAGCCTTTACGGCATTGGTTCTGGCTTTTGTTCACACAGCGCTCGTTCCAGGACTGATCCCATCAATGTTACTAGGTCCCCAACCTGGGATCATTCCCGGTATCAATCCCGGGACATGTTTGCATTCACACACAAGGCACTCTAGCAATTTTCCAGCAATTTTCTCTTAAACATAAAGTAAAATGGTTAAAACATCTTAAGTCCAATTCAGACAGTAATTGTTCCTCATGGGGATGTAAGCTATTTGCAGTATTTACAGAAATTAGTCAACTTCTCCAAATCCAGAATGCCTTTGTTTTTCTCCCATCACCCATGTAAAAATCCCCAGGCTGAATTACCTACTGTTTTTTGACAAACACCAAGGTCTTGTGGTAATTTAATTGTTGTCCGAATCCACATCTCTGAGTTTACAAGTAGAAATCGATTCGAAATCCACTGTTCAAATCCTTTTGACCACCTCTGAACACCATACGATAACTGTTACAATTCGCTACAATTTGCAATGAATATTTATTATTGCAATGCTGAAAAGAATTTACAAAAACAAAATTTCATAACTGTTTTACCCCAGCATTTGAAAACAAAAGAAAAAAGAGAAGAAAAGCATGTAAACATTTGAAATGGGTCATTATTATGGCAGCAACAGGTATGAAATACAATTTGAAAATGTATTAAATACAATTATATATATATATATATATATATATATATATATATGCTTACCTTATGTAAATAAGAGGTTGCATTAACTTATTTATGTTAATCTCCATGTTTAATGACATCTATTATTTTGAGAGCTAAAATGCGAGACAAAAAATTATTTCAACTGTGATGAGTCTATCTTCCTATTTAAATAATAAACAGGTTATTATTTCCCTGTTATTAAATTAAATATTAATTTATTCTTATTATTCCAAGCATATGACATTTTATTTATGGCAGACAATCATGCAACTGGCCACATGAGCAGCATGTTCCCAGGTTTGTAGGATCACAGAAGTTACGATTGCAAGTCACAGAAATCAAACGATTAATCGTGATTAATCACATCCAACATAAAAGTTTATGTTTACATACTATATATTTGTGTACCGTGTATATTTATTATGTATATATAAATACACACACATGCATGTATATATTAAGGAAAAATATTTTAGATTTATATCTAAAATATTTATATTTATTTATAAAATAAATTGTATACAGGTATAAATATATATACATTTAAATATTTTGTTTTAATATATACATGTATGTGTGTGTATTTATATGTACATAATAAATATACAAAGTAAACACACATATATTATATAAACATAAACTTTTATTTTGGATGTGATTAATCGTGATTAATCGTTTGACAGCCCTAAATATATATGTATGTATGTATGTATGTATATATATATGTGTGTGTGTGTGTGTGTGTGTGTGTGTTTATTTTCAATGGGGTCCAATGTTTTTTGGAACCTTAGAGTTCTTCAAAATGTCTTCTTTTGTGTACTACAGAATAGGTAAAGTCATACAGGTTTGAAACACTGTGAGTAAATGGGTGAACTATTTCTTTAAGTATGTTTACATGCACAGTTACAATCAAGCTACAGTGGGTTTTTAGCAGTCAAGCTACAATTATACATGACACAATGTGTAATCGAATATTTGAAGGATTAAATACATGTTGTGTGTCACCTGTCTTTTAGAGCAAGTGCACAGCACCAAGGCACCAACTGTAGTCTGATTAATGTCTATACATGCTGGACAGAGCCAAGCTACATTCATACTGTGTTAGTCAATTTTATTTAGATTAAAGTATTTACATAACATTTTACAGGGGAATTATTATTTTAGTTAAGCTGAAATCTAACTTTTAAAGTGCATGTAAACACATACACTGATTTGTTGACCGTTGATGCTCTTTTTTGCGAACAAACCTATTTCTGTTATCTTTCTTTTTCTGTTTGCAGGGTTAGTGGTGTGGAGGGATGGTGCCCTTCACCGAATGCTTTGTAGATGAAATCAGGCCAATCAGTAGCATAATGAGAGGTGTAATATGTCCCCTGAGAGAGAAGGAAGGGGAATGGGGGTTTATCATATTGCCAGAGCCTCTATAATCTCTATTAGACTCTATAATCTCTCCATAGATACTTACATATAGACTCACACACTGTCATACCCAACAAATATCTTTTAATTTCCATTATACCTCATTCTTTCTCTTTTCAATCTGTGTCGTTCCTGTTCTGCTGTAGACATGCATCTATAAACAGACAATCCTCATGATAATTATTCAATAGCAGTGAAAACACACAGTCTAATTGTAGTCTAGTCCTAATTACACATGGCTTTGTCTTCTAGGAATGCATTTCAAAGGCACATCAAACACTCTGAGTTGGGTGAAAAGTAATATAGCAGGGAACAAATGCAGACCTACTTTAGACCATGTAAATAAATTCATTATTGCTGTATGATAACAAGAAATGGAAAAAATAGAACCAGAAAAAAGCAGACAGTTATATGTATGTGAGTCATGCTTATTATCTCTTATCTAGCATGTATTAGCATATGCATGAGATTTTTTTGTACACTTCAGTCCAACCAGCTTGCAAGCAATCCCTCATTGACAAGAATAAGAATTCAATATCAGCAGAATTAAAAGTTTCCAGCTTTAATATGGAAATGATGCATTTGAGTCCAATAAAACAGACCGCTGGATTAATACACAAGCAGTGATGTGCTATTCTTGACACTTTTTGATTTGTTCAGGGCTGCATGTACATGTGTGTTCTATGCGTTCCGACAGGTAAAATGCTGTACACATTCAGTAAACGAATACATTAATTGGAGGTGACTCTTTGCTGCGAATCAGGTGATTTTATCATTCAGCATGTGTTTCCGTTTGTTTGACCACCCACATGCATGATAAACAAGTTTAGAATTGTTTTGAATCATTACAAATGTGTGCGACAATCTTACAAATAATAGAAAACGTCAGATATTGAAACCTTGAGATGTAACTAAAAAAAATAAAAAATACAGAAATAAAATACAGAAAGGTAATGTTGCAAACAAACATTGTCTCCACCAATAATATTTTGACATTTCTATGCATGATGCCACATTTTTAGACATTTCTAGGAAAGACACCAAAGTACTTCAGCGGCTGCCTTTCATTTTTTTAAAACCACATAATGTCTGAAGCGACTTAATTGGATTGGGGAAGGCTGCCTATTTCCAGTTTCTCTCTCTTATTCTTGTTATTTTCTACATTCCCTCAGGAACGTGGAATCCACAACATTCACTTTTGTCTGGTGTCTGTCAAAGAATAAACATCAGATATGAAATTGGAAAGAAAAAGTGCATTCCATCACTGGAAGGATGTACTTCGCTCTTATCAGATATTTGCATCTAAATTGGAGTCTTGCTCTGCCTTTGAAAAGAGCACCATATTGAGCGCACACACGCTATGTTTCTGACTGGAACGTAACACGTTGTTAAATGTCCAGTCACGAATGGTTGTTAGCTTTATCCTGGCCGTTCATTCTCTAGGAGTATTATGTCCTTTAGCAAGACTTCTTTGATGACATTCACGGCCTGCAAAGTGACCTCTGTAGCCTTTTGAATTTGCAATTTAGTCATCCATTCTGAGATTCTTCTTTATATTCTGTTCTATCAAACTTATCAAAACTTTAGTGCATGACAGAACCTTTAAAGGGAACCCTGGGTATTAAGACTTGTATGGTAATTATGTCTCTCACTGAAATTTATTCAGTTGAGGTCAAAAGTTTACATACACCTTGCAGAATCTGCAAAACTAATGAATTATTTTACCAAAATAAGAGGGATTATACACAGTGCGACCATATTTAATTTTCAAAAAAAGAGGACGTAGGACGGGGTGTTGGGGTCCAAGTTTTGGTATCAAAATATGTCATTTCCATACCAAAACTACATATTTTACAGTCACCGTTATGCAGATTGATCATAAACACAGCTAAAAAGCTTCCTACCACAGTGGCCATCCTTCACAAAACTAATATCTACCACAGTTTTATCACAGGTAGAATGCAATATGTTTAAATACAAGCATTTCAGTCAAATGGAATTTATGCAATATTTCAAACTTTTAACTCACGGGAGAAAATCAACGTGCCGCAACAGTTTAAAATCAGCCCAATTCCGTGGAAAAAATGTGGAATTGGCAACCCTATATCCAACAAGAGCTGCATCCAAAACAATTTAAATACTCCGTTCTAATTATATTTAATATTAGAATGTTTGCAGGAGCGGAATTAAGAAAACAGCCCCTCGCAAGGCTTCAATATAAAAACGCACATAATAAATGGTGACTGTAGAAAGTCGAATCCTGGACATTTTGGGCGATTTAGGAATTCCGTCTGGACGCATTTTTTTTTTTTTTTTTTTTTAAGTCTAAAAAGAGGATATGTCCAGGGAAAAGAGGACGTATGGTCACCCTAATTATACAAAATGCATGTTTTGTTGTTGTTATTGTTGTTGTTTTTTATTTAGTACTGACCTGAATAAGATACACATAAAAGACGTTTACATATAGTCCACAAGAGAAAATAATAGTTGAATTTATAAAAAATTACCCTGTTCAAAAATTTTCATGAGCTTGATTCTTAATACTGTGTTGTTACCTGAATGATCCACAGTGGTTTTTGTTTAGTGATAGTTGTTCTTGAGTCCCTTGTTTGTCCTGAACAGTTAAACCGCCTGCTGTTCCTCAGAAAAATCCTTCAGGTGCCACAAATTATTTGGGGTTTTTTTCAGCATTTTTGTGTATTTGAACCTTTTCCAACAATGATTTTGAAATCCATCTTTTCACACTGAGGGACTCAAATGCAACTATTACAGAAGGTTTAAATGCTCACTGATGCTCCAGAAGGAAAAACAATGCATTAAGAACAGGGGGTGTAAACTTTTGAACAGAATGAAGCTGTGTACATTTTTCTTATTTTGCATAAACATTGTGTTTCCTTTTGAAGCATCTGTGAGCATGTGAACCTTCTTTAATAGTTACATATGAGTCCCTCAATTGTCCTCAGTGTAAAAAGACAGATTTTAAAATCATACAGTCATTGTTGATAAGGGTTCAAATACGCACAAATTCTGAAAAAGCAAAGAACTTCTGGGACCTGTAGGACTTTTCTGAAGAACAACGGGCAGTTTAACTGTTCAGGGACAAACAAGGGACTCATGAACAACTATCACTAAAAAAAACATTATATTAGTATTAAGAATCAATTGTATTTCAATTTTTGAACAGGGTCTAACTTTTTTCTTTCTTTTTTTAGGTTGTCTTAGATTTATGCATATGTGTCATTATTATCTTGAAATAGTTTTACTTAAAAAAAAAAAAATACTGTTTTGAATGACACAATTTAAAACACAAACATAAGCAGAATCTAGAGATTTCACTATTTTATCGTCCTCAGAAACCCTATTTTTAATACTTTTCTGAAAAACTGTTTTAACCATGAATCCTTAAATACTGCGTTTACACGGGAGACTGTAAGTACTGTAGTTTCCTCAAAAAAATCATGAACAGACAAAGTGGATGAGTTTTGAAAAGCAAATGCCAAATCCATCCTAACACTTTGGCCACAGACAAATGAAAACACTGTCAATTCAACTGTAAAATTATTTTAGTCAGTGTAATTTAAATGGAAGCAATGCCGTGGTTCAAGTGGACAGAATGGCATATTTGGCAGCACCTCTGCTCTTCCCCTGTTGAAGTTCATTAGAATTCTGTCTTTTACATACATGTGTGTGTTTGCATGTGTGTGTGTGTGTGTGTGTGTGTGTGTGTAGTGTGTATATACGTGTGTGTCTGGTCTTCCTGGTCCAGTCCTTCTTCAGATTGATTCCATCAGCGCTGCCTCTAATCCACTTACTTAATGAAATACATAATTAACATATTATAATTGCAGTAAAGATGGTTTTGACAGAAATCATTTCCCGTATCTAATACCATAGTAATTTAATCTGTTCCCCACTCCCTAACACGACCCCTCCTGATTAAGTTTTGTCCCTTCATTTTTCGATGCACGAAGAGCGTGAGTCAGTGTGTGTGTGTGTGTGTGTGTGTGTGGGGATGTGTGCTCTCTCTGCCTAGTTTGTCATGATTATTATTCTCCATTGTCCCTGTCTTTGATTGATTGACAGGGCTGTGGTGTGCACATGGGTCATGTGACCTGGCAGATGGCGGAGAGGAATGAGTGAGCAGTTTCCCTGCTTGTGTGGTCTCATGCTTCTTCTCTTGATATGTTTCATAAACAGATTATTACAGCAAGAGCAAAGACAGCTAACAAACGAGAGAGAGAGAGAGAGAGAGAGAGAGAGAGACTCTTGGGTTTTTCTCTATTCTTGTGCTGTGCTATGAGGGTGAGATAAACCCTGTGTATTTCATTGGTAACTATAAACTACTCCTCTAACTCTATGGGCTTTGTGAACACCCAACACACTCTTGTGAAAACAAAAAGTATGACTTTTATTATTTCTGAAATTTTTCACCCCTTTTATACTTATGGTTAGGTTTATAACAACAATAACAACAACAACAACAACAACAACAATAATAATCATAATAATCATCATCATATTATTATTATTATTATTATTATTATTGTGGTCTTGCATAAATCATAATTATAATATTACCTTTTTGTATGCGCCAAACACATTCATATTTAAAAATTTTGGACAATTATTGAGTAAATAAATACATGATGTTGTTGTTGCTAATAATAATAATAATAATAATAATAATATAGAACATTGCAAAATATAATCATAATATTACCAGACACATATTTTGGACAATAATTTAATAAATAAATATTTGTACAAATGGTTGTTTTGTATAAATAGTTGTTGCTGATGCTGCTGTTAATATAATATTAATATAATAATAATAATAATAAGAATAAGAATAATAATACATAGTTTGATCCTAATAATTTAATCATTAATAATGTTTTTGGTATTATCTTTCAACTGATAGAGACATTATTTAGATGTTGATAATAACAATAACTGCAATCGTAATAATAATACTAATAACAACTATAAATTGTTTGATCATAATAATTGAACCATTAATAATACATTTACATTTAGTTATTTAGCAGTTATTTATAATAATAATGATTTTAATCTTTTTTTAGTTCATAGAGACAGTATTTTGGGGTTGGTGAGGATAATAATACATTTTTGACCATAATAATTTAATCATTAATAATAATGAATTATGTATTTTTTTTCCCAGTTGATAAAGAAAGTATTTAGGGGTTGATGATGATAATAATAATAATAATAATAATAATAATAAGCATCAACAGCAATGATAATTCACACCACTGTGAGATGCTGCAGTGTATTTGTATTGGAGCAGCTGCTGCGGTGTATTGTAGAGATGCCAGAGTTCAGGCAGAGAATGGGCTTAAATCTTAAAGCACAGATAGAGTAACAATGAGTGATTATTGCTCTAAAGAGCCGCAGGCTCCAGGGATGTCTGTAATGCCATTACCCTCTACATCATCTATCCCGGCCAATAGGCAACTGACCCCACACTGCCCCTAGGTCACAGCGAGTTCAGGAGGTGGAAGAGCCGAGGCGTGAGGTAACACTCTCATAACACCAGTCTTTCGCTTCTTTCTCCCATAAACGCATACAACACAAACACACCCCTCACATACTTCACCGGCCTCAGACATCAGCATCAGCATAAGGTCCAGCCAGCAACCTGAGACGCATGATGAAATGTTGGCCTGTTGATCAAAAGGCCTGTTCTCATCTCCTCTTCATTGCACGTTTGACGGAGACTGAATGCAGTCAATAATGACATTAATCTAATCCAGTAAGGCACCAGACATGCATTAGTTACTCTTATGGAGATGCAGAACAAAAGCAGGGGACTGATAGATTGGAGGGTGGATCCGGCTCCGTGCATGTGCGCCCGCTGAAACCGGAGACTTTGCCGAAGAAAACAGCGAGGGAGGAGGGGAAAAAGGACTGTGAATGTGTGCATGTTGCTGAAAGAAAAAGAGCAAGAGGTGGAGGGACCCAGAAAGAAAGAGAGAGAGAACATGTGAGAGAGAAAAAGCAAGAGAGATTGTGTTGAGTAATGAGCACTGTGCTCCCAGAACAATCACGCTCTCCATTTTGTAGTGTGTTTTCACCTGATGTATTGTCTCTGTTGAGGGAGGCCTTGTAATAAGACCATTTGGGCCCCTCATTTGTGCGCATTAGAGGCAAATATCTTACAGTGCCCTTAAAAGAGCCTGGAGGCCTGGAGAAACAGCAGTCCTGATGTGCATTTGGAGCAGGTGACGTAAGGAGAGCGGTCCTGATTATCACCCCAGGTTCACTCCGTCTCTCCTTCGTCTACCCTATGCACTCCATCTAGACTTATTTTTAGCAGGTGTGTAATTTCTGACTGCAGACTTACGAGCTGATAATCAAAGCTCTGTGATTATTACAGTATATATGATGTTCTCTCTGACGTCTATATCAGAAATGAGAGAGGAATAAATCCTGGGAGATTTGCTGTGTCGCCGACTGCCACGTACTCCTCTTTTGATTACACACGTGCCGTGCGGTCGGATTGAATTGAATTTGTGTTCGTGTGTGTAAATAGGCCATCCGGGCACGTGAGGGATGTGACAAGATGAAGAGGCTTCCAGAAGCATCAGTAGATGCAGCGTGGAAAATGATTTTAATCAAACTCACACCACTTATCAGAGCCAGCAGATGGAGGAGCCAGATTCTCTTCCCTTAAGCTAAAGATGGCCACCTGAGAAAAAGATGTGTTCTGGCAAAAACTTTCCTGTATGGCCATGCTCGCTTTTGGCTCGCTTTTTAATGTTGCAACAAAAGAGCTATTTAAACTCAACTTAGAATAAGAATAAAAAACGGCATATATAAAATATGTCTATGTTTAATATTAAATTAAAGAAACAACACTCACAATAATAACATTCTACTTTGTATAATCAGTATTAAGGTGTTTTATTATTATTTTGTATAGTACTGTGCATATGTTGTATTTATTTATTTTTTTTCTTTTTTCTTTTGATTTATAGCTTTTTTGGGTATAGAAAAGTGCACTATAATTAAAATGCATTATTATTATTATTATTATTATTATTATTATTATTATTATTATGCACCAAATACTGTCTCTATCCAACTGAAAAATATCTAAATTATTATTATTAACTATTACATTATTATTATTATTATTATTATGAAACAATGTATTATTATTATTACTATTACTATTATTATTGCTATCAAATCAACCGCCAAAAGCTGGCTCTATTCAAATGAAAAAGACAAAAATTATTATTAATTATTAAGTTGTTATTATGAAACAATGTATTATTATTGTTATTTCTATCATCATCATCAATCCCCAAATACTGTCTCTAACCAACTGAAAAAGACCAAAATTATTATGATTAATATTTATTACATGATTATTATGAAAAATGTATTATTATTATTATTATTATCAATCAACATTGTATCTATCCAACTGAAAAATATAAAAAAAGTATTAATTATTATATTAATATTATGAAACAATGTTATTATTATTATTATTATTATCATCATCATCATCAACAACAACAACAACAACTGCCAAAAACTGTCTCTATCCAACCGAAAAATACAAAAAATAATATTTATTAATTATTATTACATTATTATTATGAAACAATGCATGATTTATTTTTCATTACTATTATCAACCCCCAAATACTGTTGCTATCCAACTTGAAAAAAGTCCAAAATTATTATTATTATTATTAATTATTAAATTATTATTATTATGAAGCACTGTATTATTATTATTATTATTATTATTATTATTATTATAGATTGCAAGATGTCATAAAAAGTGGCTTTTGCTATTTTCCTTTGGGGGGGGGGAAAGGTTATATTTAGCTATAGGTTTTTGTGTCCAATATTTTTTGTTGTTTCATACAGATTATTACAAGTTGTAATGAGACTGGGTTAATTAAATTATTATATTATTATAAAAATAATACCACAACAACAACAACAACTGATGAACTATATATACTTACAGTGTAATAATAATAATAATAATAATAATCATAAACTTGTTTTTAATCAATAAGCAATGTAATATAATATAACATACATAAATGATATATACTTTTTAAATATATCTCGCTCGCTGACGTAGTCCTGTGCATACTGTGGGCGATCTGAACGTATTGTAACTGTGATATAAAAACAACACAACAACCTACGGCTTCCCTTTCATACGTGAGTCACTCTGATTCACTCGCTGTGCCACACGCACACATACAAACATATTTACATAGCACCTCCTATGTCAGGGTCACACGGTGTCTTTCTCAGAGACAGGACGACATGTGTGAGGAGAGACGGCAGTTAAAGCAGGGGGTGGGGCGAGCGGGATAAGGACGCACTGAATGGCAAGCGTACACGAATACCGCCACATCAACTGCCAATATGTTTGGAGGCCTTGGTAACAGCATGTGGTCTCTGGGGAGAGCTGCAGCAGTTCAGGAGAATATCAGACGGAGAGGAAAACAATTTCTGGTGCCAATAATGCAGCACAGATGAAAAATGTTTTAATATTTGCCGCTGCTTTATGGCAGCCACTGTGACAGTGATGGAGTCAATGTCAGCTTTTTCCTTTTAAATGTCATGCTCTGTCTCTGTTCACTCTGTGTGTGTGCGTGTGTTTGTGTGGCACGTGTGGATGTGTGTTATTTTTATGTGTGTGTGTGATATCCTGGCAGCTGGCAGAGTTCACTCTTCTTCTCTCCATTGATCACACAGCGCTTTTTTCCCTCATCATTCAGTAATAGCACACATGCCCAATGCCCAAATCCACAAATGTCTTTTCGTCCGTAATGAACGATTTACCCCCCAAACGCCCTCATCACCTCCCGTCTCTCACACACATACACGCATTTCTCAGTCATAAAGAAACTGCTCTTCCCTGTCAAAAGAAGACACTCTTCTCAGCAGTGTGGTTCGGGTTTATTATTTATTTTTAATTAGTTTTATATGCGACAACGATGGAAGGAATTAATTAGGAAACACAGCACGGTTAATTATGTATACTATAAACTGTGCACATATATAATAACTACAGTATCTAAGTAACCATATCATGTTTCAATCATTACATCACATACAAAAGGCCGCCCGCCTCTAACCTTGTGACCTAATTCACATTTAAATGACACATTAAAAAAGCTTTGACCCCTTCCTGAACTGTGACTCCACCCAGTCCCGCATGACCCAGACATGCACCCAGTCAGCGGGAGAAGGAGTGAATTAGTTTTCCATTGTCATTCAGCCCACAGCGCAGCACACTAAAGAGAAGCAGTCATCTCCTAATGACAGGCGGCCCAGGGAGCGGTCAGCGGTGCTACACTAAAACCACAAGGTCAGGCAGAGATCAGAGACAAACTGATTTAAGTTCACTTTCAGCATTTACATGACCCTTATCGCCAGGGGTGCAAATTTGGTTCTCTAACATTCTGCGTTTAAGAAAATGATATATAGAAATGCATCAAGCACATAATATCTCAGTTTTTGCATAAGTTTTAAAAGAAAAGTCTGTCAGAAAGACAGATTAATGAGGTAATTAATGAGTGTTAAGGCTAAGTAAACAAAACAGACTCACAGGTTGTTGTGTTTTTTTTTTTAATCAGCAATTTACTACAAAATATTTCGATCAATTGTCTTCCATGAAATTTTTGAAGGGAAGACAGGTCATAACAGTATAGTTAACATTTTATTTGGTTTGTTACTGGTTCAAGTTATTCTACCACCTCTAACTTGACCAAGATGGTCTACCAGCTTGTCTTCAGCCCCGTCATCTGGCAGTGCAACTGATTAATCATCTAGAACAGCTTGGACCAGCTAATTACCACAAATAACCTGTTCGGTTCAGCTGGTAATAATGTAATTATATCATCAGAAGAAGGGCTTAGCTGGATTTTCCTGTAAGATGCAACATGATTGCCTACAATAGCTTAATCGTTTAAAAATGTACATTTATTAAATAAATAATATACACCTGCATGCTTTCTCAGTGCTGCTGTTTCACACAGGCATGGGACATAGAGTTGAGGTCAAAAGTTTACATACACCTTGCAGAATCTGAAAAATGGTAATTATTTAAGCAAAATAAGAGGATCATACAAAATGCATGGTATTTTTTTTTTATTTAGTACTGACCTGAATAAAATATTTCACAGAAAAAATGTTTACATGTAGACCACAAAAGAAAAAGTTTACATACACGTCTTATTACTGTGTTGTTACCAGAATGATCTTTGATGATTTTTTGTTTGTTCGTTTGTTTTGTTTTTTTTTAGTTATAGTTGTTATGAATCCCTTGTTGTTAAACTGCCCACTGTTCTTCAGAAAAATCCTACAGGTCTCATAAATTCTTTGGTTTTTCAGCATTTTTTGTATTTGAATCTTGAAGGAAACTTGATGAATTAGGAGCCACTTTTGTAAAACTTTTGGAATTTGAAGATCAGGGTAAATGTAACTTATTTTGTCTTTTGGGAAAAATTTAAGTATCTTCTGTAACTTCTGAAGGGCAATACTAAAAAAAAAAAAAAAATGGTAACACTTTTATTTTTACGGTTTCTTAACTAGTTGCTTATTAGCATGTATGTTACTAGAATATTAGCCATTTATTAGTACTAATTAAGCACATATTAATGCCTTTTTCTACATGACCTTATTCCACATCCCTAATCCTACCCAGTACCTAAACTTAACAACTACCTTACTAACTATTAATAAGCAGCAAATTAGGAATTTATTGAGGGAAGAGTCGTAGTTAATAGTCAATAAGTGTTTCCTATTCTACAGTTTTACAAAAAAAAAAAAAAAAAAAAAAAAATATATATATATATATATAGCCAAAATCTAAATGTACATATCTTCATTCTTTATTCTTTAAATTGTTTAAACTCTTTGTTTCAAAAGTTTTCACCTTTAATACATTGTGTTTCCTTCTGGAGCATCAGTGAGCATTTGAACCTTCTGTAATAGTTACATATGAGTCCATCAGTTGTCCTCAGTGTGAAAAGATGTGAAAGGATCTCAAAATCATACGGTCATTGTTGGAAAGGGTTCAAATACACAAAAAAGCTCAAAAAACAAATAACTTGTGGGACCTAAAGGGTTTTTATCAAGAACAGCAGCAATTTAACTGTTCAGGACAAACAAGGGACTATCAACTATCACCAAACAAAAAACAAAACAAAACAAAAAACAGCTATGGATCATTCAGGTAACAACACAGTATTTAGAATAGTGTATGTAAACTGTTGAACAGGGTCATTTTTATAATTTCAACTATTATTTTATCTTGTGGACTATATGTAAAGGTCTTTTATGTTAAATATATTATTCATGTCAGTACATTTTGTATGATCACCCTTATTTTGGTCAGATAATAACATTTTGCAGATTCTGCAAAGTCTATGTAAACTTTTGACTTCAACTGTAAATTAGCATTCTATATGTAGCCTCATGTTTGTGTTTTAGCACAGCTATGGGCTATTAGCCGATGTTATGTTAAATGTTGTATGATATAGTGTATGTTTTTTTTTTTTTTTTTTTTTTTAAACACATAATACTATGATGATTAATGAATAAAATTCATGATGACAGTTTTAAAGACAAATTATTTCTGCAACATAGACTCATTGAAAATATGTGACTCTATATACATTTCTGTGAACACTAGTTGCTGTAAAACTCAGACAACTTTTATTCCTTTGCACACAAATGATTTATAGGTACACAGTTTTGATTAATAAAGCCTAATTGTCACACAATTACTTGCAGAATATTATGTTATTGTTTCAAAGAACAAACATCCTGCGTGATTTAAAAACTGAAAGTTTTGCATGTTGATGTCACATATACAAGCTTTATATGCATGGGTTTTCTAACTAAGTAGGTTTGCTTGGTAGCTCACACAATACGGTGTTGCACTGTGGTACAAACACTGCAAAATTTCTGAGAACAAACTGAAATGAAATTAAACTAAAAATGTACATTATTTTAACAAACTTTACCTGTGCTCCACTAAAAGTAAATGTACAAAGGTTTCTTTACAGCTGCTGCAATGGTTATATACAATAATCATCATACTATTATGTGTTATAAACTATTCATAATACTATTATGCAACATACCATGTGACATAATGTACCACATAACGTGACACAACATTATTACATATTAAACAAATATAAAGATACAACAAAAAGATAATTCTGTATCTCCGAAACCCCAAACACTGTAACAGAGATATTGATAGTTTTATGATTGGTGTTTTCTTTATAGATCCTATATGTTTTTCTAAATTATGTTTATGAAAAGCAGTCTCATGTGTTGGTGAACTTCCCAGGTTCTTGCTGAGGCTGATTAGATGATGACGCTTGATCACATACACTTCAATAATGTCAGGCAAATTAAACCATTTTCATAATGACAAAGACCCTTGTGGTAATTACTAATGACTGTTACATTTGATTGTCTCCTGATATTTAAAGGGCAATCAATCATGAGACATATTTGTCACACTTTACCTGATTTCCCACTTTTGCTGAACTCCCCCTAATAACTTTCATTAACAAGTCGTTAGCAAACATTATGTTATTCCTATGTGATTAGTAGGTCACATACATTCAAATATGAATGCATATTTAATGAAAACATATCCATAAACTTTCATCACAATCCTAACTATTTTAATATATCTTTACAACACATAATCTAAGCATTATATAAAGTAATACTGTTTGTTTTTGTTATTAAAGAAAGTTAATATAGAGTGTTACCATTACTGAAATTTCTTTTTGTTTTCAGCACTATTACATTATGGTCCATCTTAAAAGGTGGACCCTCAAAAATGACTTAAAGAAAATTGTTGTTTTTCTAAACTTCAGCCCTGTCTTCGCCCTTTTCTTCTGAGCCCAATTAAGAGCCTTAATCAGCTAACGACTTTGGCGCGGCCCGTTAGAGGGGAATTAAGCAGGTAGAAATGATAGGGTGAGGAGGAAGGCAAAATGCTGAGGAGACTGTTTGTGCATCTCTTGTGTAAAATTAAAAAAGAAAGAAAAAGCGATTAAAAGAGAACAAGCTGGAGCACAATGAGGGCTAGCACTCTTTGGAGGCGCTGAATTAGCCAATCACGCACACACACCGTCGAAAATTAATATGGCGAGCCTCCTCAAAGTGGCAATATTAAAACTGGCCTGTTTATCAGAGCAAGAGAACTTCTAGAAAAAACACATACATACATACATACAAAGAAAGTCGATTCAAATAACGAAATAAATGTTCCACTGGAAGGTTTCCTCTGTTTTTTGTTTGCCTTTGAGACTGTTTAAATTTTGATGATGCATTACATCCCCCTCCCCAACATATGATCTCAATTTCAATTGTTTAGAAACTTCTCTTGAGCTCAACCGAATCTCTTTAACCTAACAGGAGCAATTTTCCTTTATCTTGAATGTGTATCTCATGAGTAGATAAAGTAATAATGTCATAATCACTGCTGCATAAACAGCACAAAAGGACTGATATTAATTAACACACACTAATAAATACACTACAGCGGAAGAGAATAGGAAAAGCATAATACATTCTTGCCTAATCTAGTCTAATCTCCACACACACTGACACATATGAGAAAGTTTTCAACATATGCAGCTATTTTACGAGTGAATAAATGAATCATCTGTCAATCAACTGACAAATGACAGCGCCAATTTTAGACAAAAAGACTAAGCAAAACTAACCAACACCCAGTTTTTAATGCATTGTTACCTTGTATTTAAACAAACGTTTTATAGCAAAGTTAGAGGGCTCAGAATATTTTTAATATATTTAACAATTTTACTATTTTATATGTAACATATACATATTTACAACAATTTCTGTGCCTCAGTTCAGCATTAAACAGTC
Source organism: Cirrhinus molitorella (assembly GCA_033026305.1). NCBI lineage: Eukaryota > Metazoa > Chordata > Actinopteri > Cypriniformes > Cyprinidae > Cirrhinus > Cirrhinus molitorella. The sequence goes on along the minus strand of CM065118.1, from coordinate 31,741,464 downwards.
TGTGTAAATGCACCTCGAGATATCTGAAGGCATTTGCCAAAATAAAGCATATCTTATTTTGAACACAACTGATATTTCATGGGAATTGTGTTAGTTGTCATCTTCCTGGGTGTGCGGTTTTATATTCCGTTGAATTCCGTTATGCTCACAACCCTGTTATGAAGACTTTAATGCATTGACGACGAGTGTAACTAACCCGTTTTCTTCCCTCTCAGGCTCGTCTTTCTCGTATTTGCGAGCGGGAGGAGGCAGGGGGCTGCTGGAGTTTGCTGAGAGTAGCTTTAACTTTTGCCAGAGGCTTTAGCAGCCATAAAACCGGGCCCGGGTTAGAGTAGCGGCTGGCTAATCTCTTCATATCTGGTGAGGCCCATTCTGCCCGACGCCGTGGGGTGCCACGCTCTCATTCTCATGCTCTGTATTTCACTTCACCTTTTTTTTTTTCAGTTCTCCATTTCTTAGCATCTCTCTCTCTTTTGCGTCTATTGGACGGCTCCCAAAACAAATCAGGCTCATCTTCTGGTGACTGCATGGGAGAGGAAGAGAGGAGAGGGTGTGATGCTAGCGCTCTGCGCCTACCCCTCTTCTCTGCCTTTTTCTCTCCAGGCCTCAAGCAGTCAGCATCTGGTAGCCCCCGAAAAGGGCGAGCGTGTGTGTGGCGCCGCAAGCTCAGGACACACACTGGCAGCGTTTGAACGACAATAAAGACGCAGAGCCTCACACACACGCGCACACACACAAGCTAGCTAGCGGTGTAGCGCTGTCTGAGTGATGGCTAAAGAGACAGCTGGTGTGTACTCAGCCAAAGTTCCTCAGCCAAACATAAGCTTGTCCGACCTTCAGAGGTCTGGCAGAGGAGCCCGCGTTCTGGGCATTCTTTACTGACAACTCGCAAAGACAGGTTCTAGCACTCACCTATGCTATAATAACTCAAACCATTACTCTCCCTGGATCTATCATGTCCTGATGAGGTTTATGGCAACTTTGTTTATTTCTCTGGATGTGTTTGTATGTTTGTCATCTCATTCTCCGTCTCAGTTCATCAAGTTTCGACAGCACGGAGGAGACGGGTAGGCTATGAGTGTAAATCAGCGAGTGTGTGTGGGTGTGTGTTTGTGAATATGTGTGTTCTTTCATGTCAAAGCAGGTATGAGGTTGTGAATGTGTATGTGCGCTCGTGTCCAGGTGTGTGAGTGTGTGTGTGTATGAGACATCGCGAACGCTGAGAAGGGCTGAGTGTTTTCTGACGCCTGTCGGACTGGGCCTGTCACAGTGGAACAGGAAGGTGTCATCAGCCCAGGCCTCAGAGCCGGAGCCCGTCAGCCAGCCGGACCTGAACACCCTGATGAGCTGACAGCCGGCACAGCACAGGCCTGTCTCAGGCCTCCCAGAGAGAGAAAGCACCTGCAACCAGCCATCTACCTGTCTGTCTGACTGACTATGGGATACACTTGATACAATGTACATCCACAACTAACCGCGGCCCTCTTTGAGTTTTCCGGGTGTCTGTATGTGTGTATGTCTCGGCTTCTACCTCTTCTGAGTCTTCTCTTCTGAGATCCAAGGTGCACCTAAACCTCAAAAATATCTTTTTTTTTTTTTAACAAATATGTCAAAATAAATTAATAATATGCACAAACAAAAAAGTACTTGGATCTACGAACTGTACAAATGCCATTGGATAAGGAAACAAAATATCAATCCAAGTGGCATACATGCAAACAAATAATGGGCTTTTTCCAGAACTGACTTCAGTATGTTTTCTTCATTTTTGATAAATTTTGCAAAAACAGCTTGTTTAAAACAAAATTTTGGTGGGTATAATATAACACAACATACCACAATATAGCATAACACAATATAACAAAATATAATATAACAATAAACCCCCCTAACCCTAACCCTAAGAACAGGGCTGTCAATTCATTTAATCATGAAAAAAGTGAGTAAAAGTTGTGTGTGCTATATATATTTATAAGTATAAATAGACACTGCTGTATATATTTAAGAAATATACACACACATATATATATATATATATATATATATATATATATATATATATATGTATATATAAAATCAAAGACGTTAAGATGTCCACGTCAAAAGAAATTTAGGTCCAGGAAATTTTTAGGTCCATTTTTTTTTTTTTTTTACTAATTTAAAACACAATAAAATTTACTTTACTTACATTTGTACATGTGTCTATGGCATAGTGTCTATGGCATGTTTTTTTTTTTTTTTTTTTACTAATTTAAAACACAATAAAATTTACTTTACTTACATTTGTACATGTGTCTATGGCATAGACACGTACAAATGTAAGTAAAGTAAATTTTATTGTTTTAAATTAGTAAAAAAAAACAATAAAAAACCTACCTGACAAATGGGCAAAACCTATGATAGTGGCAAATTTTACAAAAATTAGAATTACAACTAATTAGTACTAATTAGTATTAGTAGTACATGGGGTGAAAGTAATTCATCTTTCGATATGTAATAAACATTTTTTTTTATTTTTTTATTTTTTAAAATGTATGATATTTACATTTTGTATAAAATATTTACTTATTTTTATATAATATAATATAACATAATATAATATCATATAATATAAATATCTCAGTCGATTAATCTCATTCAAAATAAAAGTTTATGTCTACATAATGTATGTGTGTGTACTGTACATAGTTATATGTATGTTATTTGTGTGTTTATACATACATATAAGGCTTGTTGAAGTGACATTGCATTTTCACTGTCTTGCAAGATAAATCTGAATATAATTAATATAAATAAATATACTGTATAATTTCTTTGTCCTACATGGACCTGTTGTTATAAAAGTTGCAGTATTATTCGATTTTTATTTTTATTTTTTTTATTTTTTTGAGCCAAATCTCAAAATTGTCCTATGGTGTGACAGTCTCAAGAATGGTTCAATAAAGTACAATCTTTTTTTTTTTTTCATCCACATATTTCTGAAAGTGCATAGGAACTTAGAATACATTTTGTCTCTAAAAACCATTTCCTCTGGTGTGACACCATATCCTGATTTTAAATTGGCCAATTCCAGAAAAAAAAAAAAAAAAAAAACATACTTAGTTAAAGGACCCCATGATCATGTTACTGAAGCCCCGTCAAGTCCATGATGTGTGCACTTGCTAATTCTTTTGTCTCAGAATTGTTCAAATATTTAACTTTCTTGGAACCACTACAAAAGTGTTACTTTGTGTTGTCCTTTGGTGTGACACCCCTAAATTATATTTTTTGAATTAAAAACTGTATGTTAAAGTACATAATCATAAAAAAAAAAAAATGCAAATATGTGTTGATAACCGCTAATGACAGGTTAGCTCAGAAAAGCTGAAACATCCTATAGTGTGACAGAAAATCATGACATCCTGAAGGGTGGAACTCCTTGTATGGGCATTTTTCTCCAGGAAGAGTGCACCCACGCACACATAGACCAGAGTGAGAGCAAAAGTGGGCCCATTAACACACTTTATTTGGCTGCACTGCTGCGCGGGACTCACTCTGGAAGAATGTCTCTAAAGAAGTTTGGTTTTGGTTGTAAGGCAAAGATAACCTTGCTCAGCTTCCCGAAGAACCCAGCGTTACATGAACAGTGGATGCAGTTTGCTTTTCCGTGGCAGAAACAGAGTTTTGCACGTGTGTTTGTTGATGAGTGTTTTATAAATGAGGCAAAGTTCAATGCTGGATTTACACATCGTTTGATACTGAAAGATGGAGCAGTGCCAGCTATAAAATATCCTGGTCATGATTCAGAATTGTAGATGGTAAGTGAAACAGCATCAAATGTATGTGTTTTTATTGGCAATCACCGTGCGAGTGCTCGTCAATCTTTAGCTCCGCCCACGGCGTGCCTCCAGGAGCTCGGCTGTTTTTCGGAGAGAATCGTAACACTGTATCTTTTTTTGTAAATATGATAAAACTAAAGACTTTTTGGATATATGAAGGATGCAGTACTACTCTATAGGTACTCAAGATTAACATGAGATTGGATGAAACTGTGTGTCATGCCCACCTTTAATTACAATTTCATAATAAAAAAATAACACTATATGAAAATAAGTGTCTAAAAATGAAGATAAATCTCTCATGGTTTTTTATATTATTATTATTAATTATTTTTTGTTTAGTTTTTTGTTTTTTTCCTTTAATTTTTGCTGTGTCAAACCATAGGACAAATTTTAAAAAAAAAAAAAAGAAAGAAATACAATGAAAGAACTGACAAAGTTAGTGATCCTTTATATTTCTCAAAGACCCAACTTCATACTACATAAATATATGCATTTATTCTTCAAAAATGGTCAATTCTTCTTCATTTTTGCTGGTTATTTGTCAACTACCCATAAATATATACAGTATATATTTATGCAAACAAAAACTTATTTTGGATGTGATTATCACAATTAATTGATGTACAGCACATATTTAAATTGAATCTTCTAATCATAATAATATGATAATAATAGTATTTTTTTTTTTTTTTAGTGGATGTAGTTTATTAATATATTATATATTAAAACCAAATTATGTATTTGTTTGTTTGTATTTTTGTCATATTATCATATGTCATATAATATGTAATCGTAGGTAATCATATGTCATTTAAAACCTAATACACTTGATTTTATTAAATATTCTGTATTCCTTTCTAAAATACATTATATGTTTTTAGATCACTGTAAAGCAAAATATAGCATTTGAACACAGCCTGACAATTTCACGTGTTGTGGGCGTTTTTAGCTTTGATGACTGAAATTGTCACTTTACAGATGTTCAAGCCCATTGAGATCACACATGCTCGACAATTTCTCTACTACAATGCAGCAAAGTCAAAATTTAGGAATCAAAAATGCTTTATGGCACCGTCGCGTTAAATTATCAAACAAGATGCTTTCTCTCGCCGCAGCCACGTTCCCTTGGGTCTTTGTTAAAACTGACACTACCCACGTTGCTCAGCGTTGCTGCCTCTGTATTACGCTCATTTTCTGGGTGGCAATAAATATTAGAATAAACTGCGCCAAAGCGAGGCTGGTCAGGGCCTCTGTTCCCTGTCTGCTCCGGTTGCCACGGCAGCTGAGTGACAGACAAGCCTAGGGGGGCTGGATTAGATGAGGTGACAGAGGGTAAGAAACCAAAGGCCTCTTTTTTCCCCCTTCACCCTTTTTTCCCTCTTTTTTTCCTCGTCAAGTAAATTTAGCCTGAGGAAGGATGAACATCATAAAGCTGAGAGAGGAGGAGAGAGGCCCTCTGTGATTGTTGACGCCTGCCAATAAATCAGATTTTTAATTATCGGACACACGACAAGGAGCAGTGACAACGTGTTTTGCCCCCACCTAAGAGACTCCTTGCAGCCGGTTCACTGGAGAGCGCTCTGTCAGCCGCAGTCAGACAGAAGAGAACTGACACCGTATGAGAATACCGCTATATTATAACACCCTCGGCCACACAAACACGCCAAAGACAAGTGCTAAACAAACACTTACAAGTGAAATCACGTGCGGTAGTATGGCCGCTGTACAATCACTGGAAGCCAGAGACCTTTTGAACTAAGTGCATGCTGGGAGGGGCACTGCAGGACACAAGCATGCTGGGTAGCGACCATGCTTCATGACCAGTGAGGGAACATGCATTTGACATTTATTCCCATATGTCTATTGATTATGTGACAGCAGCAATTTGTTTTCCCTGAGGAATTTCATTACTAACCATGATATTGGCTAAATCCAAGGAAATGTGGTTTTAGACTGTAAGCTAGCAGCAAATATGATCTCAGCTGCACAAGCTTTACATCAGAGTTTGTTGGGGGGGGTCAACATCCACACCGAGCAGAATGTGAATTTTATGTAAGTCGTTCTGCGTAGATTCAATAACTCTTGTAAAAGCCCATTGGCTTGCCATTTCATCTATTACACTGTGGAAAATAAGGTATATTTGCCACAAGTTCAAAACCGCAACACGGAGCAACATTCGGCTGTTGAATAGCATCCAGGTATCTGTCACGAGCCACATGTGTTTGTGTTTTTGCTCAGTTTTACATTACCTCCTTAAGAAAAGCTTATCATGTGGTTCGTGTACAGTTATGTCATGTCAAAGTAATGTCTTCTCAAAAGCAGACATGTCCTCGTGTAGACGTCTGTGTAAAGAACAACATCTATCACTAATCGGGCAGCAGATTTCAAACAGAACTTGATGAAATATTCCATTAATCTAAGCGTGCTGTAAGTGTCTGCTCCTCACCACAACAATCTAATATCTTCTGCGATGGAGTCACTAAAACTTAATGAATCAAGCGATGTTCGAACCACAGACATCATTACATGTTTTTTGATATACATTTATCATTGCGGTTTATTCTGTTTCACACTGAAATCCATATAAATAACTGTGTTTGAGCCCCTTTGGACTGATGAGCTGCCACCGTCAATAAACGCTCCCTCAAAGCTCTCTGTGACAACTGACAACACACTCAAGTTCCATCAAGTTTTTGCTGCACTTCCACAATGTACAAAACAGGGTTGTAAATTGTATTTATTTATTAGTCTGTGATTTGTTGCAATTAGGCTACGTTGACTACAACGATGTAGTCAAAAATGGAAACATTTTCCTTTGCAATTTGAAAAAGTTTCGTATACAATGTTTTCAAAACGATTTGTTTACACGAATCCGTAAAAACTGCCAAAAACACTATTACCCATGCCAGGTCAGTAGTTGGCGCTGTCACCTTGTTAGTAAACAGGTGTAAACAAGTAAAATCGTCATGTACTGTGCATGTCTACATACCTAACATGTACTACGCATGACGTTACCGTTTTCAAAGATTCCTGTACTGGGTGTTTACAGGGAAACAATAACAGTGGCCTCCAAAATGCCGTTGTCATGTAAACGTACAGGCAAAACGCATAAAAAGTTTCTCGTTTTTGGCTGAAACATTGTCGTGTAAACAGCCTCTAAAATGCACTTGACATCAACATTTAGAATCTTAAATATACTGAACTGACCCTTGGCAAAAAAAGAAATAAAGAAAATAGTTACTGTTGAAATATCCGACAAACAATGCCGCTTTCACACTATACATCATGTTCTCACTCAGTGAAAAATACATTGAGGAACAAAAAGGAAAGTGATAACACGCAGACAGAAAAGACAGGGAAGTTTACTTCTGGTCTCAGATTTAAAATGTTACCATTTTTTAAAGAAATTCAAACCAAAAATACCATTTGTGGCTCTTTAATGTATTGTGACAGATGTATTGCCTTATTAGATCAATCCACATGTAAACAGATATTTTCTTCTTTAAAGCACAAAAAAAAAAAAAACATGAATGAACATCAGAACGTATTTTATTTAAACTGCTTCAAGACATCAAAATACATACCAAAACCCAACACAGCTAATCTACTCCTGTCTGATTTGTTTGCCGGATAAAATGGCATGTTCTGCATTATGACTGGTCAGATCACCTGTCAATCATGCTCTTTGCGAAGAGTCAATTGAATCCCCAAATTAATGTTGAATCAACAAAAAGTAAGAATATATTAAATAACATTGTTTTAATGGCATTTTTTTACTACTTTTTGAACTATTAAAGGAGAAGTTCACTTCCAAATTTACAGATAATTTACTTACCCCCTTGTCATCCAAGATGCTCATGTCTTTCTTTCTTCAGTCGTAAAGAAATTATGTTTTTTTTTAAGGAAAAAAAAACAAATCAGGAATGTTCTCCTTATAGTGGACTTCAATGGTGCCTGTGAGTTTAAACTTCCAAAATGCAGTTTAAATGCAGCTTCAAAGGGCTCTAAATGACCCCAGCCAAGGAAGAAGATGTGATCTAGCAAAACAATTGGTTAAAAATGTACAATTTATATACTTTTAACCTCAAATGTTCGTCTTGTCTAGCTTCGCTTGAACTCTGTGTATTCCGGGTCAAGACAGTTAAGGTATGTGGAGTTTTTCGACATACCTTAACTGTATTGACCCGGAATGCAGAGTTTACACAAAGCTATACAAGACGAGCATTTGAGGTTAAAAAGTATATAAATTGTACTTTTTTTTTTAGAAAATGATTGTTTTGCTAGATAAGACCCTTCTTCCTCAGCTGGGATCATTTAGAGCCCTTTGAAGCTGCATTTTGAAAGCTCAAACTCGTGAGCTCGTGAGGAAAATCCTGAAATGTTTGCCTCAAAAAAACATAATTTCTTTATGACTGTAGAAAGAAAGACATAAACATCTTGGATAACAAGGGGGTGAGTAAATTATCTGTAAACTTTTGTTCTGCAAGCAACCTTATCTTTTAAGGTGAGTATTGTCAGTTTTAATACTGATACCCCTATAATTCAATTTATGGGGATAAAATGAGTAATTATAGACATTTAACATTAAAAAATAAGCTTAGTTAGGCCTAAACTGCAAATGATCAGACTAATATTTCAATTACTTTATTAATGTAACTGATTACTGATTCATTTTCTAAATTTCTAATGAAAGTTTTCAGCTGTTAATCATTTTCGAACATTTAAAGCAGGCAGATTACTGTCAGACTTTCAAAATACTTCATCACTTGAATTAAGATGACAAAAATCAGACTTCAATTCCTCTTTTTACTTCTCATTCTGAGGTTAAATACTGCTTTAAAATCATAATAAGATGTAGTTTAACAGCTGTTTCCATAATTTTTTTTGCATATCTATGACACTGACATCCAACACAATGCCTTGGAAAAAAAAAGTATATACATAAACTGTGAATAACTGTGTATAAACATAAAATGTGACCCTGGACCTTTGTAGCAATAGCTGAAAATACACTGTATGGGTCAAAATTATATTTTTCTTTTATGCCAAAAAACATTAGGCTATTAAGTAAAGATCATGTTCCATGAAGATATTTTGTAAATTTCCTATCGTAAATATATCAAAACTTAATTTTTCGATTAGTAATTTGCATTGGTAAGAACTTCATTTGGACAAATTGAAAGGTGATTTTCTGATTTGTTTTGCACTCTCAGGTTCCAGATATTCAAATAGTTGTATCTCAGTCAAATATTGTCCTATCCTAACAAACCATACATCAAATGAAAGTGTATTAATTTACCTTGATGAATAAACCTTCAACCAAATGACCATTATGACTGGTTTTGTGGTCCAGGGTCACAAATATGAAATAAAACAGTTGTCAAATAAGTCACAAAACGTTGGTGTCACATATTTTAAAGCAGTCAAATCAATTTGGGAAAGAAATTAAATCAATTAAACATGTGTGTGTGTTAAAATATTCAGATGTAACCCCCTTTGTAAACATTAACATCATAAGTAACTGTAATTTAATTACAGATTTCTCTCAGTAACTGTAACAGATTACAGTCACATTTATTTTGAAATGAAATTACCTAACTCTGTTACATGTAACCAATTACTCCCCAACACTGTTCATAATATTGCAATTGTGTGAATTAATCTTCACCTTTAAACCATTTTTAAAGCTAAAATGCCTAAATATGCTAAAAATACACCGCTTTCATATCATACCAGCTCTGCTTGCTGTTATTCTCATTCCACTGTTGACACAATGTTCTCACACTAGATCACCTTCCTGGATTTCCCCCAGATGCTGATGGCATATTACTTCAACCCTGCACCCCTAGACCTATAGACACCCCTCCCCTTTTTTTTCCTTCGCCCAAAACATGGTGAAGTCCTTTTTTCTTTTGTGCTCAGAGCCACAGGAAGAGAAAGCTACAGCGCTGTGATTTACGAGTGCTTAGCTCACTAATTCTTGCCGGCCGCATGTTTTGTTGACGAAGGTGGTGCTACAGCTGTACGCCCGGACACTCTGTACATGACACTTTTCTTACAGTGCCTCTTCCCTCCCAGCGCTAATTTATAGACAAATTCAGTCATCCTGAGATGATCACTGTTGTGTAAATGCTTCTTATACACTAAGAAGCATTTACACAACAGGATGAGTGGAGGGTTTGTGTATGAATTTTTCCTTAATGTCACCTAGATAAGGTTGCTTCGAGTAAGAAGCACGTTTGACACAAATACAAACTATATTTAAAAGTTCAATGTCGCAAATTCCATACAGAACCATTCCGTACCATACAGAAAATGTTCTCTCTTTTTTTTCTCTTCACTTCTCTTTTTTTAATTTTATTTCATATTTTTAATTCATAGCCCCATTTTGTACTTAAATGTGTAGTTTTTTTTTTCTTCTCAGTTTTATACAAATGAAATAATAATACTAGTAAATTAAAAAATTAAATATTAAGTTATTATGAATTATAAATCTTTTTGGTAACACTTTTCAATAAGGTTAATAGTTAACTACATTAGCTAACATGAACTAAGAATGAACAATACAGCATTTGTTACTCTTAGTTAATGTTAATTTCAGCATTTACTAATGCATTATTAAATCACAGGTTGTGTTTGTTAACATTAGTTAATGCAATGTGAAATAATATTAGCAAACAATGAACAGCTGTATTTTTATTAACTAAAATGAACAAAGATTAATAAATAGTGTTATGTATTGTTCATTGTTAGTTCATGTTAGTTAACAATGTTAACAAATGACACCTTATTATAAAGTATTACCAAATTTTTAACTATATATCTACTGTAGGTAAGATTTTTATATTATTATTATAAATGTTAAATCTTAATAAGCAAATGCATAACAAATACTACTGTAGGACATTTAAATAGTGTGCCAATATTATGCTTTTAACATGAATTGTAAAAGCAAAACAATTTTTTTTAACCTTTTTTTTTCCCTCTTAAACACTGTCAGCTAGTTTTTAGCAGATTAATACATAAGTGTACATTTTGTGCCATCCCTTCACTTCATTTGTCCTGTAGGGGGCGACAAGCTTTTTGGTGAGTCACATTTATTCCATCTAAAACTTAAAAAAAAAAAAAAAAAACACCATTACATATCATATATTTAAAAAGTCAAATTAAAAGCAGTTTTATATATCCATGGAGTCAAGCATTATTGACTTACAAGTCTGTTAGGAAAGAAGCCCACGTCAGTGCAACAAATCGTGAGTGTTTTTGATCAGCACTCGAGAAGCTTAAGTAGATAAGACATGCTTTAGCAGACTTGGAAGGAGTCCAGCAGCCATAGATGAGACAGAGGGAGAAACAAAGAACTAGTTAGACAGAAAGAGATGGAGAGGAGAGAGAGAGACAGAATAAGACATAATGTGAGTCATAATTTCCCAAAACAGAACTTAAAAACATCTCCAGCATATGTCCTGAGAGACAGGCGAAAGAGGGTGCGTTAAAAATTTGCTTTTGTCTGTGATTGCCATCGGAGACTTTTAATGGGCATGAGAGAGGCAGCTAATTTTGCACAATGGACTGGATAACCTTTTAGGATCAGCAGATTACGGCCTGATTAATCAGCCATGATTAGCATTCATCAAGATCTGTGGAATCAGCCCTGTCATGACTTTTTTAGAAATGCCATTTATTTATTTATTTTGTCCTATTTTGAGAAAACATTATGCCAGGTTGTCATGCTGACAGGAGCGCTATCACTATTCATTAAAGCTTTAAAAAATGAGAAGAGAAAAGAGGAATCAGTCTCTCGGCCTGTCACGGCTTCCTTTAATGGACTGTGTTGATGTTCGGGATGTGCGGAGCAATAGCTGAGCTGTTACGGCGGAGTACGGCCCACGGTGACGGTACAGGTCCCTCTCAGGAGTTGAGCGGCTCTGGAAATATGGACGTCGAGAGAGAATGTGGCAGATGGCTGACAAGGCATTTTTACCCATAACGCCCCAGTAAAACTTTAACTCCCGAGATTTAGTGCTAGCGCTCTGCACTTAGCAAGCTGCAGCCAGGGTCATATTTTTTCAAAAGTCCCAAACTGATGGTTCTGCAAGGTTTGCATAAACATGCTTTATTGATTGCGTTGTTAAAAGATTCAAAGGGTCAGTATCATTTAGCTAAAGACAGTTTTAGAGGACAAATAAAAACTAAAAATTGCTAAACGTTTGGGTGGGGAATATTGATTTTTTTTTTTTTTTTTGCGGGGGTGAGGAAGGAGTAATTAAATTATTCATTCTGTTGTAATTATGATTGATGCAGGCATTACAGAGTCGTTTCAGAAGAGAGAGAGAAAGAAAAAAGTTGAAAAATATTTGGTGGAGCAAGTTTAGTACTTAAAGACCCCTAGTCGGCTCCAAAACAGTGAATGCTTAAAAAGACACGTTAAGGGTAAAAATAAAGAAGCCCAAATCGCTTGAACTGAAATATCGTTTGACGTGTTCATTCTCCTCATGACAGCCTCGGCAGAAACTAACAGCCGGCTTTGTCTTCATTGTAGCAAGTTTATGAAAACATTTCACTTCCACAGTCATTTGTATTCGACTATGCAAAACAAGCTCCCTGATAGGATGTGTCATCCTAATTGGGCCCATGATGCCAGTAGGCCGGGAATTATGGGAAGGGGCTGATGTGGAGACGGGCTGAGCGGAGGAAGGGATGTGCCGAGAGAGTCATCCCTCTTACCATGCCAGACGCCAGCCGAGTCTGAGGGGCACACAAGGGGGGCTGATGAGAGCGTGCCGGGGGGGTACGAGGGGGCATTACGAGGCACAGGTGACAGAGTCTCACATCTGCAGCTGCCAGCATTTGGGTTGGCTTGTTTGCTATAGTTTGGATGGATAGGGGGTGGGGTTGCTGAGGCCGTGGAGAGTTGGTGAGGGGGTAAAAGGGAATTTTGTTTATAGTGCACAGCTGCTTGTGTCACTTCTAGGGACCCGTAAAAGCAAAAAGGACGAACAGTTGAAAATGAGCGAAGAAAACAGGAAGTGCACTTTGTCTTTCTCACTCTCCCTAATGCCGCTGTGCGATTTCAATTCAAAGTCACAAGAAGTATATTTATATAAATATTTAAAAGTATACAACAGTTGGTTCCGGCCCTCAAATGTAATTTAAACTGTGTTCCAAAAGTGATGATACAGAGTGTGTCGGTGTATTTGTTTTTAGAGACTCTTTTTACTAGTTAAATTATTATGGCAGTAGGTGGAGTCACTGAGTCAAGCATTCACTCAGAAACTAAACAAGTGTGTGGCTGACTCCAAAATTGCATAGTTCCCTACTATACTGTATGAAAAACAGTAAAGAGTAGTGAACGGAGTAGTGCGTCCGAATTCACAGTATTCATCAAACATGAGTCATCGAATCATTGACACAACTGATTTGCTCAAAACACTAAATCATTCAGGAATTTAAGAATTTGTTTACTTTCAGATGGGAAAATATAGCAATCGATGCATCATGAATCGAGAAATGGTTCAGCATCGATTCTCAGATTTTCCAAATGCATTGTGATTTTTTTCTCGAGACGATTCTGAGCTTTGTTTTTGAACAGCAGATGTCACTGCATGCTTTAGAAACAGCCGTACTCTGCTTGTATCCAAATCCTTACACACACTTGAAGGTTGAAGCATATTATAAGGGTGTTCACAGTGGGTTGTTTACATTAATCTTGCGTAATAAAAGCATTCTGAGCCGAGGTGAAATTGCATGACTCGCTTTTCAGCACTCTTCGTCATGAGCATTTGAGTGTGTGAATAAAAACTAGATTAGAGCCGCATCTGCTGTTAAAATCTAAGCTCAGAATCAATTCCAGAGAGATTTGCTATGCATCAATTTATTGTTGCAGCCCTACTTCCAGAATAAAAATTTCCCGATAATTTACTCACCCCCATGTCATCCAAGATGTTCATGTCTTTCTTTCTTCAGTTGAAAAGAAATTAAGATTTTTGAGAAAAACATTCCAGGATTTTCTTCTTCCTTTAAAACCGTATGCACGAATGCAATGCACTCATACACGTCCGTTATTCTCACAACTGTTTACGTTCACCTAAGACATAACCAAGTGTGGTTACGTGAATATTCGTCAAAACTGACATTTCGACATAATTTTGTGTGTATTTCTCTGTTCATGAGACGCGAGAGAGTAAGCTTACTTGTGTGCTGTGTGAGAAGTGCTGCTTCTGTGTTTGCGTTAGTAAACCAGACCGACTTGAGTTCTCTTTTGCGTCATGAAATTTATACATGCATACGGTGGCCCGAAAAGTGCAAAACAAATCACATTTCTAAAAAAAAAAAAAAATAAATAAATAAATAACAAATTACAAACACTAATGCAAATCTAAAAAACAAAATAATAATTCACAAAACACAACAGCAATTCCGAAAACATTATACGAAGTCAGAAAACACAATGACAAATCAGACAAACCGGAACAGGTAGGTATAGTTTGATACAGCGCCATTGGTTTGAGCATAGCACACTACTTACCGCTGACTGGACCAGACATCTGTCAATCAAGGTATACAAGAAAGAACAGCAGTGCTACAACAGTAGTGGCAGAAAGTTTGGAGATGGTCTTAAAGTAGCTCATTTTAAATGTATTGAATTAATTGCCTTTACTGTGGAATAAAAATACGCATGTACATTTACAACACTGTACTCTGTAATATAATTAATACCCTTGAATCAGAATACAAAAAGATAGTTAATGTTGGCAGAGAATCAATTTGCATTTTAAATATAGCCACTCCCTGCTTTTGAACTGTGTCTTACTGCTATTGGATATAACTTTTTAAGACGCCGTGTCAAGTTAAAAGAATTTCAGTTCCTAAGCAGTGGACCACATTAGAAGAACTCAGAGGTGGGCCAAGCTTAGCGAGCTTCTGTTTTACAGTAGCAAGTTCTGTCACTTCCATTAAGAGCATGCATTCCGCACATCTACATTTGAAATAACGAACTTAAACGCACAAAAGACGCGACATGTGAAGGGCCCCTGACATCACGTCTCAAAAGCCCGTCTCGAAACCATTGCGTTCTACACTGCGTTTTAAAAAAACATTTTTGAGCGCTGTGTCTCGTGTTTTTACACTCAAAGACGCGTTCTATAACTATTTTTTTGTATTCTGATTCAAGGGTAATATAATACAGAGTACAGTGTTGTAAATGTACATGCATATTTTTAGACCACAGTAAAGGCAATTCATTCAATACACTTAAACTGAGCTACTTTAAGGGCCCGTTCTCATGTCGCACCTAAAAATGCATGGAGAACGCTAGGCGCGCAGCTTTCTCCTTCTTTCCAAGCACTCTGTAGCTTGCGCACCTGTGGCGTTTACCAATGACAATGACCCGCACTCTCCATGAAGACACGGAAGTTTCAGCAAAGAATAAATGGATTTTCAACACTAAAAACTACTTGCAATAGCTTTGCTACTAAATTAATTAAAAAATGTACAGCTGTGATCAGTTATTCCTCCATCTTGACTGAGCTTTCAATGTTGTTACGGGAAAGGATGAAGCTGATTGGTTGGTTCTTGTCACATGCGGTGCGGACGCGCCTGGAAAAATGAGCGCATCGCACCGCATGTGCGTTGTGACCGCGTCACTTCCATTATGAGGGCACATACCGCACAGCTACATTTGAAATAACGAACTTGTGCGCGCTAAAGACGTGACGTGATGTGAATGGCCCCTAAGGCCATCTCCAAACTTTCTGCCACTACTCTGCTGTTCTTTCTTGTATACCATATGTTAATAATGGTCATTTTTGATGACGTTTCGGATGTATTTAATTATTAAAATCTATAATAACATTTATTAACAACTTATTTTAGATATTTAGATTTTTTTTTTACCTTCTTGTAAATTAAGACAGGAACGTGCAATTCTGGCCAAATTAAAGATAAGTTGCATGTGAATTTGGATGTGAGCATCATTAATGACCCCCTGTGTTTAATAAAAAAAAAAAAGGTCTCTAAAAAAAATGTCTCTAATTGGCCTGTTTAGCTAAGCCCTCAAAACACTTCTTATTTACTGGTAAAGTATTGCATGATTTGTATATTATATTTAATAGGCTACACTTTGCAAAAACGTTTGCACTTAGTTTTTAAAAGGTAACATTAATTTTTTAAGGACTCTACGCTTACATTTCTTTTTAGGAGCACAAGTGTCATTATAAGGTGACATATATATATATATATCTAACTTTATTATATTGATGTCATCTTTTGTGCCAAAAAAGTAATTATAAACTTTTATCAAAATTTTTAATTAAACAATAAATTCAATTAATAATAAGATACAATCAGGCTGAATAAGTTACCAATCAAATGAAATCAGTATCAACAATTTATTTATTTTTAATAATTTAAATGACTTAAGTTTATACTTAAAAAAAATAAACTGAAACCGCCAGTAGGTGCCACTAAGTCAAAATCTTTGTGACTGAATAATTCATTAAATCAATTTGTTCAAAAGCGCAGTTTCATTCACTATTTTTGTTCATGAAATTAAACAATAGGAGCACAATTAAACAACCGTGTTCCTAAAATGTAAGTCACTTAATATTAAGTTTTGTATAAAATCAAAAATGTATAAAACTGTTGGATAAATTCAATTTCACATTTGCAAACTTTGGCTGCAGTCTGCAGGTATTATGGCAAAAGACGGCATTGTGCAGCGAACCATAGATACAAATATCCCATTTTTAGCTTGTATTTCGCTGTATGCAGAACTGGGATCGCTTTCATAGTTTTTTGAATGGGCAAATATAGAAATCACTTGAATTTAAAAAAAATCCTAACCAGTTGGAAGTGAAACACCATTCCCCCCTTGAAATTCACTCCCCAAACTCCATCCCCCCGCGTCCCCCCATTTAAAGCCTTGCGAATAATAGCACTGGTTGCTACTTCCACCTGCATTATGTATGCATGATTACGTAATGCGTCAGGTTGAGCTAATGGAAGACAAGCATTTGTGGTTAAAAAGTATATACATTTTATTAGTTTAAGAAAATGACCAATCATTTCACTACGTAAGACCCTTTTAAGCTGCATTGAAGCTGCAATTTGGACTTTCAACCCATTGGTCCACATTGAAGTCCACTATGGAGAAAAATCATGGGATGTTTTCCTCAAAAAAAAAAAAAGAAATAAATAAATAAAATTGAAAGACATGAACATCTTGGATGGCATGAGGGTGAGTACATTATCAATATATTTTTTTTATTCTAGAAGTGAACTAATCCTTTAAGTGATTATAAGAAAATTGTTAAACAATTAAAACAACTGATTTATTCAGTAATAAAACAAGTAACTTTATTTACGAGTGAATCATCAAACTATTCACTCCACTGATTTGTCTAAAATACTGATTCAGAAGCAAAACACCACTATTGTGTGTTGGTTGAGGCGTGCAACAGTACAGACAATTTTATCCCCCATCACTTTATCTGGTATTGTGGAAACATCTCCAATGTTACCACTAGACCATTAGGTAACAATGAAAAAAATCAATAGTTTATCCACTGACCTACACAATCTCAGCAACAACTGTGACAGATGTAAGGATGACGTTATCAAATAAAATGTCATAATTAATGTCAAAATAAATCAAATAAGTTCATTTGAGCACTACAGTGGGTCACCAGAAATTGTTATTCCGATTGAATGTGCTAGTAAATTAGTTTTTTTAACCAGAAACATTTAAATACTACTAAACCATAGTAAATTCTTCCTTAAATATAAAACACTTTTTAACAATATTTATTAATAACTTTGAGATAAATACAATTTAAATACAATTTCCTGACCATTTTGGAGGAGTTACCATTCATTAGTAAACTCACCACTGGTATTCACTATCACCCAGCTTAGCTTTCATTTCCCCAACATTTCCCGCTCGCAGTTTTATTATCATCATCTCAATAGGACCTTGGTCCAGTGTAGGCACGTACCTGACATCTACACCCGGGAGCCGCACCATCCGTTAAACATGACGACATAGAAAAATGGGGCAACTGCGCACGGGCCTGAGAGAACCACTGAGGTGGACACTGGCGGGACCAGCTCGGTTTATCTTCCAGCATTAACATGATGGAAAATATGAATACTTGAATCTTATCGCAGGTGTGCTTTATAACAACATTCATCATAAGACGTATTATGTTTTTATCAAGTCGGGGGGAGAGATGGGAAGCCACTGATTCCATTTCCACTCTGGTCAGCACAGGATCCTGCTTGCCTCTATTATCCTGATTTCAAGAGAAAAAAAAAAAAAGAAAGAAAAAAGTGTAGGGAAAAGATTATAAATCCTGCTGAGGCTTTTTTTTTCCCACTCTTTGTTGCCAACTCTGTCTTGAAATTAACTCAGGATCTGCGGGCCCAGGGCTTTAATAGCAGAAAATAATAAAACAGACATCGGCAGGATCCGTTACATTTATATATTAAAGGCGAGAGAGGGTGTGATGTACTGGCCGATAAATGTAGGGAAATCCTTCAAGTCTTTCTCTTTTAATAATTCTGTCAGCCCTGCGAACCATCTGACCATTGTGCTATTAAAGTCATTTTTTTAGGTAAAAAAGAAGGAATATCATCAGTCATTATTATCATTTAATACATCTTTTTGTGCTCTTTTACTTTCCTGCTTTGACTCCAAACCCAGAACCGAACACATATCTACCCGTGTTGCAGAAATCCATTAAAACCGAGAGCAGGAGAATGGGAAGTTTGCCACCGAACAGTAGGAAAGAGATTCGATGATGGCTGCCTGTTTTACTGAGTCTGTGGGGAATTTACAGATGGTGGATCTGTATCATTAATTCACTGTGGCTGGAACTCAGCTGAACTGATTCATTGTCTGTGGCACAAGTGAGAGTTAATGATAGTTTATTCATAGTTTTAAAATGTCTTTAGTCAGAATATGGCTGTCCACTTAAATCTGGATTAATACATCAGATTGCTATGTACCATATCCAAGCATTTTTATGACTTTTTGATTCAGGGTACAAACGAGCCGCTTGTCCTTTTCACTGTCAATCAGCCCATGGCAGTTTAGATTCACAGCTCTTGTCAAAAATAATTTGCTAAAACCTACCACAATTTAAATGTAAAGCTTTAAAGAGATTTGCAAAGGAGGAGACTGTGGTTGAAACTGTTAGAAATTAGATGAACACTTGGTTAATCTGATAAACACTATAGTTTAAAAAGACTGGAGCAGTAAGATTTTTTGGTAACACTTTACAATAAGGTGTCATTTGTTAATGTTAGTTACTGTATACACTGCAAATAAATGCTTTTCTTGCTTAGATTTTTTTGTTTTTTAGCCAAAATATCTAAAAATGCTTAAGTCAAGAAGGATTTGCTAAACAAGTAAAAATTATTGTCTTGTTTTCAGAAAAAATAAGTTAAAATTAAGTGATTTTTTTTCTTTAAACAAGCAAATAATCAGCCAATGGGATAAAGCAAAAACTCACTTAATTTTGACTTCTTTTTTTTTCTGAAAACAAGACAATAATTTCTACTTGTCTAGAAAATCCTTCTTGATATAAGAATTTTTAGATATTTTGGCTGGAAATAAGAAAAAAAAAATCTTAGTAAGAAAAGCATTTTTTGCAGTGTACATAATATAACATGAACGAACAACGAACAATACATGTATTACACTATTTATTAATCTTTCTAAATGTTAGTTAACAAAAATACAGTTGTATTGATTGTCCACAGTGCATTAACTAATCTTAAAACAACTTGTGATTTTAATAATGCATTAGTAAATGCTGAAATTAGCATTAACTAAGATTAATAAGAGAAGCAATGTTCATTGTTAGTTAACTAATGTACCTTACTGTAAAGTTTGACAGACTCTTTATCTGTTTTTTGCAATAAGTAATTTTTTTATTCAGCAAGAATGCATTTAAAAGAATGCAAAGGTGATCATTTTATATGTATTTATAATGCATATAGAGGCACAATAGTTTGAATAATAACAAAGAAAATATGTATTGAGCACCGATTCAGAATATTAACATTTCTGAAGGATCGTGTAATGGATTTTGAATATTCAGCTTTGCCAACACAGTAATAAATCATTAATAACATATATTCAAATGGAAAAGAGTTATTTTAAATTGTACTCATTTTTCATCATTTTAATCAAACTAATAAGAATATGTTTGGGCAGATAAGGGAGGGCTGTAACTTTTCTTATTTATTTTAATTGTTAGTCTATGTTTTATGTATCTGTTCAATTACTATTGACCTTTTTTAAGCGACATTTAAAACTAAAATCTTGACTTGTACTGCAACATGAAACTGTACCATCAAAATACTGTGCTTTAGACATTTGTCTAAGTCAGTGTTCTGACCTAATATTCTATATGTACTTCATATAGAACTATGTAGTTCTATATAATTCTAACTATGAACAGGAACAAAGTGAGGTAAGTCATTCCCACAAAAGAAGTGATTTAGCTTACTTGGCTAAACCTGCATTTCAAACAAAAGTGAATGAAACACACCAAGTTAAGCTTATATTGTATCCCCCCTCGGTTTAATTGTGCTAGCTAAATACATGGGACTTAATCAAGCTTAAAAATAACAAACAAACAAATAAAAGAGGTCCTCTGAGAACTCATTAGAGGCCTTGTCAAACTCCAAGAGACTACATAATTACTAACCAAAATAAAAATGCAAAGCTATTTTGTTTGTATTCCCTTCTTCTTTATGATTACTGCTGAACTAAGGTCAATGAAAGCCAAAGTTTCACTTATTTGAACAATTTTGATTGAGTAATGGAAACTGTGGCACGTATGATCCTCCCGCTTGAAAAAGATTTTTTCTTTTCTTTTCGAAAAGATTCAGAAGTATGTACATGTCTCAAATAGAATATGAACAACCACTTATGCTGATGCTCTAGTTCTCACTGTGAGGAAAAAGAAAGGAAAATTACATTTGCTGACTTCTCTCATTAAAGCAAAAACCTAGACCCGCTGACAGCGAAAGGGAAAAAGAGTTAAACATAATTTCTATAAATAAATCTTTTTTTGTCATTTTAATTACTGGATCAACGGTGCCTCAGATGAATGGTCATCCCATCAATCTTTAATTAAAGTCACGCATTGCAGATTTAGCACGATGTTGTGGCTGATTGAAAAATAAGGGAATGATATTTCTATTAGAGACTGTTTTATTAATAACATGTCAGGGCTCTAAAACACCAATCCAACAGAGAGTCAATCAAAAGGAAATGATAGACAGCCTATACGTCAGGGATTGCATATTGCATATGCCTTTTTCTCCTTTTTTTCTTGGATGTCTTCCTATTTTTGCCTTTCACTTTTTTGTGCAGATGTCAAGTCTTTCTTTAACTGTCAGGTCTGGAGAGACTTGTCATTACGCATTAAACTCAACAAACAAACAGCAACCGTAAATACCTACAGCTCACAAACTTGAAAAAAAAGTGAATTTTAGATAACACAATGGCTTTCTTGTGTTTTTCTTTAGCGACCCTTGACAACTATAATGAATAAAGTATAATCATTTCTAATTATTTGAATACATTTCATTTATAAAAGTAAATAAATGAATAAATGTTTAATAAAATGAAAACAAGTTTAGCCATCATTAATATCTACATTTCAAACTCCCATAAATCCACGTACACCTAAGCCAAGAACAATGAGGTATTTTGTGGATGCGATTGCATCAGCCCGAGGAAAGTTTTACAACTTTTCCCACTTTCCAAAGTGTTATTTCTCTGTCCCTGTTTTAATCTTTAATGCTTCCTCTTCTGAAGAGAGAAAGAGTCAGGGAGCTCATGCTATGCTCTTGACCCCAATGCTACATGTTTGTTGTGTTGGGTAATTCTTCTTCCTTCCCTCCCAAGATGAGCCCTCCGGTTTATTTTTAAGTCATCAATTACTCAAACTTCAGCCCAACTATCTCTCCCCTACCATCTGGGTTCCATACCATGGTCTTAAATGCAGCCCGGATAATGACAACCTTCTCCCGACTGTTAATTTACGAGGCCGGGGAGTCGTATTTCATGTGTTATCATGCCTCTCCATTTGATCTCGCGTATCTTTTTCCCCCTGCATCTGTGCGCCCGTGTGCATAAATCTCTTCGTCTCACACCTTGTCACCAGGCCAAAAGATGCTCAAGGCACAAGGAACCCTGTATTAGCTCTTTTAAACTAAAAAACAAGACGGGGTAGAAGAAAGAACAAAGAGGAAGAAAGAAAAAAAGCATGGAACGGCAAAGTGGCCGCAGGTATTAAAAGACGATTTCAGATGTGACAAACTTGGCAGGCGATCTGATAAATAAGTTTCTAACTCTGCTAATCACAAAAAAGCACAATTAACGATAGTTTATGGTCTTTTTCAAAACATGTATTGACTGGATCTGCGCATTTAAATCTACCTTGCTTATGAGTTTTATATTTTACACGGTTTATGTCATTTCTCTATGGCTTAGTTTTATTTTCATGCCGTAAAACACAATGTTCTGCTCCAGTTTGGGAGATCTGCTACTTTTGTTTATCTCAACTGTCTTTCCTAAGTCTTTCTTTCGTGCTACACTTCCCATAGTCTATTTTCATCTTCATTGTAGTGTTATTTTCACCCCTAATGAAATCACACGCAAATCGCCCAAAGTGCTGACGGAGGCTGCGGGCGTTAAAAGCCAATCCTCTGCGGGCCTCGTTTAGAAAGCAACCATTTTATTTATTGTGCGTCTCATCTCATCTCCTCCTCCTTCTCTTCTCCTCTGGACTCCTTAGAGAGATCTCCAAAATGTCCCTGCACTTCTTAAAGCTCACTGGCCACAACAAACTAAGAGGGCTTACCCTAAGCCAAGCAGAAAATAATAATAATATAGTGAAAATCTTAAACGCACAAGCATACACGCATCTGCTCGCGCAGTCTCGTAAAGTTTTTTGTATCTTTCTTTGAATGACGAGCCCCATATTTCCTCTCTGAAATGACACTTTAATTAAGCAAATTACTCTAGTGAGGGTAGAGGAACCGTCAAGAGCTTGATAAGGCTGTGGAGATAAACCCTTATTGAGAGTGTTTATCAAAGACGCCGGGATCTAAACCTTTAATAGGTAATACCGAGATAAGTAAGCCTTTGTGATGTTACTAGCGCAGGGATATTTTCAGAGGGGCTTATGGAAGAGGGTAAAAGAAAGGGATGAAATGTTGCGAGAACGAGTCTGTGCTTAAGAAAAAGAGCGGACGATCACATCCTCACCCCATTCGGAGCTCTTTTGTGTGAGAGACTTAGATTTCGGGGAGCAAGAGTGAAAAATACAACACATGCTGTTATGACTTCCTCAATGGAGGAGCTTGTTTTATAAGACTATTAGCAATTTGCATGGATTAGCTTTTGGGGAAACATTTAGAGGTGAGTATTGTAGTTCTATTACCTGTCAGAGATTTCTACGAAAACTTTTCGCTTTGATTTTAATACATATTGTGAAAATATTTGATGTTCGAGGACTCATACGGTTCAGATATGAAAAATCAAATGGCCTCACATGATATTTCTTTATGTAACCATGTTAAAATGTTTTTATATCCATGGGAGATCAGAGTAGTTGTACACATTTCCAGCAAATAATTAGTTTGATTTACATTTTTATTTGTGACCCTGGACCACAAAACCAGTCAAATTGGTCTTTTTTTTTTTTTAATTGATGTATGGTTTGCAGGCCCAGCTTGGCTAACCAGGAGCACCGGGAGAATATTTAAGACATAAAAGAAGCGTCCCGTATAATTATTTATTCTTTGTGCGCAAATTATTGTGTTATTTGTGAATGTAGCCATTTGAGGACGGCTTTAAGACCAAGCGGAATCCTCTGCCGGCTGCGCTTCACAGTAAGCGGGACTCACGCTAACAGCAATTGCTTTCATCGTCCGTGTTTTAATTTTAGCAAATCAGTTTGGACGAATGCAACATTTAGCAAGGCAGGAAAACATTCAATCTACCTGAGGAAAGACGTCTTTCACTACTGTAAGTTAATGCTGTTAAATAGAGGGGAAAATAGGCTTAATTTAATAAATTAATTAATTCTTGCGCATTCTTAAACAGAGACCTGATTATATTGAAGTAGAAATCCAAGCACCAGAAGAAGCCCACACTTTTTTTTTATTGAAAAATATGCATTTTCATTCAAAGGCTATATGGTTGCAATAATTGCCTATTTTAGTTCAAAAATCTAAGTGTTTAGCAAAATATTATTCTTATAAAAATATGTTTCATAGATGCTCAGATGTTAAGAAAATGTGACTATCTCTGGTAACTTTTAAACTGCAGGCAGACATGCATTATGGTATACAGTACAAATTTTTAGTTGGATATATGTAAACAAAAAATAATAGATTAAGAAATTGATAAGAGAAAGGCTGAAAAATACAAAGAAACACAAGGCTGTAGAGAACAGTGTACTATTGCAGACTTATATAGCCTACTGACGTTTTGATTACATTATTGTAATAGCTATAGTCAGTCGTGAACTAAAGTGGGCCAGTCTAAGGCATGAAACTCCAGAGCTGAAAATGAGTCCCACTCCGGCCCTGATGGTTTGTTAGGATAGGACAATATTTGTCTGAGATACACCTATTTGAATATCTGAAATCTGAGAGCGCAAATAAAAAAAAAATCAAAATATTGAAAAAATCGTTCTTAAAGTTGTCCAAATTAAGTTCTTAACAATGCATAGTACTAATCAAAAATTAAGTTTTGATATATTTACGGTAGGGTTTACGGTGCATTTTATACAATCCGGCGTGTTACATCAAAGCACACTTTGTATATTTGAGAAAGGCATGCTGTATGGGCTCAAACAATGGTCAAACTAACAGTATAAGAGGATGTGCATGTTTATATTACGATGGGACTGAAACTATAAGGCTTGTGCAACAATGCAAGCAGGTGTTTGTGTAATATAGTGGAAATATATATGCCACTATATATGTATGTGTGCAAATGTAAAATTAATTTGTGACCCAGGAACACACAAGGCTCTTTTTTTTTAATTGAGATCATCTAAAAGCTGAATAAATAAACTTTGTTAGGATAGGACAATATTTAGCTGAGCTACAACTATTTGAAAATCTGGAATAAGGGTGCAAAAAAATCTAAATATTGAGAGAATCACCTTAAAAGTTGTCCAATTACAGTTCTTGGCAATGCATATTACTAATCAAAATTAAGTTCTGATATATTTACAACAGGACATTTACAAAATATCTTCATGGAATATGATCTTTACTTAATATCCTAATGATTTTTGACCTATTCAATGTATTGCTTTTATATTACTACAAATATAACTGTACTACTCACAACAGGGTCACATTTATCTAAATCTGTCATCAGCTCCCACACTTCATAATAAATAGGCAAACCCTTTTCATCTCCCTTATTATTTTACCAAAGTTATAGGGCAAAACCTGCTGGGTGGATAATATAGTTAAGGACATCCACAGAAATGACTCCAAGACAAGCAAAAATGCAGTGATGTAATGTTTACATGGCATTTCTATAAACAAATTCGCACAAAATGAAAACCCTAACCTCCCCATCCTGCCGTCTACCTTGTAATTGCCTTCTTACTTGCTCTCTTTTCTTTTCTCTTCTGGCCCTCACTATCTCTCATACTCTCTTTCTCTGATCTACATGTGGTTCAGGTTATGCAAGCATGTTATACTGCGGTGTGGAGACACTGCTGTTACTGTAAGAGCAGTAAAGGAGTGAATGAAAGATAGAGAGAGAGAAAGAGAAAGCTGTTCGGCGGTGAGGAGGAGGTGCAGCGTTGTGCTACAGCAGCACCCAGGCCTCTCTCTGCAGAAAGTCATAAAAACCTTACAGGCACCCAGCTGGGCGACCATGTAGGAGAGCCACAGATCACTTCCTTTTACATACTTCAGCACTCATGTTTCTCTGCAGGAGGAGGCCTCTGCTTTCCCAGAATTCCTGTGCAGGGTTCAGGGACCACCGTGGTGTGTGTGCGGTCTGCGCATAGTTACGGCTAATAATGTGTTTCTGAGAGAGAAAGAGAGAGCAGGGTGTAGGCTGTGCAGTGCGTCCTCTAACTGTCTCTCGAGGTAATGCTCAACAGCTGTAGAGTTGGTGCTTTATTTAAAAGACATTACACACAAATCCTGTCTTTTTTGTGTGTGAACTATTAGAAATGATCTAACATAAAATGTATGTAGTACAAAGAGTATTCATTTCCACACACACCGATGTGTGTATGCTCTGTTAAAATGTGATTCTGGCCTACCTCACCTCTTGACCTTCTTGAGTTTATCAAGCAATCAATTTTGACATAATCATAATCTACTGAATATTCCCCAGGTGATAAAAGTGTACTTTCATAATGTATTTAAAGTGCTCTATTTTCACACACTAATTTTGTAATTAATATACAAAAAATTACATTTAAGTACACTTAAATTTGTACTTAAATGTGCTGTTTTGAGACACCATGAATATGAACTAAAATGTGCATTTAGCATACTATTTCTGTATTAAAAAAAACAACAACAACAACAACTTATTTAGTTACCATTTGCAGTACACTTGAAAAATGGGTTCCAGTGTACTACAAAGGGTAACTAAATATGTGACCCTGGACCACAAAACCAGTCTTAAGTAGTGCAAGTTTATTTGTAGCAATAGCCAAACATGGGTCAAAATTATTGTATGCCAAACATTTATGCCAAAAATCATTAAGATATTAAGTAAAGATCATGCTCCATTAATATATTTAGTAAATTTCCTACCGTAAATATATCAAAACTTATTTTTTGATTAGTAATATGCATAGCTAAGAACTTTATTTAGACAACTTTAAAGGGATTTTCTCAAAATGTATGTATATATTGTATTTAAGCCAAATATTGTCCTATCCTAGAAGTAGATACATCAATGGAAACCTTATTTATTCAGATGTCAGTTGTATAAATCTCAATTTTAGAAAATTATGCCTGGTTTTGTGGTCCAGAGATGGTATATTAAAAGCACATTTTAGTTCATATGCATGGTGTCTCAAAATAGCACATTTAAGTACACTTACTGTAGATGTTCCTAAGATTATATTCTAAATAACAATTTATATAAGTACATTATATTAAGTACATTTTAAATACACTTTGTTTCACCTGGGTTAATTTAAATATAGTAAATACTATGTTCAATTACCAAAATAATAATATTTGTCTCCCATTTATATAACACATTATTTACCCGTTACAAAAAAAAGTATCAAACATTTTTCCTTCTCTAGTTTACAGGTGTAATTTTACAAATGTAGTTCTTTAAATAAGAACAAAACAAGATTTGGTCCCAGAGTACCTGACCATAAGTATCTAGCCTGTTTAAAAAAAAAAAATTATATATATATATATATATATATATATACAGGTCCTTCTCAAAAAATTAGCATGTTGTGATAAAGTTCATTATTTTCTGTAATGTACTGATAAACATTAGACTTTCATATATTTTAGATTCATTACACACAACTCGAAGTAGTTCAAGCCTTTTATTGTTTTAATATTGATGATTTTGGCATACAGCTCATGAAAACCCAAAATTCCTATCTCAAAAAATTAGCATATCATGAAAAGGTTCTCTAAACGAGCTATTAACCTAATCATCTGAATCAACTAATTAACTCTAAACACCTGCAAAAGATTCCTGAGGCTTTTAAAAACTCCCAGCCTGGTTCATTACTCAAAACCGCAATCATGGGTAAGACTGCCGACCTGACTGCTGTCCAGAAGGCCATCATTGACACCCTCAAGCAAGAGGTCTGTGGGAAGGAAAAAGTGTGGCAGAAAACGCTACACAACGAGAAGAGGTGACCGGACCCTGAGGAAGATTGTGGAGAAGGACCGATTCCAGACCTTGGGGGACCTGCGGAAGCAGTGGACTGAGTCTGGAGTAGAAACATCCAGAGCCACCGTGTACAGGCGTGTGCAGGAAATGGGCTACAGGTGCCGCATTCCCCAGGTCAAGCCACTTTTGAACCAGAAACAGCGGCAGAAGCGCCTGACCTGGGCTACAGAGAAGCAGCACTGGACTGTTGCTCAGTGGTCCAAAGTACTTTTTTCGGATGAAAGCAAATTTTGCATGTCATTCGGAAATCAAGGTGCCAGAGTCTGGAGGAAGACTGGGGAGAGGGAAATGCCAAAATGCCTGAAGTCCAGTGTCAAGTACCCACAGTCAGTGATGGTCTGGGGTGCCATGTCAGCTGCTGGTGTTGGTCCACTGTGTTTTATCAAGGGCAGGGTCAATGCAGCTAGCTATCAGGAGATTTTGGAGCACTTCATGCTTCCATCTGCTGAAAAGCTTTATGGAGATGAAGATTTCATTTTTCAGCACGACCTGGCACCTGCTCACAGTGCCAAAACCACTGGTAAATGGTTTACTGACCATGGTATTACTGTGCTCAATTGGCCTGCCAACTCTCCTGACCTGAACCCCATAGAGAATCTGTGGGATATTGTGAAGAGAAAGTTGAGAGACGCAAGACCCAACACTCTGGATGAGCTTAAGGCCGCTATCGAAGCATCCTGGGCCTCCATAACACCTCAGCAGTGCCACAGGCTGATTGCCTCCATGCCACGCCGCATTGAAGCAGTCATTTCTGCAGAAGGATTCCCGACCAAGTATTGAGTGCATAACTGAACTTAATTATTTGAAGGTTGACTTTTTTTGTATTAAAAACACTTTTCTTTTATTGGTCGGATGAAATATGCTAATTTTTTGAGATAGGAATTTTGGGTTTTCATGAGCTGTATGCCAAAATCATCAATATTAAAACAATAAAAGGCTTGAACTACTTCGAGTTGTGTGTAATGAATCTAAAATATATGAAAGTCTAATGTTTATCAGTACATTACAGAAAATAATGAACTTTATCACAACATGCTAATTTTTTGAGAAGGACCTGTATGTATATATAAAATGTGTCTGTTTAATTTTTATGTTTATTTAATGCTTATTAGAATCATGGTTTTCATAAAATATAAAATAAAGAGTTTAAGAATCTCCTTTAAGATTAAAATTTCAAGTATTATTTTATTTGGGCCCAAGTATTATATAAACACTTTACAATAAGGTTCATTAGTAAATAATAGTTAACTACATTAGTTAACATGAACTAAAATGAACAATACTTCTGCAGCATTTTAGTTAATGTTGATTTCAGAATTGACTGATGAACAGTGTTGGGGAAAGTTACTTTTAAAAGTAATGCATTACAATAGTGTGTTACTCCCTAAAAAAAGTAACTAATTACGTTACTTAGTTACTTTTTCTGGAAAGTAATGTGTTACATTACTTTTGCGCTATTTTTGCGTTACTTTTTAAATCTGGGCAGGGCTTTCTTGTTCGTTTTTTAATGTAAAAAAAGTTTGATTCTTAGCAAATGTAAAAGCCCTTATACACCAAAATGAAATTAAGTAAATAAGCCTAAGGCTAAAGGAAAATTAAATTCACGTCTGTACAGTAGAACTTTAGGAAAAGAAAGTTCAACACTCTTCAGCAATGATGAAAAAAAGCACAAATGTTAGTTAATATAAAGTAAGTTTTGCTTATTAGTACACTGAAAAAAACATGCTTTTCTTACTTAGATTTTTTGTCTTGTTTCCAGCCAAAATATCTAAAAATTCTTAAATCAAGAAGGATTTTCTAGACAAGTAAAAATTATTGTCTTGTTTTTTTTTCTGAAAACAAGTGCAAATTAAGTGTTTTTGCTTGAAACATTTTTCTTGAAACTAATCCCCCAATGGAGTAAGCACAATAATCTTGCTTTCGGTTTGAAATAATTTTTTTTTAGCAGATTATTTAGCTTGTTCTAAGCAAAAACTCACTTAATTTGACTTGTTTTTTTGTTTGTTTGTTTTTTTTCTGAAAACAAGAAAATAATTTACTTGTCTAGAAAATCCTTCTTGATTTAAGAGTTTTTTGATATTTTGGCTGGAAACAAGACCAAACAAGTAAGTAAGAATTTTGCAGTGTATTGTTAAATTGGATCAACAAAGGTCAGCAGCAAAGTCATTGGTTAATAAAATGGGATTCAAATACATAAAGGAAACAAAAAGTAACTGGTGTTACTTTTTTGAAAAAGTAACTCAGATATTTTCTTGGAAATGAAAAAGTATTGCGTTACTTTACTAGTTACTTGAAAAAAGTAATATTGTTACGTAACTTGCGTTACTTGTAATGCGTTACCCCCAACACTGGTAATGAACTATTAAACTCATAAGTTGTGTTTGTTAACATTAGTTTGTTCACTGTGAATTAACATGAACTAACAATGAGCATTTATTTTTATTAACTAACATTAACAAATATTAATAAAATATTGTAATAAATGTACTATGTCTTCTGTTTGGTCATGTTAGTTATTACATTAACTAATGTTAACAAATGACACCTTATTGAAAGTATATTTAATAGAAATGTGTTTAATTTGTATGTTTATTTAATGCTTATTAGAAACTGCCTAATCACATAAATCATAATGGTTTTCATAAAATATAAAATAAAGAGTTCATAAAACATTTAGATCAAAAAGTTTACAATTTCAAAGATTATTTTATTTGGGCCCAGTTTTATACCCTATTCATAGAAAGTGGTGCTGTTTTTTTGAATTGTAACTATTAATTCATGACTATTTTTATTTTCAAAATGCCTTTTTGAATAAGACTCAGTTTTGAATACCACAGTCATCACAATGCAGACCTTCACATTCAGCTATGTGTTCTTATTTTTCCTGTTTACTGAAATTAAATGAAAGAAATGAGCTTATCATCGTTGTGGATGAGCTCGGGATGCTCCGAGGAGAACGGAGGAGAGGGAAGAAAGAGAAGTCTCTTCATCAATATCGGTCTAAACCTCTGTTAGATCTCAGCCTGTCACTTACCTGAAGCTGCCACTTCTCCTTAGCATAAGCAAGCGTGAAATGTTTACTTGAACACATTTCGGCGGGAAAGCGTGGAATAGAAGATGGCACAAGCTGCATAGGAGGTATAGGTATGTGACAGATATATAAGACAGAGAGAGGGGGAAATGAGGGGTAGAAAAACAGAGGGAGAGAGAGAAGGGAGGAAGAAGAGAGAGGGCTGACACTTGTTATTGCGGCAATGCTCAGCTGAGGTGTATCTTTTCTGAGGAGGATAAATTCAACGTGATGTGCCCGTCCTTTTGCCTTCAAAGCACTGACATTGGCATGCAGTTCACGTCATGGGACAGACACACATTAGCTGTCAAACACTTCTTTCATCTTCTGACTTCAAAGGGACCGATTGATTAGTCTAAATGGCCATTACCAAACATCCGCCACTGCAGCATGAAGCAGCAAGCGTGACAAAGAGGAATACAAAATCAACGGCTGCCGAATATGATAGAGAAAGAGGGGGATGAAGACGGGAAGAGTGCTGCAACAAAAGAACAAAAACATGCTTTCCGTCTAATTTGCAGAGGGAGATGCTCTTTTCTCCCGTAATCCACTGAGATTAGCAGCAGATTATAAACGTTCTTCACTGTAGCACTAGCTTTCCAGTATAAAGAGCTTTTTGTTGCTGCTGTCATCTCGTCAAAGCGTGGTGTGTTTTGCACACTATGAAAGTGATTCAACTGTGTCGATATGCAGGCGATGGCGATGGCCTATTAATTGTTACTAGTAATCTGGGTGGTTAGAAATTCGATTAGTAATATCATACATGTTGTGGTGGCCAATATTGCATTCATCTTTGACTTTAACACCTCTAACACCTATAGTGTATAGCGTAGATGTAGTGTATTCGTCTCATCATGTGATCTCAGTACGTCGGACCCCAGCTTTGTGCTTCAAGTACTTCAGATTCCAGTAAAATTTATTAGGTCACCAAAGACGACAATTTTTTTTTTTTTTTTGTCTCCTTTTTCCCTTATATGTCAAACATTTTATTGATGGAGAGAATTAGTGAATGTGCCTTGAAGGTTATGCTACATATTTATAAAAAATAAATAAATAAATAAATAAAAAAACAGTGCAATAAAATAATGGTTTTTATTTTAATATACTTTACAATATAATTTATTCCTGTGATGCAAAGCTGAATTTTCATCAGCTATTATTTCAGTCTTAAGTGTCACATGATCCTTCAGAAATCATTCTAATATGCTGATTTATTATTAGAATTATCAATGTTGGAAACAGTTGTGCTGCCAAATATTTTTCTTGCAACTTGTGATTTTTTTCAGGATTCTTTGATAAATAACAAGTTAAAAAGAACAGTATTTATTCAAAATATAAATCTTTTCTAACAATGTAAATCTATGCTATCACTTTTTATTAATTTAACACATCCTTGGTGACTAAAAGTGTTAATTTCTTTCAAAAAAGAAAGAATAAAAATATGCTGAATCCAAACATTTGAACAGTAGTGTATATTGTTAGAAAACCTTTCTATTTTAAAATAAATGTTGTCTTTTTTTAACCTTTTATTAATCAAAAAATCTTGAAAAAAGTATCACAGGTTCCAAAAACATATTAAGCAGTGCAACTGTTTCCAGCACTGATAATAAATCAGCATATTAGAATGATTTTTGAAGGATCATGTGACACTGAAGACTAGAGTAATGATTCTGGAAATTCAACTTTAATTACAGATATAAATTACATTTTGATGTATATTATTATAGAAAAACAAAACATTTTGTTTTGTTTTGTTTTTTTTGGATCAAGTGAAAACAGCCAACTTCTTTAAAAAACATTAAATGAGAGGGTGTTTCCAAACTTTTGACTGGTAGTGTATATGTAGTATAAGCATTTATAGTGCATGGAAGTCAGGTAAATAATTCTTGTCAATTATTGCAAATACAAAAACAGTACAAGATTCATCATTTAACCATTATTTGATTTATCAATAGATATTTTTCTTCCCTTTTTGGCATATATAAATACAGTCAAACCAAAAATTATTCAGACACCAGATATATATTTTTTACTAGTATGTGCAGGACACTATAGTTCATTTATGTAAGTGAGGACAGCAAAATAATGTAAAGTGTGACATATTATACCCAAAAGTGCTTCATACAGTGGACTACCAGTAAAATTGCTTAAAAATTCTGGGCCAAAACTTATTCAGACAGTTTGACCTGACCATGTTTTGCTTAAGTTTTTTTTTTTTTTTTTTTAATTGCTAATGAAAGCTTTTTACAACACAGACTGAACAAAATGAAGCATTGCTTGGTAATTGATCAACAAAGTATTGATAGTATATAACAGTTATCTGAATTTTTGGTTGATTGTAATCCATTTCATACCTTTCTTTTAAAGTTTTCTGGCAATTTAAAAATTAATTTGTTCTGACACAGTTTAACTTACAGTTCTTGTCATATTTTATTACCATTTTATAAACTATAGTGATTTTAGTTTATATTTAGAATAGATTTTAGTTTGACTGTAAATTTATATGCAGTATAAAGTGTAGTATATAGTGCAGGAAGTCAAGTAAGTAACTCCTGTCAATTTCTACAAATACAATTTTAAACATTTTGAGTTATCAATATAGATTTTTCCTAAATTTTTGGCAAATATAAATGTAATTCATTTATTTATATTTATATATATATTTATATATATATAATTATGTAGCATAACCATTTCTGTATCACGGCGAGAATACAAGTAATTAATTTAAGTTGATTCCTACAAATATTGAATTTTTGTTATCAATACATATTTTTCCCTCAATTTTTGGCAAATATAAATGTAATTCATTTATATTTATAGTATTATGTAGTATAACCATTTCTATATCACAATGGGAAGACAATTTTAGTTCATCAAGGTATATTTTTTTTCTTCAGATTTCGGCAAATATGAGTGTAATTGATTTATATTTAAATGGCAATGTAGAATAGCCATTTTAATATCACAACAGGAAGACAACTAAATGAGAATTTCAGTCGATTTCACAAATATTTGAAAAGGCATTTTAAACATTTAACCTTGATATTTGTGTTGTCAATAGATACTTTTCCTCATTTTTTGGCAAATATCAGTGTAATTCATTTATATTTATTTTATTATGTAGTATAACAATTTCTGTATCACAACGAGAAGACAAGCAATTAATTTCAGTCGATTCCTTTAAATACTGAAAACAAATTTATCAAGTTCAAACATGTAACCCTGTTATTTAAGTTACCAATATATTTTTTTTCCCTCATATTTTGGCAAATCTAAGTGTGATTCGTTTATATTTAAATGGCAATGTAGAATAGCCATTTCTATATCACAACAGGAAGACAAGTAAATATATATATTTTTTTAATCGGTTTTAACAAATGTTAAAAAAAAATATTTAACTTTATATATATATATATAATATTTAAGTTTAAAAATGTAACCTTGTTATGTTCAATAGATATTTTTCCAAAATTGTTGGCAAATATAAATGTAATTCATAATGAAAACAAAACAAAAAAACAAAAAAAAAATATTGAATACAAATACTTATCAGGCAAATATAAAGTCAATGTATATGAATATGTAGCATAACCATTTTTACAGCACAGCAGGAAAACAAGAATTTCAGCCAATTTCTACAAATACTGAATTCAAATAGTTTTTTTTTTATTCAAGTTTAAACATTTTTTTTTTAATTTATTAAAAAAAATGTATCAATAACTTCAAATGAGCTAGTCTGTAAAAACTGTACAATGTAATTTTAATTTAATTACTTGTAAACAAAAAGGTTTTATTTGTTTTATTATCATTGTTTTACTTATTTGTTCATTATAGATGGTTTATATTTTGTCTCTTGATTCCTCAAAAAGTCACACGAGCCTCAAAAAGCTGTTGATGGGTGCTTGTTGATCCTTGTTTTGCGTCTCTGATGTCTGTTTCATAAAGTGCAACAGAGGACGATATTAATTAATTTGCCATTATTTTTAGCATTACCATGCTAATGGTTTCACTGCCTAGTCAAAACATTTCCCCAGCTTATCCCCGCTCAACATATGGCTACACGCGCGCCTCCACCCACCCACACACGCGCGTACACACAAAATCACAGCAATGAAAAATGAAATCAAAAGCTATGCCCTCGTAAAAGTGGAATAAAGCCCCCGTTTCCTTGAAGACGGCATGTGCGTCTTGCTGGAGACAGATGGTGGTGTTGCTGGATATATTTTACCTCTCTTCTCCCCTCACACTGAGGCCGGGGACACTAAAAAGCCCATAAAACTCAAAGATGAGCGGATAGAGCTAATAATATAATCATTGGAAACACCTGCAAAAGGCGCAGATGGGCCATCTCGGCCCGCCTGTCCATCAGCGGCGCGAGGGTCCGCCTCCCCATATGGAACGGAGGGGTCCGCACATACACGGCCTCTCACTCACTTGCGTCTGTATCTCTCTAACTCATTCACTCTCTCTTTGGCTTTTTTTTCTCCACCCAAGAGAAGAGCATATGCAGGCTTTTTATAGCGCAGGGCTGGGCTGCCGGGTGTCACAGTCAATCCTGTCCCTCCGCAGAATTGGTGTGCCGTTCTGTGAGGAGGTTGTGAGCTGCGCGATGCCAAGGATGTGTCACCCGTACACTTCTTTAGATGCGCGCACACACACACACACTTCCCAGACACACTCTTCCTCACGCTTTGTCTCTCTAACTGTATTTCGAATGCCCTGCGAGTAGCACATTCTCTTTATATTGAAGGCATCATTCTAATGGGCAGGTCACGAAGATGCGTCTTGTTGACATCTAGGACATTGGAGGGTGCTGATAGGAGCCGAGCATCGATGAGTATGTCACTGTAATGGCTTTACAGCAGATAACAGCTAAAGACACTCTTTCCGAGGGGGGAAATCTGATCCCAAATCAGGGGGTTCGGGGTAACTCCTCTTTCCTCTGATCTCCGCCTGAATTTCATTAATCTTGACAATAAGAGATACTGCTCTCTGACAGCCTTTAGTCTACAAGCCCTTTACAATCGGTCCGAGACTGGCTCGCGCAGGTTCTTCTGCTTCACAGTGTCTGATTTATATCTTTAGTTAATCATCTTTTAGAAAGCAACCAGCAGTATGTTTTTCCTCCAGTGTACGTATACATTCACACACACACACACACACACACACGTACACACAAACAGCCAACAGAGTCAAAATCTCTTTCCCTTTCCGTGCTGTGAAGCAGCGTTCCTTTGAAGATATTAGAAGAAAGTGAACACAACTCAACGGCGTCATCAATTTTACTGCGCAGCGATATTTTGTTTAAAGAGTCGAAAGAGAGGAGACACTCCTGGCTGTTGCTGTCATGATGTGATAACTTTGCAGAGCTCTCTTAAAGCGTCTGACACTGAGGCGCTCTTTAAAGGAAGGATTGGGCTATTTACTCTTCTTGCTGCTACTGCCTCTTGGCTCTGTTTGAAGAGGAGTGCTGGTCCCTCACAAATTATTCGATCATGTAGGTCAACGACGTGATAATCGCTCTTTTTTATTGAAAAATGCATTACAAATGCAAAACATGAATATAACTGAATACAATTTTAAGGTGAGCATGTTTTTAACTTCTGAATTAAAATTTATTTTGTTTTTCCATTCAATGCCATTGTGCAGATACATGCAGAGAAAAAAGCATATATTAATAGAGAGATATTATGTATAATATATATCTAAGGTACTCTGAAAAAATATTAGGTGTAGAAATTACTTTCACTCAGAAATTGCTAGTATATTTCACAAACAATTACAAAGAAATGACAAGGAATGCACTCAATTACACATGCTTTTTAAAATAGAAAACTGTAATGGTATTTTCTCGTAACATAAGTAATAATCTTTTTATACACAACTTTGAAAAATACATTTTTACAGTGTAATTTGTAAAATGTTGTGCAACTCCCCCCAAAAATAAATCATGAATTTCTAGATATTTGTTAAATGATTTAAAATAATTGATAAAAAACAAAATACTTTTATCAAAAAAAAAATTAAAAAAAATAAAAAAATTGAAAATGACTTGCCACATTACAATTTTCTTTAAAAACTTTCTATAAAGTTTTAATGTCTAGGTATGCAAGTCTCTTAAAATATCAGGTAATTTGACCTTTTTATTGACATGGCAAGACTAGATCACACTTGATTTAATAATGATATTTGCAATAGCATTTTCAAAAGCTGATTTTATTTTTATTTTTTTTCGGCAGAGAAACTGATCAATCACACCTGAACAAGCTAATCAAGGTCTTCGGGATCACTGCAACATACAATACAATTTCAGTACACCTCTTCTAAGGTGAGCATATTTTAGACTTTTAAATTAAAATTAATCTTGTCTGTCCAATCAAAGTCATTGAGCAAAAAGGCTTTGTATCTCTTAAAATAGCAGGTACTCAGTAAAAAAGGTTTCACTCTGAAATTGCTAGTAAATTTTACAAACACAAATACAATTATATATATATATATATATATATATATATATATATATATATATATATATATATATATATATATATACAACTTCAAAAAAAAAAAAAATCAATAAATACCACACTTTTACATTAGTTCCCATTGTAAAATGTTATGCAACTCCCAAAAAAAGGGTAATGATATTTATGAATTTATTAAGTGTTACATTACATTTTTCTTGAAAATCTTTATACAAAATTATGTCTAGGTTCATAAGTTTCTTAAAATATCAAGCAATTTGACCTTTTTTATTTAACAACTTAATGACATTTATGATTTAATGATATTTGCTAAATTATTTTTTTTTAAATTGTATTTATTTTTTGAAAATACTGACTCTCCACATGACAGTAGTGTTTATATGTGTATGTATTTATGTATGTATTTAATCCCTATCCACCTTATTCTTCAATGCAGAGTTCTATATGCACAAGTATATATGCTAGGTTCATTGGCCACTCACACAAGACATGTTGCTGTCAAATACAAAAGTCGTCATGCCAAACTGCTACTGTAAACAAAAGCTTGCAACGTTTGCCCTGCCTCTGTGGTCATGTGATTGGTCCACTGTTTTGGAAGTGACATTGATAGGTGGTGCTGCTGCAGGTAAAAGTTTAATTCTGTTAACTTGACACAGCGTCTTAAATGTGCCACTCACGTGCAAGACGCTGTAAAAGACGCAAC
The DNA here is from genome assembly GCA_033026305.1 of Cirrhinus molitorella. Taxonomy (NCBI): domain Eukaryota; kingdom Metazoa; phylum Chordata; class Actinopteri; order Cypriniformes; family Cyprinidae; genus Cirrhinus; species Cirrhinus molitorella. The sequence continues at coordinate 31,703,441 of CM065118.1, read as the reverse complement.
GGTCATTCATGTCCCTAAAATGCCGATGACACACAAACGGTAGTATGTTTTTAATGGAAAAGTATTAACAGGATTTAAAGGGGTCCTAGTATGCTTTTTTACCTTTTGAATTTTAGTCAGTGTGTGGTGTGTATGTTTGTACATAAAAAAAGTCTACAAAGTTACAAGTCCACTCCAAAGGGAGATATTTTGTTTTTAAAAATCCTTTTCAAGAACTACAATGAACGGCTCACGGATGTTATGATGTCATAACGCGGTCCATTAGAATATGTTCAAATATACCCCGTCTGCTGAAATTCAAATGGTTGTGTGCAGTGTGTGGTAAGAGATTTATTCATTTTACAGTGTAGATAGCTTCACTTATAACACGAGTGTTTTTTTTTTTTTAAATGCATATACTTGCACTAGACTAGGTTAGGCTAATCAGTGATGTTATTTAATAATGTTAATGTTCTTTGCTCATTTTCTGTAGCTTCTTTTTGAATAACTAAGGAAATGTAAGCATTATAATTAGTAACTTACAAAGTCTTTATTCAATTGTTGTCATGTTAAATACAAATTAAGTCATATTAAAAACATTAGCCTTTTTAGTCTTATACTGGAGCTGGTTTCAGGCAATGAAAGTATGTAAATAATTTAATAAATTTGCATGATAATATCAAGTATTGGCAATCTGGCAGGCTGACAATAGGACCCAACACTACTGTAGTATCAACTATACATTCATATATCCTTAACTATAACCAAGTTAAGCTTGATGCTTTGGCAAAGGGTCGTGACAGTACTAAAACAGTGTCTAAACTTCGCCAATCAAACCAAATCTAACCAATCACAACACACTTTGTTTTTCGGAAGGCGGGCCACAAGCAGGTGAGTTTGATCAAAGTTGGAACTGATCTTTGCAGGAAAGTGGATCTTGAGAGTAGTGGATCCTATACCATATGAAATGAACATTAAAACAAAGAAACAAACAAAAAAAAACTTTATTGTGGACACTTGTGATTGACCCATATAATATTTGGCATGCCAAAAGTTGAGATTTCAAAAGGTGCACATACTAAAATAGCTGTTTGTGTATCACTGATGTTTGTAGAAAGAATTATTATGTTATGATCAGCCCTTCAGATGGGTGAGAAACAGTGGCACATCAGTCCTTTATAAAGCAGTGGGCGGCACACACCCACACACTTGCACTTCTCCCTCATATAAACTCACTTGCTGTTGTCTCTGTGTGAGGCATGCGGGAGTTGATTAGTACCTGCTTGCAGGTTTGATTTCGATGTTATTTTTTTTCTGTTTTGACAAGGGGAATTTGAGGATACGATGTGACTTGGCCCTGTCATTCACGGCTGGCTGACAGGTGTACTTGTCAAGGACGGGCCTGTCTTTGCCCATTAAGTGACACGTAAATCCTGGGAGGGTGGAGAACAGCTATTTCGGAGGGCTTGGGCTTGACATAAATCCAGTGTGGAAAAGCTTCCATCTCCTGCCTTCCTACCCGTCAAACATACAGAGCCACTCTGATGCCTGTTTCAAAAAAATGCCCAACCAAAACACACACACACTTCACAGCAGACTCTGAATTTTTTGATTAGAGAGAAGGAAAAAGGCCAAAAAACTACTTACATCCTTTTTTTATTAGTATGCGTATGATCCTTATATATATGCTACTATAAAAATTTTAAGTTGGTAAGATTATGCTCAATGATATGGAAGCATATAGGTAGCAAAATTCAATTTGAACTGTAATATGTAAACTGGCAATGCAATATGTAAAATAACAATGTATTTCTGTATTTAAATTTACATTTTGCCATACATGTGCAACATTTAGTGCTAAATGAAAATGAAAACTCAATTACATGATTTACATTTGCCATTTCCTTGACTAGTTTTAATATGCAACTCACGCTTTATAAGTTGCAAAATGAAAATGTATTACCCAAATTGATTAGATATGTTTTACATGTCCAAGCAAAAACAGTAGCAAAATTACCATTTAAATGCTGTTTTTCCTAAATCATTTAGACTTGCGGATAGGACACTTGGGATTGCATTTTCATCATAATACCGTGTGATAATTGTTGCAAAATGCAGAACTCCAGAACTCCAGAATGCATTCTGAGCCAAAGGTGTAGCAAAAGGGTAGCAAAATGGTGATTTAAATGTCTTATATTTTTCTTAAATGCTTTGACACTGCATAAGACATTTCAATTGTGTTTTCATTAAAAACCTTGCAATGAATGTAGTTTAAGTCTAATTTTAAATGTGGATTTGAAAATGCATTCCGAGCCGATCACGCCCCTGATCTGTCAATCATTACGTCAAAGTGGGGCTCTGCAACAGGAAGCACAACAGGTCAATATTCACCGTTAACCAAATGCTTTTCATTTGCCTGAAGATATTTCAGTTTACACGCCGATTATATACAATCAATTTGGGTTATGCACAATACAATAAGAGCTACTTTAAGGGTGAAAACTTTAAATTTGGGTGGTTTGAAGATAAGGGTAAATTTAACTTATTTTGTCTTCTGAGAAAACATGCATCTTCTGTAGCTTCTGAAGGGCAGTACTAAATTAAAAAAAGATATTTAGGCAAAATAAAAATGTAAATATCTTCATTCTGTTCAAAAGTTTACACCCCTGGCTCTTAATGCATTGTTTTTCCTCCTGGAGCATCAGTGAGTGTTTGAAGCTTCTGTAATAGTTGCATATGAGTCCCTCAGTGTGAAAAGATGGATCTCAAAATCACACAGTCATTGTTGGAAAGGGTTCAAATACACAAAAATGCCGAAAAACCAAAGAATTTGTGGGATCTGAGGGATTTTTCTGATGAACAGTGGGCAGTTTAACTGTTCAGGACAAACAAGGGACTCATGAACAACTATCACTAAATACATAAAAAAAAAAAAAAAACACGGCTGTGGATCATTTAGGTAACAGCACAGTATTAAGAATCAAGTAAAGTTAACTTTTCAATGGGGTAATTTTTATAAATGCATCTATTATTTTCTCGTGTGGCCTATATCTAAACGTCTTTTATGTGAAATTCAGGTCAGTACTAAATAATAATAAAAAAAAAAATAGCATGCATTAGGTAAAATAATTAACATTTTGCAGATCTTGTAAACTTTTCACTTGAATAGTATATACACCCAACAAACATTTAGCAATATGCATATTAAAATTAATACATGCTTATGCTTTTTTTGTTTGTTTGCTTTTTTGTCAGTTGACATTGTCTATATTTAAAACTGACACAACACCTACTGAAATATGTTTTTTTTTTCAGTGCCTTGTTAATAAAGCAGGGTTGCTGGGTTAGTTAGTTTGTAAGTAAGCAAAGTCAGTAAGTAAATAAATCAATAAATAAAGGTGTCAAAGGATTGTGACTTTCCCCATCACTTTGGGCAACTGTGTCACCAGCTGACGATGAGATGCCATGCGCCTTGCCATCTGTGATGTCACTTGTGATATGCAGTGATATTCTGGTGTTATCAGGCATCACTTTAACACAGCTGGCTGAAACTGTTTCTGTCTCAGCTAGGAAAGAAGGAAACAGTACATTTGACTTTGCAGATTTCCCAACATACAGAGACATAACAGCTAAAATAGACTATTGTGAAATATTTTTATGATGTAAATCAATGTTTTTCTATATTAATATACATTACATTTTATTTATATCTGTAATTAAAGTTGGATTTCCTGAATCATTACTCCAGTCTTCAGTGTCACGTGATCCTTCAAAAATCATTCTAATATGCTGATTTATTATCAGTGTTGGAAACAGTTGCACTGCTTATTTTTATTTTTTATTTATTTATTTATTTTTTTTTTTTTTTGGGAACCTGTGTTAATTTTTTCAAGATTGTTTGATCAATTAAAGGTTAAAAAAGAACAGCATTTAATTAAAATAGAAAGGTTTTCTAACAATATACATTACTGTTCAAAAGTTTGGGGTCAGTAAATTTTTATTATTTCTTTTTTGTTTGTTTGTTTGTTTTTTTGTTTTGTTTGTTTTTTTGAAAGAAATATTTTTATTCAAGGATGTGTTAAATTAATAAAAAGTGACAGCATAGATTTACATTGTTAGAAAAGATTTATATTTTGAATAAATACTGTTCTTTTTAACTTATTCATCAAATAATCCTGAAAAAAAGAATCACAGGTTGCAAAAAATATTTGGCAGCACAACTGTTTCCAACATTGATCATTCTACTAATAAATCAGCATATTAGAAAGATTTCTGAAGGATCATGTTACAAATAAGACTGGAGTAACAGCTGATGAAAATTCAGCTTTGCGTCACAGGAATAAATTATATTGTAAAGTATAAAAAATAATGTTATTAATTAATTAATTTTTTTTTTTCTGTATTTTTGATAAAATAAATGCAGCCTTGATGAGCATAAGAGTCTTCTTTAAAAAAAAAAAAAAAAAAAAAATGAGAGGGTGTGTCCACACTTTTGACTGGTAGTGTACATATTTCTGAAATTTGAAATTTTGTGCAGGGGCAGAGTTTGTCTTATGGGAGAGACTAATTTAGGCCTGGATTCAGTTGGAAAAATAGCATGCAATTCTTCATTTTTTCCGAAAAATACATTTCACTAAATTATAAGAGTGTACAGTCGTGGCCAAAAGTTTTGAGAATTACATAAATATTGGAAATTGGAAAAGTTGCTGCTTAAGTTTTTATAATAGCAATTTGCATATACTCCAGAATGTTATGAAGAGTGATCAGATGAATTGCATAGTCCTTCTTTGCCATGAAAATTAACTTAATCCCGAAAAAAACTTTCCACTGCATTTCATTGCTGTCATTAAAGGACCTGCTGAGATCATTTCAGTAATCATCTTGTTAACTAAGGTGAGAATTTTGACGAGCACAAGGCTGGAGATCATTATGTCAGGCTGATTGGGTTAGAATGGCAGACTTGACATGTTAAAAGGAGGGTGATGCTTGAAATCATTGTTCTTCCATTGTTAACCATGGTGACCTGCAAAGAAACGCGTGCAGCCATCATTGCGTTGCATAAAAATGGCTTCACAGGCAAGGATATTGTGGCTACTAAGATTGCACCTAAATCAACAATTTATAGGATCATCAAGAACGTCAAGGAAAGAGCTTCAATTCTTGTTAAGAAGGCTTCAGGGCGTCCGAGAAAGTCCAGCAAGCGCCAGGATCGTCTCCTAAAGAGGATTCAGCTGCGGGATCGGAGTGCCACCAGTGCAGAGCTTGCTCAGGAATGGCAGCAGGCAGGTGTGAGCGCATCTGCACGCACAGTGAGGCGAAGACTTTTGGAAGATGGCCTGGTGTCAAGAAGGGCAGCAAAGAAGCCACTTCTCTCCAAAAAAAACATCAGGGACAGATTGATCTTCTGCAAAAAGTATGGCGAATAGACTGCTGAGGACTGGGGCAAAGTCATATTCTCCGATGAAGCCTCTTTCCGATTGTTTGGGGCATCTGGAAAAAGGCTTGTCCGGAGAAGAAAAGGTGAGCGCTACCATCAGTCCTGTGTCATGCCAACAGTAAAGCATCCTGAGACCATTCATGTGTGGGGTTGCTTCTCATCCAAGGGAGTGGGCTCACTCACAATTTTGCCCAAAAACACAGCCATGAATAAAGAATGGTACCAAAACACCCTCAAACAGCAACTTCTTCCAACAATCCAACAACAGTTTGGTGAAGAACAATGCATTTTCCAGCACGATGGAGCACCGTGCCATAAGGCAAAAGTGATAACTAAGTGGCTCGGGGACCAAAACGTTGATATTTTGGGTCCATGGCCTGGAAACTCCCCAGATCTTAATCCCATTGAGAACTTGTGGTCAATCCTCACGAGGCGGGTAGACAAACAAAAACCCACTAATTCTGACAAACTCCAAGAAGTGATTATGAAAGAATGGGTTGCTATCAGTCAGGATTTGGCCCAGAAGTTGATTGAGAGCATGCCCAGTCGAATTGCAGAGGTCCTGAAAAAGAAGGGCCAACACTGCAAATACTGACTCTTTGCATAAATGTCATGTAATTGTCGATAAAAGCCTTTGAAACATATGAAGTGCTTGTAATTATATTTCAGTACATCACAGAAACAACTGAAACAAAGATCTAAAAGCAGTTTAGCAGCAAACTTTGTGAAAACTAATATTTGTGTCATTCTCAAAACTTTTGGCCACAACTGTACAGTCTTGCCTGAACCACATAGAAATCATATGTATATTATACATTATATTTATAACAAGGTTTCAGTTTGTGTGTTCATCTAAAAATAGTGCTTCTATGGTGTATGAAAACCCTTAACCTACTGTAAAACAACTGTAATGCACGGCTTCTTGTTCTTAAGAATATGCTGCTTAGAAGTTCTAGAATATCCGTTAAATAAAAAAATAATGGAAAATAAGGCAAATTCATGAATGTTACACAAAATGAATAATTCAATTAGCTTATACAAATCAAAAAAAGGAGTCAAAGCTCCAGCCTTACAGTTAATATGCAGATGTTAATCAAGCTGTTGTGACTGAAACCATTGTTGCAAAATAATTAAGTCTGAGATGGAATACACAATATGTCTCCTCAAATTATAGCACACAGGAATGAAAATAACACAAGAAAAAAAAAGTAAATGACTTGACTTTCTGAGAAACAATAAATTAAACCTGACTTCTATTTAAAGTTTCATTTCAAAAGTTTGTAAATATTGTTACCGGCTTAGCTCTAATATGGAAAAAATTACCTCTTGAGACAATTTAAACGTTTCATTGTAATCAGACAGAAAGGCAGCCATCATAATGTTTAAAATTAGACTTTAATATTTCATCGCATCCGAAGGTTGTTTCTTATTAAAGATGTGGGCTTTTTCTCAAAGCCTAAATGTCATGAGGAGGAATGTGTGAAGATGCTTCTGTTTGCTGAACTATTCCGCCTCTGCGCAGACGGCGTCCAGCGATCATAAATTTGTCACATCGACGGAATGATTTAGATATTTAAATGCATATGTATTTATTTAAATGAAGCCATTTCAATGGATGCACAGCACCAGGAATTTTTACATAACCAATATTTTTATCTAAACCTACATTATGTTACCTAAACCTTACCAATATTTACAAACTTTAAGCCCCTAAACACTCCACAAAGTGCACTGTGTCTTGAGGAGATTTTGGTGTGTCAGTAAATGCTTTAAACTGGTTTAAATCCTATTTTATTCAGTTCTCAGTTAATTACTATGGGTGGTTACAGGTCTGAGATTACCTCTGTATGTACGGGTGTCCCTCAGGGTTCAGTTTTAGGGCCTTAACTGTTCAATATTTATTTGAAACCACTTGGGCATCCATTGCAATCACTCTGTCTCCAATACCACTTCAATGCTGACCACTTCAATCCTCAAATCTATATATACTCAAAACCTGGTGATGTCTGTTATCAATCTCACTGTATTTCTGAGATAAGAATGCATAATAATTTATCTGCTTGAATAGTGGTAAAACCTAAGTCATACTTATTGGTTCCATTCATCATATTTTTAAAGCTGATTCTCTGACTTTGTCTGTTTGGCTTTGGATTGGAGACTAAAAGTAAAATGGTACCTTGGAGTTATCTTTGACACCAGTCTTACATTTGATCATTTTCTACAGAGCACTGTTAAAGCATCCTTTTTTCATCTCAGGGTGTGTTCACATTTGTCATGTTTGGTTCCATTAAAACAAACCCTGAAGCGACTGCTCTGTTACTGTTCATTTGAGTAAGTGTGAATGCTGCCATCCCAACCCTGGTGCGCACTGAAAAAACAGAGCGAGACCACTAAAAAGTTGAGTATCGGTCTGCTTCCAAACTCTGGTGCGGTTTGAATGAAATATGAATGCAACAAAGACCGTTCGTTTTAACCAAACTTCTGTATGCCTGTCAGAAAAAAAGTACTTCTGCTTTTTTAATACTTCAGTACAATTTACATTTTTTACTTTTACTCAAGTATGTTTTTGGTCCGATACTTGTATTTTTAATTGAGTAAAGTTTTCACTGAGTATTTGTACTTTCACTTGAGTAAAATTTGTGAGTACTTTTTACACCTCTGACGAAGGGAACAAAACAAAATAAGCAGAGGGCAAACGTGGAGCAACGAGGAGGTAAAGTGCCTTTTATGAGCTTGTGTGAGTTTGCAGGTGGTGAAAATGAAACAATATGCACGCAACAATGAGCACGCTCAGTCCAGCAGACTGCATTGCGTGTATTTATGGTGCTTTAAGACGAACACACGAACTTTCCTTTTGTTTGGAGTGTTCAACCCGACCAATCAGGTTGTGAACCCATCACTATGCTTTTAGGTTCAATATCTTTAGGTTCACTTTCAAAAATGCCAATGTGAATGCTAACCAGGACCAAATGTATAATTTTCCTGCTTGGTCCGGACCAAATAAACCAAACTAACCCTCAGAAATGTAGCACAATTATGCCTGATTTTCTGTAGTTGAGAAGTTGATCAATTTGGCTGTTGCTTCCTCTGACAGTTTATGTTGGTGCCACTAGTAGTGTAGAAATTGCATACTTTATTTAGGCCCGGTTTCACAGGCAAGGCTTAGACTAAGCCAGGATTAGGCCATAATTCAATTAGGACATTTAACTATTTTTTATAAATGTGCCTTCGAAAAAACATTACTGGTCTGCATCTTGAGACAAAACAAAGGATACATTTTAAGGTCAGTCAGTGCAAGTTTCTTTCAGTTTAAACAGCTCAGACTTACATTTTAGTCCAGGAATAGGATTAAGCCTTGTCTGTGAAACTGGAAGTTAATGTTCAACTGTTCTGCTTGCAAACAACAACAACAAAAATGTTATCACTGCTTTCAGTGCCTCGCCTACAATGTATTGATCACTCTGATGTTACCTGAACCCCACTTCGTAAAGTTTGAGAACAAAGAATCACTGTATTTCATCATATAACGTCACTCACACCACTATTCCTTGAGGTAAATAAATAAATAAATAAATAAATAAATAATAAAAAGTGAAAACAACCTGCTAGTGGTTATTCATTGATATGGGCAGAAGATTAATGGCAAGTGCCTGTCAAAATACAATTTAGAGTTGTTAAACAGAAAGAGTGCATATAAAATAAACCTATTCACTGAATATGCTCTCTGGGGATTTGCGTATATTTCAGCACCATTCATTGTATTCTAATGCTCATTCTAATGCTCAATGCATTTACACACAAATACACACTCTCTCTCTTCCAGAGACCACAGCCCCTGCCCACTCCCCCCAGGGACTACTCTATTGCTTTTGGTTTATCACGGTCCAGCGTGCAGTTGGCCACAGTAATTAGAAAACCTCAGACATGCATTTGAAGTGTCCTGCTTAGGCCCAGATCACCAATAACAGCATTTATTGTTTTCTAATCAGGGGCCCTTCGGCTGCCCCAATCACTCAGTAAATAATGGAGATGTCAATACTCTCAGGCCCGTGACTCACCCAAACCTCTGCTCCCGCTCACCATAAAAAGCCCTCATTAATCACTCTGTACCTTTGAAAAGAGTTAAAACTGTCAGTCGGTGAAAACCTGTCTTCCTCCACTACTTCTCCACCGTCCACGTCACCCCAACCACCAATCTTGCTAACCCCTTTTCCTCATCAGCGGTCAAGCGGTTCAAATCTTCCTGCGTAACAAGGGCACCTGAATTGATTAGCGCACTCATAGGCAGGTCCCACTGCAGGAATTACTCCACTAATTCTCACTGAGTTTTTTTTTTTTTGTTCCTTTCACCCAAGCCCAATCAACAATGTATATGTGGGTTTGCCTTAAGCCTCCAGAACTAAACATACATCCTGTGCCAGTTTCTACAGGACAGACAGATTTTGAGTGTTCACTCACTAAATAAAGCAGGGAAAACATGGCTTTGATTCATATTTAAGCTATACTATATATGATCAGCATATCATCATGTCATTGATTCTATGTTACTTTTGCAATTGTAAACAGGTGTTAGTGCTTGTAATAGCCATAATATACAGAGTTTTTAGAGAATTTTGGGCTTTACATCACCATGTGGTTGTAACATGAAATTGCAAGTTACTTGCTGAGGAAATATTTTCATGTCAGTTGAGCATCTGAAGTAGACTCAGAACAGATCTGCCTAGTCCAAAAAAAAAAAAAAAAGTAAATTATAGTAGCCAGACCTAATTTTCTTTGTTTGCATACATGACATTCTGGAAATACATAAAGATAACCGATGGAAGTCTAAATTTTCTCTGCAAATTAAACCCAAAAGTTCTGACCCAAATCCAGGTTACTGTAGTTTTTATGCACTGGTGTTTTTATTCATTTAAATCTAAAAATGTTGGGAAAAGGACGGCTCTAGCAACGGCAAGGTCATGGGTTTGATTTCAAGGGAACATGTGCCAATAAAATATCTTGAATGCAATATAAGTTGCTTTGCATGAAGCATCTGCCAAATGCATAAATATAAATGCACTCCCATATGCACAAGGTTAGTTAGAGACAAGTCTCTACGGTGGAATGCCCCAACATTACATGACGGCTGGAAGATCTGCTTTCAGTCTGGCCTTGATTTCCCCTGATGAGGTCATGCCTTGCTGGTATTTAGACAAGATATTGTGCAATTTTAATGCCCTTTTTATGTAAACAAAAATGAAACGGAGGTGCAGTGCGTGCAGCTGTATTGCAATACGTTATTAGCACGTCCCCAGATCATTTTATTTAACTTCAAAGCGCAGAGTGAGTTGTTTGACTGTGACAGAAGAGATATTTGAAAACTCACTCGACATGAAGCTTGATTGGAGAAGGCTCAAAGGCTGCCACCACCGAACAAGTGCCCTAAATCTCCTTGATGGGGTACATATTCTTTGCCCATATTTCTGTCATGTAGAAGGTAGAATGATGTTGGCTGCGTTCTGCCTGTGACCCAGCGTTAGGTGGACTGTTGGGAGCGCTTCAGGTTCAGTCTCGTGACTTACGGTTTGTCTCGGTAGTGTAATGCCAGTTTGAGTCGCTCCAAAACGTTCCCCTTAATTAGGCTGTGCACCACATGAAAGTTACTGTGTTACTGTACAGGAAGTGATTCAACATTTTCCCCTGTCAAACATTTCCCCCCTCCTTCTGCATGTCTCTAATGAGATTTAGGGTTTTACATAAAATGTTGTTTAGATTGGTTTCTCTCCATTTGGCAAGGCCTTTGAAAGAAAAAAAAATAAAATGACTGACTCTGTCGGCAACCTCCCCTCTGTATGTCTAATCTAAGCCTGTAATTAGTTATTGCTCCACATCATGAACTCATTAGATATCTGCCTACGGGACATCAACAGAGCTCTGCGTCGCTGCTTTACTTTACTGTTGTTTCAGACCAAGAAAGGCCCTTAAATCATAATTGTCACTTTTACGAAATAACATAAATTGCTAACAAAAATCATCTTGTTTTTCAAACCGCACGCAGACATACGGGTCATTACTCGAGAACGGTTCCTGCAATACGTTTCTTTATCATGTGAACTGGCATTCGCGTTAGTTGTCATACAGTTTCTAAACAGTTTATGACAGATAAATTACGGCAGGCTCATGTATTTGCGGTTCAGCATTGATGTATAACATGGCCTCTCAGATCGTGGCTCAGACTGATAATGGAGTGCATCCTCAGTGGGACTGTCCTCTCTCGGGCTCGATTTGAACTGAATTTGAATCAGGGCTGGGTTTGTCTTAAAGCAGACCTTTCGCAGACCCCCCTCCCCATCTCCCTGTTGCCTATTTATACATTTTTCTTCTCCACAGATAAAGATCTCAGCTATCTCAACTACCACCTCCCCCTCCCCCAGCGTGTTTCTGCAGTTGTAACATGCTTTGCAACACTCGACACTTCGCGCATACCAAGAAGACGCATGCGCCTGCTGCGCGCCGATGTCTAATGGCATCAGGAAGCTGAAAAAAAAGCCATTTCCTCTCCCTCCCGTCCTCCACCCCACCAGCCCGCCCTGATGATGAAAACACAGACAGCTGAAGCAGAAAGCCATTTCTCAAGTTAAATGCCATGTGGTTATGTAGTGTGGTATTCACTCTGAAATTAAACGCCTCTCGCCCTGAAAGCTGTCACACAACAAAGGGAACATAAGAGGCTGGGGTTCACCCAGCGTAGCCACAACGTCGCTTAGACGCTGGACGTTCGTTTTATGACTCATTCCATTCCGCGCAGTGTTTAGCTGGGTGCGTGCCTGTGGCGTTATGATCGCTGCAGGATCACAATGTTCAGATGGTTTCATGTCTAATTTAATAATCTTGGGCTGCTAAGAAGTCTTAGTTATTTCATTTATATCCTGACTTTCTTTTAAGCACAGACTTTGTAGTTCAGTGCCATCTAAAAGTTTGAAAGCACCCTAGGTGTCATGTAGCCCTAGGCTACATCAGCATAAATCCTTATTATTTTGTGATGACTTTACGTTGAGAAGGGACAACATTAACTATGTAAAAGCTGGACTTAATATGAATTTGGGATAATAACAGATAATTTTTACTATTATGTCAATGTTTCCTGCACCAACTTTCAATGGTATAGTTTACAGTGGCACACTGACACTGTAGTTCACCAAAAAAAAACAAAAAAAAACTTATGAACCAATCCTTGTAATGGTTCAGTCAAAAACATAATGCTAAAAGCATTTGAGTTTATATGATTCTAGAAAAGTTTTACACAATTTCTTCAAATTTAAAGTTTACTTCAGTCATCTACAAAGCAGTTTGTGGTTGTGTAAATTAAGTAGTAGCAGATGTTGTAGGACAACAGGGTTCGTACAGATATTGTAAAATAAAATAAAATAATAAAAAAGGACTTTAATCAGATGTCTCACTTCCATTTCAAATTCCAAAAAAATAGAAATAGATAGAAATATACTAATAAAAATGGCAAAAATAAAGTGAAGCACAAAGTATTAAAAAGTATACTATACTTTTACTATAGTAAAACCACTGTTCATTTGCTTAAGGGTTTTGTATCTCATTGAAAAAAATAAAAAAAAAAGATTAGCGAACCCGCACCAAAGTCCCGATCTGAATCAAATAATTTGCGATCCACCCTCCAAAATTCCAATCCAAAGCAAACGATTGGCGAGCCTGCTCCGAAATTCCGATCTAAATCAAATGATTTGCGATTCACACTCTTAAGTCCTGATCTGAATTTGATTTAGATTGGGACTTCACAATCACGTATCGTGAATCGTTTGATTTGAATTAATCACTACATACTTTTTAAAATCGTTACAAGCGATGCTGAAATTCGAAAATGAATGGCTCTTTTAATTTGATCTGGCTTTTGCTAGTGAATCGCTTAAAATTAATTATCAAAGTCATGGGTTTGAATCAATCGGAAAGTTCCCAGCATAAATGACTCAACTGATTTGGTTCATCTGTTTTTGCATCTTCAGCCATGTTTACACGACACTGTCAATACTACTACTTGCTTAGCTCAATTTTTTCTGACATTCACTGAAATAAGCAAAAAAGGTACAATGTTTTTTGAATTGTGTGAAAAGATTGACAAAGTCAAACACTTATTTCATAGATACATTGTCTTTTAATAAGTCAATCACTTTTCAAGTACCTCTTCAGGAATACAGCTATTCTTAAGGGTTTTCCAGGCATTCAATTTAAAAAAGTAACATTTAGGTACTTCCAGCACTTTATACACCTTGTATGAACCCTGGCAAAATCTCAATACCCAGTCCTAACAAACCCTAACTTATTAAATAATAATTATTGAATTCAGAGAAATTGAAATCATTTATACTAACAACGTCTCTCTTTTGTCTAGGGCATTTTTAAACTGTTGAAGGGAACTTTTTGTGTAAAATAGTCCAACATATACACATACACTATGAAAAAATTGTGGTAAAATTAAGTGTACAACAGCTTGTCACTGGGGCAGTACCCTTAAAGGGACACATTAGTTTGTACTTTATCTACCATTAAAATGTGCATATTATTGCATTAAAGTAATATATACATTTAAGGTAATACTATGAACTTTCTAGGGGTAAATAAAGTACTGTACAAAGTTGTCTACCTCAAAGATATTGCCCCAGCGACAAGCTGTTGTATGATTTTTGCACTTTTTTTTCTCTCAGAGTGTATTGCACTTCTGTTGAATGACGATAATTTGTGATGGTGATTAGCAGAATCCTTCTGTAACTTTGTGTTTAATGGAGCTATTCAATGAAATGAAAGCTTACCTCAGAGAAAACCCAGACCTCTTCAACCTTCACAAGTGACCCTTCACCTTAGTCGGGATACTTTGTTGACCCCGTCCCATCTCGGGCGACTGCCGTCCCTGTTCGTAGCTTCGATCGATGGAGGCTTTCAGTGGGCCCCGCCATCCATTCCCTCTCGTTAATGACAGCCATAATTCACAGGACTGGAAAATATATATATAAATATTTCACCCCCGAGCTGTGACCTTTCTGTCTCCCAGCTGACAGCTCAGGGGGGAAAAGGTGTCAATTAATGACATTTAGAAATTTCATATCACTCTCAATAACCCTGAGATTTTTACAGGGACCAGCGGGTGGGGGGGGGGGACCAGCGGAATGGGCTGGGCGCTCACACGGAGCAACTTTCATGAGGTAAGATAGGATCCGTGGCAAGCCATTAATGTCACTCGCTCCACCTGCAATCATTTCAAACCTGGGTCAGCATTAAATCTAATTGATCACCATGATTGTCTTTTGGGATGATATAGCCCTCATCACATCAATGCCCAGCCCTTTCTGTTCAGGGGCTGTAGGCAAGAAAAATGTCTTTGAAAGGTGATAAAGTTGGACAAAATCTGTATAAAAAGGTCTGGTTTGAGAATATGGGCTCCCAAAATGGCTCCTTAGTTATGTTTTTATTAGGTCCTTACTCCCTAATGAGGCAGGTCTTGTCACTGATATTGAGACAGGTTGATGCATTTGATGATACAGGGAATCGTATAACTCCATTCCTGCAAAGCTTATCTGGGGACAAAACTCTTCATGGCTAGGCTTAAAGAAGCAGATTCCCCAAAATGAATATACTGTCATTATTTACTCACCCGCAGGTAGCTCCAAACCTGCTTGACTTTCTTTATGTGGAAAATGATGATTTGAAAAAAGTTTCAGCTGTTTTTCAACAGTCTGTGTAATAAAAGATAAACTTTTAAGCTCAGAAAAGGACATAAAGTTGTAGTATAAAATCAATCCATATGACCCAACTGGTATATTCCAAGTCTTTTGAAACAACACAATCACTTTGTATGATCGACAGATCAAAATTTCCACCATTAAACAGATCAAAACATTGATCAACACGCATATACAGAGGGTACATCACATACATTTACACAAACCTCAAACAACAAGTTGTCTAGTCATGTGAACGCAAGAACCAATGCAGTTTGGAGTTAGTGTGTGTGATAGTTGAGCAATGTTTAGATTCTGCTATCATAACTTTTGTAGGGCCCTATGATTTTCATGGATGGAATTGTGGAATCCAGTCATAAAAATGGAATTTACTGTCCATTCATAAAAGCAGAATTTACTCTATAGCACGGAATGCCACGAAATTAATCAATTTTGGGGTGCATAAATCAAAAGTAGGTCTGGCACTTAAGTTGAATCACGATATGGACAAGTGTCTGAACATTATAACGAAAAAGGATGGTTTAAATATGAATCCTGATTTTCGGCTTGTTCGTCTCACTATATGACAACATGAACACATGAAAATCTCCAGAGCAACTGTGAAATTTCATTTGAGAAAACTAGCATCATATACTATAGAAACTTAATGGCAAACTGTCAAAATAAAAGTATGGTTTAACATGTATCAAATATATTACTCTTGTATTACTTTTGTGCATTATAATGTACGTCTTTACATATTCAAATTTAAATAAAACAATTAAATGCTAAAAATAAATACTACCACCAGATAAACCACTTAATTGTAGGGAAAAAAATGCAATTATTACTAAAAACTTAAAAAAAAAAAAAAGAATATTCACACAATTGTTTGTTTGCCGAAAAATAAAAGGGTTTAATTTTCATTTGATTAAAAAAAGTGTAAATCCTTTATTTGATTACCAGAAAAAATAAAACACAAAAATTTCTGAAAAAAAAAAAAAAAAAAAAATAGCCCTATAGTTCAAAATGTTGAAATTGAGTGTTTTTGACAAACAAACACACAAACAAAACAATATATATATATATATATATATATATATATATATACACACACACACACACACACACAACCAGTCAAAAGTTTGGACACACCCTGTCATTTAATGTTTTTTAAAGAAGTTTTTTTAATTTTTTTTTTTCAAGGCTGTTTTCACTTTCTAATAATATACAATACTGTTCAAAAGTTTGGGGTCAGTAAATTTTTCTTTCTTTTTTTGAAAGAAATTAATACTTTTATTCACCAAGGATGTGTTAAATTAATAAAAAGTGATAGCACAGATTTACATTGTTAGAAAAGATTTATATTTGTAATAAATGCTGTTCTTTTTAACTTGTTATTCATCAAATAATCCTGAAAAAAAGAATCACAGGTTGAAAAAAAAAAATTAAAATTGAAAAATAAATAAATCAATAAATAAAAATTTGGCAGCACAACTGTTTCCAACATTGATAATTCTAATAATAAATCAGCATATTAGAATGATTTCTGAAGGATCACATGACACACTCAGCATTGCATCACAGGAATAAATTATATTGTAAAGTATACTAAAATATAAACCATTATTTTATATTGTAATAACATTTTGCAATATTACTGTTTTTTTCTGTATTTTTGATCAAATAAATGCAGCCTTGATATTCTGTATATACAGAAAAATAATAATTAAAACTGAATTTGAGAAAACAAACAAACAAATATTTCATAGGGCCTTAAAATTTAATTTTTTTACTTAAACTTTGCTGTTAAATTGTGTAGTAAGTTTCATGATTTCAAGTAATTAGACATGATTTTGTTATATATATATATATATATATATATATATATATATTTTTTTTTTTTTTTTTTTTTTTTTTTTTTTTTAGACAAAAAAAATTTAATTTAGGAAAAACTTTTTTTTAAAAGTTTACAAGTTTGGGTCCCACTGATTTACATAATATGGACCAAAAACACTTGCAACACTTTAAATGATATTTCTTTGTATTCTGTGGAATACAGAAAGTCTTACAGGGTTGATACAACATGAGGGTGAGAGAATAATAGCAACATTTCCATTTTTGAGTGAACTATCCCTTGAAGTATACACCCATCCACTTCTAGCTGGCACACAAGGTTGTTCTTGCCTTTTCTTGACTGTAAAGTTTGTAAAATATGCTGAGCTACAAAAGCAATCAGGGAGCTTGATCGTAATATCTAACGGCACATTATTCCATTGTTCCTTAAATGACAGGCCTCTCAGGCTACACTGTCACGCCAGCATCCCTGAGGATCTGAAACATGGAGCAATCTTGCACGGATCAGCCACACATTACTAGGCAATCATCTTGTTCACATACGAGTACAATGACATGGAGTCTGGCAATACTTCCCCCTTTCCCCCCAAGCCTCCCTGTCAATCTCGACCACAATCTCCATTCCACTCAAATGCTAGATCTGTTCCATATCAGTGGCGCTGGGCCCGCGGTTTAATATCAACCCCATTCAAATCGGGGGGTAAATAGCTAAGGGGTGACATAACCTTTCGTGTAGAGCCCGGCCGCACCGTATACAAATAATTGAAACCCTTGACCCTGTCTCACCGCATACGGCTGTAAGTACAAACCTGACATTTTGATTCAGCTCCTGGGCCCTTTTCTCACTTGTTATTTTTCTATTTCAATAATCCATGACGGGCAGCGGAAAAAGAGAAGGGAGATGGAGGGGAAAGCGTGAATGATTAAGACTGTCAAGATCAAATAATGTCCTTCCAAAGCAGCCCATAAATCTGCTTTTGTGACATTTGCAAACCTGACACACCACCAACAGCTCGCTACCCTCAAATGTTTCACATGTTTTATTTATTTGTTTATTTATCACTATTTGTTCATCTGGTTCGGCCCATCTCGCAGGCAGAGAGAAGAACGTGACCTTCCCATTAGTCGCAGCGGCTAAAAATCAGAACGTATTATGGTAATGCCAGATGCCTTGTGATGAGGAAGATTCTGAGATTGAAAAGTCAATGCGCTCCTGTTGCCCAATGTGCTGTGGTGTGCACATACTAACAGCGCAAGTCGTTTTAGACTGACAGCTATCGATAAGGTTGGCTTGTCTGAGGTACTGCACCACACCGTAACTGTGTCCTAAGGAAGGATGTACTCATTTTCTCATTGACTGGGTTCGGTTCAGTCGATGGTCATCGCCTTCTATAGTCGCTCATTATAATATCAGTTTAACCACCTTCGTTCCTTTTCCTTTTCAGCTCCCTTCTCCATCTTTAACAGCCCCGTTTTAATCATTGCCCCATGCGGGCTTACTGTCTTGTCCTGGAATTTATACCCCATCAACTGCATTTGCATATTGCCTAATATGGACATTTCCAATTGAGAGTGTCACTGATAGCCTGCATGTTTCATGGCTATTATACAGCACAATACACCGATAAGAAGGATGAGGTTAATTCCTGACCTTAAGATTCACTCGTTTCATCTCCAAATCGTTTTTCATTTGCCTCTGATCTGTATTATGATTCGGATATTCTTGTTGGTGCTCACATACATGCATAATTTACAGTATAATGAAAATCGCATTCGTCGGAAAGTGGAGGTGCGTTTGGTTAAATCTTTGATGGCATGGAGACTACGGCTTTTAAATAAGACCGAACAAACAAGTTCAAGTCTTGAGATGTAATGAGGGTTTTACCGCAAAACTTTGATAAGAGCGCTGTAGCAGTGGAAAATTTGGTTGTTTGCAAAGCATTTTAAATGAAGACTTGAGGCCATGCCACATCCTGGCTCTTCCTTCTTCCTTCCCTTCCCCCTTCCTTCCCCTCCCTCTCGCTTGCATCTTCACCTCTTTAATGCCGCTGTGTTGTGATAAACAGCTGCCATCAGTGTGAAATATTAATAGCGGGGGCTGATTTGGGGTGTTGAGCAGTGTCATTCATTTGCCTTTTTAATCTACCGGCAAACAAAAAAAAAGGAAAAGAACTTCCCTCGCAGTCTTTCACAGTGTCAAAGTCCTCCCAAAGTCAGCCACTTCCAAACTGACAGCTGTATTTTGAATGTCTGCGAGAGAGTGAGCATTTGCGTGCCTTTCCCATTCACTACATACAGTAGAGGTGCCACACATGAAAGTTTAAACATGACACAAGGCATCACTGGCACCCCTCCAAACACTATTGTTAAGGAGAAACTCACCATGACACATTTTAAATATTTCACTATTTCATATCTACAGAACAAAATGGCCACTGAGTTGCAAAAAGTTTGACACCACACAACTGTCAAAGAGATGGCTTTACATCTGAATCTCTAATGCACATGATTACAGAGATCTCTAGTTCAGCTTTGTTTGGAGGGTTTCTTTTGCTTTTCTTTGTCTCTGAATTCCGTCTCAACTGCTAATGTGAACGCAGTCAGCGGGCACACAGAGGAAGATCTTTGATTAATGCGAATGCATTTATAATTCTGCTTAATATCATTATCATAATAATTGCATTAATCATCTCAACCCATCGACAGCATTAATGTTTCTCCAAATGTGATCACACACCAAGCACATATTAAAACGTGACGATATTTTATTCAGGGCCACCGATAAAAATGTCTCTCCGTGACGATACCTGTCTGAGCAGAGAGAGAAAGATTTATAACTCGGTTTAAATTCAAAGAAAATACTCAGTTGTATCTCTCCCTGCCCCTTTGTCTTGATTTTAATAAGGGTATCCAATTAATATTTATGGAATAATTGCCTCTTCCCTTTTTTCGGCAGAAAAGGAATAACAAGGCCAAAATACTGTTGTTGGTAATTAAGACAAATGCATCAATTATTAAAGATGCAAACATGTCAAGCAAGCATAACTAATTATTTGAGCGTGTTAACAGTTGTTTAATGTTAGCAGCTGATGAATTATTTAGTGTGCGTATGCCATTTTTGGATTGTTTGAAATGTGGAATGATAAGTAGGGTGAAGAAAGTCACGGTCTCTTTTGAAAAGAAAGAAAACAAGTCAGCCAAGTTTTACAGATGGCGCCCACCTATAAATACATATCTCAGGTTTCCAGGGGTTTCACGGTAAGTGTTTGTGCACATGCAAATGTGTGTGTGTATACGCGTACATGTTCGCATGTGTGTTTGCATGTGTGTACAAAGCATTTCCGGTACCTTGGGGGTACATCAGGGAGGCAGATTTGACACCACTGCTTTGTTGTGGGGCACTGGGAGGATGGCGAGACGGCGGGGGTAAGTGAAAGTGACAGCAAACAATTTATTTTGTTACATCTTAATTGTCACCTGATGCGCTTACAATCTGGAGCCCTGTCAAAAAAACAGCTCATATCCCACTCATCTGTGCAAGGGAGGGGGACGGAGAGCCGCGGTAGATGGAATGGCGAACTCTCTGGAATGGCTAACTTAAAGTTAAAACAAAATTAAAAAAAAATAAAAAAATACAAGTTAACCTAAAAGATTTGGTCTGGCTTGTCTATTACTCAAATGGTTCTGTTTTTATTTTTGTTTTTTTATATAAATGACAGGGACCAAAAACAATGACGTTCATTGGATAAATGCATATATTTTCGCATATCTATTATTTCTTTGGATATACATCATGGACAGTTCTTCAAAATGAAGAGATTGATCCCAAAAATGCTGCTGTAAAAATAGCAAGTATGTTGTTCTCTTCCTAATATACCTTCCTCTGCTCTTCTTTTCACATTTCATTTCCTTGCCAAACGGATTAAGCATGCCAAGATCCTTTAATGTGGAACGCTTGATAAAAATCACCATACTGCTGTCCTGCGTAACAAATAAGCATTGCTATTATGGTAAAATTGACAATTATGTTTCATTTTGAGAGGCATACGCAATTCATTTATCACTGTCAGTCCTAATTTTGCCAATGCAAATATTAAACAGAAAATCCTAAAGAGATATTTCATGAGGTAAATATCCTGAAAGCGATACAGAATCACACACTGGTTAGCAAACTGAATTTTACAGTTGACTGCTGAAACGCTTTCCAAATCAATTATAAGACATCAAGATTGCAGGGTGCTAGTTTTGAGCCTGAACATCTAAAATACATAAAAAAAAATTGCCTTGCAAATTTTTCAACGACACCAAATGGATAGAAATTATGCTTTCCGTTTAAAACACACTATACATCTAGTACAACCCCTAGACTTATCTGAAACGCTAATGCACTACCATGCAATGCAAATAGACTGGACACAACAGCTTTGACTTCAAATGATAAATCTCAAACTCTGGGGGGCTTGAACAGGAATGTGATGCAAGAGGTAGCAACGCAGTCCATATACAACTTCGAGTACATCTGTTGGCTGTAATCAATCCTCTCAATGATCCATTGATTAAGCAGTACATGGTTGCATCAGATCTCACTGCGTGTGTACTGCACAGCTCTCAATCCTGTCACTCTCAATCAACGGAGCAGTGGGTTAAAGATCCCTCTTGCACATGCAAGAAAACTATTCAAGCTCACTTTTAACCTTTCGACTACCCAAACAAACACAAACTGTCTTTTGCATCCTAACAGTTGCGCATGAGTACTTTATGAGTATTCTAACAGATCCTTAAAATTCCTTCCGCTGGTGTGCATAAGGAGAACTGTGTAGGTGTGAGATTTGCCCCTGAACCCTCCCACTCCCACCCATCTCCACCCCAGTCCTCATCTTTCTGGCTATGATTTATGGGCTGATCCTGGCCAGTGGGGAGTTGACAGTTGCTTTCATTTTCTTCTATATATTTTTCCCTCTCCGCCAAGGTCATAGGGGAGTAGGGCCTCTCCAAGTTTTCCCCCTCCGCTCGTCCTCCATCACCCCTCCCCTTCCTTTCCTCCTTTGATGGTCCCATGAATCATCTCGTCTTCCCATCGAACCTTCTGACGCCTCCCTCCCGAAGCGCCCGCCCCGACTTCCGCCATCCCTCTTCATTCCCACTAACAATTTGGTAATGAAATATTGATTTTTAGTTAGATTCAAATGGATGTTATTACGTTTGCATTGATAAATGGCCCCCTTGTTCAGCCATGGAAGCATCTCAGTCAAAAGTGGGGTCCGGACACACCTGGGGGCATGTTGACTGGGGCGGCTAGTTTATGTCTAAATAAACTGCATGTAGTTTTGCCAATTCTTATATACCACTGCAGATTAAACCCATCACCTATCACACATACTAGCAGAGTTGGGTAATAACTGATTACATGTAATCTGGATTACATAATCAGATTCCAAAAATAAGTTACATTTTAAAATACTAGTAATCAGACCACAGTTACTTTTTTTTTTTTTTTTTTTTTACATATACATATTACATATTATTCAAACAATAGCAATAAATTATTCATAATTCATTGCTTCTCCCTAATTTCTCTTTTTCATCTTTTACATTTTTCTTTCTAAAATAGCCAACCAAGTATATGCATTTAGAAAGTCTATTTTGTGGACATTTACACAAAGGCTAGTCATTAGTCAGGTGGTGACACAGCATTTGACCACTAGATTTACAAAAATCATTTCAGGTTTGAGAACTTTGCATCAACTACTGATAAACATTCATTTTTATTTGAATTATCACTCTGTAGGTTTGTCTTTGGAAGGCTTTTGTCTTTCAAAATAATCAATTTGCATATATTCACATTATCTTATTTACATGTAATATGCAGGCATTCCAAAATGTTTGTCATCTAAACCATATTCACCAAATATAGTTTAAGTATACTTACTTTAAGTACCCTTGAGATTTTAAAATAAATATTTCAATAATTAAGTATCACATTTGCATGTTCATGGTTTCTTTGATGTTGATTAATCACATGGCATGCAGGTAAATAAAAATATTTCATCTTTTTTAGTAAGTGTTTTATTTTAATTTTTATTTTAAAACAAAAAATAAACGGACTTTTCAAAATTATTATTGTTTATGATTTAATTAATTGTTAGCTTTCATTAAACTCACAAATCCCTCTGCAGTTCCTTTACAAACCGTAGGTTGGGAACCTTGATGTAATATAATGTTTAATGCACTTCATGTTAGGATAAATTACAATGAATGGAACACATTTTTTTAAATCAATGTGATAAACAAGTTAAGTCAAAAGTAATAAAAAAAATAAAAGTTCCTATTAATGATTCTGGTTCATTAGCGGTTTCATTAACAATGTGTTTCGTTTTTGAAGAAAGACTTTAGAAAATAAATGTAATTCAATTGTCAAACCATGAGATAAAATAAATAAACTAAATCTATTTAAATTACTTTTTTTTTACTTTGTAGAAGCAACAAACACATTTAAATAATTGGCCTTAAATATATAATAAATAACTAATTGAAAAAATGGTAATATTCAACCCAATCTCATGGCAATTTGTACATATTTGTGACCCTAGACCACAAAACCAGTCATAAGTAGCACAGTATTTTTTTTCTTCAATGCCAAAAATCATTAGGATATTAAGTAAAGATCAGGATCCACAATGATATTCTGTAAATTCCCTACTGCAAACATATAAAAACTTCATTTTTCATTAGTAATATTATATTATTATTATTTTTTTTTTTTGCACCCTCAGAATCAGGTTTTCAAATAGTTGTTTCTCAGCCAAATATAGTCCTATCCTAACAAACCAAACATAAATGCTTATTTTTTACTTACTATTATTTTTTAAATTACTTGCAAAAGCTTATTTATTTAAAACGAGTTAGCCACCTTGTTAAATATGTACAAATTTGTGATTAAATAGTGTTGTAATATTTCACTCATTCACTTATTTTTATTAAATTCATACAGGTTCTTATGAGTCTTTTTTGGGGGGGAATCTGACAACATTGGTCATGCTATGTGTGCTATGTGATTTATTAAAAACTGATCATAAGAATTATTCATGCGAGAATCAGACTACACTTTTTGTTTTGTATGTGTTTGAGTGACTAAAACCAATTTGTTCACAAGTCATTCATTTAGTAATCAGATTATAGGGGACACTGGTTGCAAAATTCACTTTTACATGGTGTTTTCATATAAAAATATTTCTTGGCAGTGTGTGGACACAACCTCCCTACAATGATAAAAATCCATTAATTTTTTTTTTTTTTTTTTTTTTTTTATAAACAGTCCAAATTATTAAACCAGGGCCATAGCTGGGGTTTGCGGGGCCCCGGTGCAGGTTGTACAGTGTTTGTTCTATATATTTATTTGTGCCATTTAGACAATGTTTACGTTTTTTTTTTCTTAGTTTTTTTTTTTGTTGTTGTTGTTTGTTTGTTTGTTTTTCAAGTTTGTAGGTGTCCAGGTACAGAAACCGAATAATCAAATGTAACATAGCAATGCATAGTCTTCACTGTATAAATGAAATATAAAATAATTCTTGTTAAAACTACAAAGTAATTCAGTTAAGAGCAGTGAGTGATTTTCTTTCATTCATTTTCTTGGATTAACATTACTTTAAGAGACAATGCATCCAATATAATAATAATAAACATCCAATTTCTTTCTCAACTGTTTACTTTCACTTAAAACATGACCAACCGTTTTTGTATGTATTTGTCAGTTCAAGAGCAAGAAGAGGCAAATTCAGTGCTCAAGCGCTTTGAGATGCGTCTCTTTGCGTGCGATCTGTGTGCCGTGCCGTGCTGCTGTGCTGAATTGGGCTCTTTCACATCTTTTTGTGTTTGCATGTTTAAACTGGCGATTTGTATTTGTTTGTTCAAGTGCAAGAGGACGCGAAGGAGAGCTTGGTTCTGTGTTTGCACGCCGCTTGTGAGACGCAACTATCTGTGCGCAGTGAACACGGTATGCGAGTAGCCTACTCCAGGGATAGGCAACGTCGTTCCTGGAGTGCCGATGACCTGCAGAGTGTAGTTCCAAATCTAATCAAGCACATCTGAACAGTCTAATCTAGGTCTTCAGGATTACTAGAGCTACAGGCAGGTGAGGGATGTTTTTTAGGGTTGGAGCTAAACTCTGCTGGATATCGGCACTCCAGGATCGGCATTGCCTATCCCTGGCCTACTCAATTGAGTTTTTCTGCATTTTGTGATTGACTGCTTTAACCCTTTAATTGTCACTCCCATTTTTTAACATTGACGTGCAAATGCAGTATTCAGGCTTATTTTTTTATAATTCATGAACGAAAACATTTTGTAAAATGATTTTGATGTACATTTTCCATGGTAATGCAATGTCTGGTTTTAAAATGGTTTTCAATGGATGAATTTTGAGATTTTAAGTTTTCGAGTGATATATAATTTCTTATGATTTCTAAAGCGTGATAGCGAAAAAGGCAACGAGGTCAGAGCTCCTGTTATGAAGTATATTTTTGAGGTGCACTCTTGTCATAAATGAATCTATTACTTTTACTACATAATTTGTAATATTTTTTTAAATATCTATTTAGGAATCTTCGAACTTTCCAATGATATATAGTTTGTAATGATTAAATTAGGATTTATTTGTAAAATGGTGAAGTAAACTTCAGGCATCCCACTGAGGGGACGGGTGACAATTAAGGGGTTAAACTCTTTTGAATGACAAAACTGGCAAAACACGTGCAAGTGATATTTTGTAACGATGTGGAGCAGTGGCCCGACAACTGTCCTGACGGTCTTTTTAGGCTGGCCTCAGCCAGTCACTCGAGATCCGGCTGAGCCGTGGGCTCCTATAATCGTCATCACCTTTCACCCCACTAGTGATGGCCCTGATCAAGATGCTGTGATTTTCTGAGCAGTATGACGTCATAATGCTCAGGCATCGCCCACGACAGCTGGCAAACCATATTGTGTATTACCATA
Organism: Cirrhinus molitorella; assembly: GCA_033026305.1. Taxonomy (NCBI): domain Eukaryota; kingdom Metazoa; phylum Chordata; class Actinopteri; order Cypriniformes; family Cyprinidae; genus Cirrhinus; species Cirrhinus molitorella. Next base: position 31,677,455 of record CM065118.1, on the reverse strand, counting down.
TTTCCACCCTCAGTCAGCTGTACACTGTCCGCCATTTTATCTGCACTCAAGCAGCTATAGTGACAACAATGTTTCGCAAGTAATGCAGGTGTTTTGTAGTTGGATGTAAAAATAAACAGAGAAACTGGAGGACAGAAAGTGACACCAAATATACAAAAAAAAAAAATGAAAGAGAGGGACGGAGTGAGCAGTAGCATTTAAAGAGACATGAACCGAAATGGGTCACTGTGAACACAACTGTTTTTGATAAGGTAAAAAGGGTGTTGTTTTTCAGGACCACTGAGGAATTTTGACCAAAATATTTTGCACTTCATAAAAACTCTTAAGATTTATGTCAAGCAAGATGTCCCCTTTAAACTGGTCACAATGTATGCGCCTAATAAATTCAAATAAATGGCTCATATAAGTTATTTGTTTAGGAAACATTCTACACTGGTTGCTGTATGCATCTGTGCTGTAGATTCAGTAGGGTTTTCCTTATTATTACAGAGAATTTTAGTAAACGCATAGAGAAGACAGAATTCTCAGTTAACCTAACCTTTATGACCTAAATAACTGTTCTTACACTGCAAAAGACAGTGTACAGTACATATATGCTTGTATATATGTCAGTAATCTCACAGCGACCAAATAAAGGTGAAGTTGATGCAGGATGATACTGTGTACAGGTGTTTATTTTCTCTTTCACCGCATTTCTCAGAGGTCTAAGGAGACATTTAAAGCTTCTAGAGCAAGCTTCAGGGCACTTGGAGGAAATTCCATGATAGGGGGAGTTTTCTCTTTTCAGGACAGCTGTTTATTTTAGCTTCACCTGTGCATTTAAATGCATCTGACAGAGAGGTGTGCTTTAAGAAAGTGACATTTCCTCCACAAGGCCTGCTTTTACAGGCAGCTCCCGTTTTCATTGTTTTTACATGGTAATTGCTCTGTGTATTTACTCTCCGGGGGATTTAAACACATGCCTTCATACTCTCAGCCTTTCAGTCACAGCTCCATCTCTCTCTCCCTCTCTCAGTTTCTCTCTCAGCGCTTTTTCTTTTTTTTTGGATTTCGCTATGCCTTTCCAAACCACATCGGGCAACAGTAGATTCTTTCAGCTAACCGAACAGGACGCCTGCTGGTGGAAGAGAAAAAAAAAAAGAAGACAATATAAGTGTGGTATTAAAAAGGCAGCTTTGACACAAGATGGACACCCTGAGGTGGGGGGCTATGGATGGGACCCCAGGGTGCATATGAGGTGTCCTTTCCGGGGAAGGGTATTTACATTTTTCTCCAGCGTCCCAGTGACAGGGACACAATTTCCTGTCCCGCCTGGCATGGTTTGACGTGAGCCTGGACTGAAATGTAATCTTGTGCTGAGACGTGGTTCTTCCCAAGAGTATTGCAGAAACCTTGGACTTCGGTTCAGTAATCCCCCTTTTTTGAACCCACTTCCATTTTGCCTGTAAAGAGCAACAAACTAAGGATATGATACTTAATTCCGATGGCCTATCAGTCATCCATTTATTTATTTTTTTTCATGTGCATTAGGAAACACCCAAACAGAAAAACAGATTGAGGTAGTTAATAAAGAAATGTTTTTTGTTGTGGGGCATGAGTCCAAGTCGAAGTACAAGCATGTGTGTGTGTGTGTGTGTGTGTTCTAGAGGTCACAGACATTTCTCGGGGGACCACAGCCCGGTAGAGGACGTGGGTTGTTCTGTCACTGTGATTAATGCGTGGACACACACACACACACGCATACACACACAGTCCACCGACAAGTCTCACAAACTGGCACATGCGGGTTTGACATGTTCATGACCATGTTCAGCCCAAGTGAGCATGCATGACCTGTGAGTGACACTCCACATAAACATGCTAACATACATGCACCAGAAATGGTGCTGAGTTGTGCTCCTACATTCCAATTGCTTGATTTACAGACAATAAATGAAACGTATCTTGGGATAAGGCTCCAACAGAACCGAATTTTGCTCAATACACCCTACTTACCTTTGATTTTGCATTTAGAAAATAATATTGTGCCACTCCTTACAAAAAGCATTGCCAACTGAAACTTAATTTTCACAAGGAAACAAAAAATTTAATCCGAGCCAGATGCAGTAAATGATTATGTTGGTTGTACACACCCAATCCTTTCCCATCCCCCTGAGCACTGCAACCTTCCTCTTTTTTGCCAAGGTGGACAGAGGACCATATCAAATCCTCATCCAGCTGCTTCGGAGAGAGCAGTACTTGTCTCTTGCTGCATGTAGATAACCCATGTTATTAGCTACCCAATAGCCAATCAATAAAGCACTTCCATGGCCATGGAGATGAACTAAGTCTGCGAGCTGATAAACATCTCTCTCATGCTGTCGCTGTAATTGGTAGCCTCTCAATCCTGGCTTGTTTGACAAGGACTTTGCATATTGAAATACAGCCAGCAAGGTTCCGTCGCTATCAGAATTACTGCTGATCACAAAGACATCTTGGTTTAAGTGCTGATGCAAAGCGCTCTTGGTGCTGTGAAAGAATGATACAGCTCAACACTTGTTTCAGTCACACCCAGAAACATAGCTGTCTGACTGTTAAAACAAAAATAAAATGACTCAAAAAAGCTGTGCTAGAAAGAATTTAGATGCCACTAAATTACATTTAGATTAATTTATAGTTGAAGGTCATACACGTAACTGTTCTTACACATGAACTCAAAGGTTTAATAGTGGACAAGTACAAGGTTAATCATCACTTAAATCATTCACACTTTATTTTTATCTATTAACTATGATTTTTGCATCAATAAACTCCTAATGTGCTGCTTATCAATAGCTAGTAAGGTAGTTGTTAGGTTTAGGTATGGGGTAGGGTTAAAGGGTTAAATAACAATTCTGTCATTAATAGCTCACCCTCATGTTGTTCCAAAACTGTAAGACCTTTGTTAATCTTTAGAACACAAATTAAGGTATTTTTGTTGGAATCTGAGAGCTCTCTGACCCTGCATAGACAGCAAAACCACAGTTCAAAGCCCAGAAAGGTAGTTGATTTAAAAAAAAAAAAAAAAAAAAAAAAAAAGTCCATGTGACATCAGTGGTTCAACCTAAATTTTATGAAGCTACGAAAATGTTTTTTTTGGGCGCAAAGAAAACAAAAATAGCTTTGCTTTGTGTCAAGACACGGAACAAATTGTTTGTTATTTTTGTTTTCTTTGCAGACAAAAGTTTTCATATCTTTGTAAAATTAAGGTTGAACCACTGATGTCACATGGACTATTTTATTGATGTACTTACTACCTTTCGGAGCCTTGAACATGGTAATTGCATTGCTGTCTATGAAGGGTCAAAAAGCGCTCAGATTTCATCAAAAATATCTTAATTTGTGTTCTGAAGATGAATGGTCTTACGGGTTTGGAACGACATGAGGGTGAGTAATTAATGACAGAATTTCCAAATTTTGTGTGAACTATCCCTTTAAGGGTCCTAAAATATGGTCATGCCAGATAAGGTATTAATATGTGCTTTGTAAGTACTAACAAACAGCCAATATGCTACTAACACGCATGCTATAAAGCAACTAGTAATAGTAAGAAACTAAAGTGTTACTTATATTTTACTTATATGTTTTGTAATATATTTTAACATAAAATTCACAAAATTCTAATGCCTATTAGCTGGCACCTAGTGGCACAGAGTTGTATGGTGATGAAAATAGCAATAATTCAGAAAATGGGCTATACAGATTCTTCATATTGTGCTTTCCAATGGGAGAATCAGTGCCTGTACGGCCAAAGAAACAAAAAGATTTGAAGCAAGATGTGTTTGAGGGGGTTTAACACTCTCTAAAACACTCTAGCATAATTTACATAATGCTGTACCACATCAAAAGATGGCAGTGCAATGTCTGACACTATTGTGGTACCACCACTGGAATGAACCATTAAAAAAAAAAAAATTCACTAGTGAAACTGACGCTACTGCCGATAAACGTTATTATTATTATTACATATGTACTATATACCTCAAATGTAACCTAAAATCATCTATGATATTAGTGTATAACTACAAAGAATACTAATTAAAGTGTATTCATATTCATAGTATGAGATCAGTGACAACAATCAAACTTTCTTTTCAGAGAAGCACATGAATCTCCGGTGACCTCAGACATTTTATCAGGCGAAGGCTTGCAATAGACAGACTGGTAATTATATGAAGGAAGACATAATGAGAGCTGGATCCAGAGTGTGATCCAGATGCATGCTAAATGGAGACGTGTACGAGCAGCAGATTGGTCCGCTGATGCGGGGAGGAGAGTCCCAGTCGTCCAGTTCTCTGCGGAGCAGCGCGGTGAGACCAGTCCCCTGTGGAGAGGGACAGAAATGGGGCTCAAATGTTGTTGAAACCAAAACACCCATCCATCTGTCTAACTCTGTATTTTCCTCCACTCCACCCTTTTCCCTTTGTTCTGGCTTTTGTCTGCAGTACGCAAGCGGCGTACATTCAAAATAGCTTCTCGTGACATCTTTATAGATAGACTGTGACAGGTCTCTTTGAGGATTTTTTTTATTTTTTTTGTGATTGTGTTTTCTGATATCTCAGTCTGTTTGTTTTGTGGCAGAGGCGGGGACGTTCTCTCCTGAGAGGAATAGGAGATGGAGAGTGTTGACAGCGGTGCAGGCCGGAGGGTGGAAGGGTTGACAGTCGTGTGCGTGCCTGACCAGACTGCTGGTCGTTGGCTTTCTCTTAGACCAGACTCTAGGGGAGAAGAGCGAGAACCAGGCCAGGAGGAGGCAGGCTGTCAGAGCTGGATCAGTTGGCTGGTCCGCCACGTCGGAGTTGGTTTACCCTTTAAACCTCCATTGGGGGAGAGGCATCGCTCCCTTGGTGCTGTAGAGAAAGTCACCACTGAACTCCAGAGCATTTAGATGCAGACATAAACACACACTGTAAATCACACACAGGGACCGCAGACAAACGCAAACAATCTGTGCATCCAGCTCCTCTTTTGGCAGATGTAATGTATACAAATCTTGATTGTCTCACACAAACACGCACTCAAAGTCACACAAAGATAAACTATGATTCATATACTATGGAAACATGGGGACCGTTTTAAAATCTGGTTTGTTTTTTTCCCCAAACTCTGTGGTTTCCATTTTCACGGTTTAACGGAATTTGAATCATCTAAATAATCTCTAATCAATTGAATTTATGAGACTATAAAAATTTAAAGGGATAGTTCACCCAAAAATGTGAATTCTGTCATTAATTACTCGCTTTCATGTCGTTCCAAACCCGTTAGACCTTTGTTCATCTTTAGAACACAAATTACGATATTTTTGATTCAATCTTAGAGCTTTCTGACCCTGCATAGAGAGCAAACATTTAAGTATCTTTTGTAGCTTCTGAAGGGCAGTACTAAATGAAAACAATATGATATTTAGGCAAAATTAGAAAAATGAACATTTTCATTCTGTTAAAAAGTTTACACCCCTGGCTCTTAATGTATCATTTTTCCTTCTGGAGCATCAGTGAGTGTTTGAACTTTCTGTGATAGTGTGAAAAAATTGATCTCAAAATCATACAGTCATTGTTGGAAAGGGTTCAAATACACACAAATGCTGAAAAAGCAAATAATTTGTGTGACCTGAAGATTTTGTTTAGACCTGAAGATTAAATGTTCAGGATTAACTAACTTATGAACAACTATCAGTAAACAAAAAAAATAAAAAAAATAAAATAAAATAAAAATACAGCTGCGTCACAACACAGTATTAAGAATCAAGCGCATGTAAACTTTTGAACGGGGTCATTTTTATAAATTCAACTATTGTTTTCTTTTATGGACTATATGCAAACATATTTTATGTGAACTATATTATTCAGGTCAGTACTAACATAAAAACAAATACTTATTTTGGTAAAGAATTAACATTTACAGATTCTGACCTCAACTGTATTTTCATTAATGGTGACAATCAAATGAATGCATAAAATTATTTCATTATTCTTTTAAAATGTAATCCAAAAAAAAAAAAAAAAGCACAAGTAATTTTCTTTATGCTGCACACATAGGTTTACTGTTTAAATTAAAACATGGCTAAAAACAATTGTTTGTTACTGTATGATAATTCTTTAAAAGCAATCCTATAAATTGTAGTATTATTGTTATTTTTAAAAGTGTGATATAGTATACTTTTCATACAGATTTCTGCCATACAGTAATTTTTTCAAGTTAGATCAGTCTTTTATTTTGGTAGGTTGTTGTAAAGACCTTCAGGTGTGTATCTGATGATAGTTTTATTACATGAAATGGTGAAATGCTAGTAAAGCAGACTATTAAAGCTGAAGATGAAGATCCTGTGGAGTGTCCTCATACAGTTAGATTGCAGACGCTGAAAACATCACGAGCACCACGTGTGTTTGAGTATGTGTGATAGACGAGCATGAGTCAAATGAATACGAGAATGAGCCGAATGAGTCATGTGTCAAATGAGTAGTTCGCTTCACGAGCATTTCACCATTTCATGTGATAAAACTATTGTCAGAAACTTCTATACAACAAATTAATTCACATAGAGGCACACAGAACATGTAGACTTCATATTTAAATAGTAGTCTCAGTTTAATATTGACACTAGTCCATATTGTGATCTGATTAACTGTACAGCCCTACCTTTGATTTACTGATCAAAATCTTGCCAAATTCTGTGAAAATCTACATGACGCTACAGTCAATTTCACTTTTATGATCGTATTGTTTCTGCATTATGAAACCATAGGGGCCCTACATACTGTATGCAGATATTCTAGTTTCTCACATTTGCATAAAATATTACAATCAAGCATATAGTTCTCAGTTAAATGAAAATCAAACAGCATGTATCCATGGTTACTATACTTAGAGCACTGTGCTCTGATATGTAACTAAAATGAATCCCAATTACTAAGAGATAAGAATTATGCCCCACTTTCCCAACAGTAAGTTACCACGTTTTTGTTCTGTCAAAATAAATTACATTCTTTTAAGAATATGGGGTTGTTTTGAGGGGAATGTTTCTGTTAAACCATGTATTAACACGTGGCAGACATATTCTTCATCGCAATGAAAGGAAACAGCATTGAGGTCTTTGCAAAAAAGAGCAATTACAGCTATTAAGAAAGCAAAGCATGCCAATGTGCCATAATTCAACTTCCACTTCTACATTTTTCAAGAACATAAATCTTAAGCTCAAATGAAAAACATCTCATTTTCGCTCTGTGCCAAAGACTCTTGAGAGACAACTCCTTAATCAAAATATTGCTCTTCCTTCTTTCATTTTTTACCCCTCTCCTCCTCTGGGCATCTCTTGATGTCAACACTGTTGGTTTTCACCTCTCGTTCAACCTCTGATCACTTTTCATGCTTATTTGATATCACAGAAAGTAAGGATAGTAGCATTTTGTTTTTCGCTTAACAATGTAAATGTAAAAAGAGGAGGCTATGTTGGACATAAAGGTGGTGTAGCCGATTTGGTGTACACTGATACAAACAAAATTTTCAGAGTGAAGGCACTGCACACATGTTCCCACTGTGATATTTATACTCAATGGGCCTCATTCATGAAACTTGCGTAAATATATGAGTAAATTCTGAGCGTAAAACAGAGGTCCCCGAAAGTGCTGTTTTACAGTTATCAACTCGGCTACAGAAAGGACAAGGGCAAATTAAATAATTATTATGGCAGCACATCAAAATTCAGTGTCACCAGTTTGCCAAAAAGAACACAGAACGTTTTACGCAACATTTACACTTGGTAGGTAGCAGGTGTCCATTTCTTTCATAGCAACTAACATTTTGAAAATATGAACATTTTCAGGAACTCAAAAATGTATGTCAGAACGGCTTTACGAATGATTTACACAAAAATTTGTTATGTTAGTTTTACATAAATGAAACCCAATGAGTCTGAGGTATTAAAGAAAAAATTCCCCATGATTTACTCGCCATCATAGGAGTATATGACTTTCTCCTTTCAGACGAACACAGTCTGAGTTGTTTTAAAATGTATCTTGGCTCTTCCAAGCTTTATGGTGCTGGATAGTGGCTGTTATTTTGCAGCTCCAAAAAGCACATATATCCGCCGTAAAACTAACTCATATGCCTCCAGAGGGTTAACCTATGTCTTCTGAAGCGCATACGCCATTGCCGGAACTTTTCCGATCCCGCCTCCCTCTCTCTCTCCCACTTCACTCCCTGTCTCTACACTGTCCTACCATAAAGGCAAAAACTCTTCTCTCATGACAAAATTTACTCTCTATCATGACAAGATTTTAGCATGGTAGTGGACATTTTCACATCGAATATGTCACAAAACATACATGGCAGTATGGATTTCATGTCTTTCATCATAAAATCAGGTTGAGATTTGCAGCAGCAATGGACTTGCTACTGCCATTACATACGCAGATACAGTGCTATGAGTATTTAAGACATACTGCTGCTGCATAAATAGCATATATAATAACCTGTAGCAGACCTATACAGGTGGAAATGGGGAGGTGGAAGGTTTCAGAGCAACTCTGAAAGCGTGCTGCAAACTGCTCTAGTGAATGTTAATTTTTTACCCATATTTACTACATTTATTATAGAAATTTGACTAAACACAGTATTTTTATATACATTTTTTTTCAATAATCGTTTACAATTATTATCCTGCATGTTACTTAAAAATCTCTTGTGGCTTTTTGCTCTGGACCTAGAATTTGCCTGTGACACCAACCCTGTGTCTGAATACGCATAACTCCCTACTATAGAGTAGGTGAAAAGCAATATGTGAAATGAGTAGTATGTCCGAATTCACAGTTTTCATAAAATAGTAGGCAAAAAAGTATGTGGACAACCCACCACTTCTCCCAAGATTCTGAGATTCACAGCTAATGGACACTTTACTATCCACAGACCATGGCAGAGGAGTTGTGAATGACAGGGAAATGATACAACTCACTCTATAGCTCAAATGGAAATGACAATATAGAGGTAGATGAAGTACATTCAGATTGCATTCGTACAACACACTTGCTTGAACAGTAATAAAGTTCTCAAATGTAGCCTACTTCCTATTCCTTCAGTATGCAATTTCTCATGCAGGAAATAAGTAGAGACAGGCCACAGAAAAGGACATCTGAAGGCCTAAACAAAGGAAGAGATGCAAACTCTACCCGAAAGTTATGCTAAAAAAGGTACAATCTTACGTGAAATGTTCTGTCTCTTTCTGCAAAGATCATTTCCACATGGTATGTGAGAAATGTGGCGAGTGAAGATACGCTAGAATATACTTACAGTAGAAGAGTTTGTTTAGAAAAAGTGTAGTCAGCTGGATATTAAAAATAATACATTTCACAATTTGACATGTCACCCACTGAGCATGTTTGGGATGCTCTGGATAGGCGTATATGACAGCGTGTTCCAGTTCCTGCTAAAATCCAACAACTTTGCACAGCCATTGAAGAGGAGTGGACCAAAAGTTCACAGGCCACAATCAGCAACCTGATCAACTCTATGCGAAGGAGATGTGTTGCACTGCGTGAGGCAAATGGCGGACACACCAGATACAGACTGGTTTTCGGACCCCCCAATACAGTAAAACTGCACATTTTAGAGTGGTCTTTTATTGTGGCCAGCCTAAGGCACACCTGTGCAATAATCATGCTGTCTAATCAGCATCTTGATATGCCACACCTGTGAGGTGGATGGATTATCTCGGCAAAGGAGAAGTGCTCACTAACACAGATTTAGACAGATTTGTGAGCAATATTTGAGAGAAATAGGACTTTTGTTTACATAGAAGTATATATATGTCTGTGTGTGTGTGTGTGTGTGTGTGTGTGTGTGTGTGTGTGTGTGTGTGTGTGTGTTGCGATCTAGGAAAACCCATCGGATGTCGCCCTGGGACATTTTCAGGAAATTCAAAAAATAGGTAGAATGTCAATTTTTGTCAAAATTAAGTTTTCATTAAATTATTATTCTATCTTGTCTATCATGTCTGAAAATATCTTGGCAAAATTCACTCGTTTAATGCAGAGGAACTGCGATTTATTGCGGCAAGCAGAAATGTCTTTCTTGTATTAAGAAAGCGCTGCGGAGGTTCTTTCTCTTAACACCACAAAAACAGTTAACCTATCAAAATAAACCACGTAACATATTTAACAAAGGTGTATCCAATGCACATTCCCCACCAGTGCTGTGTAAACTATGGCATGCGACATTTTGTATGCATGTATGTATATTTATGTTTTAATATCGTGAGATGGTGGGGCGCAAGAGATCAACGCAGTTGGAAGAACCTGCTCCCTCAAACGATCTTACTCGTCTCAATCTTCTCAATCCTGGTGATGTGTCCTAAACGATGTTATAATGGACTATTTCACATCTAGAGATGAAGGATTGAATGATGAAGTTACTAAAAAGGAGGAGTCCGATGACAATCTGTTATATAAACTGCGCAAACAGTAAGTTGTGCTGCGCTCGCTTTTCTAAATGCAAACTGCAACTTCAAGGTACATTATTTGTGCCATTTAAACATACAAGGGGTGATCAAAAGTTCAGAGACTATACCCATGATAAACATCGGAAAACAGACGTTAGTAATGATGCAGTATAGTACTCCTGACAGCTCTCCTTAAACCAGTGAAGTGAAAGTGAAAGCCGTCTCACTTTAAACCCATTTTTCTCAAAATTCCATTCCTGAAAATCATAGCTATCAGCCAAGTTCTGATAGCCATAACTTTTGTTATGTTCAAGCTACTGACAAAATAAAAAACAGTTTTGGAAAGGGCTTGAACCCTGCTTTCATATGGTAGCAAAATCTATATATATATATATATATATATATATATATATATATATGTCACAAATCGTGCCGTTGCTGCTCCCTCCTCTCACCATTAGAGGGAGCCTTCACTGACACTCACACACAGAACTGGTTCACGAACTCCATTTCCCATAACCCCATTCCCATGGACTTCCTGTGCCCTCTCACCTCTCACCCCTGTCGGCCATCTTGCTTTCACCCATGCACACCTGCGAATCATTACACCTCATCACTCACAATATAAAAGCCATTCACAGACACAACCATTCGCGAAGTCTTGTTTAGCCCGTCTGACATTTCCGAGCATTATTTCCCGTGTTTCCTTTCCCGTTGTTGACTCTGAGTGTTCCTGGTTCCTGATTGTTTCTCTGCCTGCCTTCTGACCCCTTGGATTGTTGTTTGGATTATTCTGTTGCTCGCTGCCGGCCCCGACCCTTGCATGGACACTGACCTCGCCTTCTGGATTGTCTATATTGCTACCGTTTGCTGTTGATTGACCTGCCTGTTTCACCACGATTTATGCCAACAATAAAGTTGCATTTGGATCCCCACTCCGCTGTCTCATCCGTTACAGAAGACTTCGCCGTCTACGGATCCAGCAGCTTTATTACACCCCCCAGCTCCACCATGGACCCCTTTGACCAGCTACTACAGCTGAGACAAGACGGTAGGCCCATTGGCTCTTACGTGAGAATTTTTGATGAACTGCTCTTCCAACTCCCCTTCTATGATGAGGCTTTTTTCATGGACATGTTTGTTCGTGGGCTGGATGAGCCTTTAAAATCAAGGCTGAGATTAGAAGGCCCTCGCTCTTGCTACGCTGACTTCGTGGATTATGCTTTGTGGTGCGGGGGTGCGTTGCAAACAGAGGAGTTCACAGAGAGCGATCACGAGATGGAGGACTATGTTTTTGAGTATGGGGACTCCACGATTCTTGCAGATTTCCTGGAGGAGGATTGCGATCCCAGAATTATGGCCTCCCCAGTGTGCGATTACATACTGCCGCGTTCCTGTTTCATCGACGCACCCGTCATGGCCGCCCTTCCAGAGTCAGCACCCGTCATGGCCGCCCTTCCAGAGTCAGCACCCGTCATGGCCGCCCTTCCAGAGTCAGCACCCGTCATGGCCGCCCTTCCAGAGTCAGCACCCTTCATGGCCGCCCTTCCAGAGTCAGCACCCTTCATGGCCGCCCTTCCAGAGTCAGCACCCGTCATGGTTGCCCTTCCAGAGTCAGCACCCGTCATGGCCGCCCTTCCAGTATCAAGTCCTGTCACAGCAGCCACTCTCAAGTCAAGTCAAGCCTTTCATGTCACTACAACACTCGACCGGCTGGATAACATCCTTGCTGCACTCCGCGAGTTACAACAAGCTGCAGCTCTGCCTCCAGAATCAAGCGTCGTTGTCGCAGCTGCCCCGCCTCCAGTGTCAAGCCAAGTCGTCGTCACAGCTGCCCCGCCTCCAGTGTCAAGCCAAGTCGTCGTCGCAGCTGCTCCGCCTCCAGTGCCAAGCCAAGTCGTCGCAGCTGCTCCGCCTGCTCAGTCAGGTGTTGTCGCCACCACTGTGCTTCCCTCCGAGTCCAGCGCCATTGCAGCTACTTCTTCCAAGCCAAGCTCCAATACAGCGGTTCTACTCCCAGAGCCAAGTCAAGTCACTGCAGTTCCCTCCGAGCCAAGTCAAGTCACTGCAGTTCCCTCCGAGCCAAGTCAAGTCACTGCAGTTCCCTCCGAGCCAAGTCAAGTCACTGCAGTTCCCTCCGAGCCAAGTCAAGTCACTGCAGTTCCCTCCGAGCCAAGTCAAGTCCCAGCTGATCCTCCAGAGCCAAGTCAAGTCCCAGCTGATCCTCCAGAGCCAAGTCAAGTCCCAGCTGATCCTCCAGAGCCAAGTCAAGTCACAGCTGTTCCTCCAGAGCCAAGTCAAGTCACAGCTGTTCCTCCAAAGCCAAATTATGCCACAGCCGCTCCCCTCGAGTCAAGTATCACAGCTGCCGCTCCAGAATCAGGCCATGTCGCAGCTGTCACTCCCAAGCCAAGTCAAGGCCCTGTTATTGTTCCTGAAACAAGTCACTTGGCCACAGAGCCTGAGCCAAGACACTCCCTACCTGCAGTTCCAGAACTGGCTTTCACTGAAGCCACACTCCTCCTGAGAGTTGCTCTATGGGTGGTCTGGGCCGCGTATACCACCACCGAGTCTTCGGAGGTGGCGGCTCACGCTGCAGAACCTCCGAGGGTGGCTTCCCCAGAGGTGGTGGCTGAGGCTACGGATCCTCGTACTGAGGGGATAGCCACACCTGCTCCCTGCACGGTGGTAGCGCCCAGCAGTCCATATCCCTCTAATGAGCTCTCACCCTGTCCCAATTCAGCCGCTGAAGCTCGCTGCAAGCGGTTGGTCCCGCCAAAGGAGGACTGGGACAGGGGCTCTGAGCTCTCTCTCTTTCTCTCTGTGTGTCTGTCTCTGTTCTGTGTTCCAGATCTGTCTGCTCTGCTCTGGTGGGTGTTTGCTCTGCTCTGGCTGGCTTCTGTTCCGCCCTGGGGGGCTTCCATGCTGCCCTGGAGGGCTCCCGTCCTGTCTGTTCCGCCCTGGGGGGATCCTGTTCTGCCCTGGAGGGCTCCTGTCCTGTCTGCTCTGCCCTGGGAGAATTCCGTTTCGCCCTGGAGGGTTCCTGGCCCATCTGCTCCGCCCTGGGGGGCTTCCGTGCCGCCCCGGAGGGTTCTAGTCCTGCCCGATCCACCCTGGAGGGCTTCTGACTCGCCCGATCCGCCCTGGAGGGCTTCTGACTCGCCCGATCCGCCCTGGAGGGTGCCTGCTCCGCCCGATCCGCCCTGGAGGGTGCCTGCTCCGCCCGATCCGCCCTGGTGGGCGTCTGACTCGTCTGCTCCGCTGGTCCCGTCCAGCCCTCCGTCGTCTCCGCTGGTCCCGTCCAGCCCTCCGTCGTCTCCGCTGGTCCCATCCAGCCCTCCGTCGTCTCCGCTGGTCCCGTCCAGCCCTCCGTCGTCTCCGCTGGTCCCGTCCAGCCCTCCGTCGTCTCTGCTGGTCCCGTCCAGCCCGGAAGGTGCTCACAAAACTCCAGTGTCTGCCCCATCTTGGTGGCCACTCCTGCACTCCTGGTTATAGATGGACTGTTATGAGCGTCTGGAAGCTGCTCCTAGGGAGGGGGCTCTGTCACAAATCGTGCCGTTGCTGCTCCCTCCTCTCACCATTAGAGGGAGCCTTCACTGACACTCACACACAGAACTGGTTCACGAACTCCATTTCCCATAACCCCATTCCCATGGACTTCCTGTGCCCTCTCACCTCTCACCCCTGTCGGCCATCTTGCTTTCACCCATGCACACCTGCGAATCATTACACCTCATCACTCACAATATAAAAGCCATTCACAGACACAACCATTCACGAAGTCTTGTTTAGCCCGTCTGACATTTCCGAGCATTATTTCCCGTGTTTCCTTTCCCGTTGTTGACTCTGAGTGTTCCTGGTTCCTGATTGTTTCTCTGCCTGCCTTCTGACCCCTTGGATTGTTGTTTGGATTATTCTGTTGCTCGCTGCCGGCCCCGACCCTTGCATGGACACTGACCTCGCTTTCTGGATTGTCTATATTGCTACCGTTTGCTGTTGATTGACCTGCCTGTTTCACCACGATTTATGCCAACAATAAAGTTGCATTTGGATCCCCACTCCGCTGTCTCATCCGTTACAATATATATATATATATATATATATTACACACAATGAAAGTGGACAAATATGTTTTAAATATTAAAACATTTGTGTATCATGAGTTATTTTAATTCATTTTAATTAAATAATTAATATATTAAATATATATATTTCTAAATTAAATTACTCAATTTATGTTGATTTGTGTTTGGAAAAATATGTTTGGCTTGAGTATCATGTCTGTTATGTTTTCAATGAGTATTGAACAAAAGCTAAAGCAAAAAAAAAAAAAAAAAACAGATAGAAGAACGTTCTTCTGAATTTCATCTTTTAAACCTCCGGGTCGTCTGGTTAGAGGTGAACAGGAGGCTAGCGAAGCATGGCCGGCGATAGGCCACTAGTGACGGGTCTGAGTCCATAAAGTGGCCTCCCATCATGAATCAGCCCCATCTTCCCTCTCCACCCACCCCCTTCATATTTTTGTGGAGTGCATGTGTGTGTATGTGGGGGGGATACTCTACCATTACTGACTAATGAGCCGTGCAGAAGAATACACCTTCAGCTGCCACATGATGAGGGCTCACTGACACCATATCCCGCATCAGGCGCGGGCCACGCTCACACCGCCCGCACATGAGAGTGTGTATTGGACTGTGTGTGCATGTGTGCTCATGTGCGCTTTCTTATTTTGTCCATCAATCACATCATTAGTCAAAGCAGACAGAGCTGTCAGAGTGTTCTGGCAGGAGGGCCAACAGACAGGTGTTAGCGTGTTAGCGGCTCACCCGCCGCTAGCATCTGCAGCGAAGCAGCCGTCCAGACTACACCCTCACACAATAACATGCTACAACAGAATGGAAAGAAAGATGGAGGAGGCCAGCGGACAGACAGGACAGGTCAGGGAGAAGGATAGGAGGGCACTCGAGAGAGCATGTATAAACAACTCAAAACTTACATTAAGGTCAACAGATGTTTGAAAATGAGGGATACTTGTAGTTCAGTAGTGAATATACACTGTTGTTTAAAAGTGTGAGGTCAGTATGTTTTTTTTATTATTATTATTTAGCAAGAATGCATAAAATGTATAAAAAAAATGCAATACTTTAAGTTACAAAATCATTCAATTTTAAATAAATGCTGTTTTTTGAACTTTATATTCATTAAAGAATCCTGAAAAAAACGGTATAATGATGTACACAATGTATAAATAATACACAGTTTAGGTCCCACTTTAAATTAGGTGGCCTTAATAAGTACAATGTTTTTTTGTTCATAGTTTATTGCAAACTACTTTTGGTAAGGTAAGGGACATGTTTGGTTGTATGGGTAGGTTTAAGGGTGGGTTAAGGTGTAAGGGAAGGGTAAACAATATAATTATAAATGTAATTACAGAAACTAATTACAGATATAATTACATGCAGGTGTTTTTATATATATATATATATATATATATATAAATACAATGTGAAAACATGTATGTACACAATATATACATTGTATCAAATTATTAATTTAAATGTGAGTACATAGTAGTTAAGGCCACCTAATATAAAAAAACAAAAGAAAAAAAAAAAAAAAAACGCTCAATTATCACAGAAACAAAATACATTATAAAATATATAGGAGGTTATATATTTAGGGAGACTTCAGGAGTTTTCAAACCTCTGGGTTTGTTTTGATCATGGTAAGTAAGACCATGTTCTATAATGACTATTTTGTTATGAACACAGCTCCTGAAAATGGGAATGTCTGGTCACCATAAAATGAAATGAAATGAAATTAAACGAAATAAATAAAATAAAAATGAAGACTCAAATTTCTGAATAATAATAAAAAAAAATGCTTTTTTTTTTTTTTTTTTAACATGACAGACAAACACTTTATTATAGAACATACTCAACTTTGAGCTCTGAAAACTCTGCAGCA
The DNA here is from genome assembly GCA_033026305.1 of Cirrhinus molitorella. NCBI lineage: Eukaryota > Metazoa > Chordata > Actinopteri > Cypriniformes > Cyprinidae > Cirrhinus > Cirrhinus molitorella. The sequence goes on along the minus strand of CM065118.1, from coordinate 31,661,038 downwards.
CAAAAAGAACATTTATTAAAACCAAAATGCGAATGACTTATTCTCAAATGGCCACATCAGAATATGGCTGCCTTTTCACAGCAACTTTTATCACAGCCTCCTTGGTCTGCCCACTAGTGACCAGTGCTAAAGAGAGACTAGGACAGGTACTAATTTTCTACACACCAGTATATACTAGTAGGGGTCTTTTTATTTTATTCCATTTATTTGTTTTGTTTTGTTTTGTTTCTTTAATCTTTATCCACTTTGTTCAAACTCTGTTGGACCCAAAATTATATTGTAATGTTTCATATGTTGATGGCATTGTTGTATTCATGACTTAGGGGCCAGTAAAGTAAAGGCCTACAACATAAATTCACCTGTAGTTTGAGAACAATGAAAAAGCAGACAGCATTCTCTCTTCTCTTTTAGAGCCATTCACTGTTTTGCAGATTTAATGGCACCTATTATGCCTTAAAATGTAATATAAGTCTCAGGTGTCCCTGTTTCTGTGAAGATTCAGCTCAAAATACCACACAGATCATTTATGATAGCATTCTGAAAATGTCTATTTTGAGTGGAAGCAGAAACATGCTGTTTTCGTGCATGTCCCTTTAAATGTAAATTAGCTGCTACACTCCGCCCACTTTTCCAGAATAGGGCTGTGCTTTTAGAGCTCATACCTCAGATACAAAAAAACATCTGTTTGGTTATCATGTTCATGTTCATATCATATCATATCATATCACTTCTGATATAGGTTTTTCTGAGCACACACATCCGAAGTAGACTAAGTTCTCTTTCATGTCTTATTGGACGTAGACTTTCAAATACAAACAAGTAAAACACAAAAGTTACAAAATCACAGTTGGTTATGTCTGTGAAGGAACAGCTGGGAAATAAATCTGTGTATTAAGTGACAGCAGCGAATATACAATACCTACTCCTGTCTATGCTGTTAGTTTGAGTCACACAATAAAATAAAAACAGAAAATCACTCACTGCTCTTAAATTAATCATTTCTGTTGCTGTAAAAGTAAGGCTTGAAAGCTGCTTTTACATGCTCTAGTGTGAAGATAAACATGGCAGGTTGTGTGCGGCTCATTTAGGCTGTGGTAGTTCTCTGCTAAAACGGCAGTGTCCGTCAACAGTAGTGGACGGGGCCTGTAAACTTTTTACAAATTCTGCGGACAGCTTGTTCTGAGACACTGCTTTTGATTTATGAGGATTTAAAAAAGGAGCAGGTGGATTTGTTGTGTGTACACACTGCCAACACACATTTATATTCAAACAACATGCAAAAGTGAATTTTGCATAATAGATGCCTCTTAATGAAAATATGACCAAGCTACCTATCATTTTAATTCTTCATGTGATTTTGCTTATTGTATAAGCCTAAACCATTTACAAGGAATGTGTTTTTCTATTCCACTATCTTGCAGCGACTCACACATGATACCGCATTATGATAACATGATAACGAAGCACTCAAGTTAATTTTTTTTGCTTTTTTGACTCCTTTTAACTGCCTGTATTTTGCATTTTTGCTTTGAAATCTGCTTTACTCTGTAAAACGTCCCTAAGGAGGTTAATTTCCACCAAACAGACGTTTGAAAATCTCAAAAACTCCAAAAAAGAAGAAGAAGAAGAAAAAAAAAAAAGGAGAGGCCTGGCCTCTCCCTTTCAGTTAAGCAGTTCACTTTAATTATGCCTGTTAGAGCCCGACTATAAATCTAGGAAATCTTGTAGCAACATCTGGCATGTATCACTACGGAATCAACTGTCTCTCCAATCAAACTTGAGGTAGAAAGAGTGAGACAGAGAAGAAGAAAGAGAGAGAACAGTTAAGACATAAGGAGACAGAAAGCAGACCAGAAGGGCACTGGAACGCTGGCGTTGATTAGAGAAGCGGATGATTTAGTCCTGAATGGTGACATTTCCAGTGTTCCCAGGAAATAGGTTACAAATGATTGAATAGATAATCAGGATATGCTGCTATTGCTCTCAGACTTGCTTTGTTGGCCGCCATTCTTTCCTGTTCTGATGGTTGCCCGAGGCCTTGAGGCACTCACACACACAAACACACACGCATGCACGCACGCCTCAGAACAACTTGAGATGATTTCTATTTCTAGTGGATGGTCAATTTATAGGTTGCAAAGGGAATGTAAATTTTCTGTGAATCGAGAGACTGTACTCTAAACACAGCCACCTGTCAACATGAAAGCTAAGCAAGAATGAGAGGTGCTTAGAGACTCCTGGCACAAAGACACTTTCCGGATTTTTCTGCCAGCTACGTCAGCATTCAGGAAGCATCTAAACGCATCCACGGTGGTCCTCGTCTGATTTCAGTCCCTCATAACTCAAGCTTATGCTGAAAGGACAGCGGGAGCCAAACTCTGTCCATCTTTAGTCCTATTTCCTTCCCTCACTTTCTCACTGTCATATTCCTTGACTTTTTTGGTATGTGTATGCTTCCTAAAGTAGATTTATTAAGCTAGCAGGTTTATAAATAACATTTAATGTTTAGAGACATTGAAAATAACAAGAAGAACATGAACATGCCACAGCAGCCGCACCTGGACTCTCTGGGAGAGCTCACATCGGTTAAGCATTTTCTACTTTATTAACCCGTCTTTAGGGTGCAGACACCGTGTCTCCAGCATCCTGCCCTTCAGGGCCTTGAGATTTACGCCAAACCTTTCTTATTGCTTTTTTTCCCTTTCTTTTCTCCTAAAATTCCTGTTTGTTTTATGTTCCCCTATAGTCTCAGATTTCCCACAAGTGCAAAATATCTATGTCTGCTTAGTACAGGATCGTCATCACTTTCAATTGTAGCACTACAATGTCTAGACCAAATGTAGTTTTATTTGGGTTGAGAGTAGGATGCTGTCTTATTGAATTCGGGTGTCTGAAATGAGTGAAAAATCACCTCAGGATAGTAAGTGAAGCACACAGTGGTTTGTTTCTAGCATTTGATGTTATGAAAATGCCATAATAAAGAAAACGTGCTTTAAATGGTCCTGTGTGTAGTAAATGTTATTCAGAAGTAAATATAATAAAATACAACCACAATACCATCTCCACAGTTGCTTTAAAAGCTAAGGATACACTTGAAACTATTGCAAGTAATAAGTCTACACAGGCTTCACCACGCAAAACCTTCTCACACGCATACACAGAGAACGGACACCAGAGGTTTAAAAAAGCAAAACTAATGATAGCTTTCAGAGGCTGGATGAGCAGAGCGTCACAGGTGAACAGCAGCTCTGCTCCATACGGCCAAGGCTGCCATTTTTCATTTCCTCCCAAAGGCCTGGATATACTTGTAAACATTATTGAAAATAATAACTTAATGCTTCCTGAGGCTCAGCTGCATCACAGAGACAGTGCTAGTTAACTCTCTTTTATTTACTGTTTACTATTTCTTTTTTTTTTTTTTTTTTTTTTTTTTTTTTTTTTTTTTTTTAAGATTTATTTTTGGCCTTTTTGGCTTTAATTATGACAGGATAGATCAATACTGACAGGAAGTGAAGTGGGAGAGAGAGAAGGGGGTAGGGTCGGGAAAGGTCCTCGAGCCGGGATTCGAACTCAGGACGCCCGTAGCGCTACAGCACTATATGTCGGCGCACTGCCCACAAGGCTATCGGCGCCGACTCTGTTTACTATTTCTGATAGATAAATGTAATAGATTTTTTTCTTCCTCATTTTTAAGGTTTGTTTATACATGCAAATCACAATGTTCAAATATTAAACCACACATGATATGTTGATTAAAATAATTACATTACTTAATCACAGTGTGTGTAAGGCAGACATTATACCAGACCTTATCATTTTTAGCACTGTGCATTTCCAAATAAATAAATAAAAACTCATATGCAAGTACTACAGATGGCTGAAATGCTCACTGATGCTCCAGAAGGGCAAGCCATGCATTAATGGGTCAAAACTTTTTTAATTTTATGATCAGGGTAAATATAACTTATTTTGTCTTCTGGGAAACAAGTAACAAGCATCAGTGAGCATTTGAATCTTCTGTAATAGTTGCATATGAATCTCTCAGTTGTCTTCAGTGTGAAAAGATGTATCTCAAAATCATAGTCATTGTTGGAAAGGGTTCAAATACACAAAAATGCTGAAAAACCAAAGAATTTGTGGGACCTGAAAGATTTTTCTGAAGAAAAGCAGGCAGTTTAACTGTTCAGGACAAACAAGGGACTCATGAACAAGTTTAAAAAAAAAAAAACACACACACACACACACACACACACACACAGAGCTGCGGATCATTCAGGTAACAACACAGTAGTAAGAATCAAGGGGATCATTTTTATAAATTCAGCATTTTTTTTTCTTGTTGACTATATGTAAACATCTTTTTTTTTGTAACATATCTTATTCAGATCAGTACTACATAAACAATAACATGCCTTTTGTATGATCTTGTTTCGGTAAAATAATTAACATTTTACAGATTCTGAAAGAGGAATGTAAACTTTTGAACTCAATTGTAAATAGTTTTTTAAAACTTGGCTGCCAGTATGCATTTTAAGTATGCAGGAGTGTTATGTTTAAAAGGCTTTTTTTTTTTTCTGAAAAAAAAAAAAAACACTATGTATTTGTTCCTTGGCCATTGCAGTAATGGGCATCCCAATAATCAATAAAAGCAGATTAAATTAACTTCTACTTAATTAACTGTAACGGTCATTCAACCTGGATGACTACATTTTTTTTTTTTATTTCTCTCCCCCCCCCCGCAGTTGTTGTTTTGGATCACATTGATCATTTTATCAACACGCGCACACACAATCAACATAAATAACTGAATTAATCATTCATTCCAACAACAAAGTCCTGCAGCATTTCCCACAAGGCCAGAGAGACATACAGAAAGACATATCATAAAAGAATAAACAAGAAGAGACCCATACTGAGTGATGCAGTCAAACGCTTTGAGGATAGAAAAAAAAGGGTAGAGAGAAAGAGAGAGAGAAACCCACCACAGTGAAAAGGGCAGCATATGAGCACATATGAGTGAGTACGCTGAAGTAATTCTCTGGCTAAAAACACGATATCACTTTTCCGCTAGCGTACACTGACAGGTTGGAATGCAGGCAGGGTCAAGTCCTGCATCCTGATTATGCGGCTGATATTCCCTGGGGTTCCGCTCATTGATTTGCACATCTAGTTTACCTTGTTTTCCTATCCATATATGACACTCTACAATGGCTCCTGATCGAGAAATGTGTCATACAAATAAATTATGGCCAACTATATGCTAAATAATTCTATAAATGTACTTGAGGGTGAGCTTGACAAAACAGAAGCGGTTTGCGAGCGCATGTACATGTGGTGGCGCGCTCTGATTATTCAGCGTTGTCATGTGTAATGAAGCAAGCGGGCCCACCATTAATCAAAGGGACCAATCGGATAACTAATTTAGGCAATAGAACTGAACCACAAGACCAAATGGCCAGTGGGCAGGGGGAAGGAAAAGAGAGAGAGAGAAAGAGAGAATAGGGATCAATATTTCTCTTCGGGGCAGATGCAGTTCAAAATCAGTTTCTAATTTGGCATATTAAAGCCATAATGGTGGTTGTGGGGCTAAGTTGCGCGGAGGGACAGGCGAGGTTAATTAGCCCGCTGCACTCGCAGTCTGAAGTGGAGTCACACGCGTGCTCCTGCTTTAATTAACACTGAGAGAGAAAGAGAGAAACGCGAGATAGGGAGAGAGAAAGTAAAAACAAACCGTCAGCAGGGTTTGTTAAGTGGGGAAGTGCTTTGAAGAATGCCCATAGCACACAACAAAGTGAGAGAGGACCAACAAAGCAAGAGCCACAAATAATATTCTATTGTATGCATTGTTCCACCACAGTTCTATACCCAGAGTGTGGCGTCTTTTTAATTTGGCTGATCTGTTAGCTATCTATCAGCTGCTTCATGTTTGTGCATTTTACCAAACAGTGATGATTGGCTTGCAAATTCACTTGATGATTCCATCCTTTCTCAAGTTTAGCATTCATATTAGGGAATGGGGATTAAACAAAGAAGTCTTTTTCCAAAAAAAAAAAAAAAGATATAAAGTCAGAAAAAAAAATACTTAGAAATGAAGTCACATTTGGTATTTTTGTTTTTTATTTTTATTTTTTATTTTTTTTCAGGCATTTATTTAATCAGAAATACAGTAAAAACAGTAACATTTTGAAATATTATTACAATTTATCATACTGTTTTTTTATTACAGTTTATCATACTGTTTTTTTATCTATCTATCTCCACATACACTGCCACTCAAAAGTTTGGGATCAGTAAGATTTGTAATTTTTTTTTTTTTTTTTTTTTTACATTTTTATGCTCAAAGTTCCATTTATTTGGTCAAAACTACAGAAAAAAGTTATATTATGAAATATTCAAAACAGAAATCTTTACTAGTCTTTGCTATCACTGTTTATCAATTTAACACATCCTTGCTGAAAAAAAAGTATTCATTTCTTTCAAAGAGAGAAAGAAAAAAAAACGTACTGACCGCCAACTTTGAACGAGGTGTTTGTTACAAAGGTGTTTGTTTTTCTATTTTAAATAAATGCTGCTCTTTTTAATGCTTTATTTATAAAGAAAAAAAAATATATATATATATCACATGTTCCAAAAAAATATTAAGGAGTTTCCTACACTGGTAACAAATCAGCATATTAGAATGATTTCTGAAGGATCATGTGATATTGGAGAAATTCGGCTTTGCATCACATGACATATTAAAGTACATTTTAAAGTATATTCAAATAGAAAACCACTATTTTAAATTGCATTAACATTTCACAATATTACAGTTGTTTTTTTCTGTATTGCTGATTAAAAGTATTAATTTCTTTCAAAGAACGAAAGAAAGAAAATATTCACTAATCCCAAACTTTGATTGGTAGTGTATATTGTTACAAAAGATTTCTATTTTAAATAACTGCTTTTCTTTTTGACATTCATCTAAGAATTTTTTTTTACATATCAAAAGTAAAAACAAGCAGCACAACTGTTTCTAACATTGATAATAATAAATAAATAAATAAATAAATAAATCATATTAGAATGATTTCTGAAGAATCATGTGGCACTAAAAACTAGAGTAATGTTACACACTACTTTCAAAACACTATTTTAAATTCTTTAAATTTAATTACTTTATAATCCATTATTTTCAACTGCAATAATATTTTACAATATTACTGCTTTGTTCTGTATTTTTAATAATAGTATAGCAAATCATATGAGTAGGAAATCAGTGTCTGTACCAATTATACTACAATTTATTCTGTGGCACTGGACGAAATACTGCAGATCTAAAAGAATGGAGCCAACAAACACAGACTCGGCTCAAATGCAAATCAGGGCTAAAACTAGTGTTAATGTAATTCAGTCATATTCTGCCTTAGACATATCGACAACTTGATTGCAATATGGATTTCTGTGCACTGTAGGCCAGTGATGTAATTCAGTGTAATCCAGTTCAGTATAAATAAAACAAAAATACAGTTACTTCTTAAGACACTTTTTGCCTATTCACAGATTTACTTATGAAGAATGATATACCTTTTTTTTTTCAGCTGTGTCCATAGGGGGCTTTTCTCAGCAAATATATACTATGTGATCTGCTCTGATTATCAATTCAAATCATGTACAAAAGATCATCACAATGTTTAATCTGTGGACAGCCATGTTTATATTACAACTGATCAAAGAAGAAGGCACTAATATTTTGGCCTGGTACTTTTACGACCTTGAGTCAAACGACTGTACCTTAAGATAACCATGAGATGTGTCAGTCCTCTGTCTGACATGTTGCCTGTGCTGCAGGCTGCTGATGTGATGAGAAGGTGTGACCCTGCACAGCACTTAGCTCACAGGAAGCAGTTGTTAAAGGGAGGACGTCCTCAAATGATGTGAGGTTCCTCTCTGCTAACACGACCGCTTGAAACACTATCACTCTAGAGCGAGAGAAAGAGAGAGAGAAAGAGTGATGAAAACCCTCATTATATCATGGAGTGTGCGGGTCACCTGTCACGTGTCAGACGTCCTGCTGGCGTTGTAAAATCTGCCTGATAGCCCATTAGTTCTGCTGTTATTTGTAGGGGAATTTACATAAATATGTAATTCTTACAGGATAGTGTTTCACATAAAGTCCTCAACAAAGGGTACTGTGCAACTAATTAGGTCTAATTTTTCATTGTTGCTGTTATGGAAACAAAAGGGGGATGATGAAGAGAGATGTGTGTGTGTTTCTTGATGAGGTCCAATCATTTCATTTATTCTCATTACAGTCGATGTCAGACTGTTTCCTTAACTGATTCAGGGGTCAGTGATTGAACTAGCCGCACACACACACACACACACATAGAGAAACACACACTAATATTCATTGCAAAACAATGGGACACACTTAGCACACACTCTATAGAAGAAAGAAAAAGAAACAGGAAGGATTAGGTAATGGTTTTTGCAGGTGGACATGATTCAAGTCATATAGTTCATGGAAGAGTGAAGAAGAGGAAGTGAACGCATGTCAACGTATGCCTTTCAGCCATTAAACAATTTCGAAGAGAGAATCGTCTGAAAGAGACTAGAAATTCTGCATCATATGATCCTAAACTAAAAATACGCCCTTTTCACTGAATCACAATCTAATTATAACATTCAACAAATTATGCACATTTTTAATTGACAGTAGAGAGGATAGAAAATAATGGGTGGAAGAAAGAGGAACAGGATCAGTAAATTACACAAGCTAGAATCAAACGCACATTGCCCACATGATCACACAGCTCCACATGTGAGCACAACTATGTGTGATCCTGTATTTATTAATCTTTGTTAATGTTAGTTAATATAAATTCAAATGTTCAATGTTATTTTATTTTAACTGAGGTCCACTGAATTATATAAACATGTTAAAAGAACATTTGATTTTAACAATGTATCAGCAAATATGGAAATTAACATTAACTAACTAAAATTAATAAATGCTACACTACCAGTCAAGCTTTTTGGACAGTAAGAGTTTTAATGTTTTTTAAAGTAGTCTCTTCTGCACAACAAGACTGCATTTATTTGATCCAAAGTACAGCAAAAAGAGTAAAATCTTGAAATATAGTATATATAGAAATATAGTTATATTTTAAAATAACTCTATTTGAATATATTTTAATATGTAATTTATTATGTGATTTCAAAGCTGAATTTTTAGCATCATTACTCTAGTCACATGATTCTTCAGAAAATATTTTAATATTTTGATTTGCTGCTCAAAAAACATTTATTATTAGTAGTAGTAGTAGTATTGTTGGTGGTGGCGGTGGTCATGTTGTTGAAAACAGCCAAGTAAAAATTGTTCATGTTTCTTTGATGAATACAACAGCATTTATCTAAAATAGAAATCTTTCATAACATTATATAAATGTCTTTATCGTCACTTTTGATCAATTTTGCTAAAGTATTAACATAATATATAGATTATAAATACATTAATATATTAATTAATTAATTATTTCCCAATAAATAAATAATAGTGGTATAGTGTATAATGTTACAAAAGCTTTTCTTTTTTTCAGATATATTCTGATCTTTGGATCTTTCTATTCATCAAAGAATCCTAAAAGAAATATACTAAACTGTTTTAAATAATAATAACAATAATAATAATAATAATAATAATAATGTTTCCTGAAGAGCAAATCAGCATAACAGAATGATTTCTGAAGGATCATTCTAAAGACTGAATGCTGGAGCAATGATGTTGAAAATTTAGTTTTGATCACAGGAATAAATTACATTTTAAAATATATTAAAAAAGAAAGCAATTATTTTAAATAGTAAAAATATTTTCTTACTGTTACTAATCTTACTGTTAAAAAACGTTTACATGGTAGTGTACTTCAGTAACTGTAGTTAATGTTAATCAATTGAGCCTCACTTTAAAGTGTTACTAATTATTATTTTTAACATCAGTAATTGGTTGAAAACTACAAACGTAGTGTTTTGCCATTATTTTACCATAAAACACCAATACATGACTGTCTTCAAGTATCCTGTATATAATAAGTAAGGAATAACTGACAATGGGCCGTTGAATTCCTAGAAAATAATGCATACCCAAGTTGGTGATGCAGCCACGTCGCTAAGCGAAATTCATCCGGTTCGTCCTTAAAACGCTTAAGATTAATTTCTTACGCAGCTTACCATTTTAGTATCAACGCTTGAGCCATTGCTAAAATGCAGTTAATAATGAAGTTTAGACAAACAGACAGGCAAGCAGATACAGAGAGCGAGAGAAAGAGAAAGAGAAAGAGAAAGAGAAAGAGAAAGAGAAAGAGAGAGAGATTAAACTTGTGAGTCTGTGCTTCTCTTAGTGTTCAGCAGCTCTACTTCCTTAAGTTAATTTTCTTCAGGAACACTGCCGTTGTTACCTTGCATGTGAGAAATGTCATGTAGTTTATAAGCTGTTAATCGCCAGAGCAGCGCTAACAACATTAGCGTGTATGTTAATGTGTTGACTGTGTGCGTCTGTAAAGGAGAGCGAGTGGGAGAAATAGAGTATGTGCTTTCCATACACAATAAAATGTAATTTTGCGGCAAAAACATGGAAATAATCATTTTTTTCCTGTTGTTTACTGTATTCATTTGTGTGGCTAGTATCATTGTGGGTTATTTTGCTGTTTTAGGCTGTAAGGACCTTTGAAATAACAGAAATCATGTGGCGAAGTAATATAGACATTTAATGCGGCAAAGAACCTGCCTAAAACTACATTCGCCGCGCGTTTCCCTGGAAATAATGCACACCTTCAGAATGTTTGTCAGCCAATCAGATTCAAGCATTCAACGGCCCCGTAGTATAACATCACATAACAGTAGGAGTTAATAAAGGTCAACATTTTTATGTTTGTGAACAAAAAAAAATAATAATAACTTATTGTTGTGCCCTGGACAGTATAAAAAAACAGCAACACTTTACAATAAGGTTCCATTAGTTAATGTTAGTTGATGTATTAATTAGCATGAACAAACAATGAACAACACATTTATTACAGTATTAATCCTTAATTAATTTAATTAATTTAATTAATCTCTAATTTAATCTTCAATTTATTAATCTTTGTTAATGTTAATGTTAGTAAATAAAAATACAGTCACTCACTGTTAATTCACAGTGCATTAATGTTAACAAGCACAACTTTTTTTTAAATAATGCATTAATAAATGTAGAAAGTAACATTAAATAAGATTAATAAATGCAGAAGTATTGTTCATTCTTAGCTAATGTTAAGTAGTTGACTAACAAATGTGAGCCATGGCTTATTAATTTGATAAAATATTTCCTAAAAATACTAGCAAGACTTCAAAAAAATGTAATGGATAACAACAAAAATGTAATGATTTAATATAACTAATAATAGTTTCCAAAAAGCAATATAGTTTTTCAGCAGTGTTCGGCATTAAGGCTGCCAAGCACACAGATGCTGTGGCGCAGTAATACTGATGTAATGAGGTTACAGGTGTGTGTTTATAGACTATTTTACAAGGGCTTTGAATGCAGCTCTGCCAATCATAAAGGACCGGATCTATAAATTAATTAAAAATACCGCAATAAAATGGTGTGCTGTATGTGATGACCATAGCTCAGTTTTCCTCTTGTTTATAGGCAGAAATCTATCTTCTCATTGCTAGTGACAAGAGCTAATGAGTGATATATTCTGATGATTTCCCAGTGTGAGTGGGTGAGGGCTGCGGTGACGTGGGTCAGCTTCCTGTTTAAAACACTGCCGTCTCTCCCTGTCACCGAGCTTCGGCAGGCCAAGTGAACCCTGTCTACTGTCAGTGTGAGGAGATGACAGGCCCAGCATTCATCACGATTAAGCCTAATTAATAAAGCCTGCAGCGATCATCAAGAGAGATCCAGGCATAGAGTTTAATCTATCCTTTACTAAAAGCACAGCCTGACAGCCACAGCTGATTTACGCCAGGTATGTGTGCGCATATGTGTATGCGTGCCATATAACGTAATGATAGTGGATATACGAGAATGTGTCACCATATGGGCTCTTTAGCTTGTGATTGAGAGTCCTTGAGCAGGTATCCGCATACATGTGCGCATATTTGTGTGTGCGTGCATCTGTATGTATATGTGTGTCGGCCCCAGTCCCCTCTTCGTCTGCTGGATATTGACAGTCTTGACAGCACGTTGATTATCAGACCCACAGGAAGCTGAGGCCTGTCGGCCATCAGGTATCTGCGTGAGAGACGAGTCTCCCTTCAGAGTGATGAGACAATCGAGAGAGGGAGAACGTGCACGGAAGAGAGAGAGAGAAAGAGGGTGGGAGGGAGGTTAAGGGTTGTCATGGCCATCATCATGACAATAAGCTGTCTGGTGTGAAAGAGACAGGCAGGTCTAGGATCAGGATCAGATTAACGATCACACTGACCTCCAGCCGGGCTGCAAGTGAAACAGGACACATTTAAACTCCACACACTGAGAGTTTACATCATTAGATGGTCCTGCACTGCCTCAAATCAGCCTCAAGAAAAACAGATTCCCTTTCACGCTGTGTTGTTTTCATATTAATTACAGCTGCTATTTACAGTACGCTTTCTGTCTCTACTTTAATGAACTTTCTATAACGGATAATGGTGATTCAGGTTTAAGATGCGAGGCTAATACTAGGCCTTAAAAAACGCAAAATTACTTCAGGCTTTGCTACAAATTTGAACAACAGGATATTAAGTCACGCTCTGGGGCTTGTGTTTTAAACATATTATTAAACTGAAGTGTTAAAATGTTTTATCTACTGTATTTTCTTGTAATAGCACCTTTCTGCTAAGACAGGGTTATACAGACCATTTTTCTATTAGTAAGCATTGTGACGTTTTTCTGTGGGCGGAGCTAAGGTGGAGGATTCACTAACACTAGCCAGGGCACTACAGTGCGATCATTTCACTCGCATTTGCGACTAAAAAAACTACTGCATGGGACTATAAAAAAAAATATTTAGGAGCACCATGTGCGACTGACCCGATCAGTATATTTGTGTTTGCGCTGAGGGGAGCTTCAAAGGTCTCTATGTGTTTTTGCAACGCTGAGCAATGTATCATGGACATATCTCACAAATCGCTTCATAAACAAAGTGTTGAGAGAGTGTACATAAGAGATTCACTGTGCAGTCAGTGTATAGAGAGCTTTGTTGATTATAATGGAACTTTGTGAGATCGCGATGTACTAAGATGAGTGACAGCATTTGAGATTTAAATTGAGATTTAGACATCATCTGAAAGCTAATAAGCTTTCCATTGATGTGTGGTTTGTTAGGACAGGACAATATTTGGCTGAGATACAACTATTTGAAAAACTGGAATCTGAGGGTGCAAAAAAAATATATATATCACCTTTAAAGTTGTCCAAATGAAGTTCTAGCAATGTATATTACTTATCAAAAAACAAGTTTTGATACATTTACAGTATAAAATTTACAAAATATCTTCATGGAACATGATCTTTACTTAATATCCTAATGATTTTTGGCATAAAAATCTATAATTTTGATACAATGTATTTTTGGCTATTGCTACAAATATACCCCAGCGGTTTTGTGGTCCAGGGTCATGTATTATTTGAAGATATATGTATAATGCAGGACTAATGGCCAAATAGTTATTTTAAAGTATATACATCCTGTAAATGATGTAAGTTTACAGTGACATTTCAGTACTTTTACATTACTTACATACAGTACATTTAATGATGTATATTTTCTAGAAATAAAAACTGCTAATTTTGAACTTTGTGTATTTGATTATTCTTTCTTACCAAGTTCTTAAAAATTCCAGCACCAATCAAACACAACAATGTATATACAATTACAGATGATGAAGCATATACATCATCAGTTTGTTGTTTGACACACATGCACACAGACATTATTTCATACGCAACATTGACGGAGATGCATAAGAAAGAGCGTTGTGACTTAATCGTGATGTCGGGACATCAAAAGGGTCTATAGACTGACTAAATTTACTACTTTATAACTAAGGTAAACTTGGTACTGTGAAATTGCAGTAAGACATAAATTTAAATTTTGGTTTAGAAATCAATGATTTTGTGATGTAGCCACCTTTTTTATGATTTAATATACAAATGATGTGCTTTAGTTTCAACAAGCTGTTCTAGGTTTACTTCACTTCAAACATCAAATCATCATTCACTCCAGTGGGCCTAGCTGAACAAACTCAAAAGGTTTCAGGTTTGGAGTTGACAACACCAAACAAATCTAATCTAGCAGGTTCAGAGAGTTAACAGCACTCTCTATAAACTTAAACCCAGGGTTTAATCCAGAGTTTATAAGTAGTTATTAATCACATGCACTTGAAATTGTGGCATCAATAGCTAACACAATCACACAAAACTTCAGGAGCAACAGTTTGATTCACTTCTTATCTTTATGTAATATAATTCATATTAAATACTAACCGTCTTCTCAAACTAAACTCAAATTTAGCTGGGTAGCCACTAAATCTGCCTTCGTGAAACAGGCCACAGAATTCGCACAAGCAGACTATGACTCACTCACAGTTCATGACTCATGACTCAAATTAAACAAGCAGTTGTAATTCTGAGTGACTCAATTTGTGATACGTGCATTCATGATTCACTTCAAAATTCAAACAAGTGCTTAATTAGAAATAGTATACAACTCTTTCCGTCTCATAGAAAAACAAGGCGGGAATACTAAGTGTGATGCTATTCCAAGCAGGTTACAGTTCAGCATTTAAACAAGTTCATAATACACATCGAGATTCAAAGCCTGATTCTGCTCAGTTCTTAGCACTAAGCTAAATTTATCAACCACCCAAAACAAAATAAATAGCGAAATACTTGTTTATCCTGTTACACTCGGTGTAGTCCTCCGCTGTCACCGAATCGTCGAACATTTTAGGGCTCGCAGGTCAAACGAGCGTTTATCACGTCAGTGCCTTCTTGAGTCACGCATCCCATCCTAGCAGCAAAACTCCACTCGTCCAGAACTTTTTTGTCTGCCGATGCAAAACAGCAGAATGCAGTGTGACGCAAAACAAACTGAACTCATTTTGATAATTAGGCATAATAGGATAAGCGAAAAACCAAGTTCACATACCTTTATTGTTTTGTTTGTTTGTTTGTTCGTTTGTTTCATGACATCCAAGATGCTTCAAGGTCAAGTTAATTTTATTTTCTGTATAGTGCCAGATCACATAAGTCATTTGATAGAACAGGCTTATACCTTTTTTTTTTTTTTTTTTTAAACAAACTAAGTAGCCTTACGTTATTTACCTTATTTACACTGTCTCTGCATGGTCGCGCCAAATTCTCCAAATTCTTGTCAGTTTTTGGATGAATGAATCAAAAGTAGGTCTGTCACTTAATTCGAATCGCGATATGGACTAGTGTCCGTGAATATTAAAATGCAAAAAGACGGCTTAAATATTAATCCTGCATGTTCTGTTTATTTATGTATGAATGGCGGAGACACTGCTTACTATACAGACACTGAAGCACTCGTGGCGTTCGCGGTTATTTCCTCCGCGTCTCACTGTATGATGACATAAACATAACATAAACATAACATAACATAACATAAACGTAGTCTCCAGAGCTGCTGTGACAGTCACTTCATGATAATTTTACCTTTTCATTTGAGAAAAATAGTCTAGCATCATACTGTATACACAGAAACAGAAATGTGCATACTAGCTGTTGCCAAATCTCGCGAGACAAATAAACAACCGCAGCGCACACCAAACTTTTATTTTAAAAGCAAAAACAGTTTGAAAGTTTTTTTTTTTTTTTTTTCTTGCAAATATCTTCAAACTGCAACAAAGCGGCAGGGCATGCACTTAGGCTATAATCTGTGAACAGAATAGGATTGAATATATGGAAAAGAAGAAAAGGACAAGAGCTGTAAGGGGGAGCTGTAACATAAACCAATTACTGTTAGTATGCCTAATTATTATTATTATTATTATTATTATGATAACATTTTACAATAAGGTTAATTTGTTAACTACTTTAGTTAACATGAACTGAATGAACAATATTTTTATTGACCTTATTTAGCCCGCCCCTTTTTAGCGCTGCATTGTCTTCCTGTTGTATTTCATCTGACGGATTTATTAATGAACGTCTCATTTTAAAATCTTCCTGGTCTACTGACATTTGTTAAGACATTTGCTTTGCTCACAATAACTTTCGTTAACTCTACAATACATAAATCCACTTTACCAGCTAAACTCTTGCTCTTAGACAGCAATGCCATAAATATACAGAGCTACCGCACAAACGGAAGTTCAAAGACAATATTCTAAAGATGGTGACAAGCTTGTTTCTCTGGAGAATACGGTCAGTAGCATTTATTAATCTTAGTTCATGCTAATTTCAACATTTACTAATGCATTAATCAAAATACAAAGTCAAAAGTTGTGCTTGCTACATAAAGTACTGTCAGTTAATATGAACTAACAATTATACAACTGTATTTTCATTAACATTAACAAAGATGCATAAATACTGTAATAAATGTATTGTTCATTGTTTGATTATGTTAGTTAATACATTAACTAACATTAACTAATTGAACCTTGTTGTAAAGTGTTGCTATTATTATTATAGCCTGTGATAATTTATAGAAATTAAAAATGTACATTCATGTTAAAAAAACGACCCTACCCAACAACAAAACAGGCTCAATTGGCGACAACAACAAGGCCAACAATTTTAGCATTGGCCCACTTTTCCTTAACAGTTTAATTATTTATTGATGTTTCAGAGTGCAATCTGTGATGTCTAGATACAAATTTGATCTTTGAGCAGCAAAAGTCTTACTCTTAGACAGCAATGCCATTTCTCTCAAAGACCAACCAACTGAATGCTAACCAGTCAGGTTTCAGGAGTGGCCATTACAATGAGACTGCGCTACTGTCAGTCACTGAAGCCTTGTGGATTCAGTACTTATTTTACTGGATCTATCTTACGCTTATGACACTATAAATCATCAGATCCTCCTGTCCACCCTCTCATCAATGGGCATCACAGGGATTCCACTGGTCACTGTTTTAAATCCTATCTCACTGGTAGGTCTTTCAGGGTGGCCTTGAGAGGGGAGGTGTCCAAAGCACATCAGCTGGTCACTGGGGTTCCTCAGGGATCAGTTATCAGACCCATCCTCTTCTCCATATACACTACATCTCTGGGACCCATCGTACAGGCACATGGCTTCTCCTACCATTGCTATGCTGATGACACACAGCTCTATCTTTCATTTCAACCAGATGATCCAATGGTAGCTGCACGAATCTCAGCATGGATGAAAGAACATTACATACAGCTCAATCTGGCAAAGACTGAACTCTTTGTCTTCCCTGCCACTCCAACTCTACAGCATGACTTCACCATCCAGTTAGGTTCATCAACAATTAACCCATCAAGTTCAGCCAGAAATCTTGGTGTAATCTTTGATGACCAGTTGACTTTCAAAGACCACATAGCTAAAACTGCTCGAACTTGTAGGTTTGCTCTGTACAATATCAGAAAGATCAGGTCCTTCCTAACGGAGCATGCTGCACAACTTTTTGTCCAGGCCCTAGTCATTTCCAGGGTGGACTACTGCAATGCTTATTTAGCTGGTCTTCCATCATGCACAATCAAACCTCTACAAATGATTCAGAAAGCAGTAGCACGACTGGTCTTCAACGAGCCTAAAAGGGCCCATGTCACACCTCTCTTTTTCTCCCTGCACTGGCTGCCAGTTGCGGTTCGCATCAAGTTCAAGACACTGATGCTTGCATATAGAACAGCCACAGGCTCAACACCCGCCTGCCTCCACTCACTATTACGAATCTACACTCTCTCCAGAAGTTTGAGATCCACTAGTGAGAGACGCCTCATTGTAGCATCACAGAGAGGCACAACTTCACTTTTCAGAACATTTTTGTTCACCGTTCCTGCCTGGTGGAATGATCTTCCCACCCCTATCCGGAATGCCGACTCCCTGACAATTTTCAAGCGACTGCTGAAAACTCATCTCTTTCAACACTATTTGACTCAATAATAAAAAAAAAGAAATCTAGCTAACTTTCTAGCTTGTACTTACCTAAACAATGCATGATACATGTTATTATGAGCACTAATAAAAGCGTCTGCCAAATGAATAAATTTAAATGTAAATGTAAAACATTGAACTTATATGCATATTCTGCTATTTCTGCTCTCCTGTGTTCACATTTGCATGAATGAACATGAATGAAACACATAGGCTATGGCAATCAGATGTCCCTGTTTTTCAGGGAAAGTAATATTTTTTGGTGTCTTGTCCACGACAGTTGTCCCACAAATACACTATAAAAAGGCCCAACCATCTACTTCTACACTTGTTGTACATGACCGATGTACACTTACTTAAAGAAATAGCGTTACACTAATTGAAATTCAAATTCCAGTCATATTCCAGTGCAGTATGACCATGCCATTACTTTCAAAATGGTGGTTCCAGTTTTATTATTCCATCCAGTGGTCTCTCTCACCCTTACCCTTACCCTTTCACTTTCTCTCACTATTTATCTTTAATCTTTTCACTGTCTCTCACACTGGCTAATCACCAGTGTTAACATGATAATGCCATAACTCAGTTGCTGTCCAATCATGTGCAGAGTGCTGTGATGAGCAGCAGTTGAGCTGATCATCAGAGGGGGGTAGAGGACGGTCTAAGCAATGTTAATCAGCAAAGTGCTGAAACCAAGAGTTAAAGATTTTGTGTCAAATGGTCTTGTACTCACAAACCATCCAAGGATCATGTATCAACCCTATCAGAGCCCTTCTTCAGCCTCAAATTTTGTCCTTGATGTCCATGTTTCTATTAAATTTAAGCACTACCCTCTTAGAAAAATGGTACAAAAGTTGTCTACTGTAAAGAGTAGGATTCTTTGTCCCTGAAACAAGACAAAATCTGTGGTGTTTTGTGTCCGTTTTATGATACACAGCATTTATTCACAGTGCACGTAAACCCTTGGCACAAAGATGTGTGGTTTGATGGTTTAATCAAAGCGAAACAATGAGCTGACGTTTGATTGGCTGCTGTTACGGAAGGCTCTAATTATGATTGGCTGCTGATATCAGTTTAACAGAGAAGGGCAGGCATTCTGTAATCATCCTCGCAGCTGGTCAGCACTTCTTTATCTCCATGTGTCTGTTAGTCTCTGTCCCTCACTGTCTCGCTCTTCTCTTCTCTCTGTACCGCTGAAGGGTATCAGTCGATATTCCCCTGTTCCTCTCTCTCTCTCCATGTCTCTTGGAGCAGGACCCCAGATGAATGATTGCCCGGGCTGAAAGTACATGTTTCTCAAGGACCTCTGATGGGCAGCGGATAATAAAAATGATGTCGCGGCAAGAGGAAGTGTTCTCTTGGCCCCTCCCCTCTCATAATCACGGTCCTCCCGGGCCATTATCCCACCCACCAGCACTGCCAAGCAGCCTGCCGGGGTGAGCAGCACTCCAGCCGTGGGTAGCATTAATGTTTTGAGGAGTGTGTTCGCAACAGGTCAAGGTGGAGTTTGAATGTATGAGGGAAAGTGTTTTGTGTGATTTTACAGATGCATATTCTGTATTATATTACATATAAGCACAAATGGAACACATGAACTGCAGTTCAGTGTGAAGGATATAAAGAATATGATTTTTTTTAAACCAACCTGTGTGTGTGTGTGTGTGTGTATCTTAAAGGGAAGTGATGGTCTGGTCTATGGAAGGAAAGCATTGTAGCTATATTAATATAGGTCCTTCATAAAACAGTGTTTATGAAATGTTTCACATTAAGGACATATAGACCTAAAATGTTTACATTCATTTAGAGAAAAAAAACAAAAAAAACAAAGGAGAGTGCATGAAAAGACTCATACAACCATTAAAAAGCTTTTTCTTTTCTTTTCTTTTCTTTTCTTTTCTTTTCTTTTCTTTTCTTTTCTTTTCTACAATTTGTGAACCTGGATCACTCTTGGTAGTAGCATGGGTATATTTGTAGCAATAGCCCAAAATACATTGTATGGGTCAAAATTATTGATTTTCAGATTTTCCGTGTTTGTTTAAACAAAAATACAGTAAAACAGTAATATTTGTGGAATATTGTTACAATTTACAGTAACAGGTTTTCTATTTTAATATTTTTATATATTCATGTGATGGCAAAACTGAATCTGAATGAAAACAGTTTCTTATTTTTGTGGAAACTGTAATACTTTTAGTTCAAAAGTATTTATTTGAAATATAATTTTTCTAACAATGTCTTTAAGGTCAGTTTTTTTCCTTTGTACTGGTCAATTATAATCCTCAGAGAACTAAGTAACTTTCTTGTTAAATTTGTGGCTACTTATATGTACTGTAGATATAATAATGTATACACTATGTGTTTTAAATGCTGGGAGATATTTCCATCTCATGTTTTTAGAATGCTATTGGAAAAGTTACTTTTCAAATCCACTCCACTAAGGCTGTTTTAAAAACGACAAAGTTATACTTAAATACAGTCACAGTCAGACCGCTGATGGTCTTCTTACTTTCTATTATATTCTATTATATTCTAGTTTGTTCCAGTTTTTTTTTTTTTTCTTGCTGTTAGGCCTTGCCCAATTTGATTACCTAAATTCTTCTTTAAAGGGGTCATGAACTGCCTTTGTTTTTTATTTTGTACTGTTCTTTGATTTTCACTTATAATTACAATGATTTTATGTTATAAAATATGCTTTTTTCAATCCTGTTTTGACCCCTTATCAGAACGGTCTGTTTAAATAGTCATAATTTAGAAGATTTTACATAATTGATTCCAGTAGATTTAATAAAATAAAAAAAGGCCTTAAAAGCTACTCAAAAATATCATGTGTAATACTGGTATCATACCATTTGTACAGTGTATGATTAACATTTGTGTATTCACAGATGAATGCTGCTGTGATTTAGGTTAAAAACATAAATACTCAGTTTCAAACAATCTGTAATAACAGACAAAGCAAAACAGTTATTCACACTTGTGTGTTGTGACATTACTGTCGAATCCAATTTAGTCGGCACAGCAAAATATTTCTAAATCTTTCTGAAAATCCTGCATTGAATTGTGCTTTGTTTGCAAACAAATCCACAATAAAATGAAGTAAACAAATCACCTATTTCGACATTGTCTGGAAATTTCTTAAAAATAAAGTTCATCCACTGTTTCCTTATGTTGGGATCAGAAATGCAAACCACTGCACAGTGTCTTGTTGTCGTCAGAGCCGCCTTTATTGTTTGATTTCTGCGTAGACCTGTATTTACCTCTCTCATGATTTACTTACAAACTATACAGTGTATAGCCACACTATTACGTCAAAAAGTGGCACATTCCACAACCTTTTGTTTTGGTAGAATGGCATTAATAAAAGCTGTTTTTAGGCTAACAAGAAAGTTTTGAGTTCTATAACAGAACTCTTACAGGATGTGTTTATACACTTATATGCCAAAAGATAGGGAACTTTTTACCTTTAAGAGGATGTAGTTTCACCCAATCTCATATTAATCTTGAGTACCTATAGTGTAGTACTGCATCCTTCATATATCCAAAATGCCTTTAGTTTTATCATATTTACAAAAGAAAGATACAGATTTACGATTCTCTCCGAAAACAGTCGAGCTCCTGGAGCCACGCCGTGGGCGGAGCAAATAAAATACATACATTTTATGCGGTTTCACTTACCATCTGCAGTTCTAAATCATGACCGGGATCTTTTATAGCTGGATCCGCTCCATCTTTCAGTATCAAACAATGTGTAAATCTAGCATCGAACTGGGCCTCGTTTATAAAACATTTATCAACAAACACACTTGCGAAACTTACGTAACGCTGGGTTTCTTCGGAAGCTGAGCAAAGTTATCCTAGCCTTTCAACCAAAACCAAACTTCTTTAGAGACATTCTTCCCGAGTGAGTCTCGTGCAGCAGTGCAGTCGAACAAAGCGCCCTGATGTCGCACTCTCTCTGGTGTGTGCGCGGGCGCGCTCTTCCGGGAGAAATGTCCATATAAGGAGTTCCACCCTTCAGGACATCATAAAGAGTCATGATCGAAAAAACTTTCTGAAACTAGTAAGAAACCTGTAAGTGTGTATTTGGCACAGAAATACTCGGTTATACGTCCAAATCGTTTTGGCCATGTTTAGCATGAGAATCCAACTCTTTAAAATAACATAAAGTGAGATTTTATTAATTCATTCTTTCAATTATTTATTTGCCCTATACATTTCCTGTGCATCAAATTCCCAACCCATTTATATAAAGTACCACAGCATTGTGTTTCAGCAAACATGATTCACAGCACAACTTTCCAAAAAAACAGGGCCAGGGAAACAAACATTTTAGTTATTAGCATTTTTTCAATTATGCATAAGACAGATATATACGCATTCAAAAGATGAAACTCAAATGCTCATTAAATTTACATAGAATGGCATCTAAACAACATGGCGCTCGTGCACAAGCTCTTTTAATGGACTCTGATAAAACCGCATTAAAAATCAGGAGCTGGAGTATCTGTGCTCATAGAATCACTCTTTATCTTGCACGATCACCCTTCAAAAGCCAAATTAATATAATTGACTTTTAATTAATCCCCTTGATATTTGCATCAGCACATCTGAGCAACAGGTGTTCTGTTTTGAGCCTGTGCATTATTTAAAGCATATTAAAGCAGCGGGTGATTAAGGTGCTCACATCTACGTGCTAATGTCAAATAAAGGTGGTAAAAGTGACAGCCTGTTGTGTTTTTCTTTCTTATTTATTGTTTCTTTCCTTTTGTCTCTGCACTATTCAAGAGACTAGAAAAGACATTGCATGCTGCTTTGAAATATTGATTCTGTTAGTAAGAATTACTATTTGATTCAATAGTTCAGACATTAGACGAAGATGCACCCTGAATTCACCATAAAAACCAGTAAGCACCAGCTGCTTTTTATTTACACTGAAAGTCTTTAAATAAATGTACATTATCTGTTTTATCAGCAATGTACCTAATACCAGCTACGTTTTATTGCACGAACCTGTAATTGAGTCATCAGTGTCCCATTGTTTACTCGATCAAGGCCTTGCGAGTGGCCAAATTTGTGTTTATGGTATACACAACACAGGAAACTAGGGAGTGAAATGAAACAGCATTTGTTTCAGTGTCTTAAACTCTATTGCTACGGATGTGTTACCATGCCAACAAGGTCATCAGTGTTAAAAGCATCCGTGAGCAGCGCTTTGGCTGTGATTGACAAGTCAGGGTCAAAAAGTCAATGTTATTATGTTATCAGGGGGGTTAATATAAATACCTCGACTCGCCGGTGGAAGCAGACAAGAACGGAAATCCTAATATCGCGCTCACGAGTGGCAAGAGCTCTGGTGCCATAGAGCGCTATATAAGTTGTCCAAATGCATTTGTATCTTCACCGTTGGTCTGTGGAGGTGATGCCACAGATGGCAGAATGAGAGAGGAGAAAGTGAGAGAGAAAGGTAGAGTCGGTGCTTTGATAGGCACGTCTCATTTCTGTGCCGACAGCTTTGTCAATAGCCCTAGGACGCCTACGTCTCCCCCTCCCCTCCCCGTGATTGACAGCCAGCAGGTGGCGGCTGAATGGAGTTGTCAGGAATGCTGCTGATCAGCCGCACGTTGCTGTTAACGATGGAGGAGCGGCCCGGCGCGGCTGCCCAAGGTGATCTCTTCTTTTACGAGCGACAGACGCCCGCTGTGTATCCCCACCTCACCACAGGGTTCCAGTCTAACACTGCCATTCATATCTAAGAAAGAGAGAGTCTATCTCTCCTTCATAGGACAGAAGGACTCTCTCTGTCTCATAACAATGTTACATGATGAGAAATGAAGGAGACATTATCAGTTTATTCAGCTTAGACACTGCCTAAGAGCAGAGAGGGAAATGTTAAAGGTGAAGTGTGTCATTTCAGTGCCACTAGTGGCAGCAAATGGAATTGCAAACACAATAATTATTGGGGTTGCATTACAAATAGAGAAATGATTCTGCATAGATTCTCAGATTTTTCCGAATGCATCACAATTCTGAGCTTAGTTTTTAACAGCAGAGGGCACTGCATGTTTTAAAAACAGTTGTACTCTGCTTGCTTCCAATTCCTTACACACACTTGAACCTAAAAATAATCATTCATAAAGTTCGAAAAGGTTGAAGTGAATTACAAGGGTGTTCTCAGTGGGCTGTGTTTACTTTAATCTTGCGTCGTAAAAGCCAAGGTGCAATTGATCCTTTACTGTTGCTATGTCCAATAAGCTATGGCACTCTCATGCACAAATCATGTTCTCACGCACTGAAAAATACATTGTGGAGTAAAGAGGAAACTGACAATGCGTCGACAGTCAAGACAAAGCAGGTTACTTTAGGTCTCAGCTTTCAAAATTTTGTCATTTTTAAGCAAACTCAAATAATAAATACGGTTAAGTGGCTTTTAATGTGTTGTGACAGATCGCTGAAGCGGGTAACCAATCATCTTTTCCAGCATTTGAGTGTGCGCTTAACAAGTAGATTACAGTGCCATCTGTTGCTCAGAATCGATTCCAGAAAGAATTACGATGCATTTGGAAAATCTCAGAATTGACTGATGAATCACGATGCATAGATTTAGCATCGCAACTCAAAAAATTATATTCAAACAGGTTCCCCAAATACTCTACAATTAATACACCTGGTCTTATGATGAAAACGTACCACTGGGAACTTTTTAGCAAGACGCAAAATACTTTTTGTACATTTCGTGACAAATTCAATGTGAAATGTCCACTGGGTGGAGCTAAAATAGCATTTGTTTTTTTTTCCCTGGAACAGATGAACGTACGTCTTATGTGACACTGGTTTTGTACGTTTTGCTGCAGTTTTGACTTGAAATGTGCATTGAGTAGTGCTATAACTGTAATGCTCCGTTATGTTTGTAATAACATACCATTTGCACTACACCTAAACCTAATGGATAATATGAACAAAAGCAAATGTGGCGTAAAAACGCAATATGTACTTATTGGTACGTACTATGCGTCTTGCAAAAAAGTTCCCAGATGTACGTTTTCGCCATGAGACTAATTGGATAAACAAATGACTAAGAACTGCAAAAAAAAGGAGCTATACATAATACATCATTGAAGCAAACTAAAAGAAATATGTATTTTTGTTCACTCATATAAATATCAAAATAATTGAAACTTCATCTTTAAGAAGAAAATGTGTTTTTATATGACAGAAAGACAGCTTTAAATTAAATGTTACTATGCTTTGGGAAATAAAGCTGCAGAATGGAAATGTACAGTACTTTTGAGTGCCACACCTTTGACCTTTGACCTTTATCAGAGACCTGAAAAGAACAAACACCCATGGTGATTTACGGGACTGAAATGTGCACACATTAACAAATTACTCAAGCGAAAACAATCAAGCATCTGTATCTTTCAGCATTAGACACAATCTTTGTTTTTATCTCTCAATTGAACAGCTTTTTTTTTTTTTTTTGATAACGACAATGAGTGGAGCTGGAGATGTCTGCCTCTGTTAAATGTGTTAACTTGTGTCTAAATGAGTGCATAATTACATATTAATTAGCGGTACTTAAGCACGTGTTTAAGTTACATCTGTTTTAATTACCTTGGCTAATCATATGATAGCAGATTTTTCTTGCACTGTATGCAAATGGGAGTCTCTTCCTGTCTACTGAGAGTTTTCTCCTGATTAGCAAGACACCTAGAATCCCACTGCAAATTAATTTACTTAAAGAAGCAGATTCTTTTATAACTCTGCACCTATCTACTACCATATTGCGATGAAAAGAACCATGTAACTGTTCAACACTGGAGAGTGTCTTGGGCCAACAAAGGACTTTGCAGTAATTATGCAAGTTTCTCCCCAATCTCATGCCCGTCAACGACTTCCTGCTTCTCCATGAAATGGTCATTATCACAGACAGAAATAGGTATATAAATTCAGTGTTAATGAAAATGTCAATTAGCAGGCTGGGCTGTCAGGTGATGCTACTTTGGCCTTACACACAGTTCCTAAAATCCACAGCTCTGAAGAATGACACACACACACACACACACACACACAGTCACACTTGCCTTGTATTCAGACAGCTGCTTAGAGGTGACACATTCTCCATCTCCATGTCTTCCTACAAGCTCTTTGTTTATTTTAGGACGAGAGAGAATATTATATGTTAGACACTTACACACATTCACAAAATGATAGTATCTCAAAAAAAATCTAGATTGAAAATAATTATATAGTATAGTATCTAGCAATCAACCCTAACATATGGTTTTCTTAAATTGTGCTTACATATATATATTAATATGCTTTGTGCTTATATATATATATATATATATATTTATTTATTTTTTCTTTAAAAAATGCATTTTTATTAGGATCCGGTGTATAGGTTTCTATGTAAGTACTGGTACTTCTGATTGGGCTGAGGGTGGGATTTTAGCAATTTGAAATAAAAATATTTGTTAGATGTATAATATGTGTCGAGAGCATTCATTCAGTATCATTATTTCATTTTTGACCGAGACGGCTTTTAGCTGGTTTTGCATCTGAGCTCTTCATATGTATGTATATGTATATATAAATACAGATGTCATTATTCACTTCCTTTCACTTCGTTATTCACATGTTTAGGTCATTAATCAAAATGAGACGGCAGGCGGGGAGGGGACAGAACATGATATCTAACATATCTTACCCAGGGCTCATATCAGTCTAACCCTCTTCAACGCACTGACATCAGACCCAAATCACCAAAAATAGAAAAAAGAAAATGATTACCATTACCGCTCCCACTTACTGGCTTCTCGACACCCGATAGAGAAAATAAATGCTCAAAGCCTCCAAACACGGCACACGTACACACGCGCTGACACCCTCAAACAAACATCTGTGGAGGCGAGCGAAATGGCAGAAATAAAATGGACAGATTTGCACCAAAACGTCAATAAAAGGAGGATGTATTAAAAGCACATTTGAAATTCTTAGCAGCGTCGGGCCTCATTTGGAGAAGTCTGGGTCCTGCACTTTTAAAAGCACGGGATATAAATCAATTTTGGTGGCTGCTCATACTGAGACCTCAATAAAAATGAATAGATGAATGTAGCTCACCCTGGACACATTTTTCAAGTCTCAGAGCCATTCTGTAGCCATAATTATGATTTTGATTGTTCCTGACCACTTAGCACATAAGGAGTAGAGGAATGAGCTTGAGTTTGAATAAAATCACAACTTTGTTTTAATGTGCACAAATCACAGAGTTGCGTCAAATGAAAACGTCTTTATTTGTGCGACAAATCCGTATTTAACATGCAATAAACACTAAACGAAAAACAAAACTGTGACAAGAGAGGGCATGATTGATCTTTACACCTATTCTCGCTCTCTCTCCCCTCTTCTCTTCCTCTTTCTGGTCAATAACCCATCAGACAGATGACAGGTGGAATTGTCTGTTGACTCTTTAAGTGATTGGAGCCCTTCAGCAGCGTCCGCACACCCCGAACGGAGCCTTAATGATGGACACCTGCGCAATTTCACACAAGCTGGTCGATGTGGAAAAGGAACAGAGTAAACACATCTATACAGTCACAACTCAACTGCCCCTTTAAAGACACTCTCGTAACACTCCACTAACAACGCCGATGCATTTCATTTGCCACTCGGCTGTGTTACAGACTCCTGAAATCACACGGTGTTCGACGGATCTGTTTATTAAGCTTTGTTTTTTACCGCTAGCGTAGAATGCTAGCGTATTAATGGGGTATAATTATAAATCTCAGACTGCTGTTCCCCTGTGCAGTATACAGACTGCATGCCAGTGAAGCCACAAACTGCAGCATTCTACCCCATTACATCTGCAATGATTAGAAATGGAGGAGAACATCTGGCGTCTGTGCTGTGATAGAAAAGAGCATTCTGTCCTTTAATGGATATCTGCAGGCCAAACAGATCTTATATTTTATCTCGCAGAGTTAACTCTTCACACGCCAGCTGCTCGGCTAAATACAAAAAGGCTGGAGAAAGGGAGCGAGTGCCGTTCTCTTTAATTATGCTGCCGTTTTATAGGGTCCAGAGCACATGCTCCACGGGGGTGACATTTTGGGGTTCTGAAAACAAGAAAAGCAGGTAATTATTTAACATTATACACGGAGCGTTACAAAAAACGTTTAGCTTAAATGCAATATGCCTGTTTATGCAGTACGTATTAATAAAATATTCTGGAAAAACCCAGTACGCATGCAAAATACAATTAAACATTTTCACCTTAGAACCATATGGAGAATTTCTGTTCTGTTTACTGTGGCCGTAACCTTTCAGAAGGTTCAAATGCGTACACTTTAGGTACTATTGTGTATTTTTAGCGGATTAGTTCACTTCCAAAATAACAATTTCCTAATAATTTAGTCACCCCCATGTCACCCAAGATGTTCATGTCTTGGTTTTTGAGGTAAACATTCCAGGATTTTCATCAGTATAATGGACTTAAGTGGGGTTCAGTGGGTTGAAAGTCCAAATTTTACAGATTCAATGCAGCTTCAAAGGGCTCTACATAATCCTACCCCAGGATTAAGGGTCTTATCTAGCAAAACAATCAGTCATTTTCTAAAAAAAATAAAAATAAATAAAAAAATTATACTTTTTAACCATAAATGCTTGTATTGCACTATAGCTCAACCTCACGCATTATGTAATTACGTTGGAAAAGTCACACGTGGCGTAGATGGAAGTACTGACCCAGTGTTTACAAAGTGAACATGCAAATAAAGTCAAATGCCTTTTACAGATAAAGGTAAAACAACGATGTTGGGTGGTTTTGAAGTTGGAGAAGAATTTTTTTTTTATTTTTTATTTTTAGAAAATTACTAATCATTTTGCTAAATGCTATTTGCCATTTAGTTTTTTCTACTTCAAAATGTTTACATTTATTTTAGTGTGTAAGTGTGAAATTTACTAGCAATTTCTACACTAAATATACAGTTGAGGTCAAAAGTTTACATACACCTTGTTAATTATTTTATCAAAATAAGGTAATGCAAAATGCCTGTTTTTTTTATTTAGTACTGAACTGAATAAGATAAGATTCACATAAAATTGCATATAGTCCACAAGAGAAAATAATTACCCCCATTCAAAAGTTTACATACGCCTGATTCTTAATACTGGTGATTTTGTTTAGTGATAGTTGTTCATGAGTCCCTTGTTTGTTCTGAAACTGCCCACTGTTCTTCAGAGAAATCCTTTAGTTTAGACAAAGTTTTTTTTTGTGTATTTGAACCCTTTCCAACAATGACTGTATGATTTTGAGATCCATCTTTTTCACACTGTGGGACTCATATGCAACTATTACAGACAGTTCAAACAGTTCAAACAGTCACTGATGCTTCAGAAGGAAACACAATGCATTAAGAGCCAGGGGTGAAATCTTTTAAACAGAATGAAGAGGTGTACATTTTTCTTATTTTAAAGTGTGAAGGTTGACTATGTGCACCCAATGGTTCAGACATTGTACCCTAAAGGTGGTGCCATGTATAAGGATGATAATGCACTAATACACACAGCAAGACTGGTGACAGAGAGGTTTGATGAACATGAAAGTAAAGTTGAACATCTCCCATGGCCTGCACAGTCACCAGATCTGAATATTATTGAGGCACTTTGGGATGTTTTGGAGGAGTGAGTCAGGAAATGTTTTCCTACACCAGAATCACATAGTGACCTGGCCACTGTTCTAGAAAAGGAATGGCTCAAAATCCCTCTGGCTACTGTGCATGACATGTATTTGTCAATCCCACAGAAGGAGGCCCAACACTGTACTAATTGTGGTCTAAAACCAAGTGTTTCAGTTTCATTGTCCAACCCCTGTATATATATATATATATATATATATATATATATATATTTTTTTTTTTTTTTTTCATTTAGTACTGCCCTTTAGAAGCTATATATATATATATATATATATATATATATTTTTTTTTTTTTTTTTTTTATTTAGTACTGCCCTTCAGAAGCTACAGAAGAAGATACAATTTTTTAATTATTATTATTATTTTTTTTTTTTTAATTACTAATCGTTTTGCTAGATAAGTGCTGTGGATCGTGTATAGCCCTTTGAAGCTGCACTGAAACTGCAGTTTGGACCTTGGCTTCCATTTAAGTCTAATATATGGGGAAAAATTCCTGGAATGTTTCCCTCAAAAACTATAATTTTTTGTGAGTGAAGAAAGAAAGATGAACATTTTGCATTTTGGATGACATGGGGTGAGTACATTATCAGGATTTTTTTTATTCTGTAAGTGAACTTATCCTTTAAAGCACTATTGTGTACCATTTATGGATAAATATGGTACAAAGATGTACCTTTTATCTTTTGTACCTTTTTCCCTTGTGAGTGTTGTATCAATTGTAGCGTCTTCTCATGCGCATTAGTTCAGTAGTGAGCATGTTTTCCGTTCTCTCTCGCCAGTGAAATCTGAGCATGCTCAGATGGAAACGAAATGCTGTGAGACGAAAAAGCGAAGATCTTCACAGAGCTAAAAAAGATGTGTAAATATAAACAGGGATACACATGTGCACTGAATTTAGACTCAAAACCATCTGTACAAAGGCACACAGAAACACGAATTGTAAGTAATTTTGGGAACTGTAATGCAAGATGGTAATTAGACACAAAACCAGACCTGATTAATGTGATGGCTATCACACTAACACCTCACATGTAGGTCTCAGACCAGCTCTGACATTATCTTTTGCAACCACACCCGATGCTTGAATATTACGCCATGTCTGCCATATGAATGAATCGTTTTTTTTTTTTTTTTGGTCCTACTGGTGGTAATTATGGAGAGCTGATGAAAGTCTACCTATAAGACGAAGGCGCCTTAATGAACATGAGCGGTAATTAAACAGGCTGGTAACACGACCCTCTCCTGCTGAGGGAGTTTCAATAATGACAGGGGAGCGTGGATATGGAAAATGGCCGTCTTTGCCTGCAATTCGTAAAAAAGAATATAATTGGGCGACCGCAGGCTCAAATGATGGCCTTTGCCAACTCCTGACAAAACAGGCATAATTAAGAGCTTGCAGCCTCAGGAGGGGCCTGCAGGGGCTGATCTCTGAACAGCAGTTGAGGATTAGAGCAATGAGAGACCTGCCCCTACAACCAACACTAACATCACAGATCACCTGTTTAAACTCACAAAGCTGGGTTGAATACAGATACATGAGGTCATGTTAAGATGAGACCGTTGAACACTGTATATATTGTTCTATAAATAATATTTAAATAAAATAATAAGCAGAAACGATGAAAGAAAATAATGTTGTTATAAAATTAATGCTGCTGTAAAAAATATTTTAGTTGTAAATAAAGATTACTCTAGTGCATTTTACAAGAAAATGCTTTTTAGGTTTTTCTACTTCAAAATGTTTACATTTAATTTAGTGTGTAACTAGCAATTTCTACACCAAATATACAGTTGAGCTCAAAGGTTTACATACACCTTGTTAATTATTTTACCAAAATAAGAGGGATCATGCAAAATGCATGTTATTTTTTATTTACTACTGAACAGAATAAGATAGTTTAAATAAAATTACATATAGTCCACAAGATAAAATAATAGCTGAATTTATAAAAATTACCCATTCAAATGTTTACATACGCTTGATTCTTAATACTGGTGATTTTGTTTAGTGATAGTTGTTCATGAGTCCCTTGTTTGTCCTGAAAAGATAAAATGCCCACTGTTCTTCAAAAAAATCTTTTAGATTACACAGGATTTTTTTCAGGATTTTTGTGTATTTGAACCCTTTCCAACAATGACTGTATGATTTTACAATCTTTTTCACACTGAGGAGAACTGAGGGACTCATATGCAACTATTACAGAAGGTTAAAACAGTCACTGATGCTTCAGAAAGAAAACACAATGCATTAGGAGCCAGGGGTGAAAACTTTTGAAGAGGTGTACATGTTTCTTATTTTGCTTATATATCTTTTTTTTTTTTTTTTTTTTTTCATTTAGTACTGCCCTTCAGAAGCTACAGAAGATATATGTTTAAAAATAAGTTACATTTACCCTGATCTTCAAATTCCAAAAGTTTTCACCCCCCGGCTCTTAATGCACTGTGTTTCCTTCTGAAGTATCAGAGAATGTTTGAACTTTTCCTCAGTCACTCAGTTGTGTCAGGTGACGTCGGTATTAGACGTCAAATAAACATTGACATTAGATGCTGAATTGACATTGGTTTATGTCATCTGACGTTGTAACAAAAATGTAACCCAATATCAGCGTCTTATGATGTTGTGTGCCTGGACTATACAATATAAACAATGTTTTCAAAAGAGAAACAGAAACAGTGAAAAAAGAAATTAATACAGATACTAATGATATTATTAATAATGGCTATTATCGTATAATAAACAATATGTTTTTTAAGAGAGAGACAGAAAAGAAAAACGCTCCTTGAATTACTGTATACCTTGTGATTGACATCAACATCCCAGTAATCTGCCTGTGATTTAAATATATTTTGACTTTACTTTCAGTGAAATTTCAGTTTATTTGAAAGAGCCATAATCATAATATTCACCTTTCTCCCTCCTTGTTTGTTTTTTTTTTGTTTTTTTTTTAGAATGACCTATAAATTAATAAAATATGACTGGAAGGTTTTATTAGTTGTGATGCAGACCTCCCAACTTTGTGCGAGGAGAGGGAAAATATGAAGGGTTATAGAGCGAACAATCTCTCGATAATTAACAGGAGGATAAACAAAACATAAATTTGGATATTGCGTTTATTTGGACTACCACTCAAATATGCGTGAACCACGCAATTTTAATTAAAAGATAAATCTATGTGACACTCTGCCTCAGAGTTAATTATTCAGTGTTGTATAATAAAAATAAAGCCTATTAAACATGCCACACACTGTATTTCTCCATTAACAGTAAAACGAGCGTGCATTGGGGACGTTTTAGATTCAAGGGCTGTGTGTTGTGTTTTCTCTTGTTTTCCTTCGTTTTCAGCTTTGGGTTATTTTATATGTTTTCTAAGAGAAATGAAAGACAAATATATACATGCATACATACATACTGTATATACTCAAAGATATATACCGCATTATACAGAAGAAGACATAAAGGCAGATGATTTAGTATTAACTGTATGTCAGTGTTAAATTTTAACGATCATATGTTTGTATGTGGCCTGTGTTGATGACTTTGCTAGTCTCAGTGTTACAGGTGGTGCTCATTACGGTTTATGAAAGCCGTTTAATTTCATTTAGTGCTGTTCACAGCTCTCTTTGGTGCTACACATCAACAGACTATTTTTCAGTTTCACTATCTGTAAATGTTATGGCCAACAGTAGCCGCCATGAAGGGACGTAAATGGTTTTAAATGCTTTTTGACAAAGATCTGTATTTTTTTTCTGCAAGTGCATTTTATTTTATGCTGTGCTCTGTGCATCTTCATTCATAAGATTTATCAACAAACACTCAACACTTAAAAGCTCTTACTGTTAAAGAAAGTGTGTACA
Source organism: Cirrhinus molitorella (assembly GCA_033026305.1). Taxonomy (NCBI): domain Eukaryota; kingdom Metazoa; phylum Chordata; class Actinopteri; order Cypriniformes; family Cyprinidae; genus Cirrhinus; species Cirrhinus molitorella. Next base: position 31,627,392 of record CM065118.1, on the reverse strand, counting down.
TTCAGCATATGCACATATTTCAAGCCAGAAGACTTGTTTTTAATTAGTTAAACATACTTGCACATTGAAAGCATTTCTAATAACCACAGCTTTCAAGACAATAAATACAGTTACTGACACAAATGAGTGAGACAAGTCATTGTTTTAAGAGGTAGAGGTTTTATTGCGTAAAACACTGGATAAAACTGTACTGCTTCAAAGACATTAGAACTTCTAAACAGCAGAAAGAAAACAGTCATTGCTGAAATAAAAACAACTTCTTGATAGTTCATCAGAATACTTCTTTTCTCTTCTTTTGTCAAACAGATGTGTGACAATAAATAATGACTAGGAATAATCCTTAAATACAATAACAAGTCATCTACTTGTTAAAAGCATGTACGTAGCAATATAATCCTCTAGCCTCCTCTGATATAGAAATATTCTTCATTTAGGAATGTTGGACAGTATAATGTTCATGATCACATATTATAGAATAATATAGAGAGAAAGAAAACTGACATGATTTTTTTTTTCTTTTCCCAAGAAGCACAATATTGCAGAACTCTAAAATATGCAAGTGACTGTACCAATAAAAATGACATGGTTACAGGTTCTTTTAAAGGAAAAGATGTGTTTTTTTATATATTTATTTTATTATTTTTTTTTTTTTTCAGTGGTAGGGGGGTAATGCGAACACATTAGCACCTCAACTTATGGGACTGACAATCACTATACCAAAAAAATGGCAAGGAATTAAAAAAAAAAGATCTTCCAGTGTAACTAAAAGAATTATTGCCTGTCTCAGAGCTCTAAACATGTTCCAATAGGACAAAATACTGAAAAAAGCAAAGAAATATTATGAAAAGCTATGAATGGAATGTCTTTTTTCTTTCTTTTTTAAGTTTATTTACTCTAATATACTTGGAGTGCACACACTTACATACATACAAGAAAAGCAAGCGGCTGACAGTCACCAAAAAACACAGTAGTGCGTTGAAACCTCTAAAGCTCAATGCAGTCACAAAGTATGTCTTTAATTTCAAACGTTGCCCCCCAGTAGAGCTTATACAAATAGTTGTATTAAATTTATCAACTTGATTTAAGGCAGTGAGAACTATCCTAGTAAAAAGAAAAAGAAGAAAACAACAACAACAAGTAAGAATGGACCAAAAATAAAAGACTTAAGTACATTCTTGAGTTATGGTGAATTAAAGACCCCTTGCTTGGAATCTTACAGTTTGTAAAATCTCCACTTCTAGATCACTTTTTTCAACCTCTTTCTATATTTCCTTCCTTTTTTTGTTGAGATGTTGTGGTCTTAGGGCTCTGATAAGGGTTTATGTTTTTATTTACTGCTTAGTGAGGAGTGTGGCGGGTATTTGTGAGTCCTCTAAACTCCTCTTGGCGTGAATAGAGCAGCCGTAAGGCCCTGGGGTTTAAGTGCTGAGCTTCCCTGTGCTGAGCGGGAAGATATTGACTTTCTTAAAGTCTGGATCATTTCTGTTTATCACAAAACATTAATATCCACCCTTCCCCCCCACCGCCCATGCATCTCTAACCCCCTACCATACTTATTTACCTTCTAACCCCTGCTAGCCTTCAATAAAAGGAAGTACAATGAAAGTTGATACACTTTATTTTGTTCTTTAAGAGGCTTGATTTCATAGGATCCAAACTGGCTGTATTGTTAATCTCTTTTAGTAGAAGAACATTCAGGACAACAAATACATACAAAATGGGGCCATGGTGATGCATATTCAAACTTAAAAAATAAAATTTGTACAAAATCCATTTGATCTTTTTTAGGGGGAGAGACAAAAACAAACAAACAACCCCATAAATGCCATCCTGAAGTTTAGATTACAGACAGGTAGCGGGAAAGTGATTATCTATATACTTCGTATCTACAGTGCCTTCATAGCGATACTTTTTCAAGAGCTCCATAAAAGATGGTAGTCCCACTGTGGGTCAGTAAACCCTACAAAAGAGCTACCGTTCCTTCATAATATTTCCAAGTTACAACAAATAACATTTTCAGCCTCTTGGTTACATATGGTCAGTATTTGCCCAAAGTCCACCAGTTAGAAAGGAAGCAGCACCTTCTTCAAGAACAACAAAGTGACTTTTCGTTAAGAAGCGTTGAATGGAAATCAAGCACATTTAATTTTCTAAGTGTCTCTGCCATTCTGTCACTTTAAGTGATATACAAATTACATCCTACAACTGCACAACAATGAAAAAGAAGGGAAAAAACTATCCACTGATTATTATACATTAACATTATTGGCCATCCTTTTTTTTTTTTTTTTTTTTTATGGAAGAAAGACAAGATGGGAGGGTGAGGGGAATGAAAGAGGCTCATAGGAAGTGCTACTAGTCGTCAGACAGGTCTGAGGCTGACCCTTCTGTGGGCCGGCTGTACAGGCGACTAAGGTTTCTCTTGACGTGTTCTGAAAGAGTGAGGAGAGGCGAAATGGGGAAGAGGGGGGTGAATGCAAGTAGCGTGGGAGGGGGTTGAATTGATTTCCTCTGTGATGACAGCTCCAGTCAGGCTGGCACCAAACGTCCCAACCCCCCCATTTCACCATCCACATCCCTCCGTCCGCTCACGCCATCCCTGTGCGTCAGTGGCGCTGGGCAAATGGCCACTGGCGGTGTCATGTTCTTGAAGGGTGCGCTCAACAGCTCCCCTCCATCTTTCTTTCCCTTCCAACTGTCGCGAAATCGTTGGCGCGGATCGTTTTTCTGATAAAAGCATTATTTTTGGGACAAAAGTCACTCTGAGGAATTTAATGACAGTGTTTTTTTTTAACATTGTCATTTTTTCTCTTCTTCAGTAATGTCTCTTCAACGCTCAATTCAGGCAACTCCAATAAGAGTGTGTATTTAGTTTCAGACTCATCAGAAATAGGGTTCGGGTTTCTCTACTTCATCATCTCTATTCTGTTTCACAGAATATTACTGAGGCTGAAGTGTTTTGATTTGGGTGTTAATGAACCCCAACAGTTTTGGGAGAATTTTGAATTTCTTCATGTTTGTTGTTTTATAGTGATGCAATGGGAATGCTTCTATGAGGTGGTGTCATTATTACTTAACACCTGAAGGTCCTTAGAAATCCCTGGATTGAGTTTTATGCTTCACTCAAGAGAGCGAGGAGTATCACCAGAAACACCTTCTCCTGTGTTCACCTGATAATTTCCATCCTCAGAGTTCCCGGAGACATCAGAGTCAATGCGGGAGCGCTTGAAGCGCCGGTCGGGGTACTGGCTGTTGTCAAAGGGCATGCGGTGAACACACAGCACGTGGGTCTTTAGGTTACCTTTCTGGGAGGCGCTGTAAGGGCAGTAGCGACACTGGAATGGCCTCTGACCTCCATGACCTGTGAAAGAAACCGACAACATTAATGTCAATAAAGCCTGATAAACATGCCACACACTCTACACCAGGGCTATTCAATTGGTGGCCCAACCTGGCCTGCCAATCATCTTCATCCAGTCAGAAGGAGAAGTATGGCTTAAATTGTTTTTGCACTAATTAGTTTGTCCACAAGGTGGCAACACTGGCCCAGGCCAGCAGAAAAATAAAAGCAAGAGATGCAAGAACAACAACAATCTACTAGACCGCAACATCAATGGACGGCAAAGTGACAAGTGATTGTATGAGGGACTTAAGGCCCCTGATCACAGCAAGAACAATAACGATAGCTACAAATACAACAATAACTACATTTGCGTCCACACCAGAGAACGATCTGTTTTTGTTGCATTTACACGACTTCAGCACGCACTTTCAAGTGCATCTAAACAGTGAATCTAGCATAAACTATCTGATTTATAACGTAGTCAGTCAATATAGCAGTGGCGTTCCGTCCATATAAGCTGCTAATGCTCTGCATACCTAGGCCGACAGAGAGAATGAGTTCACGGGTTAATTAATATAAACATGATTATAAGTTGATCCCCTTGTCATTCGAGATGTAACTTAAAGCTTAATAATAAGTTGTGAATAAGTACATCAAATTATTTATTTGACAAACAACAGTAATTTTCTGTAAATCTAAGTTAGTTCGCTTCCTGGAAAGCGGATTTTCCGCTAGGAAATAATAAAATCTGATTTCTTCTCTGATTTAATTGTTGTTTGTAACGTTACTTGGCAATATTTTAAATATATTATTATTGTTGGCATTTTGCATGGTCATAGTATCACCTGGGTGGGAGTTTTAACTCCTATTCACTGGGAATTAATAATAATAATAAATAATTCGGTCTAAGCAGAGACATATAGACCGGTGAAATCCCCTACCTCCCCAACCTCTGAATATTACGTACATGTCATAATGTGATATGTGTAAAGGTTGTTGGTGGCTTTTACTTGGAAAAAAAGCAGCTATGTGTTTTTCTGAAATATGGATAAATGAAAAAAAAAAAAATACGGATAAACCTGAAACGATAGAAGGACTGGAGATGAATTTAATTTACAGATAAGGTAGGGCATGTGCATACTTTTAGATCGACACCTGCCACGGTGTTTCCCTCATTGAGTTTGTCCTAAAAGCCCAAAATGGGGGTTTGGGGGGTGGGTGTCTTAGCACGCAGCATACCCGGTAAAAAAAAGTCACCGCTCGCCACTGCAATGTAATGGAATAAAAATAATACAGGCTCTTTTCTACTGCACTTTCAAAGGAGGCAAGACAATGTTGTCCAACCCTGCACTGTATTCCTGAGGTAATTTTATGTTTTTTGTTACTCTATTTGTTGTCTGTTTGTTTTTCTATAGTGTCGCCTGCTATTTCAAATACGCAAGCCCTTTACATTTAAATTAAGTCTAATTAGCTGTCAGTGTTTTATCGTTTATCAGCTGTAAAAAAAAAAAATGGTTCTGAAAGTGATCCCAACATTATCGCCCCCCTGTATTATTATCGTTATAGTCCTGGTGTGAACTCCCTTATGAGATATCCACTCTAGTTTAACCAAGTATAAAGACAGTGTTATCGGTCATAGCTTCTGGCGAGAAATAGCACAAACATTGGACCAAAGGTATTATCAAATAATGTCTGAGCAAGTTCAGACAAAGCGCCAGTCGCGCTTTTATGGACAAAAACACACACAGTCATGACAAAATTTAGTTTAAATGAGTAATAAGGTCCTAAATGGCCTAAAGAGTTGGGAGAGAATCAAATTTGTGACAGAGCTGCGTCATGTGCATCAGGTTTTAAAGAGACAGCGCTGATTTTAAAGTGAAACTGAAGTCTGTCATTGATGGAAACCAAAGAACAAAAGAAAAGAGAAATCACTTGACGCTGTAGTCGCTCATTAACTTTTGTAGCTTTAATAAAGAATATTCTGCATAGTTAATGCATATACAATTTATAGTTAATGTGAAGACTGTTTTAAAATCACTTAAAATAAAAGTCGTTATATATTTCAGAGCCTATTAAATTAATAGACAAAACTGAGAAAAAATGCATTAATATATAGGCACCAGTAGCAGTATTGGCATCAATACTTCATTAATAATAGGCTATTTGGTAAAAAAAAAAAAAAAAAAGATGCCATTAAACACATATTATCTTTATTTAGTTTCTACATTAATTTGGAGGTTCATTAGTATAGTAATTACAGAAAAATGTTTGAGTATTTATTTATTGACAGACAGCAGTTATGTTAACCTTTATAGATGTTGGTGTTGGTAATATTAGTTCATTTTACTGCTCAATATACATTTCAGTTTAATTTCTAATTTGATAGGCTCCCATAGAAAGAGATCGGGGCGGCCCCCACCACTTCAAACTGTCAGTTTGATAATCTAGCCCTCAAATAAATCTAATCGAATAGCCCTGCTCTTCACTCTTAAAAATAAAGGTTCATTATTGGCATCAATGGTTTTATGAAGAACCTTCAACATCCATGGAACTTTCAAATGCAGAAAAGGTTTTTGATAGTCGATTTTTTAAACGTTCTTCTTTTAGAAACTGTTTGGTGCTTTGAGGAACCAAAAAGGGTTCTTCTATGGCTTCACTGCAAAAACACCCTTTTGGAACCTTTATTTTTAAGAGTGTATATCAAAATAATTCAACACTTTGTGCCTGATTTTAATCAGAGGGCCCAGATAATGCTTGTGTGCAGTAGCTATCTGGTTACAATCACCACAAGATGGAAGTTTAATCGTCTGATTCATCAGTATGTATCAAAAGCATTTCCTCGATCCGTCCGTGGACAATCTCTGCTGTTCAGATGAAGACGTTTTCTTTGTGCGGCATCCTACAGAAGTTCGAAAGTGCTCTTTTCAGCTTAGAGCAAGTACAACTGTTTAAGAGATTGGATCTGATCATCGGTGCATTGTACACAATGGCCTTTAATAGCCCACACAAGTCTGTTTGAGGAATGCAGATTACGTGCCTATCATATCTGGCTCTCTTATCGGGCCCATCCACTTAGAGCAAAGCCAGGCACTTTCAGCTACGCGCTACTTTAGAACATTAATAACAGTACATTTGCTCTCCATTTTTCTCAATTCAATTTGAAAAGCACTAAATCAAATTAACATGGCGGTTTAAAATAGCAGCCGCGTCGGTGCGGAGAATGTAAAGCGCCTGCATTAAAGGTGTAGCAGTGACGCAACGTGAAAAATGCGCACATCCTCAAAGTAAGTGTGCGTACTGTCGTCTGCTTGCATATGCGTGTGTGGCACAAAAAAAGAAGGATTTATAAGCACTTTGTGTTTGGCTTTGGAGTCTCAGCGGCTTTCGAATACTACAATGTCTGCTGAGGCCTCGCTACAAAGGGGATTGCTACAAGTTTTAGAGCTTTCGATGTTCCAGTTGTCTGATAAGCAAGCCGGCGACGCACAATCCTGGCCGTTTCATTCATACGCACTTTAATTTCACACTCCCTTACATTGCGCTAAGTCTGAGAGGCAGCATATTCTCATGCCACTTTATACTTAGAGTGAACTAGCGTCACCAACTCTAAGTCAGCTTTCTTTCTCTTTTCTTTTCCTCTCTTCTCTTCTCCCCTATCTCGTGTATTTTCCTGAAGCAGGAAATGTTTAGGTAAACGCAAAGGGAGCTTGCAGTTGTCTCAGATTGGTTAAAGAGTGGAGCGATTTTCAATCAATTTTTAGGATATACAGAAAGAAAAAGATAGAAATAAGGAGGAATGTGAAGAGGTGGCCATGACAGGACCGCAGGTAAATGATTAACAGGGCCCCGAAAGAAATACAAAAGAAGAAAGCCTATTGACATGTAACCTCTGTCACAGCTCTCCGTATTCATCCAGAAAGCTTCCTCCAGCTTCTCTTTTCAAAGTGAGATAATACTGCCCCTTCAGGGTGCCTATTTGGTGGTCAAAATAATTGGCAACAATGAATCATATTTCGAGGGGTGTTCTGTGGCAGGGCACATTTTTCTTATATCAAAAAGGGCTGTACACATTGAGGCCCTCTCAAAATGTTTCCCATAATAGTTGCCCCGATTACTTAGAAACTAATTGGGGCAATTTTGGCTTGTTGCTGCTAGTTCCTAAACGACAAGAGAAGAAGAGGCAGAGCTGGAGATTTTATGTACAAAGATTACAGTGTGTCATAGTGTGGGTGCCATGCTAGAACACTCCAGCATGTTTGTTTTTGAGTGCTCATAACAAAGCATGCTAACATCTTGCTCAAATTCATCTCTCTTTCTCATTTTAGTGCCCTTGGTCTATAAAATACACACAAATGTTAACATTTCTGTGTATATGATAGATTGACTTTGAAAAGGGGTTAATAATACGTTAAAAATTGTCTTAAATTCTAAAAAGTTGTCAAAAAGTGATAATGTATAGCTAGGGTTTGCTGATAATAATTAGATTAATTAAAGAAAAATTGACGTTAAAGGATTAGTTCATCCAAGATGTTCATATCTTGCTTTCTTCAGTCATGAAGAAATTATGTTTTTTGACAAAAACATTTCAGGATTTCTCTCCATAAAATGGATATGAATGGTACCCTAAAGTTTGAACTTCCAAAATGCAATTTAAATGCAGTTTCAAAGGGCTCTAAATGATCCTAGCCGATGATGAAGGGTCTTATCTAGTGAAACGATCGGTTATTTTCTAAACAAACTGACAATTTATATACCCTTTAACTGCAAATGCTCATCTTGTCTCATCTCTATGATGCGCTTGCGTAGTCTCTGTGATCCGAGTCAATACAGTTAGGGAATGTCGAAAAAATCCCTTCTCGTTTTTGTCTTCAACTTCAAAAACGTCCTACAACACTGTTTTACCTGTTTTCTAAAAGCCGTTTGATCTTCTTTGTATGTTCACATTGTAAACACTGGGTTGGTACTTCTGCAGCAATGTAGGATGATTTTGAAGTTAAAGACGAAAACGAGATGGGAGTTTTTCGACATACCCTAACTGTATTGACCCGGATCACAGAGACTAAGCATGCGCATGGCAGAGACGAGACAAGACAAGCATTTGCGGTTAAAAAGTATATAAATTGTCAATTTGTTAAGAAAATAACCGATCGTTTCGCTAGATAAGATCCTTGTTCATTGGCTGGGATCATTTAAAGTCCTTTGAAACTGGATTTAAACTGCATTTTGGAAGTTCAAACTTTGGGGCACCAGTCATATCCATTATATGGAGAGAAATCCTGAAATGTTTTCCTCAAAAAACATAATTTCTTCACAACTAAAGAAAGAAAGACATGAACGTCTTGGAAGCCAAGGAGGTAAGTACATTTTCTATCATTTTTTGTTCTGAAAGTGAACTAATCATTTAATGAGAAATATGTGAGTACAAGCCAGTGTGTATGTCTCTCTCACCTCCCCTGAGTCCATTAAGTTTTAACATACCCCCTAAAGTCTGCGGTAAGTTTGATGAGGGGTAATTGAGAATGAATGGGGGAAAGTCATGAGAGAAGAGACAATGCCTCCATCGTGATATGAATGGATATGACTGGTTATCAGATGTGATTGATCATGTGATAAATCCACATCTTGTGTTTGTGCAATCCGTGTTTGCGAATCAGTCTGAATGAAAACATAATGCCGTTAATGGAAAAACTAATAATTAGTCAAGTTAACAACTCACACACTTACATATCACCACTTTGTCAAGCCAAAATTAAACTTCAGATGACCTTAAAACATAATCTGCAGGATTTTCAGTGAGCAAACAGCGTGTTGAAATTAAAAGTACATCTCTGTTTCTGTTACCACTGTTAACCAAGCTTACTGAAGTTTATTATGAAAAAGAACAGCTGAACATCATTTCATGAATTACAGAATTGTTTAAATAAAATATATCGTTTAAATTCTTACTGCTTTGAGATATTTTTAGGAATAAATGTAAAATGCTTAAAAACACAAAGTTGATGAGATTTGTACTTGGTTTTAATAAAGAGAACAGCTTATTAATTGCATTGTTAATGTAAAAATACAATATATATGTGACTGGAACATGAATTTACAATTAATTTGAATTCATTTACGAATAATAATAAAAAGAGGACTTTGCCTCCTCATGCACAACACTGATATATAGATATCATAACCCACAATGTATATCGACAGTGATGGCATATTTCTTTTTCTTTCTTGTTCGCTTTCTTTCTCTCATTCCTCTTTTCAAAGCTCTCCAGTGATTCACATCTACTGCAATTCAGGTGCCAAGTGACATGAACTAGTATGAAAAATTTTATTTCTCCATTCTCCTTCTCTTTCTCTCCAGTACGTGTCAATCCTTTCCACATTTTTTTTCACTCTGTTTCCCGAAACTGTGAGTCCTGTGTGAGTAAAAATTCCAATGTACTTGTTACCAATGGCCAATAAATCTTTTGAATGTTTTGTGGCCAAAAACCACACAAGAACACATTTGCACCTCTATACGTACTAAGCTTTGTAAAACAACATATGGAAATGACAGGTGATTTTTATCTTTTCCCTCCTTTTTTCTTACCCCTTTCCATCATTTTCTAACATTGTCTCAAAATAGACAGAGAAAAAGAGAGAGAAAGAGTTCTATTATTTTCAGCAGTGCGCCATTATCACGCCTGCCTAATTAACCCCTGAAGGCCTCATATGTGGAGATCAGAGGGCGAAGGAGAGGAGGAGGAGGGAGAACTGACGACAACACCCACTTCCTGCAAACTCCCCAATATCACTCCATCATTGTCCTTCTCTGCCGTCCATCATTCCAAAAATGAAAACAGAACAAAAATAAACAAAGGATTGCATTTATTCAATCACATCACTCATTTTCTCTGTTCTAGATACACTTTCTTAACACCTATTGTATCTAGTCTGTATATTTTTCATCTCCATCCTCTCTGAAGACATAATGCTCCCTCTTGTGGCGCCTCCTGTTCTTGCTCTCTCACACTCTCCTTTTCATCCTCTGTTTCTTATCTTGTCATTCACACACACACACACACACACACACACATACACACATACATTATAAAAAATGATCAAACAAACCAACAAGATGCGTTCAAACAGTACGCTTGTGGTATGTAAGCAAGCAGACACAAGCTCCCACACACACACTCACGCAGACATGGAGGTGCTTTGGCATGTAATCAAAATCAGTCTTATATAAATTCCATCTGATGCCAGAGCTACCATCTGTGAAAGAGTGCTGCCTCTCACCTCTGTCTGTCTGTGAGAAGTCACCCTCTCCAACGCTCAGCAACAAAGAGTGTGTATGTGTGTGTGACAGAGAAAGAGCGGGAGAAGGGTGTTGAGGAGGAAAAATGATTAATTTGCAGAATGCTTGTGATTTGCTCATATATTATTATAACAGCTCATCAGCACATGACGAATCCCTTGCCCCACGCAGCAGAAAGAACCTGCAGGGCTTCAGCACTTTTACTGTGTGTGTGTTTACACACTTGAGCATGTGTCCCTGTGTATGTGTGGCATGTCTTTGAAAAAATAATAGCTCATGAGCATGTCATGAATGCCTGTTTCTGCACGTGTGTGGCTTTGTGTGGGGGGAACACTGCATGTATAGCGTGTTGTGATGTTTGTGTGCATATGTGTATGTGTGTGTGTGTGTATGGGCTGGCACCTGACAGACTGCAGAGCCTCTAATGACTTTCAGATGCTCACTGTGAGTAACTCAAACCTGAGAACAAGCGAGATAGGAATACTGAAAGAGAGAGAGACTTCCGCTCTACGGGTGATTAAGGGTTTAAACACTAATATCCTTTCAACTCACACTGCAGTTAGGAACAAGGTCACCTGAGTTAAACACTTCCGCTCCGTGTCAGTATCACACAAACGTGTGCGTCAAAGTTTTTACAACAACAACGTGTCATATTGCTTTTATACAAGAGTTCAACAAACAGGAAGTTTATATTAAAGGGATAGCTCACCCAAAAATAAAAATTACCTCATGATTTACTCACCCTCAATTCATCCTAGGTGTATATGACTTTCTTCTTTCAGACAATTACAGTCTGAGTTATATTAATGAATGTCCTGGCTCCTCCAAGCTTTATAATGGCAGTGAATGGGTGTTGAAATTTTGTTTTTAAAAGTCCCAAATAACGGCCGGCATTTACGTTTCATGTTGAATGTTATTTTTTACTCGGAACAGATGAATGTACATATGGTACGTTTTATGTGACTTTGGTTATAGGTGACACCACATTTCTCATTTGAAATGTTCACTGAGTTGAGTGGCACTATAACTGTAATGCTCTGTGACGTTTTACAATAATGTACCATCTGCACTACGCCTAAACCTACCCGATAGTAGGAACAAAAGCGAATGTGACGTAAAAACGCAATCGCGAGCATGCCGTTTTAGCTTGTTTTTCTGTCTCTCATCTTTCAGCTCTTTCATTGTGAGCTGTGTTTTTCAAGGGATTCGTACCTAAGGTTTCTGCATCCTAAGTCCAATTCCGTGTCGGCTGAGCAACCAAACAAGCTTTTTTTACAATAATGTACCATCTGCACTACATCTAAACCTACCCGATAGTAGGAACAAAAGTGAATGTGATGTAAAAGCGCAATCGCGAGCATGCCGTTTTAGCTTGTTTTTCTGTCTCTCATCTTTCAGCTCTTTCATTGTGAGTTGTGTTTTTCACGGGATTCGTACCTAATGAACAAAAGGGAAACAAAAGGAACAAAAGTAGGAACAAAAGGGAATGTGACGTAAAAACGTAATCGCGAGCATGCCGTTTTAGATTCTGCATCTTAAGTCCAGTTCCGTGTCGGCTGAGCCACCAAACAAGCTTGTTACGCCGGAAAGTGAAACACATGAAGCTGTAATCATCAATGTGTACGAAAACGATTACAAGTGCTCACTGTATTACAGCCTCTAATGCTAATTTCTGTTGGAAACTGCAGTGATATGTACTTATTGGTATATATTTTGCCTCTTGCGAAAAAGTTCCCAGAGGTGCGTTTTAGTCATGAGACCAGGTAGGTGAGAACATATTAGTCTCGCGAGAACCGAGTTTTGTTTAAATCAAAGGAAAACCTCCTCTTAGCTTATATTGAAATCCTCCATTTTTCTTTACAAATCCTCATTTTGTACTTGTAATTCATGACCGGTGTTTTGTTTTGTTCTCTCCACTGAACTTCCTCATTTGTCACTTCTCACCAGAGCTTATGCAAGCCTACATCCTACGCCATCTGCTGGAATGCCACTCTCTTGTGAATGCAGTTCGACAGTTAGTGCAAGTTAGAGTTTAGAAAGTCTTAAATGTGGATATTTTTCTTACACAAATACTTTGATTTGCCTTAGTAGGATTTTAGTAACCCCCAGAGCCATATGGAGCACTTTTTATGATGGATGGATGCACTTTGGTGGACTTAAAAATCTCAACACCCATTCACTATAAAGCTTGGAAGAGCCAGTACATTTATTAATATAGCTCAGACTGTATTTGTCTGAAAGAAGAAAGTCATATACAGCTAGGATGGCTTGAGGGTCAGTAAATCATGGGGTATTTAAAATTTTTGGCTGAACTATCCTTTTAAGTTACTTACATTTTAGACAAAAGATACCTTTAATTTTGGGTCAGGACAGAAAATAGTTCAAAAAAGATGTCACAGTAGTGGTGTTCCTGAACAAATCAGTGTTTTTGAACATGTGGGTTGAATAAATGATTCAGTGACTTATTCATAAATACTTGCATCAAAGGTTTGGAAAGAATCTGTTAAATGAATCATTCACTGACTCTTTCATAAAGACACTGGCTACGTCCAAAATTGCATAATATTGTGATTTTCGGACATACTACTCTTTTTCACTTACTATATAGTAGGGAAGTAAGTACGTTCGGATGGAACCAGTCTCTAGTTTTTTGTTCTCAAATGAATTAGGATTTTCAAATTACCTAGTTAAATTATTCATTCAATGACTGCCACATAAAAGCAGTCACTTGTTTTGTTTTTGAGTGAATCAGCGTTTTGAACACACCGAATCAATGACTCACTCTACTGGCACAGATGTAACATGCAGAAAGGGTCACTGAAAAACCTCACCACTTATACGCAGACTGACAGCCCATCTAAAGACAGAGACAAATGGTGTGATGCAGACAGTGAACAGTCTGCAGTAAGTGCTGTTGGACTGTGCTCAACCAATCAGATTCAAGGACTGGACCAGTTGTATAAGTGTTAAATGCATAATGGTGGAGAGTCAACTGTCTCAAAGATCACCTACGTCTGACTCATATTACTCTCCCTGGGAAATATTGATTTTTGTACTTCAAATGTTTTTGAACAACACATAATGTGCTTCTGTAAGCAAAGCGAGATTAAAAAAAGATACTCTAAGCCATTGTGATATTTCAAAGAATATCTATAATGAATCTGTATCTGTAGGGATTACGCAATGCTGTGCACGTGTATGTTTCGGGGCCAGGTTTTTCTGCTCTGCGCAGCAAGTGTTGTATATCCATTTGCTTATATCTTATATCTGGAAACTTTCCTTCTGTGTGTGTGTCTGTGTTTGAGTGTCACCTATATGGAAGAGAAGGAAAAGATAAAGAAAAACAGAGGGAGTGTGTGTCTGGGGAGAACGCAAGCCACAGAAGGTGTGAGCAGTAAAAAGTGATGTACCATCTGTCGGCCAGTAATAACCTGCGTGTTGTAAAGGCTGGGAGATTACTCAGCAAAGAGAGCTTCCAAACACCCAAATCCCTCCGCAACGTTAGTGTGCCACGCACTATCTCTCCCCACCTGCTCCCAAAACCCTGCTGAGGAAGATTCCACACTAAAACCGACATCACACCTTCAGATCCACTCGCTCTGATTCGGCAAACACAAAGCAAGCAAAGACGCCGCTACAATAGACAGGCATCAAGCCGAACATCTTTACACCTGCACCGTGCTATATTATCTACAGTAGTTAAGTTTTAGCATTAGAAACTTGAAACGCATTCGCATAAATATCAAGAGACTTCCACAGAGAAAAAGGGAACAGTTTGGACTGTTAATGAGCCTCTAGTCAAAATATTTCTCAGAGTGAAAAGAAAAGCTAGGAGAGATTTTATAGCACCAAACGCAGCTCTAATGGAAATCGGTTCTTAGTTTGGAGAACTGATGCTGTGGTGTGGCTCTCTGGGAAAAAACAACACAGAAAAACTTGGATTCGGCGTTATGTGTGTATGTATCAAAAGCAAACTCTAAAAGCTCCACCGGGGAAGTGGCTCCCATGTTAAACACTGAACTAGATTACAAACTGCTGCAGCAGACGTACCTCTTAATACGCTCTCTGTTTCTCGGCTATACATTTCCCAGTCTGCCTGCCACTATATCTCTTTTCAATCTTCCTTACTTGGCTTCATTTCTCTCTTTTCTGAACAAATGGAATTCTTTGATGTGTTCCAGAGCATTTCGATTTGTTTTTCCACATGGACATGTCTGAGTAACTGCGTGCAGAAAGTTTCAGGGAAGGATTTTTGGGATAATATACCGCTTCCTTCACTGACAGTGCATGAGAGGTGCTGGCAAGGGCCTGCGCGGAGCCCCGCGATTGGTCAAGAGTTAGAAAGGCTCATGGGTAAAAGGCAGTATATACATCATGTGATGAGAGCGATGTGTCAGGCAGTCTCAGCAGGACTGTGTGTCTGTGTGTGGGTATCTGTGTGGCCAGGGGAGGAAGAGTTCATGAGTACTCATCTGCAGTACTGCTCACTTCTCTCCTTCTCTCTCTCCCTATAGAGCATATTGCTGCACATTCTAGTGCTGAGCTGTCACGGAAGACACATAATAAATGTCTACGAGTGTGTGCCGTGTGTGTGTTTGTGCAAAGGAGGGAGAAAAGAGACCATCTCGTACCTGACTACTTTCACTCTGAAAGTGGTCATATTGAATAAAAAGCAGAATTGCACCTTACAAAAAAAGACTGAAGCATGGCTGAGTGAAGTATCAGGACTCTGAGATGTAGAGCAGGGATAAAAATAACCTTCAATATATGGAACACTGTTAATAACGCTAAAAGCTTTAAAATTAAATCCTCTAATTCCTCCTAAAATAAAAGACAGCTTCAGTTAAATGAAGAAATACAGTTTAGAGTGAAGTAAAAATGAAGTGTAATTGTAGGGGTTTTTGTTTTAGAAAGAAATAAATCATTTTAAATTGCCATCTTTTTAAAAGTTACACTTGCTTTTGTGCTGTCTTTAAAAAATATAGTAAATAATTAATAGCCCTCTAATTTATCTTTACATAAAAGACAGCTTTATTTTATTTTATTTTATTTTATTTTTTTAAGAAGGAATACAGAACTAATTTTAAACAACCATCTTCCTTTTAAAAGTTACACTTGCACTCTCAGAAATAAAGGCTCCAAAAGGGTGTTTTTGCAGTGATGCCACAGAAGAACCATTTTGGCTCCCCAAAGAACCTTTCAATGAACATTTAAACATTCTAAAGAACCTTTTCTTCATTTGAAAGGTTCCATGGATGTTCAAGGTTCTTCACAGAACCATTGATGCCAATAAAGAACCTTTATTTTTAAAAGTGTGCTTTTTTTAGTCTGATTTGATTTCAGAAAAAAATAAGTCAAAATTAAGTGAGCTTTTGCTTGAACCAAGCAAATTAATCTTGTTTTCTGCTTGAAATAAGATAGTTTTGCTTACTTATTTTTTCTGAAAACCAGACAATAATTTTTACTTGTCTAGAAAATCCTTCTTGATTTAAGAATTTTTACATATTTTGGCTGGAAACGACAAAAAATCTAAGTATGAAAACCATTTTTTGTAATGTAAATAGTAGAAATGTAGATCTAACACCTGAAGAACATAGAGCATCAAAACTTACATTTGCCGTATTTAAAGAATAATAAACAAGATTTTCAATCTTTTAAATTTGTTAAACTATATACTTCCATTTCTGAATATAGTCTAATGTCTGACGTGTATTAATGCTCAACCTTCATAATCTTCAAATATTGCCAGAGCATGTGTTGTATAGCACTTTAAATATAATTATTCACATTAAAGAGCTTTTTCATTTGTTTATATCCATCACATACTGTACCACCATTACAAATAAATAGCATCAGCCTTTGTGTACAACTAATTTAATTTTACCTGACTCAGTTGAGATAATGAACAAATTGAATTGACAAAGGAAGGTAATGACGGCAGCAATGTCAAAGCTAAACCATTTATAAATAAATGAATAAAACCACAAAAGTGTTGAAATGATCTTTCCTCTGCCATAATTGTGTGATTACCATATTCATATTGTTCTCTTAGCACGTGTAAAACATGGTATATTTTGTGGTATTAATACAGTATTATTTTGTAAGAGATACTTTGAGTGAAAGAATATACCATAGTCACAGAAATGTAACTAAATGCAATATACAAACAAAAATGAGACTATTAATAGTGTTTTCTACCCTATTTTTGACCCTGGAACACAAAACTATTTACTATCTACATACATAAATAAGCTTTCCAATGTTGTATGGTTTGTTAGGATAGGACAATAATTGTCTGAAAATCTGAAATCTGAAGATGCAAAATAAATAAATAAATAAATAAATAAAAGAAAATTGAGCAAAATTAAAACTTTTGATATATTTATGGTAGTAAATTTACAAAATATCTTCATGGAGCATGACCTTTACTTAATATCCTAATGATTTTGGCATAAAAGAAAAAATAATTTTTACCCATAGAATGTATTGTTAGCTATTGCTACATAAACGTCTGTGCTACTTACGACTGTTTTTTTTTTTGGTCCAGGGTCACATTTTCTTTATTATTGCTTGAGAAAACCGACTGTTGCTGTTGCTAATGATAGTTTCTCAAGAATTAGTAACGCTTTAGTATGAGATGATTACAAGATAAACAAAAAGTGAATATATTAACACTTATAGCAAGCAGTTGTTTATATAATACTACATAGTGCTTGACAAGATTCAACGATTCTGTGCTTTCCAAGTTTTTATTTACAACTTCGTGTCTAAGGAATAGATAATATCATGATCTATCAGACTGCTGCTTCTCAAGGCCTCCACATTAAAAGACAATCAAAACATTCACTTTCCCACAGGCCCAAGACTAAGCAGACAGATATACACGGATAGGAACAAAGGCAGAATGTGAGGCTGAAGCTCCAGCAGTGGTTCAGCAGGTGTTGTTCTGCTGACTATAACATGATCCATGGCTTTCTAATGGACCAGGGCCGAGCGTCAATCCTGGTTGCTGGACCTCCAGCAGGACTAAGTGCTCATCTGCTCAGGTATCAATAACATTTCCAGTCAGCTTTTATATACACCAATACTGATCTATTCCCATGCAGACATAGAAATATCGACGAAGCGCAGATGTAATATGTGACTGTTTGCATGTAAGCTACCTGGAAGTACATATAAAATCGAATAAATTATCTCGCTCTCGTGTTACAACTCTCATACAACTCCTCTGTTCTCATCCGTTCCTTTCTATTTTGTCCCCAGGACCTATTTGTCTGCCGTAAGAGAAATCCCTCAGTTCGGAGGAGTCAGTGGAGAAGGCTTTGGCAGGGGGGGAGGGCCAGGAAGGGCCACCTCCAAATAAGTTCCATTAATCACCCAACACACTCTAATGTAACTAATATTTTACAATTAGAGGAGACAAGACGGAGCTCCGAGCCATCTATCTCTCTTATACCACATGATCATCGATTCATAAGACCCTGCCTGAGAGCTGAGCAAACACACACACACACACACGCACACACGCACACTCTTGTTAAGTTGCATGTGTGTGAGACTGTATGTGCTCGCCTATGATGAGCATTATGACACGAAGTGTATCCAGACGCACAGAGAGCTCTCGAATGGTGACAGATGACTGTTGTCTGCGTGCGTGTAAATGAGAGAGGAAGAGTGCGCAAAAATGTGTAAAAATGTGAAAAGCCTGTCAAAGGACGTCTGATAAGATTGATTACGGATTGACTGCAGATTGAAAATGGAAATAGAGTGCAATTCTCTGTTCAGACAAAGCCTTTCCCTTTCAGATATCATTTAGTTGGCCTTAATGACAAGATGTGCTACTGTATAAACAGGCTGTAACCATGTGACTGACTTAATGGCGGAACAAAAATATAAAGTTTCAGTATTAAAATGTGTGCCACAAGCTCTCACATCACTTCTATCAAGATTTACTGCGCTAATATCCGTTTCTTGAATGTGATCTTTTAGCTGTGGTGCGTTGGTGTTTAAAGATCAGAGTGTTAAGTTTCTGTCAGCAATGGTGCTATAAGTTGATTTATAGCGCCATCTGGTGGTGTGAATTAGGGGTTGCGTTTGCTATAGTATGCAGCCTGCATGCAGGCCAAATGAAAGCCAGCTGAACAAATGAGGAAGAAGAGAGGTTCAAGCGCAGGTCACCATCTGCCTGGCTACAAGTGCTGGCACACAGCAACCCAACCGCGCTGCCTTCTTAAACACATCAGCGACATACACAATCGTGCAAATATGACACCACGGCGAGATGGAAAGACACTAATCCGCTAAAATGTTTTTTATAATACGCAAGGGTACAATTTATTATACGCATGCAAACATTTATGTGTGTATCCTTATTACATATCAGGATATCTTAAATAAATTGTATTTTGATACAGTTGTATAGTGACTGAAAGATCACCATATTCATTCTTTAAATAAAAAAAAAAAAACTTACTTAAGGTACTTTCCCACTCCGGTCAAGTTGGTCTATTTTGCCAATCCTTTATTTATTTTATTTTATTTTTTGTATTTTTTTTTACAATTTTCTGTCTTTCTGACTGTCTGTCTTTTCAGTCAAGACAATATTATATATTATTTATTTATTTTTTACATTTTCCAACTTTCCAAGCAGTCATGCTTAAACCAGCTTAAACCAAAAAGACAAACATGAGGAAAACACACTTTAGAATAATAATAATAATAATAATAAAGAAAAAATCAATTCGTCAACATTAATGCATCAGGTCTCATAAACTAACAATGAAATTTTTGAAACCTCATCATCATTTATTTTATTTTATTTTATTTTTATTATTTTTTTAATGATCTATTTTTATCTGTCTATTTACTTCTGACTTTGTGTCTTTTCAGTCAAGACAATTCAGTTTATGTGGCATAAATGAGCCTAAAAGTCTTATTTTATTTTATTTTATTTATTTTCAGATTTTCTCTGTCTTTTCTGACTTCAATTTTCTTTTCAGTCAAGAAAATTCAGTGTATGTGATATAAATGAGCCTAAATGTATTATTTAATTCTGTCTTTTCAGTCAGGACAATTTGAAATTAAAGTTAAATTTAAATTTCTTATTTTATTTTATTATTTTCTGTCATTTCAGTCAAGAAAATTCAGTAAATGTGACATAAATGAGCTGGAATATTATTTTATTTTATTTTAGTTTGTATTTTTAGTCAAGACAATCCTATTGTCTATTTTATTTTAAATGTATTCATGTATGTTTTTTATTTTACTTTTCTTTTCTTTTTTTTTCTGTCTTTTGACTTTCTGTCTTTTCACTCAAGGAAATTTAGTGCATGTGAAATAAATAAGCCTAAATATATTTTATTTTAAAATGTTCTGTCTTTTTTGACTTTCTGTCTTTTTAGTCAAGACAATTATATGGTTTATATTATTATTAATATTATTATTTATTTATTAAATTTTCCAAGCGGTCATGCTTAAACCAGCTTAAACCAACAAGACAAACATAAGGAAAACATGCTTTAGAATAAATAAAAAAAAAATTTCTCAACATTAATGCATCAGGTGTCATAAACTAACAATGTACTTTAACTTTTTATGAACTTAAATCAACAGCATTTATTAATTTAGGTTCATTTTTATATGTACATTAAATAAAAAAATGCATCTGTGCATTTTAATGTATTTGTTTTAATGTATCACTACACTGTATACACTGTATTTCAAAAAATCGCTTGTCTTTCCTCAGTGCTCCACAGCGCTCAACAACTCCAGACAAGCTAGACGCATGAAGGGGGGCAGGAAAAAGAAACAGTTACTTTTTCAGGATGTGAGTTTTATTAAGTCCAGGCCTTTCTCCATCTGGTCTAGTGTAGCTGATCCGTTTAAAAATTAGTCAGGCGTTGACCTCAGACACCTCCCCTCAACAGGGTCCCGACGGCAGGTTAACACAAATATGGATCCCATCAGACTAAAGAAGATCGGGTTTCCCTCCGCCGAGACCCTGCTAACTCACAGGAAAAGGTTAGGAAAAACATGAAATACGGACCTATAATGGGAAAATGTTCTCTTGGTCTGCGGTGGAAGCGCTGCTTGTGTGTATATGTGTGTGTGAGGATGGTTTTCATGTGTTTAGAGAGCAGGGTCTTATCTCTCTGAGGTATTGACACAACAGGCCCCTGTGCCAAAGGGTGTCAGATATCGCTTGTCATTGGCCTACGATGAGAGTGTGTGACAGAGCAAATCCATCTTTAAAAGAGAGCTGGAGAGAGGGAACGTCCTTGAAAGACATGTCCTGTGTTTATATGTGTTGCTTTGATACAGTTAATGGCATCAGAGAAACATACAGTTGAGGTCAAAAGTTTACATATACCTTGCAGAATCTGCAAAATGTTCATTATTTTACCAATAAAAAAAGAGGGATAATTTTTTATTTAGTACTAATCTGAATAAGATATTTCACATAAAAGACGTTTAAATATAGTCCACAAGAGAAAATAGTTGAATTTATAAAAATGACCCTGTTCAAAAGTTTACATACACTTGATTCTTACTACTTTGCCGTTACCTGAATGATCCACAGCTGTTTTTTTTTTGTTTTTTTGTTTAGTAATAGTTGTTCGTGAGTGTCTTGTTTGTCCTGAACATTTAAACTGCCCACGGTTCTTCAGAAAAATCATTCAGGTCCCGCAAATTCTTTGGTATTCAGCATTTTTGTGTATTTGAGCCCTTTCCAACAATAACTGTAATCTTTTCACACTGAGGACAACTGAGGGTCTCATGTGCAACTATTACAGAAGGTTCAAATGTTCATTGATGCTTCAGAATGAAAAACAATGCATTAAGAGGCAGGGGTGTAAACTTTAGAACAGAATAAAGATGTGTACATTTTTCTTATTTTGCCTAAATATCATTTTATAAAATCACTAAAAAAAACAGCTGTGGATCATTCAGGTAAAACAGTAGTATTAAGAATCAAGTGTATGTAAACTTTTTATAATTTTTTTATAAATTCAACTATTATTTTCTCTTGTGGACTATATGTAATAATCTGAAATATCTTATTCAGCCACAGTTAATTTCCTTGATGAATAATTTTCGTCATTATTTTCGTCAACAACATTTTTTTTTTTCACTGACGAAAACGAAACGATAACAAACTAAAATTCTTTTTGAATAACCAAAACTATTACAAAAATCTACTGCCATTTTCGTCAACAAATAAAAATGAGACAAAAATGTTAGGGAGGGACAATTTGGAAAGAGATTTATTCAGAAAAATCTGTTGTGCAGCAGATTAGATGCGTACAAACCGATGGGACACAAGCTAAAATACACTTGCACGTCTTATAAAACGTTCAAAATTGTCAATATGTGGGAGAAGTGCAGACATAAGGATACATTTAACGACCCAAGAGAGAACTCAATTCGGTCTTGTTTTCTGAGCGCAGACACCGAAGCATACACAGAAAGCACGTCTCACACTCTTTCGCATTGCATGAACTGACAAATACACACAAAATGATCTCGAATTGTCAGTTTTGACAAGTATTCAAGTAAACGCAGCCGATTATGTCTTAAATGAATGTAAACAGTAGGAGGAAAATGTATCAGTACATTGCAGTCGTGCGTTTGGTTTTAAAGCGACAGCAGCCACATTTAGCTGTTATTGTCCGAGTTGCTGAGTTGCAAGCAACAGGTGAAAGAAAGACAGAAAACCACTCACTGCTCTTGACTGAAGCCCTAAAGATTAATCTAAATTAATTTATAGAAATAAATGTCTGTTTCAAAGAATGAAGAATATGGTAAACAAGTTACTATAAAGAATGCATAGCCTATATAACCATTGGTTCTTTATGAGATGTGGTTTTATTTAATTTAATAAGACATGTTGTGTATCACCGCAGTTAAATTGTGTGTTTATAATAATAGAACCTTAATATCAAACCTGTACAATAAGTTTGGAAATTTTAGAGAAATGCTTAAATTAAATTTGAGCCGACTAAATTTACTGTAGATCTAGTCGACTAAAACTAAAACTAATTCAAATTACTAAAATATAACTAAAACTAAACGGCATTTTAGTCAAAAGACTATGACTGAAACTAAATCAAAATTTGCTGTCAAAATGAACACTGTATTCAGGTCAGTATTAAATAAAAAATAGCATGCATTTTGTATGATCCCTCTTATTCAGGTAAAGTAATTAACATTTAGCAGATTCTGCAAGGTGCATGTAAACTTTTGATCTCAACTGTATCTGCCTATTGCATTTAGCCAACATGACTGCTTGGTAGTGTTGCTTTCATCACCAAAAAAAATTATGACTAAATATCGTCCTCAACGAACCTTTAGGCTGGTTTGAGATGAGCAAAATCTGCGCAGAACCGATCACCGGTGATCAACGCGAGATGCATGCCGGTTAGAAATGTGTCCGAGTTACGTCCGCCTTGCTCTGATGTCATGCTGACGTTTGCCAAAAAACTCTCGCGACCGCGAGGCGGCTGTGTCGGAGTCGAGCGCAGTAGCTCTCCACCGACTGCGCTGACCGAAAGCACGATGGGAAACGACTGTCTGACGACACAGCTTAATGCGCATTGGTTCAGACAACTGTGACGTTGCCATTCTTTTCTAAAATGTTTTATTTTTAATCTAATCTTATGTGGTTATGTGTTTGAATTATGCACGAATATTCCTAAAAACTATGACAGTGCGATCTTTGTGTAAAATATGTGATTGTTGTAATATTCCTATAAAAATCTAAAATACACGTTTGCATTAAAGTAAACATTGATGATACATACGTCTTTCGTATGGAAATAAATAGCAAGCACTTTGAGTGTCATATATATTTTCATATAAAAACAACAGAATTGAAATTATATCATGTTTATCAGCAACACAGCACGTGTGTGTGATGACGCGATATCTGCCTTTGATCTCGTTGGTAGCCCATCTGTTCCGCTTCCAGAGCTCAAAACTGTCCGTCTTGACTGAACTTATTTCACTCCTCCCCTGACTGAAGCCGCCTACTCTCGCCTACATTTCAGGCAAGGCGAGTCGCATCTCAAACAAGCCTAATGCAATTGTTGACGAATAAAAACGAGACTAAATGTGGTTTACAAGATTAAAACTATGCTAAAATGTCTCTTAATTTTCGTTGACCAAAACGAGACGAAACGAAATGTTACAACGTTATTTCGTCACGTTATTATTATTTTGCATTATTTCTGTTTCCTGTGTCTCACTTAGGGGTTTCATCAGGTCGCACTGCAAAGACACAGGCGACGTCACTTCCTCAAGCCCTACTCGCGGCATTATTTAGAAGACAACAACAAACAAAGGCTGTATCCGAAATCGTCCCCTATACCATCATTCATTATTCCCTACATTAGTCCACTCATACAATTAATTCAAAGGAGTGAATGAAAACGAGTGAGTGAGTGAAACGTGGACGAGCGCGTTGTAAAATTAATGGATGGATGATTAAGCTGCGGGCGCCATCTTTTGGCGAGATGCGAGAATTCATTCAGCACGCGACTCTTAAAGTGCATAGGGTTTTGTCTATACTGCTACTTATACCATATTGACTGGGTTAAATAGAATTGCATTACTAAAAAGAGACTAAAATACAATTTTCATTGACTAAAACTAAACTAAAATGTCATCAGTTTTCGTCGACTAAAACTAGACGAAAATAGTCATGGATAATTCTGTCTAAAATAAGATTAAAATGCTCAGACTTTTAGTTGACTAAAACTTGACTGGACTAAAAAGAGTATGAATGTGACTAAAACTAACAAAAACTAAAATGACAGCTTCACACAAAGACTAGACTAAAACTAAAATTAAAACAGGCCGCCAAAAACAACACTACTGCTTGGAAAGGTCAAAAAGATAATTTAGTCTCATTTATGCCACATACACTTAACTGACCATTTGCAAAGACCCACACGCCTGTTCTCAAGCAATGAAAAATACATCGCGGTAGCAAAGAAGAAACTGACAATGCGCTGACAGAGCAGGTTACTTTAGGTATGAAACGGTCCGCTTTTTAAGAAATTCAAACAATAAGTACTGTTTTGTGGCTCTTTAATGTGTCGGGACAGATCGCTTTTGCGCCTCAGTTCAAACGGAACCAATCATCTCTTCCTCTTTACTAGTTACAGCATGAAATAAACATAACGAATATCATAAGGTATCTTGCTTCATTGCGGAAAGACATCAGTACAAACCATTTTTCAAGTTCAAGTCCACCGAGGTTAATCTACTCTCTTGTCTGGTTTGTTTGTCGCATCAAAATCACAGATTCGGCATTATGATCGGTCAGATCACCAGTCAATCAAAGTTCCTGTGAAGGGTCAATTGTACATTCACATAGGCTATAGAATGTATTGTCTTCACTGAAAAGTCAGAGGAAATAAATGAAAAAGGAGGATGAGCATCAATTGGCACACTAGGCTCCAGCTCTCACAGGTTTGGGGAATTAACACAGCTATAGCCCAAGGGTAGAGAGCCACAGTTAGCAGGAACACAGCCGGTAATGCGAGCTGTCATAATCCGCACTGCTCCCAAGTCACACACACACTCACTCACACATACACACAGGCCTGTAGCCCTGCAGCTAACACCATGTACTACACTTAACATGGGAGTCAGGGTGGAGAGAAACAGGAGGACAGAGAAATTTATCATTTCTGCTGTCTATCATACAACTCCTCAACTCACAACAGTGCCCTGTGTATCTGTGCAGTTCTATTTGAGAGAATGCTGAATTTATAATTACATAGTTGAATAAAAGATTATTTGATATAAGATGTATTTTAGCTTTCCAGTAAAATGTCAACAGTGTTTAAAAGAGATACATTTACTCAAAAAGCATTGTTTAAGAAGATGTATCACTAAATATATCTTTGGTGTGTATTTTGTCTGGTTTGTAGCAGCTTGTTTTGTAGTGTAAACCATACAAATGTGAGGGTAAATGTAATGTATTACGTTTTTGAGAGAAAATGCTCACCAAGGCTCCATTTATTTGATCAAAAATAAAGTAAAATTATATTATTTTACACCATATTAATATTTAATATTAAAGTAACTTTTTCTATTTTAAAATATCTTAAAATATAATTTATCATCATTACTCTAGTCTTCAGAATTCATTCTAATATGCGGATTTTGAGCTCAAGAAACATTTCTTGTTATTATAAATGCTTATAACGGTTATGCTGCTTATAGGATAAGTTCACTTACAGAAAAAAAAAAAAAAATTAGATAATTTACTCACCCCTATCATCTAAGAGGTTCATGTCTTTCTTTCTTCTGTCAAAAAGAAATTAAGGTATTTGAAGAAAACATTCCAGAATTGTTCTCCATATAGTGGACTTTAATGGGGACCAACGTGTTGAAGGTCCAAACTGCAGTTTCAGTGTTGCTTGAAAGGGCTCTACACAGTCCCAGCAGAGGAATAAGGGTCTTATCTGACAAAAGATTGGTCATTTTCTAAAAAAACAAAACAAAAACAAATTACATTTCTATACTTTTTAACCACAAATGCTCGTCTTGCACTAGCTCGACCTCATACATTGCATAATCATGCACAAAGCAAACACCAAAGAAAGTCAAACGCCCTTAAGGAAAAAAGTAAAACAACGTCAGACGACTTTGAAGTTGGAGACTATCCTATCTTTTTGAACTCAAGTATACAGACGAAGAACTAACCACGCATGACTTTTCCATTGTGATTAAGCAATGCGTGAAGATATGCAACACAAGCATTTGTGGTTAAAAAGTATAGAAATATATATTTTTTTATTTTATTTTTAGAAAATGATAGATTGTTTTAATGGATAAGACCCTTACTCCTTGGCTGATATCGTGTAGAGCCCTTTGAAACGGCAATGAAACTGCAATTTTGGTCTAAAGTATAGTCTAAAGTATTTATAAGGAAAATTCTCCTGGAATGTTTTCCTCAAAAACCTCCATTTCTTTTTGACTGAAAACAGAAAGACATGAACATCTTGGATGACATGGGGGTGAGTAAATTATCACGAAATTTTCATTCTGGAAGTGAACTAATCCCAGGAATCTTTGATAATTAAAAAAAATAAAAATAAAATCAAAAGAACAGCATTTATTTGAAAAAGAAACATTGTGTAACATTATTCACATATTAT
Source organism: Cirrhinus molitorella (assembly GCA_033026305.1). Lineage (NCBI taxonomy): Eukaryota > Metazoa > Chordata > Actinopteri > Cypriniformes > Cyprinidae > Cirrhinus > Cirrhinus molitorella. The sequence goes on along the minus strand of CM065118.1, from coordinate 31,600,586 downwards.
GTCACATTAATCAGAATATACTTTTCTTTTATATTTAGTAAAGAAAGAGGGAACATTTACATTTTTCACATTTGTATAATAGTGCTAAATACAAAAACATGCATATTACCTTAAAACAACCCTTTTCATTTGCAAATCTGGCAGAAAAATGCTCAGTTGTTCACGCTGGTGTTTCATAGTTTGAATACATTTTATTTCTCATTATAAGTACAGTTCAGTAGTTACAAAACAAAGCATCTGCCATGAGGATACAGCAACCAAATGAAAATCATACAGTCCACAAGACAGCTCAGAGGTGTGGAATGCTCATATATTAGTCCAGAACGACTGAAAGAGAGAGATAGATGCTCAGTTATACTACACAGAGGAGGGAGCCAGAGGTGTGCTCATCTATAACCAGTGTATATAGGGATTGGTCAAAACATATCCTATCACTGACCCTCCCTGTCATAATTCCTTTACCTTACGTAACCTGTACTAGTTTACCGAAACTAGTTCACTAAACAGCTTCACTTTGAGACTTTTTTTTAATGTTTTTTTTTTAATCGTAGCATTTACAAGATGACATAACCTTGCATGGAAACTATAAAAAACAAATTAGATTTTTTTTTTTCTTTTTCTTTTTAGAAATACGTTTTGGAAAGAGGACAACTAAAGAATATATCTGAATATATCTGAAGTGAACAGACTCGAACGCATTGGAGTCTACACACAATGACTTACTGGGAAGTTCATTGAATTGATTCTCAAAGCAACAGAGATGACCATCGTAAGATGAGATAGTTTGAACTACACAGACCAAATCAGCAGAGTCCACAAAAGAATAGAGAGAATATCAGTTCACAACGTCAAGGGACGCACAAACACGCACGCACACACGCACCTTCATTTTCCATTAGCGATCTGCGTACTGTATAGACTGGTTTTTCATTTACTATCACAGTGCAAAATACTTCAGGGGGGAAACCTCAGTTTGTATTCGCTTGCGTGAGGCATGGGTATATATACTGTATGGATTTATACGCTTGCAGCAACAGAAGAAGATTGTCAATCTTTCTTTTTTGTCCTTTTCTTTTAATGTTATTGGTATTTTACAAAGGTGAAAGGCAAAAATTACAGTACTAGAGAAGAAAACTCCAATCTAATACCTACACTCTAAAACAGCTAGCTTTGTAAATGCAACAACGCATGACTGTATCTATGGCTAGACAATACTTGTTTCTTGTTTGCATGTTTTTCTTTTCTTTTTTCTTTAATAATTGAATACATCAAACCATTTCAGTAGTCAGTAACACTTTGCAACACTGATTGGTGGCAGTATATTACAAACACAATCTCATAACCAGAGTACTTGAAGTGAGCAAGACTGAGATCAAAGCATGTAGGGTTAGGGGCCGCGTTTCTGTTTGATTTCCGCAGGCTGCACGTTCGCAGTCTCCTTGGCTCGTGCCGTTTCATCAGACACGCTCGGTGTAAACTAGTTCTTCTGTCACCTCGGCTGGTTTTCGTCTCCAATGCTACAGCGTCCTCTTTCTCTGGAGTTCAGCTCTGAACGTCTCACAAACACAAACACATCAGGAGAACAAATCGTGAAATCACGTCGCCAGATCTCAAAGAAAAAGGCGTAGCTTCCCTTTTTTTTGTTTTTTTTTTAATGCAGTGTTCTCGTTTCCTGAAAGTACTGGATTGTCGTCCTTCTGCTTTGACGTCCAGGCACTGACTGCTGAGAGTGTGCTGAGTTTTTCACAAGAGTGTGCTTGGTCTCCAAACGTGTAGTGGGTTGGTCCAAACGTCCGGAGGAACGGTTTAGGGAGCCTCAGACAAATAACACTGGTGTGGGCAGTGAGAAACACCGACAGAGAGAGAGAGAGAGAGAGAGAGAGGGAGGAAAGTCTGTTCAGTTTCTCACTCTCTCATTCTGAGACTGGCAACTGGCCGCCATCTTGGTTCAAGGAATGTGTTGCTCTGAGGGACAAGCACTTCAAAGTTTCCTCACTAGGTCAAAAAAGCAATTAAAAACACAGAAAGTATTTATCAGCTACACAAGGGAGGTTTCAAGACACATAAAACACAGGAAGCAAAAATTTTTTTTTTCCTTGTTTCCAGCTCACTAAACATCAACAAATCTTCCCTTCATCCAGCGAGAACGCCCGTGTAGGAAACCATCTGAGCCGTCCATTTCATTAGTCTTTTTTTCTCACACTCGAAGTCTTTTACATTAAATAATGCTTTTGATAAGATAATGTCCTTCATAGTCACAGTCCTCTTCCTCTTTTTCCGTCGCCTGCTCTTGGCCGCTCAGTCCAGTAGGGGGAGGTGATGTTAGTTTCTGATTAGTCCTGCATCTCTGTGTCAGTTAGGCTATGTTCAGGGGTAAGAGCAGGGCCAAACCGTCGGGACGCCTCTTCCTCCGCCCACAGATGAACTAAGGTTAAGAGAACAAACGCAGATTAACACCACGGCCTGTGTCCTTCATCCCTCTCTCTCTCTCTTTCACACAAATACATACAACTTTTGACAGATCATTATTAACAGAAGAGAGTCAATCAAACCATATTATTATGTTTGTTGTGATTCATTTTAAATTGGCATCTCGGATTTTGGTAACACTTCAAGGACGTGAAATTCAAAGAACTCTTATGGTTATTAGCCTGTGATAATGACTATGACTGTCTGTAATGACTTAAACATAAATTACAGTGATTTAAAGTCCACTTAAGTGTTACCAAAATGTACATACTTTGATGCCCTTGAACAACAAAAGGTTTTGAACAATAATGATTCAAAATAAAAAAAACACATTTTGCTTTTGATCACTTAATTATGATTTCAAAAGCAGCTATTAGAATAAAAAAAACATTATGATTTAGGGTGCATTTGTGCTTTGTGTGTGTGTTTAAATGGTGACTATAAAGCTTTCCATTCATATGTAGCGTTAACCTCTAATGGCACTAAAGAAAACACGTCTTGTGAATGATTAGATAAAGCATTAGATATGGGAGGAGGGTAATTTGAATACTTTCAGACTTCTTCCAGCTCTAATATAAAGATATAAATATATAAAGTCTTGTAATATAAAGACAATAACTCTCTGAACATTGCACTCGTGCAATTACTGCTGAAGTTTGAATCCGGTGAAAATGCTTACTGCTTTTTTTCCCCCCTATTTATGTGCTATCGCCGTTTGAACTAAATAATATAAATGTTGTTTAATTCCCTCTACAACCCCTAAGAAAATTATTTGGCAATAAAATCTACAGAGTGCATTTCCGAGTCGTGTTCTTTTTTAAAGTGCCTCTATGAAAATGACAAAATGAAATTAAAACATGCATTTATTTGAGTGTGCTCTCGCAAGAAATGTTATGGAAATGAAACGAGGAGTCAGTTCCCCGCTAATAATGGAATAAAACATCGTCATTTAGATTTGCCAAAGAGCAATAACGCTGACGCCCACTCGCTTTGCATTATGCGCACATCTCAGACGTGCTCTTCTTTAACAGACACACTTTCTGCTCAGATGTCAGACGCTTTTGAAATTGCTGATAGAGATTAAGAAAAAGAATTAACCACTTTTGCGCTCTCAGATACAAATTACTCTTGCACAAAAAATACAATTATCACGCTTTTTTTTACTATAAATGCCACTGTTTCACTATTTGAGAAACTGCAATAAAAAAATTGTATTATCTGTTTGTTTGTTTCTATTCATCTTGGATTTATACTGATAGCAATAGTTACTGATGCCATTACAGAAATACCTTCCTGTAATGAATTTATTCTACAAACAAAAAGATGTCCCATAAAACAGCAGAACCTGAAGTGCAGGCCTACAATTCGACGGCTATCTATAAAATAAAACAGCTTTTACTAGGCTACTTGTGTCTGGAGTCTTCATCTCATTTCTACCTCATTAAAACTTATTTTTAAAGTGTACTATTCATTTCATCGTGCTTAAAAAAATTGAGTGCACATTTAGACTTGCCAGGTTAACCAAATCAAACCAAAAAACTGTTTAGACTGAAGGATGCAGTGCGTAGTTTGTCCAGGAGATGGCAGTATAAGCCCCCGAATTAGCAATGCACCCAAATTCACGTTGGAAATAAGATCTTGTTACTCAATGTCATTTTCCTTTAACCTGCTGATATTTCATGTTAATCCTCAGATAAAGTGGTTGCTATTTATCAAATCTGAAGTGATTGGCAGTGTTTTTTAAGACTATACTGCGGTCACAGCTCTACAGCTGTCTGATGGCATTTTTTGTGTCCGTGAGGAAATTATGATAATCATAACCATAATGATAATAAATTACGTTCTCGAGTTTTAAAAACGCCTGGTCTCCCAGGGGCCAGTGCTCTTCGTGACTTCCTCTTAAAGAAAGTTCTGGTAATGAGTTACAGATTCCGCCCCATATTTGATTTTCACTCTTCATTAACTAAGCCACCTGGAATGTTATTATTTAAGGACGCCATTTCTTTTCCCCAAACAACTGCCACTGCGATCTGGAGACTAGCACACCAACTTTATGATCCTCGCAACTTTTTTTCTCCTCCTGTTCTGATCAATTTTGAAGTCTCCCCGTCCGCATGTGGAGTGATTGCTTAATTATTTCAGCACCCTAGAAATCTTTATCATACTCTGGCCTGTCAAATTATGTTGTTATCGGTCTGTTTTCTCATAGGTTGAATCATGAGCCTTTGTTTGTCCGAGCATTCGTTTTCAATTATTGTCCCATGATCAATATTATTACTTCACGACGTTATAGAAGTTACAAAAGCACTCTTTAAAACTTTAAATGGTAAACGACGTTCCGTCCACCACTGTATCAGAAGCAAGATAATGTGGCGCCCTCCACTGCTCAAGCTTGATAATGCACTCTCCCTGTAAGAGGAGAGAGGGCCCTGGAAAGTAATACAAGACATATGGTAAGAGGACACATAGCTCCAGGATCCATCTTATGTTAATACATGTGTCATGCTTAACAGAATGGCTAAATGAAAAGGCAGACAGAACAATAGCACAGCACAAGGCTGGAAGCAAGCTCAGTTAACAAGGGCCAGCACACTTGGGGAAAAGCGGGGCTGTCTAGAGTCAAAGTCCTGACATTTCCTAACTGCTTCTTATTATTCCCGGACCACAGAGTTAAGGCGAAGAGCGCTCCCATCTAAAACACAAGGCCGCTTTATACCCCGACCTCCCTCAGGTATTCTATTTTTACCATGAAATCTACTTAGTGTATATTTGTGTTTCAAAGGCCCGCTCGTTTTAGGTTTCCTGAGAACAGGGGTCATTTAATTGGAGGAAAATGTGAGGATATGAATTTCTGAACTATTGAATACATGTTTTAGCAATCAGATAAGGAACAGGGAACATTTATTTTGCACATGGCCTCCTGACTGATACTTTTACCACATTATGTAGCTACTAAGTGCTTAGTCCATTTGCAATATCCTCTGTTCGAAGGAAAACTTGGGTTCAGCTGTTTTCGCTAGTCTGCAAGTCTCTGTTTTTCGATATGAATGAAGTCTAGATGTAAGTGATGTGGTTCGCCATCATCTCCTGCTGAACGCAAACACAACACACACTGCACATTCTGCCACGGAGGGTGGCTTTGTTCTCTCCCAGGCATCCGGTGCTGCTGGAAAAGAGTTGTTTTTGGCAAAGGTAGACCTCATTGTACAGCCCAGTATTTATAAATATGTAAATACGAGTCAGCGTGCGAATACACACACACACGCAAACACACATATAAGCGGGGCCGAACGCAAGGAAGTGCACCCAAATCATATTTTTAGAAGGTTTTAATGAATACAGGATGTTTATGAATACCATTTGTAGTGATTCACAAAGACTAGAAGAATCCTCGCACACCACCCCCTGCTCCTCTCCCCTCAAAGCGTAAAAGAAACCCAGTGTTTCTGGAGGAAACGGCAGAATTGTACGTTTGGTTCTTGTGTGGCTTCAGATTGCCTTTAGATAAGTGTACGGAGGAGCACAAAGAAGCAGGCGACCTCGTGCATGTGGCACACTTGAAAAAGCCCTCTGCTTTTTTCATGTTAAAATGCACTGTGAGGAAAGGACGGCTGTGAAGGTAAAACAAACAGCGTGTTTGTTACTCCGCCGGATGACTAGGCAGCAAGTAAACCTGCCTCAGATGATAGAGAACGACACAAAAACTGTTTGTCTTCACCAGAAAGAGAGAAACATCTACACTCAAACCAGACTCCGACTCCGAGGAAACGAGACGGTAGCTCTCAATTCCGAGTCGTCTTCCGGAGAAAACGAAGGGCTGGGATGTGGATGTGTCTTGCTCTCTGACTCAGTCTATTTCTGGGGCAGAGATTCTCACACTGATACTACCTCCACTGAGCAATTTAAAGCCAAACACTGATGTTGCAATCTGTCTTCTGTGCCTGATAGCGCTTTTCTCCCTCTCTAACCCAAATTACTTTCTTTTCATATCTAATTATATTTGCTAATGATCTTATAAGGGGATAATGGAATGTGCTTGATCTATTACCTTTTTTTGCAATACATAAATACAATACAAATGGCTATGCAGCACTTTGAAATTTTCCATCATCCATTTCAAGCAAAGCGAGGAGAGGATATTTAAACAATATCTAAAATGTTACCACTATGGCAATACAAATCTCTTTGCTCCTTCAAAGCTGCTAACAGGGATTTGTCCGACTACACTGTGGTCTTTTCATGCCTGCTCACTTGTGTGCTCATTCACTAACAGGTTGTGAGGGGGCGACCGTCGGGGCACAACCTCCACCCCGGCACGTGAGGCATTGAGTGCGGACAAACACGGCTAAATAAATGAAAAGACGCATATACTGACGTTTTAAACTGCATCCGAGCACATTTTAATGTTTCATCTGGACTCTGGACGATCTTTCGGTCTCTCCAGAGGTCACTGTGCGCTGTTGTTATGAATATTCCCGTTGGCCAGGCCCCGCCCTGGTCTAAGCCTCTCCCCATTCTTCCCTCAGTCTTTTTCCCACAGGCCCGGCGATGGCCACGGCATGACAGCCGCACTAAACCCCCCGCATTAATGGAAGGAAATGGCATTCGATCTCCATTTGATCTCCTAATCATTTCTGCTGAAATGATAATTAGTGTCCTCACAATCCTCCGACTGTGAGAGAACAGTGTAAAATAAAACAGAGCTCTTGTAACCGAAATGACACTTCACTCAACAAGCGATAGTATTCAATAACAAATACATTTTTCTGGTATGTATATTTACGTATGACTCGGAAAGGCGCACACACACGGGCTTCGTCCGCTGGCGACTGCTGTCTGTGATTCTTTTCAACTGACATAATCCTGATTGATTCGTTCAGCAGATAAAAACTCAGTCCACTTGTGCCCTTTACTGCTGGAACATAATACGGCTCTTTATTCTGCAACAATGTAACATAATGGCGTCGGAATGTGAGGAGGAAAAAAACGTTAGGGCTGCGTCTTAAATGACTGTGACACTCTGCGGTTCAAGCTCAAGCTGTGGTCTAATGTAAAAGAGAGAAAGGAGGAAGAATGAGGGAGAGGTGAAGGGAGGGCGAGGGAGAAAAGAGAAAAATCATTAAGCGCAGATTACCAGAGTGCCCCACTAACAAGGTCGAGGCAGGGCTGCTGGTAAAAGTTGTCATTGTCTGTTTCTCTTAAATGTGTGCGCCTCACATTTTTCTTCCGATGAGATTTGGGTTACGTTGTTTTAAATTCTTCGCTTCGTGTCTGACCCCCCCTTTCCGTGCGTTTTTAAAAAAGAATCTTTTGTTTGACAACAGGAAGACGTGAGGTCATTTTTTGTTCATCAGGACGATTGGAGAATGAATCATGCTTTTTATTTTGCAGGGCTTGCTTAATAGGCCAAACACACACACACACACACACACACACACTCGCTTTCACACATATGCATATGGATTGTATGCCATTTCAGCTGAATTGAAAATGTACAATATTTAGAAACTTAGAAATTAAAATTCCTGAATTTGAATTAAAGTATGAAACTTGGCTGCAGAATAGCAATTTGAATTTGAAAGTAAGGAATTCAAATGAAAAAAAAAAAAAAAAATATATATATATATATATATATATATATATATATATACTCCAGTCTTCAGTGTCACATGATCCTTCAGAAATAATTCTAATATACAGATGTATTACTTTTAGTATCAATGTTGGAAACAGCTGTGCTGCTTAATATTTTTTTGGAACCTGTGATACGTTTTTCAGGATTATTTGATGAATAAAAAGTTATTCAAAATAGAAGTATTTTCTAACTATATAAGTTTTTACTATAACTTTTTTTTTATTTTTTTTAATCAATTTAACATATCCTTGCTGAATAAAAGTATAAAAATCTTTCAAAGAGAGATAATACTGACCCCAAATTTTGAGGTCATTTTACAAAAGTTTTCTATTGTAAATAAATGCTATTATTTGTAACATTTTATTTATCAAAGAATCCTGAAAAAAGTATTACAGGTTCCAAAAAAAAAAAAATATATATTAAGCAGCACAGCTGCTTCCAACATTGTTAATAAATCAGCATACTGGAATGATTACGGAAGGATCATGTGACACTAACTACTGGAAGTAATGATGCTAAAAATGCAGCTTTGCATCACAGGGATAAATTATATATTAAAGTATATTAAAATAGAAAACCACTATTTTAAATTGCATTAACATTTCACAATATTCCAGTTTTTTTCTGTGTTTTTAATAAAAAAAAAATGCAGCCTTGATGAGCAGAAAAGTCTTGAGAGACTTCTTTAAAAAGCATTACAAATCCCAAGTTTGATCCCAAACTTTTGAGTGGCAGTGTATATACACTACAAGACAAAAGTTTTTGAACAGGAAGATTTTTTTTTTTTTTTTTTTTTTAAGTCTTTCATACTCACCAAGCCCGCATTTATTTGATCCAAAGTACAACAAAACATTAACATTTTGAAATATTTATACTATTTAAAATAATGATTTATTCCTGTGAAGCTTTTTTTATCATCATTACTTCAGTCATATGATCCTTTGGAAATCATTCTAATATTCTGATTTTCTGCACAAAAAAATGTATTATGTTTAAAACAGCTGAGTAGATTTTTTTGATGGTTTCTTTGATGAACAGAAAGTTTAGAAGAACAGCATTAATCCGAAATATAAAACTTTTGTAACATTATAAATGTCTCTTTACACTTTTGATCAATGTAAAGTGTAAAATAAAATAAAAAAATATGAAAGTAATTTTGAATTACAAAAGCACAGCTTTTTAAAAAAAAATCTTAAAAATGTTTAAAAAAAAAAAAAGTTTTCCATATAGATTTATTAAAGATTATATTAATTACATAAAATAATAATTCATTAAATATTATGTAAACGTATTATTATGTCTTCATTTCATTACTCGTGTTTATATTTTTTATTTATTTATTCAATTTCCTGTGGGGTGTGGCCAATTCAATTAAAAACCACACTCATGAATTCAAAGGCAGCCAATTGTTCAGTTCTGAATTTTGCACAACCCAGACATACACATGAATGCAAAGTTTTGCTTTTGTTGGTGCTGCTTCCTACATGGCGTACACAAAAACAATGAGTACCAGGAAACAAACAGAGCATTTTATGTGCTCTAAGAAAACGAGAAAAAACTTAAGCTCATCACAAAGGAGACCAACAGACGCAGCCTCATTCATAAACATTCAGTGTCTGAGATGTTCCTATAGGATCGTGTTCAGCAGGCCTCTCTCTCTTTCCCTGTCTCGCGTATGTGTTGTATTAATTGTGAGTCCTAATCTAGAAGAGTCGGGGGTCCCTGGAGCTAGCGGCGCTATTATTCGCGCAAGCATCGCGCACCGCACCGCTCTCGCTTACTAATTTTGTGCGACGTCGCACCGCTCAGCCGAGGGAACGCACCGCCGAACGTTGCGTCTGAGTCAGTCAGACAGCTCCAGACGAGGTCCCTTTAGTGCCACGCTGTCAGTCACTTTATATGTTGTGAAATAGAGAGAATGAAAAGAGAAAGGGAGAGAACGAGCGAGAGAGAGAATGTAGAAACAGAACAAGTCCTTTTATCCTGCTCGGCGGGACCTGTCAGTGCCACCTTCTCTCTGGTTTCCCAGCAGTCCCAACACAGCAGCTATCAGAGGGAACCTGACATCCACACACCGCGTTTTCCAGGGGGGAAGGAAATCATGAGAGCGGTCCCACACAAGCGAGCAGCTAGTACATACTCTCCTCAGATCAAGCAACAGTCTCTCGTAAGAGAAGAAAAGAGAGAGAGATTTGGATGTTTTAAGTGGGAATGTAGGCTGACAGGCTTTTGCTGCTTCTGACATGTGATAGAAACTAGGTTTGCGTCTCCCTGTGTTCATTTTGGAGTTTGGACGGAGATGAGAGAGCGAGAGTGTGTCGCAGCTTAAGCGTTGATAGTTCTGTCTTAACAGCTCTTTATTCTCGCACACGCGTCGCAGTTTTGACTCCAGGCACCTCCGGAGTCACTTCTATTTTTCTCCACATTTGCAGGCCTTTTTTGTTTGTTTTTAGAGGAAGGAAACGGCTCTTAATCCATACGTGACACACACACACACACACACATCCATGCATGTGCGGCACATTTCATGGATTGCAGTGCGGGAAAATCACGAGCACCTGGCTGAGTGCTTTTTTTTTTTTTTTTTAAATATGATTTTGCCTGCTTCCCCACTGGTCTCTGATGATTCAACAGTTCCTGCTCTAACATCTGCTACTTACTCTTACTGGGTCTCAATTAAGACAGCAGTATTTATGAATCTGCCCTTATTTACATTTCTATTTTTCTGCATATGTGCGTGAACGGCGGCCAAAACAGCCCCTCTGCCCCACACACCACGCAGATGTTTCTTCAACGAGGCCAAGAGGTGAGCGCTCGGTTTGAGAACAGCGACGCAAGAGTACGAGCTAAACAGAGAGAGATTTAGGACCCCAAGATTTGCAGCTTCACTGTCACACAGATGAGAGCTCTCTACTCTCAGGTGATTGTAAAATATGGGAGTTTGATTGAGGGATTGTGGAATTGGTGAAAGCCATTTCCCCTGTTAAAAAGAGGTGGTTGCCGCATGTTGGAAAAGCCCACCTTTGTGTGTATGTGCGTGTAAAAGAAGTGTGTAAGAATTTGTGAGCCCAGGGATTGCTTTAATTAACTACAGCCTTTTTTTTAGTTTTTACGTGTTTGTGTTTGCTTTCAAGTCAAGGTGTTTTTAATTAAACCATCATGTTCTTCCTATTCAGCAATCACAATGTCCTTCAAAAAGCAAGGTATTTGTTTCCAGAAATACATTGTATGTCCTAAAGTATGTAGAGGCCCAAACAATACATACATATCTACATACAGTATCATTTAACTCTTTCCCCGCCAGCAATTTTTGATTATTTTAAGTACAATTTCATGGCTCTGAGAATATTTTGTAGTATGAATATCTGAACATGCAATACTGCAATATAAAGAACAAGGAATCGGTTTTATTCTAGCTTAAAGCATTCTTTTTTTATCAACACTTGAATGAAAAAAAATTTTGAAAAAAAAAAGCTGAGAAAAACATTTTATCAAATAATACATCTGGATCATATTCAGTACAATAATCAAAGCAAAGATGCAGTATCATGCTTCTGTGGGCAACCCTAAAATTTCACAGTCCCTTTACCATTTCCTGAATCATTGTTTCATTTTTGTAACATTAAGCAGTTTTTATTTATGTGATGTTTATTGTTGATAATTGCATTATTTTTCATATGCATCTGCTTACATATGAGATCTCTCTCTGCGCTTATTTATGTTTCTGAGTACGCACATGCGAGAGAAAATGCATCCGTTTTATGTGAGAGTGAAGAGAATTTACCTGCGAGAGAACAGATTTGTGCCCTGGCATTACAATAATGCGCTCTTGACATTTGTCATTAAAATAACTCCACAGAAACCGCCTCAATCAAACTATTAAAATAAGAAGAAAGTCTGACAGCTGCATCGATTTTTTTTTTAATTGGTTAAAATTGACGAAGAATATCGTGTTTTTCCAACCATTTCCGTGGTGGTGCTAGATCACATGATGCGGTCTGCACATCTTTTGCGTGGAAACTACGCCGCAAAAAGAATAAATAAAAAGCTTTCTTAAAAAGGCAAAAGATGCACATTTTATATGATCATTAAAAAAACAACAGACTGATGAAAATGCTGGACGTTTTTTCAATATGCGATGTATGGGAAAAGGGGTAAAAATGCTGTGCGGTACAACGCAAAGCGGGACGGGTGGTCACCCTACTCATTTCTGTGTCTTCCTCGCCTTTGATTTTCATCTGGAGATTTTGAACTCATTGAGGAGTTGCGTAATAGCACCGCTGAGCATATAACAGTGAAAACCCGGAAAATTCTGTGTTCGGCAGAGAAGCATTGTTTCCTAAATAACGGAACATTTTATGTTTGGCGAGAAAAGAGTTAAAAGTTTGGGGTTAGTAAGATTTAGTAGAAGTAAGAAAAGTAGTCTCCTATGCTGAAGCCTGCATTTGTTTGATCAGGAAAACAGTAATATTAAAAAAATGCTATTACAATAATATATCTTTTTTTAATATATTTCAAAATGTATTTTTTGTCCATTTTCAGGATTGTCTGATAAAAAAAAAAGTTTTATAGAATAGCATTTATTTGAAATAGAAATCTTTTATAACATAAAAATGTCTTTACTGTCACTTTTGATGTTACTGTTAATGTTGAACATTTTAACCCCTTAAAGTTTACTTCACTATTTTACAAGACAAACTATATATTGTTGGAGATTGTCTAAGACATTTTTTGTGTTAAATTAAGTAGGAAAAGTAATAGATTAATTTATGGCAAGAGTACACCTCAAAAATCCACTTCATAACAGGAGTTCTGACCTTTGTCACAAAAACACTTTCTTAATTGCCTTTTTCCGTATCACGCTTTAGAAATCATAAGAAATTACATATCACTTGAAACATAAAATTTTAAAATCATTTTAAAAAAGACATTGCATTACCATGGAAAATGTACACCAAAATCATATTACAAAATGTTTTCGTTCATGAATTACAAAAAAATACATTTGAATTTATGTCTATGTTCAAAAATGTGAGTGACAGTTAAAGAGTTAAATAAATACCTAAATACAAATCTTACTGACCCCAAACTCTTGTACAGCAATCTATGTGCTTGTTGAATCTTTAATTTTAAAGCCTTATGCATTAATGAGTTGGTCATTCATTCTACTCTCTACTTTCAAAGCTTTCCAATATATGTTGTAACATGGACACAGGGGTTTGCTCCCATTTAGACATAGTGACGTCAGGTGCAATTGCTTTCAGTCGCCGTTCCAATTCTTCTCAAAGGTGTTCAATGGGATTCATGCTTTGTGCAGGCGAATCAAGTTCTTTCACACCAGACTTTTCCCCAAAGGAAGTCTGTTTGTCAGAGGAGATTGCATGGCTGTATCCTGGATTTTATGCACCTGCTAGTAATGAGTGTAGCTGAAACAGCCAAACATGTTCACCTGACATACTTTTGCCCAGTACAACATAAATCTTCTACATAAAATGTATGTATTTATATAGTCATTCACAACTGTGGAGTATGATCATGTAGGAATGCTAAATGAGTGTAATATATTATAGTGTGTGAATTATTAACTGATAAACATTACTTCATTTTTCTAACATCTGTTGATTCTTATTTTGGTCGTGCCTTGGACTCTGAACTCTGCTTTGGAAGTACTTAGAGCATAGAGCCAGATTTATGTTACAGAAATATATACACACCTCACAAAGGCTAATAGTGAGAAGTGTCAGTGTGTTGGTTTCAACAGACCACTCACGTCTTTAATAAACAGTAATGTGTTTCCGTCACACACAAGTGCCTAATCATGCCAACCTAATGATGCCATTAGAAGAAACAAACACGAGTGACATCAGAATGACATAAAAAAGCCTGGTATTATTCCATCTAATAGATATATAATCATGGGAATTCAATGCGAAAACACACCTGAGATCATTAAACATAGAATATGAGAGTATTGAGATCCAGGGCTTTATATGTGCACCAGAAACGAAGCCTTTGTTTACCTTTTATTTATTTACTAGCACAAGTAAAGCGCTGTTGAATATGAAATGTCAAACTATTTATGTGCAGTGTAAGCACTTAAGGCAAGGCTTTTTAGTTTTTGACACAACCTGTAAACAACAGAAGATCTAACGTTCTCTGTAAAGACCAAACATGAGTTGGCAGATATGAAAGCATTTATCCATGGAAACAAGAATATGACTATTTATGCAGACAATAGCGAGGGGAAAAAAAAAAACTGTGCTTTCGCTGCTCCAAATCCACTTCGCACTCTTAAAGACCTCTTCTGTTTAGATATGGCAATTTTATCAATTACAAATGCTTTTTAGTCTATTTCAACCTAAATAGCTGCTTCCAAGGGCAGTCAAGGAACAGTAAGTCTCTCAAATGTGTTATTAATAATTCATCTGAGAATGCTGTTTATGAAGTTCGGGAGGCAGGTCTAATAAGCATGGACAGCATCTAATACGCCATGTGCTGGACAAAGCGCTTTTGAGAATCATTACTTTGTGTGCTTGTCTAATTGAGACTTCATAAATTACCCAGTAGGCCTCGACTCGCTGCAGATTGCTCCCTGCCTTCGCTTGAACGATACGCCGCGCGTTTTCTCGAGAGCCACATCATTTTGGAGTGCGCATAAAGACGGGCACGTGAAAACCGTAATGGCAAATATGTAAATAACAATAACAATAAAAGCATATCGAGTAAAATAAGGCAAAACGGCGAGCGAATAAAGGGCCTTTCTGTTTAAAATTTCAGTACAATCGCAACAATTATCCGCTTTTCCTCACTCTCATTGTTTTTGGCAGGCAGATCCATAACATTCTTTTTGTTCCACTTTGGTCTCCTCCTTTTTCCCAAGCCTGAGAAACTTCAGACATGAGAACCCTTAGCCGCCTCTAATATAAAACCAGTGAAATTTACCTAGGATTATAAGTCATTGACAAATAACCTTGCTGATAGATGCGAACTAGATTTTGTTCAAAGCACTCTGACAGCCTCAAAAGAGATTAGTGGAGTTCTTATCAGGTCAGGGGTGTCACGGGGGAAATGTGTTTAAAGTCACATTGATTTATTGAAAGATTTTCCAATAAGAAGACTTCTCTCGACTTCTCTCAGACATGTGTGTGTGTGTGAGAGAGAGAGAGAGAAAGAGACGGACTCAGTCATTGTGAACTCTGCTGGACTACAAAGGGGGAAAAAAAACGTCAAAAACAATTGTAAGACCAACACACAGACCCCAAATAAACACAAGAGATCTTTGATGGCCGGGTAAAACTACACTGCGTTTCCTTTCCCTTTCCCATCATCAACTGCGTGCTGTTCTTCCAGACAAAATAGCAATAGATGACCGATATACACATGAACGTTCACACGCACCCACAAACACACACACATACACGCTGACAAGCAAGCATAATAAGATCCTTTGTTCCTGCAGGCATTCATTTGACACTATTACCTTCTTAAGAGTAATTATGAATCTTTTCAGAAAGCTAGATTGTGGGAACCGTTGGGTTTGGCCCCGGATCCACCCACCAGCACGAACGGATGAGAGAAAACTCAGAGTATCACTCTGCACCCCTGTCAGAGAAATGTCATTACCCCTGTATCTTTCTTCCAGTCTCGCAGTCTTTCACGATCCCGTCCTCTTCCCCCCTCCCAAACAACCCGCTCTTTCTCTCTCTCTCTCTTTCGTTCTCTCACACTCCTGCTGCTTCGTTTGATCTCTGAGGTCCACTGGAACCCTGGAAAGCTATTCCAGCATTTGCGGTCCGTCAGAGTCCTGTGGAGAACCTTCTGGATGTGTTGGTGTGTCCAGGCTGTAACCCTTCCTGCTGACATGGCTCTCCACCACACAATCTGTCAGAGACTTCAGGTTAACAGCACACCACAAGCTCGGATAATGGACGACGCTTCCTCAAATGCACCAAATCGACCGTCTTACAATTTTGCACCACAATTTGTGTGTCTGCATTGTGTGGTGTTTTAAAAGACTCCCCCCCCACCCCTTACTCTATGTTCATGTTTATACTCCATTAAATGGTAAAGGAATAAAAGCATGTTATAAACAGGTCACTGCCAGTTTATGATACTTAACCTGGGCTTCAGATAACACACTGATAAACAGAGGAAGGAACCTGAGAAGTCTTGAGAACTCGGAGACAAGTGTTTGTTTGTGTCTTTATCGAGTCCGAAATCAAAGCCTTGCCCCAGTTATGTGTCGACCCATGGTATAAACTCGCTCTTTACTGTACATCATCACCTGATCTATAGTCACAGTCAAGACCCACTGTCTGTGCTCTAATAGCTATTCTCAAAGGTACTATAGCGGGCGACAACAGGAGCCGGATAATATTTTTATGTTATCAGTAACACTCCCACGTTTGTTTTCGCAGCCACTCAATGGTCAGAGCTCGGGGATGACAGGAAATGGCAGCGTTTGTTCTGATTTCGACCCCCCTCCCCTTCCACGATACAAGACCAAAGAACGTGGGAGGACCCACAATGTACAATGATCTCTTGTTCAGATTGAAATGCTTTGTGCATTCATCTATAACTGCCCAACATGCAAAGATAACCAGCCAGTCTGATGATCAATAAATAAATAGCAGACAGCATAAAAAAAGAAACATAGAAAGGGGGAAAATAATGACACAAAGGCAGACAGAGAGATGGAGGGTTCTTTGACTTCTATTTGTCTTGTTTTAATAGTGGAAAATAGAGACGAACAAGAGGGAAATGCTAAAGGCGCTTGCCATGAATATGGCACACTTTAGTGTCCCCTTTTATATTATAGACCCAAATATTCAATTGTTTTTTTTTTTTTGTAAGAAATACTAGATGTGTAGATTTAAATACATTAAAAATACCTGTATTCTTCTATTTAAAATGTGGTTTTGGCCTATCCCACATCTTAACCTGCTCATTTCCAGTTAATATTATAGAATTTCAGACATGTCAGAGACATGCAAGACATTGTATCAAAAAGTTATTTAATTATTAGCAGATTTTAATAATAATAATAATAATAATAATAATAATTAGCTGTATTACAGAGTGCACTGTTACAAAATATGTGAAATTTCTTAACATTTTTAAATTCAAAAAGTAAAATTTGGACTCTTTCTATGTGATAAGTTGGCATGTAAATAATCAAAAATGCTTTTGAAAAAATTTTAAAAATCATGTTTTCATGCTTTATTGTGTTTTATTGTGTCAGTCAGCTGTACTGTTTTGTTATTTTTACTTTATATCAAAACAACCCAACTGCAGTTTGATTGAGATTAATTGGAATGCACGATGAAAAAAACATGATTTTTGAAATTTTTATGATTATCTGTTTTTGCATATGAACTTTTTGTATTTATATATACATACATACATACATACATACATATATTATTATTATTATTTTATAATATTTTATATGTTATTTTATTTTTTGTTAAAAGATAATCACATAATTTGGCTGTAATTATTTTTTTCTTTTTGACTTTTATATAATTTCTTTATTAACCACAAGTAAGCATTTGGTCCTTTATTCCTTCATTTTGTATTTCTATTAAATCTTAATGTTTATTTTATGTTAATTGTTATCCCACATCCTTCTTATTTTCAGTTAATATTATATCATTTCAGTTATTATTATTATTATTATTATTATTAAACATAGGGCATTCACTTTTTTATTCATTTATTAACCACAAGTAAACATTTGGTCTTATTTTTCCTTCATTTTGTATTTCTATTAAATATAAGCTTAAGCAAACTAGCCAAATAAATGAATTAATAAACAAACTAAAAAATAACACTTTCAGGGTAGATTTTGAACATTAATTATTAAAGTCCCTAAACAAAAACATAAATGCTAATTCTACATGTACTTATAGATTACATTTGTACTGAATTCTCACACTAATGTAAAATTCAAACAAGATTGAGAACTAAATAAATAACTAAATAATAATATCCACCATATAGGTCACAATTTAATCATTTCACCCTTTTGTATAATTGTCATACAGTAAAACCAACAATCTGACCTCACTTCGCTACTCCTTCATTTCAGTCAATAAATGCAGTGGTAGCTGACATGAGGTCTATGATCAGATGCTGGACATCATCCTCTCATGTTAGCTTTGTAGCAGAGATCTTAAGAGCAAACGCAAGAGTGTAAGGAGTGAATGTTAAAGCTTATAAAGTGGAGCGATGGAAAGAAAGGTTCACGGTGGGGTTATCACAGCCAGGCAGCACTGGGAGCTACGTGGCTGTTTGTGGGTCTCCACGCGCGCACATACACTCACACACACGAGCGCCACAGAAATGACACTTGCGTATAGCTGTGTATCACAGAGCAAACAGCAGCTCTTTGCCTCAAAGTCTGCCAGCCTAGAGAGCGGATCAAACGCAGTGTTTGGGTGAAACCATATCGACAGAGTGTCAAGCACAACAGGGGCTGTGAGGAGGGGCACTCTCCTTCTTTCTTTCTCTCCCAGCCTCTATTTTTCCACAAAGAGCCATTGCTATGTGTGTCAGTCTCACTGCGCAACGTGTGTCAATATCTAATTGCTCTGATGGCTGAAGATGGACGGAGAGAGATGGCAATCAAGTAAGTCGGACAGAAGAAAAAGAGGCGCTTTATTACAATTCCATTATGGCTCTTTCGGCATTGCGACATGGATGAAGGAAAACTATTACTCAACCTGCACACGCTATGAAAAATGAAACTAGTTCTGATATACAAAACTGCTTTGTTCTTGATGAAGATAAACAGTCTGGGTATGTTTGTATTCATTATTTAAAGTCCATAGCAAAACCATACCAAAATAACACGTCAAAAATAATCAAAAGGGGGGAAAAAAAATCTCGCAAAAGTCATTTTAAACAGTGTGTCAGTACTGGACAAATGACTCTGTGGTAACACCCACCACCCTGCCTCCATACACAGGAAGACAAATATTGAACAGGACTCCACACGCATCAAACAACACTGTGGGGCAGGGCAGAGTAGGCCTGGGTCTCGTCTGTAATCACAAATGTCCAAATCCTCTAACAAGGTCCAGAGCTCTGTCCCCCACATCAAATACGTCCCCGCGCGCTGGGTTTCCATTACGTTACTCTTTACGGTGATCAATTAATGCTGTCGGGTGTATATCATTTTTAAAGTCTTAAAACGTAACAAAAGTAACAAATGAAAACAATATCACGTGTAACCTCTTGTCCACTCGGTTTAGTTTCAGTCAGTTATACAGAGTGACCTGTAGGGGGAGCTGCTCTTTTATGACTTGGGGGGTGTATTTGTGTAAGACAATAAAAACATTAATTTGCCCTGAAATCATTCCTGACGTAAATGTAAAATGGTGCCCATTGGAACCCAGTAATGAAGCATGCGGCATCTCTGCAGCTTCTAATTTGACTAGTTAAATGACTCCATTACGTGTTTAACAGACAGAGGCAAATCATTTCTGGTCAGTTGAGGCTCACTTAGCCGCGTCACAGGGCTTGGGGAGAAATCGGAAGATAACTGGTCCCGCTTCTTTCCTTTTTTGCACTCTATACTATTGCAGGACAAACGTAAGAGGCTGAATGATATGACCTGAACATGTTTTCTCTCATTCTTTCTTATATCTGTCCATCTCTCTCTCTCTCCACTTCTGTGATGGGGTTAGCATCCCTCTGGCAATTAGGTGTCCACTGTGCATGATCAAAGTCTGTATAGTGAAATACATAAATAGATGCTCATCAGGGAGTGTTTTCAGCACAGATTTTATATACTGTATAAGCATGCTTCTATCTTCTAGATAGACTGGGTTGAAAAGTTTGACTGGTTAAGACTTTTTTAATACTTTGCAAAAATGAATTCATAAATATCAACACTTTAGACAGAATCAGTACAATATTTTATGTTTAGAGATAAAAGAATGTTAAGACTTTTTAGAAAAATGTTAAGCCTAAGGACTAAGCCTCAACCTAATTCTTATATTAGCTGCTTTTATTTATTTATTATTTATTTATTCAGTTTGCAATTAAAAATTGCAAAGAAAGAAAGAAAGAAAGAAAGAAAGAAAGTTTTTCTAAATTAACATTTAATTATTAAATCTATTAAATTTGAATTGCTGATTTGTGTTTTAGAATTTTCTAGCAAATAAATACACATAAAAATTTAATTAGAATTAAGCCTCAAATGCATACTTATATTAACTGTATTTATTTATTTATGCTGTTTGCATTTAAAAATAATGTGGGAAAGTAAGAAAGAAAGAAAGAAAAAAAGAGAGAAAGAAAGAAAAAGAAAGAAAAAAAATATTATATAATAAACTCAAATTTAAAATAAATTTCAAAATGCTGATTTTACAATTTGTACAATTTTCTTGCCAAAATTTAAATAAATATAAAAATTTAATTATGAATAAGCTTTAAACTAATTCTTATATTAGCTGGATTTATTTCTTTATTTATTTGTATTTAAAAATACAAAAGAATAAGAAAGAAAGAAATTAATAAATATCAACACTTTGGAAAGTGCTATGTTTAGGGGGGGGGGGAAGTTAAGCCTAAGGATTAAGCCTAAACCTAAAAATATTTGTAAATTAGAATATAATAAATCTAATAAATTTGAATTCCTGATTTATATTTTACAATTTTCTAGCAAAAATAAATAAATAAACACAAATAAATAAATAAATAAACAATTTATTAGGATTAAGCCTCAAACCAATTCTTCTATTCTATTTCTATTCTATTAACTGTTTTTATTTAATTATTTATTTATTTACTTATTTATTTATGCATGCTGTTTGCATTTAAAAATAAGAAAGTTATAAATATCAACATTTTAGAAAGTGCTACATTAAGACTTTTTAGAAACATGTTAAGTCTAAGGATTAAGCCTCAACCTAATTCTATATTAGCTGCTTTTATTTAAAAAAATATACATATTATTAAAAAAATAAGAAAGAAGGAAATTATTTGTAAATTAATATATACTAAATCTATTAAATTTGAATTACTGATTTGTGTTTTACAATTTTCTAGCAAAACTATTAAATAAATTAAATAATGAAAAATACATTAGAATTATTTGCATTTAAAAATAAAACAGAAAGACAACAAGAAAGAAAGAAAGAAAGAAAGAAAGAGAAAGAAAGAAAGCTATTTCTAAATTAAAATCTAATCAAATTAATTAAATTTAAATTGCTGAATTGTATTTTACAATTTTCTAGCAAAAATATTAAATAAACATAAAAATGAAATTACATTAAAATGCAACTCAACAACACAACTACATAACAGATTTAACTAAAACTTTGAATATTTAACTAAAAATAAGACCAACGTTATGAGACAAAATGTTTGTTTGCACTTATTGATAACTGCCAATAAATCAAAGATTTTTTTTTCCCCGTGGGACAGTAAAGACCACCATATTTATGGAAAGTGCCACACACTGAGATTGACACATGCTTTCACATATCATTCAGTGTTGAGATAGAGGGTGTGAGAATTATCAAACCCACAGGGAATGACACCAATTACTGATAGCAAGTGGCCATTCCACAAACAGACTCATCAGTCTAAAAACACACATCACACACACAAACACAGGTGGGTAAAGACAGGCACTCTTAAGGGATATAGGGCTGATTAGAGAAGGTGCGTATGTGTGAGTCAGTCAGGCCTCTCACCTCTGGCTTTAAATGGGGTGATTAGGAATGGAAAAAGAGTTAGTGTGGATGGGCAGATTCCTAGTACACTCTCTCTGCCCTCTGCCACGCAACACGTAAGGACAGGAACTGAACCCCTCCGCACGTGCAGGAAGCAGGAACATCTCTGCTGATGGACAGAGAGCCAATCACAGACTTAGGATAATGTCGAAGGATTTCATCATATAATCTGAGAGGTATCAAGTTTCTATTTGCCGTTAATAAATGATTCATATTTTAAATGAATTCATTATATTGTATATCTCAGTAAGACACACATAGGCTACTTTCAATCAAGGACTCAACAGGAAGAGGAAAGGTTACCCAAAAATTTTAATTCTATCATAATTTTTAAGACATTTTTAAGTGGTTTTTGTCCATGCAGTGAAACTCGGTGTCAAGTTATGATAAAAATATCTTTTTTTATGTGTTCCAGAGAATAAAAAGGTCATACAGGTTGATAATGACATAAATAAAGACACAAACTGTGCACTTCTTTTTTAAAACACATCGACCTAGCTGTTCCTGCGCGGGTCAGTGTGAGTATGCAGGGTCCAGAGTGTCCCACTCTAATGGGATAGATAATTATGCAGTCTGATCTCACAGACAAGAGATTTAAGTACTAAGTATACTATGTGACACATGTCTAGGGTTATTAATAGTCATAACTGGATGGACAGATGGACAGGCCAGAGATAATGCCATCAGATGCCATAATAATCTGCACTGTGGGCTTCTTAAAGTACAAGCAAACTACAACGACTATGAAAAGAACTCGGTAAATGTCTCCATACAGTAATGTCCTCTATCTGCTCAGTGCCGGTCTCAGAGCAGATGTCAAACGCTGGTAAAATGCAACGGCGCTAGATCCTGAAGAGCAAAGCTCTCTTTATCCCTTTAGCGTCCGTGGCTCAACTCTTTGTAGTGTGACTGAAGTGCAGTGAAGTGGGCCGTTTTCACCCCCCTTCCCAAACGTCCGAGTCCTAACAACCCCCCCACCTCCTCACGTCTGATTGTTGATCCTCCTGAAGAGGACAGATCAAATATTCCACTCCAGTCTGTGAGCGGGGCACAGATATGATTGGGGTTGACGGACGGGGCCCCCAGTTTGAAGTCTTAACAGACAGTGCGACTTTGATATCTGTACTCGGCGCGTATCACCAAAGACACAGGGAATGAATGAGAGTGAGGGGGAACTGAGAGAGAGGCAATGAACAAAAGCATCTGTGGAGTGGTCAGGGCCAGCGGCAGCATGTGTCAGAGGCTTTTTGAAGTTTAACCCCCTTCCTCTCTCTCTCCTTCTCCTCCTCCTCCTCCTCCCCGTATTCCTCCCCCCAAAGGCCCCACTTCTCCCTCACACTTCCTGCTTTCTGGGAGAGCCCAGTGGCGACACATATATACGCATACACACTGACAGCCAACCAATTACCAGCCCCTTGACTCTCATACATTAGACAGCACTGCTTCGAATAAAGACAGGAAGCTGCTGTTTATTTGCTAAAAATGAAGCAGGTTAAAGTGTTGGGATTGTAATATGGATAAAAATATCATATTGAACACATGAACTCACATTACAACAAAACTGTAATTCAAAAATAAAACAACACAAGTATTCTAAAAGTAGTATAACATAAAAAGTGTACAAATCACTCTTTTTTTTCTGAAGGTAAAACTGTCCAACATCTCTCTTGCCACCCCTGAGCCCATTGAGTTTTAACAGACCCCTTAATGTCTGCTCTGAGTTTACTGGAGTTAATTTAAGAATGAATGGGGGTAAGTCATGTGAGAGTGACTTTTTGACTGTGATCGGTTCATGAGATAAATCCCGCCTGTTGTGTTTTTGCGCATTCTGCGTTTGCGAATCAGTCTGAATGAACAATATAATGGCGTTAATGGGAAGACTAATTAATAAAAAGTAAACAACTCACACTTATATAACTACTTTGTTATGACAAAATAAGACTTAAAACATGACAAAATGATCTGTGGGTGTTTTTAGTGAGTAGTCAGCTTGGTAAAATTTAACTCGGTCCAATATGTACCAAGCTTTGATGACTGATGATCCGAAAAATTCAAAAATAGTTAAAAGTTAACTATTAAAAAAGAATAGCTGAACAAAAATGCACAAATAAAATATATTGTTGTAATTGTTACTGCCTTGAGTTATTGTTTTGGAATACATGTAAAATGCTTAAAAACACTAACTTGATGAGATTCATACTTGGCTTTAATAAACAGAATATTTGTTACATTGTTAAAGTAAAAAAAAAAAAAATATATATATATATATATATAAAATCTGATAGCTAGTGTAATGTTTAATTAATGTTTGTTTAACTAAGAAAATGTGACTGGGACATGAATTTACATTTGATTAAATGCCTGAGCTTTTTAAAATCAGGTGGATTCTGATTGGCTGTCAGTGATTTTTGCGTTCATGAAAATGATTTCAACAATCGCTCCTCAATGTGTCGTTAGCATTATACTGTGGACTTCGCCATTCTCTTATTCTAACCATTCTCTTGGTGTGAACGGGCCTTAATTCACAATTTACAGCACCGACAGGAAGTCTTTCTGATGGTCTGCGAGCGACAACTGAAATCCGAAGGCAGCAAAGTTCATCTAATAAGAGGAAAAGAGATAAACGTGTGCAATCATCATTTTCTTAACTTGTGTTTCCGCAGATTCAAAGCGCTGAGCTTTAGCATAAACAGCAGGCAGGAAAAGTGGGTTTTTAAAAACTCCGTCTTCCTGGGATTGAGCGTTCGGAGCAGAGGGATGAAGAAAAGACTAAACAGATGTCACAGCTTGGCGGGAACGAGGGAGTTAAATAGCTTTATTTTTTTCCTCCCTCTTTTTAAATGTCTCACGTATAAACAGATTTTGTTGCTTCTTAAAGTGGGCTCAAAATTAAAGCGTATCGTTTTACACACATATTGCATGCATATTAGTGAGCCCCAGCTGCCCGTGTCCTGTTCTTAAGAGCCATATGATTGAGTTAGGGGCCCGGGTATCAGATAAGATTTAAGCCTGCTCTCCCTGTGCGCTCCCCCTCTGCATTTTACTGCTAACTTATTAAATGGAGAGAAATGACATTATTTTTCTGAGTGTATGTGTAATTATTGTCACACACCTGTGACTCCTGCCATAGACGACAAGAGGAGGAGAGGAAGGAAGAGACGGCGGCGAGGGGAGAGATGTCGCTCGGAGCAGCGGGAGCTCTGGGTTTTTTCCTTTAAATGGTGGGTGAGAGAAAAACAGCCCGCTTGTTAATCACCGCATCTCTGTCGTGGGGAGAACAAGGATATTCTAACAACTTGAACGGCAGATATCGTCGCGAATCTGATCTGAAATTAAACGGCCTTTCATGTTGTTTCCTTCAGACAATAACATTCTACATGCAGCCTGAAGTTTATGGAAAACTTTCCCTTTTTTGTCTGCCAAACAGGCTTTCTTCTCCACATACCACCAACAAACTGTTCTGTGTTGGCAGTTCTAGATGGCGAACAAAACGTCTCATCTGAAATTCTGATGCATGCGCCAAGCACACGTTCCTTCCTTTCTTTTCTTTCTTTCGTTCTTTTTTTTTTTGTCGAGGGGACCACCCCGTGGAAGGCAACATGTGAAATACGGCTCTGAAGACAAAGGAAATTACCTATTAGAGAGGGAGCAATGATCTTCTTTTGCCCCGACTCCAAAAAGTGACTCAGAATGTTGTAATTGTTTACCTTTGACACTGACCGTAATTCTTCTCCGCTCCGCCGTAACAGAATATTTCAGCGTCGCTTTTCAAAAGCTCTCCTTCTCGCTCTCTCGCCGCACCGGCGATGCCTCAAATGTCATCGAGTCGCTCGCTTTAACGTATTTCTTTTCAACACCCTTTGCTTCACAGGAGGAAGGGCCGAGCGAGCAAGTGAGAAAACGACAAGAAAAGCAGCAGATCGGCTTGTTTAAGATATCCCGGCATTGTTCGCCGTCAACTAGGCCCTTAAAATGTGACCTCCGCTCCGTCTGCGACTTGTGCAAATACATCGGGTGCCACTCAAAGCCTTTTATTCTGACACTTTTGAAAGGGCCGTTGATAAAAGCTAAGCACGTCAGGAGGTTTTACACTGTCAGTCTCGCTTTCCTGTGCTGATCTAAAAGCATGGAAATAGCAGCGTTTTTTGGTGTAATGTTTTAATAGAAAACAGATGGCCGCAGATGTAGGGCTGCACAGAGCTGGGTGACATGTCTTTAATATTTTAGAGTGGTCTTGCTGTAAATGTAGAAGCAGCTGTTTCCTCCCCGTTGTAAATTTGGAGTTTTTAATTTGTGATTGACAGCTATTGGATTTGCTGTAAATTACAAAAATGAATATGGAAGCGATGGAACCGACGGCCAGGAAGGGGGAAGGAGGGGGGTATTTGACGCCGTTCACGGATGAATAGATTTATGTGCACCCAAATGTGAGGTATTTACGTTCTCTCTCTCTCTCACTCTCCTCCCGCTCAAGAACGCCGCTATATACGCGCTGATATTTAAATGTACATGAATATTAAAATATAAGTGCGGGTGGAGAGGATGCGAGCGGAGGGGGGGGGTCGGGTAGGGGGGAGACGTGCGCGGGGCGGCTGGTAACAGAGTTCTATTTCGATGTGTTTGTTTAGCTGCTGTTCGTTTAGTTTTAATGTCAGCCGCGAGTACAGCTCCCTTGACGCTTATGGTAGAGGTGATTGTCATCAATTCGCATCTTGGCATTTAAACCACCTGCTTCAAATATGCGTATTTGAAATGCAAATAAACTGCATATGCCCAGACAAATTAAAAAACATGGTGAGTAAACACTTTTGAAGTCATAACTTTCTCTCTCCTTTTTTTCATCAGGGACTTGCACTGTCAAATGTTCTTTTACTTGAGAAGGCAACGCCAGACAGATAATGCCTCTCAGAGCAAACCTGCATAATACTAACTGATTATATATTTATTTACGGTTTTGTTCACAAGGCATAGAGAGCGGTTATGTTTTTATCTCGGCCTCAGCTTGATTCTTATGCCTCTGGAGTGTTTTCGATTAACCGTTTCTGCCTCTTTTTTTTGTCCTCCTGAAAAACGAATGCATTATATTTTCTCGCCTTATTTTCCACCTCTCTCTTCTTCGTCGCCTGACACTACCGTTATTCAAACATCAATAGCTATACGTCTTCTTTAGCACTGACTCTTACTTTCATATTGATATTTATATGTGATCATTACTTTTCTTCTCCAGGCTTTGTCTCCGAGTGTCAGCTCTAAGGTGCGATATCCAATAGTGCATTCAGAGCAAAACGCAGAGCAAATATGCCGCATCAGGCTGGATACCTTTATAATGAACCCGGTACATAATTTTTCTTAAGGTGTCAATTTAAACGTGATCGTATTTTTGATCATATCTGCTTCGTCTGTTTCTGTCCAGGCCGTGTGAGAGGATACTATGATAAAGATGAGTTTTTAATCAGGCAGATGGCTGACACGCTAAACACTCTTCCTGTATGTGTGTAATCATTGCCATCACTCTCATTAATCATCATCATCATTCTGGTCATCATCATCGTCATCATGTTTTAGATGAAATAAAAACACAATGACAATCTGTGCTTCTGCAGTCCATTATTTTTCTTCGACAAAAAAGAAATGAAAAGAACAAGGTGGGGGGAAGAAAACAAAACCCCACTAAAACTTCTGCTTCCCAGCATTCTCTCGGTTTTGATAAAACTTGCTGAATGTTGTTTCTCAAATTAACGAGCAGCCGTTTCATTTTGTCAGATGAAAAATTTGAAGTAAACAGAGAGGGAAGACGCACATGAAACAGCTTCGTTAGCGTTTAGGACCCCCTTCTAAAACGCAAGCGAGCATCGGGTTCAAGCGAAACACCTCATCGAGTATCGATTGTGTCAGAAAAGCGGCTGTCATCCGTTTGACGAGCAGTTGTCAAGCACGCGCCGTGGCCCGTGCACCACCAACGCCGCCGCTGCTGACGTTCACGCACCTGTCAACCGCAGGCAGACAGAGCCCCTGATGAGGTGTTACCTAATTGTGTTTTAGAAAGCGATGACACCTCATCTCTACCTCTCTCTCGCTCCACTATGATATGTCTCTTAATGCAATTAGGCATAATGAAAAACTAGAAATGGTGAACACTGGAGGGCTGCTGGAAGTGATGCGGGGTGGGGAGGGGGGTTGGACTTCCTGCGGAGAGCAGGCATTCAAATGAGAACATAATAGGAACATCAGAACAAGAGCAGTATTTTCTGTGAGATGACAACAACATTAAAAAATCCAGGTAATTAAAAACATACTCTGTGTTTTGTCAAAGTGGCCGTCATTGTTGAAGTTGAAGCCTCTCCCCCCCCTCCCTAACGATTTCGGCATAAATACGAATAATGATCTCGGGAAGAGGAAAACGAAGAAGACGGTCAGAGAAAAGCAAGAGAACAACAACAACAACAGGGGGAAAAAAAAATAATCAATCAAAGTATTAGACTGAAAAGTTGTTCTGTTCTCAAGGACATCGAGTTCTCGGGCATTCTGTCGGAGCTGTCCAGTAGAAAAAAATGAGACATAACTTGGATGAGACGCCAGCGAGAGGGGAGGGGGAACGGAGGGGGGGAGAGGAAAGAGACACAGAAATAAACCCAACTCCCATCTGATGACCAGCTTGTCTATAATACTGAATCCCTGCGCCGTGCCAAGATGCAGAAACAGGATAAGTCCAGATCGGAGAGATTTGAACTGGTCTCGGGCCTGTGCGAGATGCGGCGACAACTTTCAAGCATGAACAGAATCGCTGTTTCACCTGCTTAACCAGTCCTTTTTCGTAAGCCGATAAGAGATCTGAGCGTAAAATCGAGCGAGGGAAAGAGAGGGAAGAAAAAAAAACATGATACATGGCATTCATCTTATCGTTTTCTCCCCCCAAAAAATTACAGGACAGATGATGTGGCCATCTTGAGATCGTTTGTCAACTGTCAGCCTGGGTTGACCTTGCAAAAAAAAAAAAAAAAAAAAAAATACAAACAGGGAGGTGGCTGATATCATCTTTACCGAATAAAAAGGGAAAACGAGGAGAGAGAAAGAACCGTTGTTTTTGATAATAAAGAGACATTTTGCCTTCCATTTGCAGCGGCAGTTAAAAGCGCAACCAACATGGAAATCCATTACGAAACGCTACTTAAAAAGTGTGACCAATCCTTGTGCAGTCAATTAGGGACTGGAGACAGACTATGATGTTTGTCGGTTAGGGTCTGGCGCGTTCTGATCAGCCAGGATTTAACGATAAGGAGGAGAGATTTGGTTAGCTTTTTATTGTTTTTTTCATCCCTTGTTTTTTCCATGGGGAAGGATACATAGATAGACGGATGACATGGATGGGAGGGGGCAGCCAAGCTCTGCTTATCTGTTTTCTTTCTCTCTCTCCATTTACAGAAGCATTAATGTGCACAGCTATGTGCTCATCCATTGTTCTGAGTTTTACAGCATGAAGAATGTGTTTGTGGAGCAGAGATTGTCCAAAAAGAAAAAAAAAGCTGTGTTCTCACAGAGAAAAGACACAATATGTAATCTAAAGTGTGCAAAAAGAATGACTGGCCGGAATAAGTGGGGATGAGGTTTCATATTAAAAAAGATTTATCTTAAAGTATGGTGCTAATCCTTAGATTAATCCCCCCTCCTCCTCTCTCTCGTTTTTTATTTTTTTTGCATGCTGGCTTTCATAAAACCTATAACCCATAAAGTTCTTACATTTTCTGGAAACAGGCACGCTAGGCCTGATTTTACAAGAATTGCTGCCCAATGAATCATGCCGAGAATTCATCCTCTAGTGGTGTGCGACTCCAGAACTGATAATTAAACAACAAAACAAGTTTTTCAAAAGGAAGTGCAAAGAAACAAAGAACTTGTTACATAAATGCGGGAAATTTCATTCACTAATCAAAAGAAAGAATAATGGCGGTTATCACGGATAAATGCAAGAATTGTTTTCAAAACTGCTGGAGCAAAATGTTTAATAAAATGTATTAATATGAATAATTATTATCATTGTCTTTCCTCTTTGTGTTCTATATAATTTGTAAATCAGTGTTCTTTGCTTCAGTGGAAACTCATCACATTAGAACTGCCTGTAAACTGCTGTTAGGCTGAAACATATGGGTGCATGCAGTCGTTAGCCCACTTCATAAATATTTCATTCATATTTCCTGTTTGTGTGCGTGGAGCAGTGTGACTGAAAGCCTATGCATGTGTGTGTGTGTCCGTGACTCTCTCGCTCTCTCTCTCCCTCTTTTTTTTTTTTTCTTTCTGTGTATAATTAAATCTCAGCAGATTTCCTTTGAAACTGCTAATCATACCAGTAAATCAAGGCTGAGATTTATCTTGATGAAGGAATAGAAAATAACTTCTGAAAGTAACAGAAACACCACTCGAGAACAAACAGAAGCAGGCAAAAGGTGAGCTTGATTTCAGACTTTGCCTCGTAACTGTCATCAGCCGTCATTCAGCCTCGAATGCACAATATTCTCCGCGCAGGCAGCGTGTTACAGTGAGCTAAAATGGGATCACAGGCCACTTATTGAGTTCTTGCGGACACAAAAGGCCTACTGTTGCAGTCAGCTAAAGCTGAGGCAGTTACTGTACCTTTCAAAACTAATATGTAACCATATCTGTTTTAAAAGGACGATTCATATTACTGTGAATGCGAGAGGAAAGTTGTTCCCATCTCCCGAGCCCTAGGAAACTCGAGTCCCGACCTAATGGCCCTCAATTGGAAGGTGGCCTTTTGTGGAAGGGGCATCGCATTTGGAGAAAAAAATGACAGATGAAATTTTTGCGGTGATGTAAAACATCTTCAGCTTTTTTTGACAGCACAATGGCACTTACTGTGCTTTATGGTCGCGGTGGCGACACAAAGGTCATTCCGTATGTGACTCAGCGGACAAGGGCAGCACTGAATGAAAATTAGGTTATATGTGATCAACCAAGTTATTAATCTGATTAAAATGGATTCTCTTTGCTTCCTATTTAGCAAGGCTTGGGAGAGAGAGAGCAACACACACAGAAAGAGAGAGAGAGATGAGGGGGGAGAACAGGGCAAACAATAGAACATTCTGTTTATTTATCCACAGAAGAGCGGCGACGCTCTTACAAAATACGACGCAAATTCGTTAACGTAAACGTGCATTTTTACTTTCCACATGCAACGATGTCCTTGCGCTGCTGCCTCATCCAGGTAACCTTTCTAATCCTGATTAAATTACTGCAATTAGAACAGCAGCTCTCCTACCTCCCCCCATATTTCCCTAATAAACAATACGCCATCTTAAATCCATTCGATGGGATTTGCATGGAACAATGCTCGAGCTCGTGCGATTTATTTCCATCTCTACAGAGGAATTAAGTGCATTTTTTAACAGCTAATGGTATAATGTGGGCTTATTTCTCATGCAATGCTTTTCTTTTATGTCGCTCCTCCACTCCTTCTATTTGCAGGAACTTTGCTTCCACCCTGGTTATTTGAAGTCTAAATCAAATGTGGCTTATTGGACCGGCTCTTCTTTGGCGTTCGTGGAGGTACGCGGATTCCGACAGATTCGTCTGTAATTGCTACACGACCTCTCAAAACACACCCCTGTTGCCTCTCTGCCTCAGCCAGACTGTGTTTTCTGTATTTGTTTTATTAACTTTAGCGCGTTGTTTGCCATTGATGTGGAATAAAGGAGCAAATAAAAGTTGACATACTTGTGCTTTTTTGCTTTTTTTAACTCCGGCGCCTGCCAGCCGGAGTCGGGGCATATTCTCTCATTACGTTTGGAGTGTATGTCATACGCCGTGTGTAAGCATGATCATTATATTGTGTGCGTGAGGTGCGCCCTCGCGCAGTCAGGAAGTGTTGTTCTGCCGGTACAATCCCTCTGAGAGCAGATCGTCACATCTGAGGGCACCTGGGGAACGCGAGGAGCACGGCTATGAGGAATACCTCCAATTGAACAAAGTCGGAGAAACAAAACAAAACAAAAACAAAGAAGTAAGATCAAATATACGAGGAGGGGGAGAGAGAAAAAAAAACTCTGGGTCTGGGAGCAAATCTATTAAGTATTAGCTTAAGGGTTTCTGTCATTAAATGCAAACTATAGTGGGCTACGGGGGAATAAAAATAATGGAAGCATGCCGTGATTACTGCGCCAGTGAGAACACTTCACATTCTCCTCTCCCAAGGTTTTCTCTAACAAGATCTTTCTTTCCGTCTAATATTATGAATAGCATAATTGTTTTGCTGTCATTAGCATTGAATATTTCCCTGCCTTTGTTGTCATACTGGAACCCGATCCTTTATTCAGCGACCACTCGCTCTTTTTCTCTCCGCTGGAAACGCCGGAGCCTACTGTACGTACGTCAGCAAGGTACGAGACAGGAGTGAAAGAGAGTGAAATTACGAGGCCTTTCAAAAAGCTTTCAGCTCCGCCAAAGTTGATATCGGAGTAAATTAGCGTCAGGAAAAATATTTTTAGAGATCGCACAGCTGCTGGAGGAGAGCAACAGGTACCATCCAGTGGGCTTGACAACAGCTTTTACAATTAATTGCTCTTTGAAACCAGAATTTGCGTCGCTGAGTGACAAGGCGCTAATTCACCTAGGTTGAAGTTAAAATGGTAATATTGAACATGTGAAATAGCACCTCGCCTTCACCCGACGAGCCTTCATCACACTCCGCACAATGGAGAGAGTGGAGATGCACCAACACTGTCTGTCACCTCCGAGACTTCCAAGGAGAGCGAAAGCGAGCGAGCAGTCTTTCATTGTGAGAGCGCTTCCCTCCGGCGGTGTGCTCTGAGATGGAGAAGCGTGGGACAAGGCTCAGAGAAACAGTCTGATGTGTCGTGTCAAGAGTCTACCTTTACTCTGTAATAAGACTGTTTGACAGCTCTTAAATGTACCACAACAGTGCGCTCGGAGCCTGACAGCATTTAAACTCCTGGTGACAGGTTAAACGTCATCTGTCAGAGATGAATGATTCGTCTCGGAGTCTTTTGCAAATCAGTCGTACGTAACGTCCTGGTTCATCGCAGGTTCTCCGGTCCCGACTTCCACCGTAAAGAGCCAAAGATTACGGAGGGCCTCTGCGTTCCCGGGGGAGGGATTAAGTGCGCGTAAAACACGGACCGGGTGACCCTCGGGCCGGATGCGTCGTCAGAGTGTGACGGCTTCTCCCGCCTCTCCGCGGTCGCCCGAACGCAGGGGCTGCGTGGATGCTAGCAGACTAACACGAGCCATATTACTGTTAATTAGCCACCTGATGAGGACAGCATTACTGGCAATTACCAAGTTTCATCCCCGCTCTGCTATTTGAGTGTGGAGATCTCTTTTTACCGAAAGGGAGATGAAAGTCAGGGGCAAATAGCGAGAGCGAAAAAAAGGAAATCAAGTGATGTTTTGTCTGTTCTGTGTTATATTCCCTCTCGTTCTCGCTCGGCGTCTGTAATAGTTCTAGCTGTCCGTAAATTAGGAGACCGCAATAATTACTTAGTAGTAATTGCTATGTGGTAAACGAGCATGTCATTGAGGTGACATGCACTAGTGTGTTTGTGTGTGGAGTAAATTGTGTTTCTTAGCAAAATGAATTTGAATTTGAAAACTGCACACTGTATGGCAGTGGTTCTTAACTGGTGGGTTGCAGGTCTGTTCTGATTGGGTCACGGAATTATTATTATTATTATTTTAAATGAGAATAAGAAAAAATCTAGAATGATTAGAATGATTTTTGAAGGATCATGTGACACTGAAGACTGGAGTAATGATTCTGGAAATTCAACTTTAATTACAGATACAAATTAAAGTTTAATGTATATTAATATAGAAAACATTGATTTACATCGTAATAGTATCAGTATTTTTGATAAAGTGAAAACAGCCTTGAAAAGCATAAGAAACTTCTTTATATATATATATATATATTAAATAGAAATATATTTTAATATTAAATATATATATATATATTTTAATATTATATATATATATATATATATATATATATATATATATAACACATTAAACAAATATTTCTTTATAATGAAATCACATTAAATTATATATAGCGTATACTTATAATATTCATACTGATTTGTTTTATTTAAAATTGTAGTGGGTTGTAGGTCTATTCTGATTGGGTCATGGACAATACAGAGTTTGAGTTAAAATATATAAAAAAAATATTATATATTATGTGTAAATATATATAATATATGTAAAAAAAAAAAAAACATTTCTTACAATATATGTATATTGAAAATATTTTTTTAGCGTATACTTACACACCGGTGAGTTGCAGATCTGCTCTGATTGGGTCATGGACAATACTGAATTTTTATTTATTTATTTAGGATTAAGAAAAAAAATAAATAAATAAAAATAAAAAAAAAAATATATATATATATATAAAATAGATAGATAAAATTGATTGGTATTGTTTTTATTATACATTTTGTATATTAATAATAATAATAATAATAATAATAATAATGTAATAAATGTAATAATCATAAACCGTGTGGAAGTAGTTCTCAAATGGTGGGTTCGAGACCCCAAAATAGGTCAAAGGTCTGTTCTGAGTTATTGTCAGCAGAGAGAGAGAAAGAAAACAGATTCATAAAGTTGATATTTATTTTTGTCTATTTGTCATAAATATGTCTATTATTTTAATTATAAAATCATATAAAATAATAATAAAATAACAGATATATTATGTTTTCATTAAATATTGCGTGATATCATCATTGTTGTAGCTACTGAAATATATAATGTCCAACAAATTCAGTTGGAAATATAACAAGGCAATATTACAATGAACAAAAAAGGTCTGTTCCATGCTAAACGTTACTTACGTGGAAGTGTGATGTTTGTGCAAGCATGTGAGGATATGTCATCATGTTCCTCGGTATGAAGGGAAAGTCACAAGTCGCGTCTGCTCCTTTACATCTGTGGGTTCACTGTGCGCATTGCAGGCACCATATGTTTTTAATTATCATAATAGAACCTGGTCAGAGAACAACACACACTCACAAGAGCGCTTTATTACCACACTCACTGGAGAGAGACGGATTAAAAACAAGAGAAAGAATGAGAGCTAGAGACCTAAGCAAGGCATATAAAGTTAAAAGAAGTTAGCGGGGGGGGGGGGGGGGGGTGTGAAACATGGGAAAGATGAACTTAAGGCTGACAGGAAGACAGGAAGTAGTGCACTCTCTCTGACCCACACCAGACTGGGGTCAAGACCCGCCCAAGAGAGGGACTGATCCTACACCCTACTGACAGTGATAATTGGCCACTGGTGACTAAACACCATTTACATTTAACTACCCACTCCTGTCTGCTGGGCAAGATACATGCTAACACACACACACACACACACACACACAGGCGCTAAAATGAAAGGAGTGAAAATACTGGGAATTCCTAGAGTACATTCACACGTCTTCTTTAACTGCATCGCTTCTAAAGGCTTTTTTATTTTAGAGTTTGTAAGTCTGCCATGACATATTAAGGAGGACACATTGTAAATTGATAAACCCAAAGGGATTTGCGCAGAAGAAGAAAAG
The DNA here is from genome assembly GCA_033026305.1 of Cirrhinus molitorella. Lineage (NCBI taxonomy): Eukaryota > Metazoa > Chordata > Actinopteri > Cypriniformes > Cyprinidae > Cirrhinus > Cirrhinus molitorella. The sequence goes on along the minus strand of CM065118.1, from coordinate 31,565,154 downwards.
GAAAGACATAAACTGATCCTCCTAAGCATACACCTCTTTTCTTGACTTTTGACAGTTATTCACTCGCTTTCATACACCCAGTCGCTATTTCTCTCCGTTTCCTTCTATCTTTCTCCGTCTCCAATCATCTGTCATTCTCACTGAGTGGTTTGGAGTGAATGGGGACAGGGTTCACTGCTTTTCCACCAGGGGGTGTCATGGCCTTATGAACTAGGATGGTTGGGGTGAGCAGCCCCCTCTTTCAGCAGTCCTTCAAGTCTGATCTCTCTATATGTACATCCTCTCTCCCCTTTTTTTCTGTCTACTACAGAGCCATGGCTTGAGGAATGTCTTGACAGTGTGGCAAAACTGGATTGTGGGTGGTGTCTGGACGGCTCTTAGCGGTAAACATCTGAAACCTGGGCTCCTAAGCACACTTCCTCACACAGACACACGCTTTATACTATTGAGCAGGGTTAGAGATGAAAATTCACACACTTTAGACAGGCCGGGTAACTGCGCTCTGTACTACGAGCGTGCGCTCGCTCGCAACTGCTCCTGTGAGAAATCTAAATGTGGCCATTTTTCACAACGGCTAATGGAGACAGGGCGGGTGAATCAAGATAACTGTTTACACTGCAAGCTACGACGACCACGACAATGAAAACAACAACAAAAACAAAACGGGGTGAGGGTAGAGAGTGTGCGAAGCGCTCGGCGAGAGCGATGGCGGCGGACAGAAAGGACACTAATAATCTCATTTCTCTCGTTCGTCTCTTTTTTTCTCTTTGCTGTAAGTGGTGCTTCACAATAAATGAAAGCACTTTTTCTGGGGACACGTTTCCATTCTTAAAGCGCACCAGCAAACATTTAAAAAATGTTGAAGGCTACGTCTGCTGGCCTTAACAACATTCCACACAGGTGCCGCAGATAACCGGGACTGATGTGTGGTTATTATAACACGCGTAGCTTGTGATGATACGTTGTTAAATTAAGGGGAAGACAAAGAGGAGCGAAAGAAAGACAGACAAAGAACACAATGCTCGAGACATGTGCAATGTATAGATGAAGATATGCCACTAACAGACCTAGTATTGATTATATGATACACTTACACAATGGCTGCCTTGCACAATGGAACAAGGCCATTAAGCAATGTGAACAATACAAAGCTAATCCACTAGACTACACACAGTCTGAGGTGTCTGATAGAACTTGACTCTAAATCGCAGGTATACTTCATGATTATGATTATTTTTTATACTATAAACAAACTCAACATTTCTTGACAAGCTAGATTCTTTAGTTTTAGCTTTCTGGTATTTGTTGTGGTTCAGGGAAAATTGTGTTTAGATATGGGTGAGGGTTATTCTACAATATCATGAATGTAAGATACTTAGCATGCAAGCGAGTAAATGTGTTTGTGTGTCGTATAAAAGCGGTATAATAATGAGGGTGTCACTTTAAAATGACTCTCACTCATTCCATCCTGGATGTCAAGGCATACCATATTCAGCCGAGATTTCTAAATATTAATGATTTATGCACTATTTGCATACAAACCTAATGCCAAGCCACTTCAGATAATCATATTTTGCCCTGAATTAAATTTTCAGAGGGATTTTTGCTTCATCTATGCCCAGCCCCAAGGAATTGTGCAGAATGTGTTTCACTCAATTTTGTACAAGAGACCCATGCACAAAAGACTCAAGATCAGATAGTTCCACCTGTATGGTATTTTACATCTATTTCGCTTTCAAACAGAAAATAAAGTGCTTTGTATCTGTGAGTCAGGTTCTATATAGGCATAACATTGGTGAGATGAATTGTGAAATATACTATAACACAGAGGAGATGGTGTGAATGCACACAATTTACAGAATTAACAATTATAGTCGTCATGTTTTCCAGTAAAAAATTATATAAACATCCATACAAAATTTTTGTTAAGCTTGATTATGTTTCACTTTTTAAGCATGCATGTTCTAAGCACACAAGTAGAAAATAAGTGAAAAAATCTTCCAGATACAAAGATACATTCAAGTACAATTATATTTACCATGTATTTAAAATTAAGTTCTTTATGGAACACAACACAGAAATAGTAGTTAAAGGAGAAGTTTGCTTCTAGAACAAACATTTACGGATAATTTACTCACCCCCTTGTCATCCAAGATGTTCATGTATTTCTTTCTTCAGAGGAAAACATTTCAGGATTTGTCCCCATACAGTGGATTTCTACAGTTTCTGTGAGTTTGAACTACCAAAATGCAGTTTAAATTCAGCTTCAAAGGGCTACAAACAATCCCAGCCAAGATAGAAGGGTCTTATCTAGCAAAGCGATCGGTTATTTAAAAAAAATACAATTTATATACTTTTTAACCTCAAATGCTCGCCTTGTCTAGCTCTGCGTGTATTCTTTGTTTTCCGGTTCAAGACAGCTAGGGTATGTCACAAAACTAACATCTCATTTTCTCCACCAACTTCAAAATTGTCCTACATTGCTGCAGAAGTACTGACCAAGTGTTTACAAAGTGAACGTGCAAAGAAGATCAAACAGCCTTTACAAAAAAAAAAAAAGGTAAAACAGCGATGCAGGATGATTTTGAAGTTAGAGGAGAAAATTAGTTAGAGGAGTTTTTTGACATACCTTTACTGTCTTGTTCCGGAATATACAGAGTACATGCAGAGCTAGACAAGATGAGCATTTAATGTTAAAAAGTATATAAATTGTAATTTTTTTTTAGAAAATAATCCATCATTTCACTAGATAAGACTCTTCTTCCTTGGCTGGGATCGTTTAGAACTCTTTGAAGCTGCTTTTAAACTGCATTTTGGAAGTTCAAACTCACAGGCACCATTGAAGTCCACTATATGGAGAGAAATCCTGAAATGTTTTCCTTAAAAAACATAACTTCTTAATGACTGAAGAAAGAAAGACATGAACCTCTTGGATGACAAGAGGGTGAGTAAATTATCTGTAAATTTTTGTTCTGGAAGTGAACTTCTCCTTTAAGAACTTTTAAATCTCTCTCTCTCTCTCTCTCTCTCTCTCTCTCTCACACACACACACACACACACACACACACATGTAGAACAGGTTAAGCGGTAATACTAACACATTCCCTTCAGAAAAGGAAGAATAAACTGTCTGTTGAGTTCTCCTTGTGGTCATTGAATGGTTTTACTGTATGTATTACTCAAACATGCCCACACACTGTCACAGCGTATACAGAGGCGCTCGGCTGCCCGTCAACATCCACCAGCGACAAACTGATGGAGTCATGCTTTAAAAATGCCAAACAAAAAACTTTTGTTCTCTAGACAAAGCCTTATCTCTAAAGGTCAGTCCCTCTTCACAGCGGCAGGAGAGGAGGACGTCACAAGGGCACTTTTCAAATGTCTTTGATTAAAGAAGGATATTACAATACGATACATTCACTACGATGACAAAAAACTTGCATTCATTTTCAGCCAAGTGAATGACCTCCTCTAAATATTAAAAATGCAACAGGTTCCTCCATGACAGACATATTTTCCATAATTGAAAGGTCAAAAGCACCATTAATTGTTAATGTAAACCGTTTTGAAGGGGGAAAGTGAAACACATGGCTTGAGACTTTTCTCTCTATTGTATTTATTGTCTCCTATGTTTGAAAGATGTAAAAACTAACAGACTGTGGTGTTCCTTTCTTTTGTAACTTCAGACTATCACGGTGGAAAGATGCTTAATTCTTTAACACAGCTGCGCAAATATTTGTTCATCTCCCTGACTTTTCGTGTTTCTCCAAGGTTATGACTAGAGATTTCGCCTGTGTTTTTTTTTTTTTTCTTTCTCCAGATAACTGACTCACATTGTCGACTAGTTCAGCTGACGTGCGTGTTAGTTGTTGACTCACTTGTGGTCAACATTATGGTGAAACAGAGATCCAAATGTCACTGGACAAAAAAAAAAAATCCTATAGAAAGCTTATATTGAAATAACTACTTAAAACAAAACTGACACCTATACAGACTTTTTGTCATCTATATCACTGTTGATTTGAATTTGTGGGTACTAATCAAGCACAATACACAACACAAATAAACTAGATTGAATAAGCAATTTGTTAGATACAAATTAATGGAACAATAAGTATTAAGATTTGTGCGAATGAAGCAGCTTAATAAAACATGTCTGTTAAAAATACTTGCAGTACTAGTTTAAACCACCCTGTTTAATCCTACACCTATTTGCAGTAAGATTGTTTTACTGAGAGCAAAAAAAAAAAAAAGAAAAAGAAAAAGAAAAAAATAATGTCTGCCTTGCTCCTCTGTGTTTGCAGAGTACAAGTAATAACACCAATGTAAAGCACTAAACTAAGAACGTCTGTCTCCACTCCAGAATTGAAAATTAGTTGTCTCATTAATGAATAATACATTAAGAACAAAAGGAAAATGTAGGATACATACGTTTTATTGCCTGGCTGTTTGACTTGAACGAAAATAATCTCTCAACTATAAGAAATACCCTTAAAAAGGGCATCTAAAGGCTGTGGCACACACTTACTTTCTACTACAGCTGCCCAAAACCAAACTACAAATTAAATTCTTAGAGATCTACTCTCTTTTTTCATTCACAGTTACTCTCTTTTCCTTTTTATCACCAAATTTTTAGAAAGGGCAGTGTGAAACACAGTAGTCTCAAGGAGCACCAGTAACCTTAGCAGAATCATGAAAGCTGACAGATCATTTTTCACAAGGCCATAGATCCCGGGCTCTTATAAAGTAATGGGCTTTTGGGAGAGGCCTTTATGAAAGCTAAGATAGTTAAGTTCTGTGAGCTAGAGATGACACAGGGACCATCAGCTCCTGGTCTGTTCCAGAGCAGATACCCTTATTCCCAGAAAGAGGAGGGAAGGGGAGAGGGTGGGACTGGAGCTCTTGTAAAATGACAATATAATAAAGATTAATATGTTACTTTGTCATCCTGATGGTCTCTAAACTTGCCCGAAATAAGGTTGAAATCACTCAAAAGCAAATCTTGCTCCTTTAGAGAGTTTCTGTATTGGTGCAGTTCTGACCAATGAGGAAAACATTGACCAAACGTCTCAGTGTGTAATTGGTTCACAAATAAGAAAGAGTAGATGCTGTAGTGATGATGTGTTGCTCATAATGCAGTGTATACCATGTGTTTTCTTGTCAGAGAGTGTGTATGTATAACAGTAAGTCACTGTTCATTGACATATGACAGTAAAACAGGGGTTTATGTTGTCATACTCACCAGAGGGGTCATTTCTTTTCATGCTGCTGGTGGCACTGCCTCCTCCATTGGAGCTGCCGCCAAGGCCTCCGTTGAAGGCTGCGAGGTTTTCTGAACTGTAGGCCCGCAGGACAGATAGCATGTTCATCTGATGCTCCAGGTGGGTCTGATCAGGTTTTACCAGGCCAGGAGGACCGCCGCTTGGGGAGAGAAGACCAAGGCCTGTCTGCTGCTGCCACTGCTTCTCAGGGGTGGGAGGCTGAGGAGGAGAAAGGCCAGAGCTTTGGGGGCCCATAGTTAGCTTGCATCTTTGGATGTCCTTTCCTGACAACGGTGATTCGGGAAGCATTTGCATGGATCCGCGGTCCTCCTCCTCAGCATCACCCATCTCCATCTCTTCTTCTTCCTCCGCCTCCTCTTCGTCATCTGAACGCATATGCCTCTCTGTAGCAGTGGGGTTAAGCGATGATTTAACACGACTTACTTCGTCTTCCTCAGACTGGCCGCCATGTTCTTCAGATGCCTCTATTTCGCTGCAGGAAGCCTTGTCGGATAGGTCGTCCAGAGGGCCCTGACCACCCATATCATTGGGCTGAATTTGCTGCTGGTCCAGAAATCCAACAGGCCCTCTAGCAGAGCCATCATACACAGGACCAAAGGGCTTGTAGAAGTCACTGGAGAATGTGCCCATGGAGGCTCCATGCGGGGGCTGCTCCAGATGGTTGGACCAGCCTGCTTGTCCCTTCAGATCCCCAGACTCAGTCTCTCTGTCCCTGGACGGGGCTCCCTCATGGTGATGAAGAAGGCCTGGCGGTGGAGGAGCCAAGCCAATAGCTTTGCCTGCATGAGAAGGCTCTCCCAGGAGGTGCTCCTTAGCATCTTTTCCTGGGCCACACTTGCCTTTGCCCAGGTGGTTGGCTTGCAGGTGGAGAGCCATCAGCTCCACAGAGGCAGTTGTGAAGGAGCAAAAGAGGCAGCCATGCCAAGCGACATTGTCCTGGATGGTGATGGAGGCTCCGGGGAGGGACCCTGCGTCAGGTCTAACGGACAAATCTAGAGGCTCATACTGGGAGCGGCCACCCTCAGCTGGCTTGACGTCACTGGTGGGATTCTCTTCCTGGTTGGCCTCGCTGGCTCTTTTGGTCTTGGCCTCGGCGCTCTCCTGGCTAAAGTGCTGGCCGTGCAGCTGACTCTCTCTCATCTCTTTCTCTTTCTTCATGGAGTTGAGGACAAAGCTGTCCATGAAAGCTTGCAGGGAACCCTGGAAGTTGACTCCGTTTCCCACCATGCTCTGGTAGGCTCGGCCCAGGTCGGAGAAGCTGGCAGGACTGTCCCCTGCAGAGGCTGGCCCCTCGGGACTCTTCATGCTCTCTGCGGTGGGCTCTGGCCCCGGTCCGTGGCGATCGCGTTCCCTTTCACGGTCTCTGTCTCTGGGTGAGAGCATTCCTGGTGGTACCCACTGGTGTGGGAGCATCTGACCCCCTCTGAAGTCAAGGCCAGAGGGCATCACCCCTTTGAAGACCCCACGAAGGACGTCGGGGCGAGCAAAGACCCCACTGCTACTGCTGTTCTTGGCGTGGTCATCCTTGTGCTCGGAAGATGGAGGGTGGTTGGCTGAGGGGCCGCTTCCATTCTGTCGCTCACGGTGATGGCGCTCCAGGTGGTACTTCAGAGAAGCTGATTGAGTGCCTGCATAGTCGCAATGAGGGCACCTGTAGGGCTTTTCACCTACAGTGAGAGTGATAGAAAGAAACAAAGACAGACAGAAGCTGATGTCAGTACAGCAGTAATAATAAAGGTGCCAACAAGCTCAGCAGGAACCCTGGGCTTGTTCCACCTGTCAGAAAAAGAACAAAAAGAAAAACAACATGTAAATATTTGACAGGAATCATGTCAGGGATTACGTCAAGCCTCTCTAAATCTTACATTCTGCAGCGTTCGACCACATTTATCACTTAGTAAACAGTCCATCAGCCTTTTTGAGAGGAGGGAGGAGTTTCAATACGGGTCGATCCAGCTCAATCCAGATCCTAGGAGTGAGCCATCACTCACGTCAGCGCCATAAAAAACATATCACCATATGGTGCCTTCAGTCCACTACAGAGATCATATTTTCAACTGACAACAAAACTGTCTGGATGTTATCTCTGTTCACATGGGGAACTGCAGGCTTGTGGTGCTGCTGGTTGCTGCTGTCTTTCGCTCTCTCACTTTCTGTCTCTCTCCTGGCCTTGTCTGCTGTCAAGCCTCTACCTTGGTGGTGGAGCTGTTCTGTGGACATTCTCTATTTGCAGTTTATCATAGTGAGGATAAATCAAGGCCCACAGAAGCTCTTTATTCCCCCCGGAGGACAACTGTGACCCCTCAGTCCAAAACGCACCCAATAAAAGGGCCTCATTTGAGAGCGAAGATAGTCTAAATGATATAAACACACCATATGTGGTGCACATGAACATTCCTCATAAGGCAGCCTCACACTGCGGATTACAAAATGCTAACCAGCATGAAATGTACTGTAAAAGAAGGCATGCAGGCAGTTTAGAAACACATGCATATGTACGAGAATTCTTGTTAAAAGCGAAAAGGGAGTAGCTTTTAACAAGAGAAAGAGTCTAAATTGCATTTGCATGATCCGATCAATATCGATATAAAATACGCTCTGACAACAATTAGAATAGGCTCGGAATGAAAGCTAGATTTATAAGATCAATAAGCAATAAACTAAATGCAAGGCTTGATTTTTGAGACCCTGTAATGTTTCAGGAATTAAATGATGACGTGCGAGGTGGAAAAAAAGACAGTGAGAGAGGGAGTTTCGAGAGATATGGGAAAATGAAAATAAAAGCATGTTTGTCAATGTGTGTGTGTGTGTGGCTATAAACGCTTAGATTATACACATGGAAAACATTTTTTAACCCAGAAAAAATGTTGCATTGTTACGCAAGACTGAATTGAATGATTTAAGTCTGGCTCTGTAGTAAATCATGGATATAATTAGCAAATGGCATAGTGCTCAAGTAATTTATCATTATTTGGAGGGCGCCATTCCAGAAAAAGAATGGAAGATCTGCAGACCCACTGCACAGCTTCCTAAATAAAGGATTCGCAAACATAAACTCAATACTATATTGATAAGGAACAAATATACAGAGGGACATATAGTGAAGGGCAGAAGAGAGGGTGAGAAAAAAAAAGAAAAAGAAAAGGGTCTTTTGTTCTTTTACACAAGAGCGTTTGAAGCGCATATTCAAAAGACATCATACAAGATGAGCTTTTAACCCAATAAGTGCTTATCCTCTGAGCAGGATAACAGAGGCTTGGTGTGATTCAATAAGGAAACGTCCTTGATGCAAATGATCATTTTCAGTTCCTTTAACTGGAAGGAATGATATTCTGTACCCAAAATTAGAGTACAATTAGAGTGATCTGCTTTTCTCCACCCCATCTTGTGCGTCTGCTTATGAAAATACTAATAACATTAACATTTATTTTTATGTTAAAAAAACATATTAGGATAAACATTATGTTAATAACTAAAATGCTAAAACTTTACTTCAGGCTAATCGATTATTATGCATACATATATGCTTTTTCTTTTTTGCTGGTTGTATGTTTATGCGAATGTGTGTGCTCAAGTGCATGTGCAAGTCTCTGTGCGTGTGGCATGTTCTTTGTGCACCATTTGGGCTCAGTAAGACATCTGCTCCATCATACGTCAGGGGCACGTGTGACATCTGGGGAATATACTGTATCCTGCCTTGCAACATTACACACAATTTACTGCTAAAGGTCATTATGTACCCGTTAATCCACTTTTAATTGATATCCACACAAACAACACAACCTCAGGGAAACAAAATGGATCGCCAAGGCAGAGAGGTAAAGAGATTATTATTTTTCATCTTTTGAAACGAGAGAGTGCAAAACTCCAAAAAAAAAGTTTCCAATGCTCACTCTTATGGCTGATGGACTGTGTTAATAAAAATAGGGAGGAAAAAATACATATCAAATTGCCATCTGGTATAGTGTGACAGGCTTTATATAAATTACAGAGACCTCTCACTGTGAGTAGTACATATCCATTATCATTTCGCAAGTTCACTTCTAACGGAACGCTTTTAGTCTCAACACTTGAAGAAGTCCAGCGCAAACTGATTTCATATGGATTTGTGCGATTTGTCATGACTCCATAGTAACAGTTCAGAATAAACACCCACAGCTTTTACAGAAGGGCAATTAAAATAGTTAATAGATATGACATACTTTAAGATGAATTTCCATATGGCTTTACAGAATGGCGAAAAGACAGCCTGCATTCCACAGGGGGATAGAAACTGAGAGAGAGAGATTGACTGCACTGGAAAAATAGATGCTTTTTTTTTTTATTCCTTAAGCTAAGCTTTATCTACGCCAAATGTAGAAACAAGAATGTCAAGGTGTTCGAGTTCTCAAGCCCTACACGAAGTACCCACAACTTCTATTTACATTTTAAATTACCCTTTACTGTATGGCCCATTACTTCAATCCTTCTATTCATCTTAAAGACTTTTAGAGAACTAACTCACCATGTAGTAAGCAAATAAGCATTACCAGAGAGAACAAAAACAAAACTAAACAAATGCGAACGAAACAAAACCACAAACCACGCACCAGACAACACAGTCAAATTTTCTACAGGGAGTCTGCCGAGTGACCTTTGTAATTTACAGCGCTTATGGTTTGGAACACCAGCAACTGACCACAGACCTGAGTTTTCTCCCGCTTCAAAGCAAAGCTTCGAAATGCTGTTCGACGCAACCGTAAACCTCCATCCAGCCGTGCGAGCCAGCTCTCCTCGGCTCGGTCCAAGTCTCGCTCGAGATGTCTAATGGCTCCCGATCACCAAGGTGAACTTGCACGGCCGATGCCTGTCTGTCCTCTGTCTCTCTTCAAACAAAGGTGATTCGTCTGGCATGTTGGTTCTCCTATAGCCTCAAGTTATGCGTAGCCATTGTCAGGAGCAAGGACCTTTTTATTTTTTATCTACAGCTGCTTACTGCTAAATACTGCCTTGTCCAGAAGGGGACAATCTGTGTCTCTAATTGCTGTCACTGAAGCCTAGATTCATTATGTGACTTTCCCATTAAAATGTGAGCATTAATTTGTATAATGAAATATCACCCACTGCAGTGTTCATTAGCTGTGGCCCCACACTATACGCTGCACAATGTTAGCTACCTAGAAAACTGTGCTTAATTTCACTAATGGATATTTTCCCGCTCACTGTTGGAGAGGAAATTAATACTGTAACATTAGCTCTTTAACTTTTGGAGAAATTTAAATTCACTTCATTCCTTTCAAGCCGACGTTAGAGAGTCATTAATCTAACATTGTGTCGCACAATGCCCTGGCCTCCTCGGTAAGCAACGCCATTGTGATGGGATAACGGCATCGGGATTGAGGCCCGCTTTGTGTCATCCGCATGTCTGATTGCTTTAAATCAAGCAGGATATTTGTTTAATGTCAACGGCATAGTTTCAGCCTGATTGGAAGGGCCTGTTGTTCCTGTAAATTATTCGAGCAGAGCTAGACCGAGACCCGCGCCGCATCTCCCATGTCTGTCAGTCGGGAATCTTTATGACAAACCTATAACCGATCAGCAAAGAGTCACACATCTTGCAAGTACATCAGGGCCCGTGTAAATTGCTGCATCGACAGAAAGCGCAGCGTCCGCGTGTAAACGCGCTCGGGCCACACCACACACACGTGGGCCATCCCGGCAAGCGGAGTGAGTGAGTGAGTTAACGGAGGCTTGGGACGAGGGCCTCTGTTTCCTCTCGGCTGAAATACGGCCCTACTGGGGACCCTTACCCCCTGCTCCGAGCAGGCATAACTCAACCTCCCTCAGCTAGAAACATATTTCCCCACTCCATCCGCTGCTCTCCTGCTAGGAGGATATAACCAGCCTGTTCAAAGCCTTAACCCCTCTGTTTAAATGTGTGTTTGACACTCTCGCATGTGCGATGTTTTCTAGCCATATTCTGCGTAACATTTGAAATTAAAATAAAATGTTCATTTTAAATCACTTTTTTTTTTTTTAACCGGAAAATCTCTTTCCAACTGCCTCCCAGTCCATATTAGATAATAACAAATGCAGATGACAGCGTTCTGCAGACTTCATATGAATACTGTATTGAAAAGTAATAGTGTTCCCTGTGCTTCTGTTACAACAGAAGATGAAAATACTGCAGGCTGAGAGAGTTACACATCAGCTCCATTGTTAAGCATGCCTTATAATCAACCTTAATGCTCCAGAATAGCGCAGCTATGTGCTTCTTATTAAGTGGGACAAATACCATCTGGGTGGTCTCCGCTCTTCCTTGTATGCACATACCAAAAAAATAACAACCATCGATTCCCTAAGCTGCGAGTGATTTCCATTTACAGTTAAGGAAAGAAGAGGGATCACATTATTTGCTGAATACAAAAAAGCTGAATCTTTCTTTCTTTTTTCCCTCTCTCACTCTTTCTTCTTTCTATTTTTATGTCTGTCCTTTTTATGACTGAAGCTTCACTGTGAACATGTGCAGGTATTTCTGATGTGACCCATAAAATTTACTTTCATCGGTCTAGCCCAAAGACTTGAATAAAATGGCTTTCATTTAGATTATGTATGTATATATGTATATACACTACCAGACAAATGTTTTGGAACAGTAAGATTTGTAATGTTTTTGTTGTTGTTGTTGTTGTTTTTAAGAATTCTGTTCTGCTCACCAAGCATGCATTTATTTAATCCAAAATACAGCAAAAACTGTAATATTGTGAAGTATTTTGAATATTTAAAATAACTGCTTTCTATTTAAAAATATTTTAAAATGCAATTTATTCCTGTGATCAAAGCTAAAATTAAGCAAAAATTGTCATTTCATCATTACTCCAATCTTTAGTGTTACACGGTCCTTTAGAAATCATTCTAATATGCTGATTTGCTCTTTAAGAAACATTTTATTATTATTATTATTATTATTATCATTATTATTATTATAATACACTATACCATTCAAAAGCATGGAGTCAATATATGTATATATATATATATATATATATATATATTTATCAAATACATTATATACAGTATATTAATACTTTTATTTAGCAAGGATGCTTTAAATTAGTCGAAAGTGATGATAAAGACATTTATAATGTTACAAAAGAATTCTATCTCAGATAAATGCTGTTCTTCTGAACTTTCTATTCATCAAAGAAACCTGAAAATTCTATTCTTATTTAAACCAAGTATAAATCTCATAAATTTTTAAGCAAAACAACAACTCATGGCAGTAACTTAAACATAATTTAAACAATATATTTTATTTAAAAAATTATATATTTTATATAACTGATGTTCAGCTGTTCTTTTTCATAAAAAAACTCAACAGAGCTCTGTAAAC